>JACXIT010000005.1:1000388-1600388 GCA_014737525.1 Bombus difficillimus | reverse complement strand
GAAAGTCAAGCTCGACCTCGACTAAACACGCTCTGCTTTCTTTCTCGTTTTTTTTCTTTTTTCGTTCTATTGTCGGTTCAGATCGATGGATCGCGCGCCGGTCAATAAAAAAGAAAGTCGGTCGACCGTCGGAGGATAGGTCCCACGCTTAGGTCGTTACAAGGCTTTTTGACCTAACTTGCGCAGCCTACGATCCGGCCTAAGTTCTGTTTGACGCTAGTTGCGCGATTTTTCCGTATTCTGTATTTATTTTTCGGTGTCATTTTCTATTTCTCTTTCAGATATTCAACGTTTGAAAGGGTACGGTCCTATACTTTACCCTCTGTAAAAGTATCAATTTGGAAATTACGTATCCGCGTGTCGTTAAATATCAGTTACACGAATTGTTTGTGTCCCCTGTATGTTCGGCTAACCGAAATTCTATCGTAGCAAATTATTCATCTATAAAGCAAAAAATTGCATTCAACTACGATCCTCTTTCCTGGCGATTAAACAAAAATCTGCCTATAGAAAATTAATAGTCCCAAATGAAAATTCTTCTATGCGACAAAGTAAACTCTTCGAGTTCCATTCTTTTCGATCACAACCATCCAACAATGTCATCGGAGGATTTCATTGATCGAAACATCCACCGTACACTGTACTTACATCGCGTTGTACGCCGTACACAGGTTGAATCGCGTTTAATCGACCGAGACCGTCTGCGAACCGAGCAAATGAGTGTGTCTAGCGATGTTTGACGAACATCCGGCGATCTGTCGATGATACCAGCCGATTCTTGGACGTCCTCTCCGTCCTTTCCAGGTGGATATATCGACAAATTCGTGTCCCGCGGCGAACGAGGCAGATCTGTCACATCCGTGGAGAGCAATCAGAACCTGCAGCATGTATATCGCGTTCCACTCGTGTAGCCCCATGGAACCGGGGGTCGTGAGGGTCGGATATCGATAGTTTGAATCGACGGACGATGTCTCTCGTCGTGCTCATCAAGACGCGACAGGATGGCTCGATGGTTGCTGCGTCATCCGCGTCCAGACGCAGGATGTACGCTCGTTCACCAGGCCCCCCTCTGCCACCCCTTTGTTTTGCACGTTTGTCCCATGAACGAGTATAGTTGATACGTGGTTTATGCGCGGATCTTCAATGTGGATTTCAGTAATCGTACGCTTTCCTTATTTTAACAAATACGCTTGTTTCTAGAAAGTTTTCACGGAGGGCTTTTTTCTAATTTTTCGAAAAATTTACTATTTACGGAAAAATCTGTCGAGACTAGACTTTTATTTAGAATGTTTGTTTCAAAGTTTGAAATATCATCGATTTGTTATTTTCCGGCGTCAAGATCCTCGTGTTTCGCATTCGCCTTCGCGATGAAGCGATGGTAGGATTTATGGCAGCATTGAGCATTGAGAAGTCGCGATTGATTTGTGCTTTCTATTGGGATACGTCGAAGTGAGATTAACTATTAGTTACGATCCTCGGAGTCCGCGAAATAGAGATATTCCTGGACGTGTAGGAGTTTTAGAAAATTGCCAATGATAGAAAAATCGCTGGAAAAGAATTGACGCGAAGAAAAGGTGTTCGCAAGACGAATAAGAAATTGTCCGAGGAACGTTTTTTCCGCAGAGGTAAGAGGTTTATACCTTTTCGGATATTTCCTTGACATTTCTCTCTTTTTGTCGTTTTATTGTCACCAATTTCTTCGGTACAAATAGCAATAGAAAGAAATAAGTAATTAAAATCCAAAGTTCAAATAGAATACAGTTCTAAACTTGAAAAATACTTGTACCATTTGCTAAATGTTTGCCTAACCCCAAACAGTCCGGGTTGTATAAAAAAATAAAATCTCATCCGGAAGAAATGTGCTTCGGTCTCTTTACGAAGCCTGGCCACAAAATTTTGAGGTAAGATCCACGGCTTATCGCTTACACATCCATCTCAGGACAGTTTTCAGAGCCCAGTGGCCAATTTTCGTCCGGCGGTATGATTCCAGATGTTAGGTGCGGAGTCATAGGAAACAAGACTGACCGCTTAGGAATTGGCACGACCTATTCTCATTGCCTGTTGTACATTATTTCAATTACGAGGAAATATAGAAAAGAGTTAGAATTTAAAAAAGATTGTAAAAATTTGTGAGCTCGGAATTTAGGGAAACGTTATAGAATAGTACGTTTGTGCCATTATTATGTTTATCATGGCCAATTACAATAGCCTATTTCTCACGAGATCTGGTAATAAATAAAGCTTCAATATTTTACGTTATCACATTTTCTTCCGTATCAAAATCGTATTTTTTATTTACTATCTGCTTCTTACTTTTTTTTCCATAGGTAAACCTTCGAAGTCTTATTTTATAACATTTTCACCAGCAAAATGGTTTGTCCAATCATGGTGTTTAAATTTCGTTATACGAATGCTTCCGCCCCTGATGATTTTTCCTATTCTATGGTCGTTCACCAAACGCCCCTGAATTATCTAGTCGAAATTGTTTTACGTTTCCTGAGTGCAGTCGTAAAACCATTAATATTCTCCGGGACGAGCACATGTACCCCAGAACCAAACATAAACATTCTAGGACGGTGACCGGCTATCTTTCTACGGTCTAACGGTACTTGTGACTTTTTAGCAACGGAGGCCCGATTTTTTCCTTTTCATCTTTCTGTCGACTATTTTTCAAAAGAAAATCGTACGGTCCTTGCATTTTTATGGCGCGCGCCAGTCGTACGAAATGCCCAGACAGGTACAAAGATGTGTGTCAAGTCGTAAAAACTTTCGACAGAAGGGTTCCCTTCCCCAAAAAATTCGCAGTTGTTTACGGTTATTTCCACGAGGCTCTTGTCAAATAGCCAACTTTTTACCATCGCTGCTGAAAATACGAATACAAGGAATTACGAGGCACCGTAAAAAATATTCGAGTACAGATTTTATTCCTAGTTATATACATCAATTCTATTACTACGAATCTGTGAATCTTGCTATTAGAAATATTTTTAACTTTTTTAAAAAACTTTTCTAGGTAACTGCCGCTACAAAAAGAAGAAAAAAAACCCAAGGGTACTTTTTTAGAGGCCAGTTTTATTATCTAACCTTGTAAATACATGACCGTAATAGAACCTCATTTTTACCATATTACGCTGGGTGAACGGAAGAATTCACATTTTCATTTTCATTTCATTTTTATAATTCATTCTTGCATCTGTATTCTCGTATCTGATTTTTCTTCGTTCATTATTTTCGCTCATATATAGAGAAAATGCCGCTGTTATTCGACAAGCGTGGAAGTGAATGTAAAATGTAAAACGTAAAATGTAAAATGTAAAACTTCGCTATCTAAAACTTTTGCACAAATTTCGATCTGTTAAATATTCTCAGATTGAAGATTTAAAGCAGTTTTGTGATATTTCGCTAGAAAATGAAAGATCAGCGAAAGAAACGTAGAAATAAGTTGCCCAGACTATAGTTACAATATTCAAAGTAAAGTTTCATTTTTTACCTAGGTATCGCAGCATCGTAGGACACTCTCTCTCTCTCTCTTTCTCTGCTGTATTCTTTTAGTTGAGATAATAGAATCGTTCACAGTAACACTCCCCTGATTATTTCCGCTACTCTAATTTCGCAACGGTTTCAATTCTATTTTCAAGTTTCGTCGAATTTCCATTTCGACGATTTTTCTCCAATTTATAGTTCCACTATATATAATACAACCAACTGAAACTCTGTCGATGAACGACACGAACCTGTTGATCATTCGATGGGCGGATACCAGTCACGTCCATAGGAGCCCTTGAAAAGGGCGCCGAAGTGGAGCGTTCTCCGGACGTATCGTTGCGTGAAACCGACTCATCGTAGGACAACGAGTGCCTAACGACGGGCATTCAGTTTGTGCCCGTTTGGCCACGTGACATGCAAAATTCACCCTTCTGTTGCCCGGAACTGAGGGCCTCCGAGCCAAGAATGACTGGCCCGTGATTGGGCTCCGAAACTCGAGAAGAACACGCTGATCCTGCCTTCCTGTTCCCTTTACAATACTCGGAGACCGGGTCGGGCTAATTCAACCAACAAAACGAACGTTTTACGCGGGTTTTGCATAAACGCTTACTCATCACGTCGTCTAGTGGACTCCTTCTTCGGTTCTTGGTCGCTCCCCTTTCCTTCGCTCCCTTGGGGAATCGTACCAGACAAGATTCTTAACTGATTTTTCAAGATTCCTTTATGACCTGCGATAGAAGCATATTATTCTGAACTATAATGGGATTTTAAGCGGAATTTTGTTTCTTTATATAAAATTGGTCGTCAAATGTGTGCTTTATTTTATAATCCTAAATGGTCGATCGTCGTATTTACATAGTATCTCAACAGTTACACGAACGTATTTCTTATTTTACTATTATAATATATTATATATATTATAAGTCCCTGTCTTTTAGTTAAAAAAATATTATCGAACGTATAAAATATTATAAAATATTTGTATTTCACTAGGGAGGATCGAAAAATTCCTGAGCAAGTTAGGAAATTATTTTTTAGTTTTTCCTCGAGGAAAATGATGTGCCTGGTAATCTACGTAATATCTTATATAACAAAGCAGTTTCTAGCATTGAACCGGCGAATATCTCGACAGAACGTTCGCACCGGCAGCCTTCGCGAGTTACCACGAAACGGCACTTCGTTATCTCGTATATTAATGAGCGGCCGGAACTTACAGCTTGCCGATCCGAATTACTCTCAATCACCACGCGCGACCATATGCTCGCCATTAATTACATGCCACGAAAACTCTTAACGACGCAGGCTGCACGATCGATTTTAACCATCGAACCCTTCCAGGCACGTGTTGCCCACGTACGAACAGACTATAATAGCGCGGAGGTGCTACTAATGATTGTCGATAAAATCAGGTAATTATGAAGTTATCAATTGTATCGTTAAGACATCCACGCACTAACTCCTGATGCTGTAGTACATCATATACAAACATCACTAAGACGATGACTTCTTCCAGCAGAATTTATCGTAGCTTTATTCATATCGCTAAGTACCGTATAATCTTCGATGGATATTAAGTTCCAAGCGGATATGGGAAGATTGCTGATTTATGGGCATCGAGAATGGTATTTCAGAAATGTTTCGTACTTTGTTCCTGTAAATTTTATACGACTTCGACGACGTTCCATATAAAATTTAATGAAATTTATGGTATACCGAAAAGATTCCAAAGTTATACATTCATAAAATAGTAATACGTTATTGAAGGACCGAGGAAAGCTTTTAAAAGATATCTTTCAAGAATCTAAAGAGTAGTAACGAATTATCGTGGCAAAGTTTCAATGCCAAATTTAACCGAACCAAATTTTTAATTCCAAATTCACTCGGTCCGATCGATAAATCGGCGGAAATTGTTACTGTCACCAATAGATGCGTATAATTATTTGCAACTTAATGAGAAACACTTGTATTCTTCGTATATCGTTCAAAGAGTAGCAGATAGTTCTCTGCTAATCATTTTTAAAGTACAATAAGAGAACACTCTTCGGAAAAATATGAGAAGAAAGGAACTCGGATACTTTAAGGGTTAATATTCAATCGCATCGATCTCGTATACCCTCCGTACCAAGAATCAACTACCTGTAAGAATTAAGAAAAGCAACGATCCGTGTACCGCCATGGTTCGGCGTCCTCAACCCCTCGCGGCCGCCGTTGAAACGCAGCGAGCGCACGCAGAAGAAATCGGCCCTTCCTCTTCCGTCTCCCATCGCCGTTCGTTGGCAATCGCTCATTCGGGATCACGGTATATCACGCTTCATATAGAATGCCGCAGGGTCGATGAATTATTGACCGGGCAGTTGCGTCCGGTCGTTCGTTCCTCAAGCAGAAACGATCGACCATAGCAATCCCGTTCGCGGCAATGATGAATCCAATCATAATTTAGTTACATCTTATTAGACTCCTACCGCGCTGGCTCACCGTGAGACCGCCAGGTATATAACCTTCTTAATCCACGAAATGCATCTCGCTGCTACCCCATCGACCCCTCCGCCGTTTCCACTCGAATCCCCTTCGACCTCTATCCAAGGAAGACAAGCCTTCGATTCCTCTTTCCCGCGTGCGTTTGTCCTTCCTCCGCTCTGCTCTATGAAACCACTCATCTTCCAACCAAGATTATTGCCAGCCAGAGTCTAATTTCGATCCGACGTACGATCGCGTTCCCGATTCGTTTGCCGCACCTCCGCGTTCATCGTCTTTCGCTCGCGGATTGCTTCGCTCGGATTGATTACGCTTATTAGTTACGAAATTAGCGAATTAGTTACGAAAAGATTTTACACAGTTGAGGAATTAGTTTAACGGCTGATAGTTTAGTTTTGGGAAAGAAACGACTTTAAAAGCCTTGAGTTTGTCGAGCAGGTTAAGGCGATGATCTTTGGATCGATCGTTGACCTGGCAAAAAGTAAAAAGGTTTCGATCAGTTCGGCAGAAGGTTAGAGTCGACAGTGAAATTCTAAGTGAAGCTTTCGACCTTTAAATTTTCGAAGCACCGAATCAAAAAATTAATTTTTTCTTTTTGGATTCTTAGATGATTAAATATTTAAATGTTGGAACCTTAAAATGATTGTTTATCGTCGCTTAGTAACCTTCGTCGAAATAAGATACTGCTTCGTATTTCACAACATTGCTGCCGATTTCGTTAACTTTTTAATTCAATTTCTAAGATTACTTGCACTCTTAATAGTTGCGGTAGAGTTAAGGTTCGCCAACTACGATCGATTACGCTTTACAATTACCACGCCTGCTCCATTTAAAAGGCTATCGTCGAATGGAGTACACGCTACACAAACAGCGACTATGCAGATCGATACACTTCGATCGTATCTCCAGCGTATAATCGAGGTAATCGAAGTATTCAATTTTATCACTTTCGTTAATTAGTTTAAATCGCTATAGATCGGAATGAACCGTCGACCTGGATACTTTAATTAAACCAGCGATCGTACGAGCGAAAGATCGGGTTTCGAATCACGATTCTGATCCAATCATGATCCAATCTTGACACTCGTCTGGCCTCATAGAGAACTATAATTCTCGTGAAAGATCTAGTCAAAACTGAATCCTTCGTGATCCATCGTTGACGTGACAGCGGGTCGAGGCATTGACGTTAATTCGACGCCACCGTGTTTAAATAATTATGGAAACGTGTCGTCTGTTGGAACGAAGCGAGACGTTTCACGAGCAACGGTTCACAGATCGTTAGGTGTATCGATAATTGCCACCTGTAATCGCGAACCGTGTCTGACACCTGCCGCTGTGATTTCAGACTCTTCGAACGTCGGAAACGCAGCAACGTGTTTGAAATTCTGACACGAAAGTTTCTAATTTTCTCTCTCGTACAAAGTTAGGCAACGAGTTTAAAAATTCTTCCAGCTTCTTCCGATTTTTCTAAAGTTTTGAATATCCTTCTAAAGGACTGTCGCCGCGTATCTTGCGTTATTTTTCATTTTGCTTCCTCTTCCTCTTAACCTTCTTTTGTACGAACGTAATGATAAACGGCGACGTTGAAATTGATGTCGGTATACGATTGTTGTTTAGATCTTGCGACGACTAATCTGCATGTTAATGAAAACAGTCTTAATTAACTCATCGATCGGTTGGATAACGAGTATGGAGAACTAAGATAGAGATAGAGGGTGAGTCTTTCCTCTGATCGAGGTCAGGAGAAATATGGGAGAGGAAGTCGTACGACTTAATAAGATACCTGCCAGGGTTAGTTTACGAAATCTAGTTTCTCCGTTAGGTTTAAAAGGATAAACATTTGCTTCGTAGGTAAAACCACGAGAAGTTTTCGACCTGTTAAGATGCTTATAATTTTAAATCGACGAACCTGTTTCTTTTCTCAACTGTATCGTTTCAACTCGTGTCGTTGCTCTATGATTTTCATGCGTGATCGAAAGTAGAATCACTTTTAAAGTTCGGCGGTCGTCTCTTTAGGATGTCAACGTAGCGATTAAAGATACAAATAAAGCGAAACTTTGATAAACATTTTATCGTTGACGAATTACTTCACACTGTGGATACTCTTCGTGTTCCTACTTTCTATCAATTGCACGACAGCAGAGAGACCGAAACGAAACCCGGCTATCGCTATCGACGTCGCAAGTCAGTCTATCCGGTGTTTCCTCGATTCAAAGTGGTTTCTTTCGTTTTCATACACCGTGATCTTTGGCACGCACGTTGTACGAGGCACAGGCGGGTGCCTGTTAAGTCACGGATTTTATGGTCCACGAACCCGCGTTTCGCGGTTCTCACGCTGGCTTAACGTTGGAATGTTAAAAAAGTCGTTCCTCATTAAACGAACTGGAACGGAATTCCGAAACGGTACTGGAAATACCACGCAACGTGGCCAGGCGTTTAAGCGGGAGCAATATGGATTGTGCATCGCGTGTTTGCGACCTGGCGATCTCGTGTTGCGCGTGTACACGCGACGCGTGAAATAGAGACGCTCTTTCTCTCTCCCGTCGACGTTCAGCATCTGCTTGAGGCTGTTACGACTCACTCGAGGAGGGAACGTTTCGTCGGGCCTCTGCACATTTTTGTTGCGTTCTAATTTTTCTTCGACCAACGATGGATGTTGCTTCCTTGAAGGTGTTTATTACGAGGAATTACGCTTCGCTGAAGTATCTGTGGGAAAATATTTCGTTACGATGATCTACTCGAGAATTTATGAGCGAGAGGTTTTTCATTTCTCCGAAATTGTTTCTACCACCCACTTTCGTAATCGAAGAACTCGGACTAAAGGCAGGTTACACATCCTTTGTTTTCGACTGCGATTTTCAAATCTAATACCTTATCGATCGATTACACGTTAACAAACCTGTCTTGTCACTAAATTTGGTTGTAAGATTCTCTCGAAAAATATTTACATCAAACGTATCGATTTCTCTATTCGATTGAAAGATAAATAAAAGCAAGGAGTGGTCCATATTATCGTGCCCTTGAATATAAATTTTGTTTTGCTTTACAAGGTCTAGAAACAAAAGAGCTATAAGTAGATCGTGCTCCCTATCGTACTTCCTATTGTATCGTAACACTGAAAGAGCGAGGATCTGGTTCAGCATACGCTATTACCTGTACTTATACCTATACTAGGTTTCCATATATTTTTTTATTACAAATTCATCCACTCGTTTCTCGATCGGTGAACCTCAACGGGTATAAAAAAGCGTTGATTGACTAAAACGCTTCTTTATCCATTAATTAACCAAACGTACTAAATTGCTAAATATATCTATTTGTCTTTAAACGAAAGAGCAGGAAACGTTTACGTTGAGCTTCTTCGTTCCATTTTGAGTTTTTCCAATGAGCAACGGTTTAGTTCTACGAAGTTGTTTCGATAGTGTAAAAGTTGGAACTCGTAAGAGGCTACGAGAAGTGCGAAACAATGGCGCCAGAAACGAATTATGCGCGAGCACGTTCGTATAATCAACCGTGGATAACTATGTGATTCGTGTATTAGACTGGTGGCTAAAGTTTTGACGCAAGGTATCCAACGTTTCTTCCAATTACACGTTCCCGTAAAATGAGAATATGAAACAACCAGTCGAGCAGAATTTTTTGCTCTTCATCGCATTCGATATTAGTTGAATATTGACGCGATTGGAGAATAGATTGAAAGTCGACGTTAAACTATAGGATATTAACAACTGAATAAACTGGTCAATGATTTCCCTTTGAAAATTCGTAGAAAACGAGTAGAAAGGGAAACGCGTGACAATTCAAAGTGGACTGCCGGGGATCAAAGGAAAGAATGCTGTTCGGTTAAACGCCGCGTTCTTGTAAACATAACTTTGTGCTCTTTCAGCGGTTGATTCATGCACGGAAGCTACGTGCAAACGATGCTCCTTTTGCCAGCGAAAAAAAGAACGCGCAATTGCAGCTGCAACCTGTATTCGGAGTTTCTGAAGAGAGCGTGTAATCTTTGGGCGCGGAGAGAATCGAGTAAAAAGAATATTACGTTTTATTTGTTCAATCAGGGAATCGCACGAATCTGTTTGTTTAAATCTACCGTTTACCGCTCGGAATATGTTAAGAAATCTTTAGAATTTTCTTTCTTCCGTCAAAAGCTCGTTCCATCGAGGACTCCGATACTTTGAGAGCTCGCTACATGTTAGAACGATGTGTCGAAATAAAACATCTGTTTCATTTCGTTAATCTATTACGTGAATATTTTTATAAACTATTTTTGTGTAATAAAATCTTTTACTCCGTATGTATATATGATACGAAGATTTAAAAAGTTCAAAACAATTAGAAACTCGGAATAAACGTTCATAAAGAATTCGATCACCCTCTTCGATTGCTCTAAAAAGTTGCACCAAATACATATAATGTTACGTATTAAAAGAAAAAAGGAGAAAGTAGGAAGTAATATCTCTTAAAGAACTGAACTTTTGAATTCGACATTGATCCGACATTTTTCCCGTGCACAATTCCTATGCTATCCCGTTCGCGTGACACCTGCAAGCTTGCCACGTTCCGCTTAAGCGATCAGCGTTCGTTGTGGCTGCACGACGTCGTTTCGGGAGCACCGAGCCGCTCCAATTCCTCGACCTATGACCCGGCCTTGTCGTTGATTTACTGTTTCACCGGTTCCATGCCGATAGCGACGCGACGGACGTCGACGAAGTGGGATTCCCTTTGGTCGATCGAGTGGTTGCCTCTATATAGAAGACGAACGAGAAAGCCGCTCCAGAATCGTGGTAGTCGTGCATCCGATAATGAGGCTCGCGCGGCATTTTCGATCCCGTGCCGCAAATAATCCCTTTTCTCTACATGGGAGGCTCTCATTATCGTGCAGAACGGCAAACAGGAAGAAGGAAGGGTGAGGGGGAGGGGGGAGGAAAGACGTGGAACACACGATAGCCAGAAGAAAAAGACACGATAAATACAGAAGAAGATGAAAGGGCGAGAGGGGGCAGGGAAGGATTGGCCCGAAAGCAAAGGGATCGATGCCGTTTTATTTTTTTCAGAAGCTGATTGAGATCGCCCGAGATCATTTACCGGTCGGCCTGTTCCGGGCCTGGACTAATCAGATCAATCAGATAGAATGATCGCGAAATGAGTACGGGATCATTATCCTTTCTCGGGCCACGAAGCCGTCTTCTTTGTTGCTTCTTTCCGTTGTCCTCCTTCGATCGCACTGACGAGTCCCTCTTGATCGCAAATCGAATCGTGAAATCGATTTCAACCACGAACCATTGCCGCGTCTTCCGCGATGCCCGTGTAATTCAACTGATCGTTCTGCCGACAATCGTTATCGGTGGTAAACGCGTACTGTCAATTAACGGATTTAAATAGATTTGCTATTACGGTAAGGAAATTCGGAAGTGTGCTTTTATTGGTTTCATATTATTTATTAGTGTGTGTTTGCGTGTGTGTGTGTGTGTGTGTGTGTGTTTGTGGGAATTAAAGGTGATAAAATTTCTAAAGACGAAGAAATTCTATTAGGTCGAGATCTGGAATTATTATTACTATAACTCATTTCTGCAAGTTACTTTGTCGCCTATATTGTTGGTTCGTGTACGATACCTTGCACATTGACTCCTACCATATGGTTATTCGAGTCGATAAGTTATTATTCTTCCGTTATTATATTAGAGTGTAATGGTACCTCGAGATATACACCGAGATTGATTATTCTGCGCAAAGTTCAAGACTGAGTTTTAAGAGGTTGAAGTTCGCACGATCGCAATAACTTTATCTCGCTGTACTTCTACTCGCGGAGAATCATCAAGAAACTTGTCTGATTAAATGGAACGAATCGGAAAAGGAATATCGAATGACTAAACGCGGTTCTTTGAAACAAGTCGACGTAATAATTATCGCGTTTCCAGTCGGCAGGGGCCCGTTCACCATGCACCAGGCATCGTTTTACGTTTCTCACGGTAAATCAGCGCACGGCTCGAAACAATTAGTCGGCTCATTAGGGAGAACAGGGGCGGCACACATGGCACGCACACGCGTGCACACACACACACACACAACGAAACGCAACTTTTCCTCCGTGTAAATTACAGCGTCCCGTTGGTCGAGGAACCGCCTTCGTCGTTTCACAGACGTGAACAACGAGCAACCGTGGAAACGATTGCGTAATCACCGCGAAAATGCTCGCTGCCGGCGAAACGAGAATTAGTCGAGAGATCATCTCGCTTTCCAAATTGATTTATGTTCGTGCCCCTACGATCGTGTAAATCATTTCCTGCCTAGTTATAATTTTTATTCCGATTCGTTGTAACCCTCGTATTTGATCTTAAAATTAAAGATAATATTATACTTCATATATCTTGTTTTACGATTCGTCTTTCGAGAATGACTTCCTTAACTGTAATCTGAGAGCTAACTAATAGTAATCGTTCCTTTCAATGACCCATATGACGAGTCTTTGGCTAATGATGGAAATATGACTCGTATGATTCACCCGATGCATCCTCGATCTCCAATGTGCTAAGACACGGACATAATTCATAGCAATCAACGTATTGCGTTCCTATATTGTTCGAAACTATGCCAGACCACCGGAGAGATACTCGTTTAAACGCAGGTTCACCAATTATTGGGCAATAATCGTCTAAAATTATCAGGCCTGGTCTCAAAACCTTTCCTCCTGGACCAGAACGCCTAATTATCGGAAATCGTACAACTGTTCCGTTCACTGAACGTCAGATATATTCTCGTATATTTCTTCGTTTCCGTTCGATATTTTTTACAAATGATTCGAACGCGTCGATGGCCGTTTCTTCGACGACGCAACGTCGAGGGAAAAAGTCTGGCTGCCACGGGTTGAAAAGTCGACGCGCTTTCGAAGGACGACAAACGTTTTGACTCGAGGACAATGAGTCCATTTCACCAGGACTTTCACACGCGGTGGCCTTTGTCGCGTCGGTAGGCGTGGTTAAATGTCGCAGGTAGATCCTTCTGAAGCGCTTCGATATCGATACTTCCGTTTGCTTTCTTAAATTTTGTTATTCTCGACCGATAGCGATGTTCATCGAATATTCAAGACGTTAAGAATTTTAAACGTATTTAAGATTAACGTTAAATCATAAATTTACATATAAATCGCGATCGTAAATTTTGAACTTCAATCTGTATAATTTTTAATTGCAACTTTCATTTGGAAACCTTTCGATTAAAATTTGTTCGTGTGAAACATAAACTCCTCCATTAGGATATTCTAAACTAAATTCAATGAAATTTGTACTGCAGAAATATGAACGCGCTTTGTAAATTAAATTTCTCTATTATTCACTGATTATTACCATGAAATAAACCACAATCCTTCCGTAGGTACGGCGTCACGAACATAAAATCCTCTGAACTTTAAAATGAGCCAATCCTTGGCAGATAAATTATTCTATCCTACAAAGTGTCGGCATACATTCACCAAATTGAATGAAAATTCTTCTTCATTCTCCTCTCCTCTCCTCTACAAAGTTCAAACTCGACGGATCTCAGTCTGAGAGTTTCAGGGCGATCGTTCTAAACATGGCTCCGCTTGACAAGGAGCCCACGGTGGATTGGTCGCTCGCTGGAGGGCCGCGCAATAAAATAATTTACACGGCAAGTGCCGAGAAGTCAAACGGAGTCAAAAGTGAAGGAAGGATAATTACCGCGTAATGTCGTACTTTCTCCTCGGAGCGTCGGTGTACGCGCGGTCATTTACACGCGTGTAAAACGTTGATGCTTGGAAGCAGCTTACTCCGACGATATTAATGTCGTGCTAGTAATACGCGTAATGGTGCGAGCGCAGCTGCGTGAACGGGCTGCATGATTTAAATCCCGCGATTAAAATGAATAGAAACCAGCCTGAGACGGTGACGCTTACTTAAACACCTAGTTTTTCTATGGAAAATTTTATTCATCCTCCTCTTAACAATGTTTACGATACCTACGCTGGCGCTTGCTATTGTACGAACTTTTTACTTTCAACCGAGAGAGAAAGAGAGAGAGAGAGAGAGAGAGAGAGACGTTTAATATCTTCAAAACGTCTATAGTATAGAATAGAAACGTGAAATTACGTATACCGATAATTATTCTTTCATATCTTCCACGATTATCTCGTCGAGTGCTTAAAAATCATGACTAACAATCGACCACTATTTTCCAAACTAACGAAATCATTAAAAATTCTCTCTGAAATCCACCTAACGATGCAACATCTACTACTCGTTTTGTCTCTCGCGAATTTACAATTGGAATCCGCGTTACGCGCAAGCGTAACATAAATCTCGGGATTTCCCGCGTATTTTGCCTTCTCAATTTACAACCTGCCTTATTGCCCTGGACGATACGGGGCCATTCGACGGAATTTTTCCACGGCTTATTTACGCTTTTACCATACGTCCCCGTATATCCGAGACGCGATAGAGAAATACAGTGCAGATCGCGTTACTCTCGGTTCTTCTACCACACGCAACGATAAAACGATAAAAGTCCCGATGATATATTCCACGGTACAAGTGTAGCGTGTTTTTAACGATTCAACGAGCCTTAGCCGGGTTGGTATCAAACGATATCGAGGACGTATCAAGAAAGAGATTCGTCGTAACTCGCGTGTCCCGTGCCAACGTTCTTCATTGCACGTCCTTGATCCGCGAAGGACGTGCAGGATCACGGTCGAGGATTTTCATGGTACGTCGTGGTGAAAAGGCGGTCGGTTTCGTTTCGAGCCCCGCCACGGTGGAGCGTCGGTTGCCAGGCCTGGCTCATTTTGATTGATCGGGCAATATAGCCTGCTCGCCCCCCGCGGTTCGTGCATTACCCGCCGCGACGTGGAAAAATTACCGGATTGAGATGCACTCATTAATAATCCTCGCGTACTCGCGCGCACGCTCGCGCGGTTCCAGAGCCCTTCGACTTCGATCTTGAACCGTAGCTCACGTGTAATTACTCGCGAACGACCACGCGACATGGAACAAGCACCGCGTGAACTCTGCTCGTTCCACGAGAACGATGCATTTCTACGGAAAACCTTGCCTTCTTCGGATTGTTTCGCGCCAAGGACGAGCGTCGAGAGTACGCCGAACGAGTGAGAGGATGGCGAAGAAGTTTATTCGTGACTGGGTGTTTCGAGCCGACGCGCACCTTTGATTTATAACGGGGATGATTGGACTTTACTTGTTACTTTATCGGATGATTGCTGCTTAATGGTAATGCAATTCCGTCGATATATTTCAACGCATTTTTCAATGTACGCGGACCCCCGTGTAACGCGGGGATGCGTTTCGTGATATAGGAAATCAAATTATACGAGGCGTTTGGGGCCGTTTCTGCATATGGATGCTTATCGGTTTATAGAAGATTTAACGATAAAGAATGAACAGGATGCATATGATATGCAAGAATACTCGAGATATAGAATATATATATAGGAAGGTAGACTTGGGTCAAAAGCGAATATCTCAAAATGTATTGTTGTCCTTGTTCAGGTACAACGGCTGGTCATACTTTTCGACGACGTAAAGTTCTTCTTCCTCGGAGCTTTAAGAGTCGTAGAATAAAAGTTGTATTTCCTTCGTCAGGATAAATTTTTTACTTGTTTTGCTATAACGCGCGTTTTGTAACGCAACGTGCATTTATACGCGCGTCGTTAGTAATTATTGAAATCATAACATAGATATCGCTAGTCATTAGTAGAATTTGCAAGCAATGTTCGACAGAAAGGAGCCTGCATTTTCAGTAGAAAATTTTAGAATCTTCAGCATCTGAGAACAGGTTATACGAGAGTTATACGAGAGTATTTTCTCATTGCGCTATTCAAACGCACATTATAGCTAAACGAGTTATACAGGAATCCACTGTACATAAATCAACACTTTAAGATAGCAAGCAAACGATTAAGATTCTACTAAATACTCGGCATGTAACAAACTACATATTTAGAAAAACGAAAGAAATCATCTAAATTTTACAAATCCTGTAGAATGCGAAGAATAGACTCTTAAGTAAACGATGGAGGGGATCGCCGAGCCACCCCTTGCGGATAAAGCTTATTTCTCAGGTGCGTATAAAACGGAAAGGCAGATCCATGCGAAACTCGATATCCGTTTATCAAGGATCCACTTTGTGGATCCGTTGAATTGCTCCCGGTTTCTTGTCGCCGATCGGAACGTAAAGCAGCCACGAGGTACACGCGGTCCGTGTCCGTGAACGCGAACGTGGATAGTTTTATGTCGGCCCTCTGCCTCCCCGTAATGCGTTTGGCTAAGAACTGCCGTGCGAGCAGCGAAAAGAAAGCGAAGAAAAAGGCGAAATCGGAGGAGGTGAAGGAGACAGCGGGTGGACGGGAAAGCAGTGACTTAGTCCCAGAGAGCGAGCAGGCGAGAAACGAGAAGAAAAGAAGGACAGAACGGTCTTAATATCCTTTGATTTATCTCGGCTGGGTCACGGCTCCTTTTGCTTTCATCCCTGTCTCTCTTCTTATCTTAGTCGTATGGTTTCTATCTTTTTCTCTGCTTTTCCTCCCCCCTCGTGTCCAGCCACCCCCGTGCAAACCGCAACGCATGGGCGGGCCAATAAGTTTTTAAATAACCATAACTCCTGTTTTTATGGGCGAAGCGGCGCGCGATGGACCATGGCCGATCTCCTCGCGTCCACGATACGGTCGAACTGTAGCGACCAACTTGTTTGCTTTATTCCCCCTCCCCCCCCTCTGCCCCCTTTATATTCGATCGGTTTCGGCACTGATCGCTAGGGAACAACTCGTCCGACATGGTATCTGCCTCTTGAAGTCTGGTTGTTCCGGTTCAGAAGTTACGACGTCGCGCGACTTTGCTGATTCGTTAACTCGATATACGTAGAATTGTCTGGCTGAGTTTTCGTATCGTAATCGGCAACTGAGAAATATAAATAACGCGAATATTTTCTTAGATCCGCGTGTAGGATAATTCTGGAACCGAAGATACTCCAAGCTGAAATATTCGAAGAGTACCGAAGAGTACATTATATCTCTTAATCGTCCAAACAAATAGTTCCTTTGATCGAAACACGTTCATAAATTCCCATCGACTTCCTCAGTTACGCCGATCAAACCGTTTCAAATCTTCGGGCATTTACGAAAGCGTTCGCGTGGTCGTTCGTTCTCTCACGCAACATCGAGGACAGGTACGTAGCGACGGTCGAACGAAAGAAAAAACAACGCGTGGGTGAGTAGTATCGGAAGAGGAGGTGGTCGTAACGTGCAGGAATGGCTACGGCACGAAACGTCGGGTTAGATTCGTGTAGATCATTACAGAATGGAAGCTAGAACAGCGAGGCGCCCGCTTTCCTCGCTCGACAGACGGACGCATGCGGTCCGCGCGCGTTCTACACGCCGTGTCATGTTGCGGAGGCGCTCCTACTAAGTCACGGGCCCATTGTTCTAGTCGCCGTTTGATAGACGATGCTCGTTCGGTACACAACTGCTCGAGAGCACATGCGTCAGAGGTTAGACGATGATGAGCATCCGTTGCCCTTTTCGCTGTTCCTTTTGTGGTTTGAACGATTTTGTTATTCAAATGCACGCGCACACAGATATGGATCAGAGCTCGTGCTTCACGGAGTTTCGATCGGTTCTGAAGGAAAGCTGCAGCTCGGTTTCACTCCTCCACCGTGTCTGTGCACTACCGTTCCTCGGTTTACGTATGTTTGATTCGAGGCAGAGATAGCGGTTAGGTTGTATTCTGAAACACCGAAGAGTTTATAGGTGTGAGAATTTTTTTAGTCGGATCGATAGAATAGAAGGAAAGATTAAAAATGTTGCGCAAAGCAACAGAAATTTGAGACGTAAGATTTTTAAATTTGAATCGTTTCGTAGAAATATCGAAGGCTTTAGAGCGAGGAGAAGTTTTTAATTTAAATCGTCGAGGTAACGGACAGATTGAAAATTTCTGATAATTTATGAAAGACAAGAGAAATTTGTATTTGGGTACCTTTGGCTAATTAGAAAGGAATTACCTGTGTCACAATTGGCTAGTACATTCGCTTTTATTAAAGTGTAGAATTAGTTTCGTGCGTAGTATATTTTTGATATCCTGCAAACTATAACCAGTCTTTGTTCAACAAGAGGAAAAGAATTTTTAAACGAACCGACGTTCATTCGATCAGTATCTGTCTTTCAGTATAATTTAATGAAAAGTCTGATGGTTATGGTAATTGATCGAGCCTGTTCGTCTTATTGTAACAGTTCGCAGTTACGTTGTATACCGACAGCGTTATAAAGACGAACAATACTTTGGAGTGCCCTGGAATTCAATTGTTTCGTGACTCATCACGAATCTACCGAACCATGCCTCTATACACCATATATGGTTACTTCCCTTTTCACCGATATTATGCCCTACCCTGCTACTTTTAATTATGAGTGTATGAATTGACCCGAAGAATACAATTCGTAACGATGTAAGGCTTTCCTACCTGAGACCTTACCTTTTATTTTTCCTTACCTTTCATTTATTTTTTAAGCCCTCGCTTATCAATTAAAAAATTTTATCAACGACGTTACTTAACGATAACGCTCGATTATCTCGATACTTCTTTTCATCTTTGGACTTTACGTTCGAGTATACGTTTCTACGTAACGCGTTTCTTTTATAAAACCTTTCGCTATAGGATAAAACTCGTTACACGATATTAGAATATTAAGTTTGAACGTAATAACGAAGGAACGAGACAATTCTTTTATCGCCTGCGTCAGACCCAGAAAGAACAAATGTAAAAAACGAGAAAATGAGTCAACGAAGAAGTATCGATATTAACATCGAAGAATCTCCCTTTCTTTCGAAAACTGTGGTCGTCGAGTTACACGTATATTTCGCTACTTCCAAATGTCACTTAAATATCGTGCACGGTAGAATTTGGCAAACTACAATTTCACAAATTGTAATGCCATATTTAACTTGACCCGTGTAACCCTACCTTACTCTAGCCGAGGAATGCGTCGTAGCCACGGCATTAACCGCAGTCATTGTAGCCCTAACGATTCGCGCTCATCCGCCATTATAAATCCCGCTCGAGATTTACCATCCAGTCTCGCGGTGTAACCATGGCCTTTTCGAAAGCTCTCGCTGCCCTCTGAACGGGAAACACTCGTGCCCCGTCCCCGTCGCTTATCCACCGATCGTTCGAAACGAATTGCAGACACGCGGCGATTCGAGCTTCCTCGCGTTTCCTCGCAACGTTTCGCTGTTCGCGCGGCTTCCTGCTACTCTTCTATGATTTAACCCCGGCGTGCACCTCGGGACGCGTTCGCCGTGCCTTCTTCTCGACCAGTCGGCATGATTTAAACTCATTGGGTGCCACGTCCGTGCGCTCAAGTCCGACACGCGCGTTCACGCATACAACACAACGCACGGTCTATCTTGGGCTAGGGAATGCTCCTCGCTCGTGCTCGATGTTGCACCGGGTTCGTGAGCACTGGCCCCGTATCCCGGTTGCCACGCAACTTGCTTCACGACCCAGCACCACCCACTCATCTGGTAGCAGGCGGTTAAAGCGATCTCTTTTCTTCTCGACCATCGAGACCACGATTTCGGTTCATGGGATTTGAACGATTCGGAGGAATACCGTCGTCTCACTTGCATGTTCTCGGGAGATTACAATTTTTAAGGTCTTGGATGTGTTATCGTAGAAAAATTCGAGGCGAGAAGTTGCAAGATATTCTTAATTTCAATTAATTTGACGATGGGTAGATTCGCTTGGCGTAGCATGCCAGCTACGTGCCAATAACGCGAGTCGTGCTGATTTTCTAACGAGACCAACGACTCGTGACACGATACACCTACCTTGACTAAAAGAATAATCAGCGACGTCATCGCAAAGCTTAACATCGCTCGATTTCGTTTACGCGTTCGTAACAATTTCGAATCAAACCGACTTGTTGCGATGCCAACTTCGAATCAAACCTTCGACAAAGATTCTCCGTCCCGCGTAGCACAAAAACGAACTCTGCTATTCACCACCAGTTTCCGGCAAGCTTGGCCCGATCATCGTTGGGTCTTTTAATCCTAACAAATCGAATTCGACCGTCTCGCCGGCACGAGCACCGTGGTAAAAGAATCGGGAAGCACGATGATAGCGACGAAACGATGGCAGGGCTGAAGAAAACGGGCGCGTAACGCTACGTGGGGCAGAAAGACGTAGGCAACAGCGGGATGAAGAGAGTCGGACGCGGAAAAAAGGAAATAATAAAGCGAGTCGATGCCAGGTGCTTGGACGGTTGGCATAAGAATGCGTCCAAAAGCAGTGCGTGTCATTAGAGAGCGTGAAAGACGTGACAAATGACAGTCTGTCTGGTCGTGAATGCGTATTGGCGCCCCCTATCGTTGCCATTCGTTTGTTTGCGGTCACACATTGTCGTGCCGTGCAAAGAAAGATCAGGCAGGGCCAAGGTACTTCTTCGTTTATCGTTGGAACCTCCGCCGTTGGCGTTTTGCGACTCTCCTCTCCTTCTGTCGTACCCGCGTGTGAGAATGTGATTCGCTATGGATCCTTGGGGATGTTTTGACGGCCGGTTGACGAGCGATTGTCCTTTCTCTCCGCCATTGCCCTTCCCAGCGCCTTTTCGTTTTTTCCTTTGCCGCCGTCACGCGGGTAAACTTCCATTCCGGCCGCCTTTCGAGTGGCCTCGATTAACGAGCACGATCTTCTTTTTGCTTCGCTGTTACCGTTCTTGATGGATTCCGACGAATATAAATAATCGACGACGAACGCTTAGCAACTCGGCGTGTCAGGGATACCGACAGTTCTTCCTCGTTGCAAGAAATAGGTTCGTGGAATTCTTGATCTAACGATAAATAGTTTTATACGAATCATCGGATAAATATAGCAACCGTGGCTAGTGAAAACGTCAAATAAAAAATTCGTAAATTCTAGCTTCGAGGTGTCTCAACCCCCGTTATTGTCATCGTTCCATGGGATTACCCATAGCTTATAACGAATCTTGACCCTATACCTGTAAATACAGCGGTTTCACCATACCTGCATGTTCTTCGTATACTCCGAATCCAACGTAATCCTTCCCTCTGACCACGCATTCCCTACAAGAAACGTCCTCCGAGAAAGTTCTCGACGCGACGTAACTTCATCGTTCCTCCTCTTAAACCGATCTAGACTACCGAGGCAATAACGAACGAACGGCTCGATACAACGCGCGATAAGGGCATCGAGACTGCCTTAAATCCACCAACATCGAGTACACGATGTCGTCGTTGGTGGCCGGCGGTCATCAGCGAACACTTAATCGCGGCGACGCGTCTAGCGATCCGAGAAGTCGAAAAATCTGCTCGACCACCCTGTTGTTCGACCTAGGCGATCGCCAGGGCGCTATTTCGCAATTACCGAGACGTAAAAAGGGAAGAAACTGTTCGCCGAGAGCCTACCGTACAGTCGAGTTGACCAGTCCTAGGGCTGCGGCGTCTCACGGATCCATGTTAACACGGACGGCCACTAATCGTTCACGTTTTCGCCATAAGGGCTGATTCACTGGCAGCCCCGGTTCTTTACGGCATTGTTCGCCGTCGGCCCGGTCGGATCGCTATCTTAACTAGCCTCGTGCGCGCCGCGAGCAACTGGTAGCTACCGACCCTGTGACTGGCCAGTGCCGCTGGTAGCTTGGTACCGCTCGTAGACATGATCGTTCCTCCGGCGTGTTCTCCGTCGTGCTCGGCCACACGGCCTATACGTGACGGTAGTAAAGTAAACGTTGCCCGGTTCGCCTGGAAGTCAGCGATCCGGAGCCAGGAACGGGGCCCTGGACCAACAGCAGGCTGGTCTGTTACCTCTAAGAAACTTAGAGCAAAGATGCAACGACGTTGGGCATCGCGAAAAAAACGTAGCTGCCGGAGAAAGAGAGATCGAGGAACGATAGGGGAACGGCTCTCGGAGAGAGTACACAGAGTGGTCGAAGCAGACCGAAGGTGCGAAGAGATGGGATTGGCCGGTGCTACTGTGGCCCGCCGTAGAACTCCTATCGCGAGGATGCGAGCAAAGGTCAAGTTACGTCAAGTTGTAACCCTGCGTCTTCCTCTTTGGTCTCCTCGCCACGAAACAAGCTGCGCGCATCCCTGTCGCGTACCGTATCGCTCCTTTTTCTCCCCTCTTGCCGAGCGTACTCCGCTTCCTCGAGGTCACGTCCTTCCCGCGCGAGACGATTTGCGGTTATGGGGGCCGCGGGGAACCGTGATCGCCCGATTGGGTGCGAAGCACGCCGTTCCTGCGGCCGTGGCGATGGTTAGGGATCGGTTTTGGGGTTGCGGATGGTTCGAGGATTTGGTCGGAGAATAAACAACGAGAGTCCGTGTTATAACGCGATTTGCGAGATAACTGTGAAAATGAAAAGCTTTTCGAGGAAACAATACGAGAGGGAACATTCGCGAATAAAGATCGTACAAATTTTGATATTGGAAAAAATGCAGAAAGAACAGTTGGATTTTAGTTGCATTCGTCTTTACGATTTTTCGAAGCTTTTTCTTTAATTTTCTATTTAATTTTTTGTGTCGTAGATTCCATAAAACGCATAATTTGTATATCCACGAAATCTCCCTACTGTATGAAGTTGTGTATAGGTAGTAGCCCCAAGAACGCACCGTTATAAATCTATAAAATTTCTACAAAAAATTCAGAATTAATCATTTTGATCGCTCTTATAATTCTAGTGTTCGTTCTTCAGATTCCTCGCTCTCTAGATTCAATTTTCACGTAATCGATTATTAAAGGCCGACACGTATACACGGGGTAAACACAGCGACGTTGAATCAGATATCGATCTTAATCGATAGCTCATCATCCATAATCCATCATGGACGAGGTCGATCTAAAAGAATCAACGTGTGCCAGTTTTTTTCTGACGGTAATTTTCGGATGAAAGCCCCCCCGAAGAACCGTTGAAAGGAATACCATTACCGATGTCAGTAAAAATTTGTAAAGTATCGGTATAAATCCTCCGATCGTTCATATCAATTCAGGTAACAATGACGTGTGAATAACATACCGTGATTCAACGTTCAGACGTATCAAGAACGGTAGAATGGCGTTTTAGAACAAAAGTTGTTATATAAAATTTCTTATATAAAAATCAACGTAAATTCCGAGAAAATCGTTTTCCTCGTGCATCAACGTATCTTATGCGATAAGATCGTCGAATTTCTCTCGTTCGAGGTAAGAGATGCAATCTCATTATTTAACCAGCACATCGTGCCGCGATATTTCGCCAAACGACCGGCGAACAGTTTGAATTTACAATGTTCTGCGGTCAGGATCGTCGTAAGCGGAAATCCACGAGTCTGGGGGCTGTCTTTTTCTTGCGGCTATGCACCGTGACTTTCGCTTGGGTTGAAAACAATTAGACGACCGCTAGAAATTTCACTCTAATGAATAATAATCGATGGAGTCGGGAGGAGTGTTCCCCACGGCCCCATTAGCCGCATTGCTCCGCGTTTCGTTGCTCCAGACAAATTGATCTCGCTTTCCTAAGTGAATATTACCATTCTAATGATGATAGCGTTGTGTTTCACCTGCCGGCCGGAATCCAGCGAATCGCCGCCGTTGGTTAATACGCGTTTCGGCGATGAAATATCGGCACGCTCTATCATACACCGTTGCCTCGGTTTTTTGCCACTTTACAGGTTTCGATTCGGTCTTTATAATTCAACGTCACGAACGCTATCGATGTGCCACTAATAAGAGAGATTGAATTCCGACGTAGATTCGTTTCTTTTTTATTAGCCGCTCGTTAATTTGTCTCGGCGCGGATGATTTCGAGCTGACAGCTCGAAAACCGTGTCGAGTTTTGGATCGGAGAAATTACGGGCAACGATTTTCCTATCTCTGGCGTAATTAACGCTTCGGCAGATCAAAGAGTACGTATCGATAAAGCGGAGATTATACTCGTCCGATTTCTTCGGTTGAAAAATAGCTTTGGACGGATTTGTTGCACATCGGATGATTAGTTTTTCTGTTATTCAAGCGTAGGTATATAATTTCGTAGATATTTGCTTTCAATATTCAATGTGTTTTACTACTTTTTGTAAATTCCATCTTCTTCGTGAATATAGCATTCTAGTCTTTAGAAATCCTACAATTTTAACGCATATGTAATAACATTTTATCGCGTATAATCGCAGTTGATGTGAAATTTTACCTCAAACGTTACTTACGTGTACATGTATTTTACGCAGCTCGATTTCGGCACGTGAGTTTGCAAAGTTGACGCGACGCGACACGTTACTTTTCGTATAATAAACATTAGCTATACAACTATTGTATTTCGAAGTATATTTCTCGTCTACTGTTCTCTGGCGTAATGTACATTATCTACAAACAATGCAGACCCTGAACTATATTGAAGCCATTCGAATATTGTTTCGAAGAATTACAGTTCGACCTTTCCCGAAACCTAATTTAAGTGGTAACTTTCGTTTATGATATATATGCCAATTAAATAATTATTAGCAATAAAAGACACAAAATCCCTCAAATTGCCGAATTAGAGAATCGTAATAAGAAACTGTAACTTCCAAGAAAACCATATGAAAGCTACTCGGGAAATCTGCATCGGAACTTTACGATTTTCAGGAACTGTCTCGTAGTAACCGAAGACGTGGTCCACTAAATGTCATAAATAAATTTTGTTGCAGAAATTAACGAGATGAAACCACGAGAGTTACGATCCAGCCTTCGAACGCATCCTTCTGTCTTCCATTCCGACAAAGACGTTGTCTCTGCTGTTCCCCTCCTCTCTCTCTCTCTCTCTCTTTCTCTCTCTCTTTCAGTTTCTTATCCTTTCCCTCAAACGATGTGCCTCCTTTTGTTCTCATTATTCGTGCTTCGTTCTTCTAAAGATAATCCTAAATAAAATTCGAACAACACGCATCGACATAATTAAGTACAGTTTGGTGTTAACAGATTTACGATTCGGTATGAAAGGTTTGCGATTTAATTTGACTAGATAATGCAGTAGGTATATAGGTTGACGAAAATAACCTGTCGAGTAAAATAGATTTGTCCCCCCAAATGCATAGACGAAAGTTGTTAAAAATAGAGATTGGCCTGTAGAATAAGATATTAAGATTTTTCTTCTTTTTGTAGTACCTGTGTTTATTGCTACTATTGAAAGTTACCGCAAGAATCAATTATCCATTATTCTATGTTGTCATGAGTGTACTATTACAGTTTGATGAAACAATTGTCCAAGGTAACGAAATTCTAAACTGACTTTTATTTCTAAATTCTTCCATAGAACACGTAGCCATTTTAAACTTCGCTCGGAGGACGCTATTTAAACGATTTAGTAATCGTTCCTAGCAGTTGATCGACGATATGCCTAAATGTGATTTATACCAACTTTCGTTTCTGTAGTCGCGTGCGTTTCGAAATTGTGTTATATATATATCGTAATATCGCGTTGTCGTCGAATTCGGTCATCCATCGGCAAGTGACGATTTCGATAGAAAACTTAAAATATCATATTTACAAGACTACTTTCGAATAGCCGAACCGCAGTGTTCTCGGTATTTTATCTTCGATTTTCGCATAACATGGGATAGGTAAGTAATGTGTGTTTGAAAGATGAAGAAGATAGCTACGTGGCTGAGAGTTCAGGTAGAATTTCAGAAACGGCCAAAAGCCACGGTGAAAGATTCTCTAGAGAGCTATCCAACAATGAAGACACAATCTCTCCGCAATTTTTACCGAAAACCTGTACTTGTCCGCGGAAATAGAAATCCACAATGCTCTATTACGAGAAAAACTTGCGTGATTTCCAACGTCTCTCTCAAACTCCTTTCTAATGTTACGTTCTTCGAGACGAATCCTATCAGCTCGTCGGTATCAAACGAGCATTACAGAAATTTTTTTTATACATTTTATTATACGTTTTTTTTTCGCGTATCCTTCGAGAATGACGACCGTTCGAACGCGGGGTTGGTTGCTCTCTTTGACTGTTGACATTTTTTTTGTCAAGCCGCGCGAATGTAAAAACGCAACAACCGTGTTAGCGGCACTAGTTAAATAATTGCATCGATGCAAAATATGGGTCGAGGATAATAAAAATTGTGCCGTGAAATTATAAAATAGAAATTCACGAATAATCGCTAAACAAGAAAAATGAAAACGGAAAGAAAAACGTGCCTCGTCGGTAAAATAGACGCAAGAACCACGCTAAAGAAATGGTAATCGTCGACGTGCTACTTTTTGCCGTACCGATAGGCAAGCGGCGACAATTTCTCGGTATATTTACCGGTATTAGGATAATCCCAGTCGTCGAAACGTGGCTGCGTATGGTAGTAGTACATCGATGGCATACCTCCTGTTCACGATTCGGAAAGCGGAAATCTGCGAGCAAGAAGGGTGGCAAACGTATCCAGCCGGTACTCCTGGTGCCTCCCGAGGGACACGATACTTAAAGGCGCGTCTGTTCTTGCAACACGATGTACAGAAGAACTAACAGAGAAAACGCAAAAGGGTCGAACGAAAAAGCCAATCCCCCGCCTTAAACCAGGTACCGTTACCGATGCCTTGGAGAAAGCACGACGACAGTTCGTTCTTTCTGCGGAGCAAGCTGCCCTAATGCCGGAAAATTTAAAGCCAAAACCCGCTCCCGAGAGGATGCTTCGCTCGTCCACTACAATTTATCTTCGTCCAATTCGACTCGTCGTCGATAAGCTGCGCTTCGAGAAACGTCCAAAAATATGAGAGTAACGAAGCAGACGAAACAATGGGTCTTGAAATTCGCAAGAAATTCTTCCGAAGGAGATGCAATATTGGAATGGCGAGCAAAGGCGACGATCTAGACGAATTCTCGCCATTGATTCGCTTAAACCAAGCTGCGCATCTAAGACCGCATCTCGACTCTGATCTCTGTTAATCCGGCACGGTCGATGTTATCCATTTATGGGAATTGTACGCGTACGGTATCGCTGTTGGAATCTTATCTGTAGGACTTTGACCAGCAATCTGGTTAACCGGTACGCAGGTTCGTCTCTAATCCGTGGATTGACCGTGCGCCGAGACCGAGTAATCCACGAACTCTCCATGAATTTTTCCTACCGAAAGGAAATATTGGCAAAATTATGATGGTGGTGGTGACCTGTGGAACAGCCGCGTTAATCCCAATTTAAATGGGATCCGTCCACGTGGACAAAGGGTCTAATAAGAAAGAAGAAGGTGGGCGGTACAGCGTGGATTACTAGGAAAATCCGGTAAAGAAGGTTGTTACGCTGGTCCACCGTGAAAATGTCAACACAGGAGCCAGAACTGTGGACGAACCTCTTCGTGATGAACGGGTTCGTAGATGACCGAAAAACGTTCGTTTTGTTTCGGTACCACCCATTGACCGCGAAGGTTCGAGGAACTTTGGTGCTTCAGGTTCTTGGTCAGGGTGCATTGTGCGTTTCATTATGAGCAAGATTTAGCAATACCAAAGCTTTTGAATATTTAAAATTTCTCCTCGTAGAAGTACGTAGCTGAGGTTTTGAAGTAACAGGAACGTAGAGAGAACTTGCCAGAATGTAGCTCGCAATTACGAATGTGGTTTCTACCACATGAAATTATTGATATATTTTGCTACGAGATGATATCGCCGTATCTCTAACGCAGTATCATACTGTTTATAACTCGAGAAATAAGCCTCAGGCGACATTTACGTACATGACCATACGCAAATGCCATAAATATCTGCCACATATTTTGCGACACTCCGTATCTAGAATACAAATATCTTGCCTTTTGTGCTTTAATTTCACGACGTGAAACGATCCTCGTCTTTTCCTTGTTTTCTTCTTCTCACGAAACGGAGATTTTGAATTTAAGATTTTCCTCGTCTAAATTAGAAATGTCATGGTGACGAGATTTTTATCGTGAGCGGAAAATCGGTATGCGTGATCCGTAGCGCGGAGAAAGGTGCGCAAGAGTGTTGTTTCGACGAAAGTCGAAGGTTAGCCGCGTAAAAGCGGGAAATTTCGCAGCGGTACCTTTGCTCCGTCATTCGTGATTTCTGCGAAACGCGATAGTATTCGGGACGCGATTCGCCGGTAAATTCGACGACGGTCGTACGGGTCAACGTGGTCGTCAACTCGTTCCTGGAAGCGTCGGGACGGCGATTTCGCCGAGTTCCTCGACCACGCGATTACGATATCGACGCCGACACGATTCTCCACTTCGTTCCCTCGTTGAATCTAGTACGCGCCGCGATCCAGCAATTACGACCGCTCGGTTCTAGCCACGGTGTCCGTCTTAAAGCGTTTCCGCTACGAACAACGTTGGAAACCCGTCACTTGGCTAATCGCGCTCGGCTCGAATCACTCGACGATTCGCTTTCCGCGTATTCTCGTTAACGTCGCGCGCAACGTTTCGGAATGTGGTATCAATCACTCGAATCCCCGCAGACGTTTATGCGTCGCCTTCGACAGAGAAACTTTCGAGAAGCTGAGAAGTTAGGCCGCCGTACTGGATTGTTCCTAAAGCCTCGCATTATTATCAAATTATTTGACTTCGGGTAATCTGATTCGGATATCATAGGGCATCTAACGGAAAATGATCTCTAGAAGATAACGTCGCGGGATAATTTCAACTTCGTTTCGAACTTGAAAGTTCATTTCGAGTCAGGTGAAACGACAAATATGCACCGATTGTTATTTAAGAAGAAGCGACTCGATCAACGAAGGCGAGAAGCCAACGAAATAAGTTTTCAAGTCAACTGAACTTTCAAGTTACTCGTGACGGGTGATAATAAGGCTTAACTCGTCTAGGCTAATAAATATTTAAATATAAGGGAACAGGTCAGTTATTCAAATAAGGTTTAACTAGCAATATTTCGTTCCGGTCGGTTGAACGACGTCGAAAAGTTTGTTAGACCTTAATATAAAAATGTAGGTCTCGAAAGGTATTAAGCCTTATTCGGTTTAACCTACTCGACGACTTGACCTACCCTTACTAGAACCATAAATAGCGAACTATTTAAAACATTTGCATCAGCTACGGTGTTCACGCACTGATTGTCAACGGAAAATTTTTCAATACTTTCTCAATCCTTTCTTAACCCTTTCCCGACCTGTTAAAAGGTAGATTCTCCGACTCCGCCTTGTGTTTCGTTAATTTATGACACTACACAGAACTTGAACTGCTTTGTGGGTGACCACATTCTAACAAGGATGCAAAAATCTAATAACCGTTCGTAAATCTTTACCGCACCATAAGGAAACATGAAATTCAGAGTGCGAATCTTTGTTTCGAGATAGTAGCATAAGGTGAGAAGAAAATTTCATGATTTGTTAAAAAGAATCGAGATTATACTGTTTATATTTTTTATATTATATACAAAAAGTGTCTTCACAGGGAATAGTTTTCAAAAGCGGAACTGACTTTATAATATTGATTTTTAAAAGTGGCTTCTGGATCGGCTCAAGTTCAAATTAATGGTCTTTGGGTAACAGGTACCTACGGTACATTTGTTTCCAGTACGAACTTCTTGCATTGCAATTTCTTCGTTATTCGATAAGTTTAAGTAAAGATGTATTACTTTAATCTGTAACACTATGTCGATAATAAAATATTGAAAAATTACATACCGACTGTATTTAACTATCTTCGGCTTAAGACTTAAGACTAAGATTAAAGTTTAAGTCAAAATGCATTAGAAATGAAAATTGCGGTCGTTAAATTCTTACTGCGAAAACCACCGCTATCACCACCAACCATATTACGAAGCAAGAGAAAATAATTATAGGCAATAAATAAACATTTGAGAATTCGATTCTCGATCTTCGGCGACCCATCGTTCGTTCCGGCCCCATTTCACAAAGTGACTCGAGTTTTCGATTTGTTAAACACAACCTTGCACGGACATCGTTGCTGAAAAGCCGAGATCATTAAACGTCGCTCGTCTACCAAACAGCTTGGCGAGAAATCTTTTTCTCGATAGAAAAGAAACTGTTTCACTCTTCGATCTTAATTCACCTGGCATCTGTAACCTCGCGAAGCGTCGAACAAACTCGATCCTTTTGAACGGCGTCGGATGAAAAATTGCAAAATCATCGAACGCAACGCGTTAACGAGAATCGAACGCGTTGCACCGACCGCGAACGTTATAATTTTAGAGATGAATCGCGAGTAGAAGATGACGCAATCACGCGCCACCGGTCGTTCGATCGCGAAAGAAGCCGCGAACAGATTCGAATGTAAACCGCGATGACGACGCGCCTTTTGCGATGTAACGATGATTTATTAATCGGCAGCCGGATGCACGCGTTCAAGATACGACGACCGCGTTTTCCGATCACCGATGCGACCGTGAACCGATCGAGTTTCATGGAAGAAGGATGATGGGTCGGTTACCGGTTCGGCTTAGCACGAAAGGAAAATCACAAGTAACTGGATTTTCCGATCCTATGGCACGGTAAACCGTCTACGAGACTCGTACGAGTTTAGAAGCAATATTTTGATATTTACATTATCGATTAAGTCACCGTCGTGTCGTATCGAAAGGACGCTTGACTTTGCATAGATTTAAGCCGATTAACGCGAGAGCCTCCGTGTTGAATTAACGTGTTTTTTAACAACCATGATGTGACACAAGACACGCCCGATACTTGCCTCTCCTAGAAATCTCTAAATTTGGTGAGTGGAAGTTGGAGAGGATAGAATCGTGTGCGAAAGGTAGCATAGATTCGGGTTAGATTATGACACATAAAACTTCCTGGTAAAAATTATTTTATAACACGAAAATTACTGGTCGTAGGTGTTTGCGCGTTCTAAATAGAATTTGTCGTCTTTTTATAGTGTCGATACACTACGAGTTTAAATTGTCTATTCTTTTTAATTGGAATACTTTATGTCAAACGTGTGATTCGTTAGTGCGAATTTAACCGTGGCTGTCGCTTTTCGTTTAACCGCGACAATCTCGCTGTTGACGTACGCGTTGAATTAATTAAGTTGGATAAATAATAAACACTCGCTCAGTTCGGATATCTACTAACGAATGAAGTTTGTAAAAAATCTAAAGAAGTTTATAATGATGTTACTTTGAATGCCGTTCGTTGTCAAAGCCGAATAAACGAGTCGGACAGACCTTGAACGATGAAAGTATCATCTCCAGTCGTAGATTAGAGCGTATGTGACACATATTTTCGTTCGCGTATGACTCATCGGTGACAGGTGGCTCGGCCAAACTGAAATCAGAGTACCTCTAAAGTTGCTGGACTTGACTTGTAGGATAAAGAAATCCTTCTTGCGTATTACAGAATTACCAGGCTTGGTAAATACAGATTTAAGGAGAAATTACCTGAACGAATTCTCACACGATTATCCGACGTTACCTATCCCTATACCGAGTGTTCGAAACAAAGGATCAATGTTACAAAGGATCGGTTAATACTCGTGCTTGACAACATTCCTACGCCTAATCTTTTTCAACCGGCATAGTTATTCCAACACAATCTTCTCGAACCGTATACAAATATACTATTCAATGCGACTAAGAAAGACGCTATTAACCACTCACATATCTCAAAATAAAACTCAACACGTGTACCGCTCGGTTTAGAACTGTCTTGCAATTATTTCAAACGAACTAGACAGCGACATATTACACCGCATACCGGAAATACAAAGAACGTATTCGCATTGTTCCTCTTGTTCTTAGTTCCTCTACTTTTTTATACTTAGCCATCTTTGGCGTGGAATTTATCGCGTGAGAAGAGAATCTTCTCTCCGAACGCAGAGACACGCGTGGATTCTCGACCACGTGTTGCGACATCCAATGGTCGCCACTTCACTTCCCGCCCAGAAGATACGATCTCCGGATTAATCGAGAGTTAGACCCTAGAGAGTTTGTTCGAGCGCTATAGTCGAAATGACCAGAGTTTATAGGTAAGTGGCGAGGATTCAATTTTGACACGTTCCATTCGTTTTCCTCGTCGCGTAATGCTACCGTTTCACCGGATAAAAATGGACTCTGTGCAGATTGGAGTAAAGAAGTAGGGAACAGAGGTAGCGTTCGGATATGTTTAATTTTTGATCGATCAGTCGCGATGTAAAATTTCCACGATTTTCGAATCAACGAGGCAAAAGGAGGAAAACCTAGCTCTAGCGGAAAATTCTACGGGAGATCTGGGAATAGTAACGGTGTGTTAAAGACTCGGCTTTCGATCGATTTGGTCACGAACAGCGCATAGTACAATTTGTAGGTGTATCCAATTTTAGCAGAATTTCTTGTACGTTTTTAGTATTTTATCCGTCATTTTGATAAATTTAGTAATTCGAATGTTAATAGAGAAACGATAAATCCACATATCCATTTGGTAACTTCAGCGAAAAGTATCACAGGGAATTGATAGTTTCGGTGTTATTAGAGAAATGGTAGATTTGCATATCAACTCTGGCTATCTCAACTTTACCAAAAATTCATTAAAAAAATAGAACCGAAAGAGCAAACTATCGATGCTTAGGCAATTCACGCACACACGTGTCTCTCGTTAACGCGATTCCCCTCTACCCTGTCTCGATTAGGTACCACGAAGCGATACATCCTGACCGGTGTCTTCCTCCAGCGTCTGTCGTAAGCTGGCCCAATTTCTATGCTGGCTCGCCTTATAAATCGTCTCGGCTTTTTTACGAGCTTCGCATAAAGCGCCTGGACGAGTCCTCTTGGTAACGAGCGTTCCTTTTCTTCTTCGTCTTTCCTTCCCTCGCCTTTTATTTCGCCTTATTCCTTTTCAGACTCTTTTCGTCCACGGTCGAACGGAGTTCCGAATTCGAGCGATACCCGCTGCACCGTGAAGTTCCAAACGTACGTCGTTAAAACGGCTCGAGAGCCTGTCGCGAACACGTTGACGGTGTTTTTTTTTTTTTTTTTTTTATGATTTCCATCGTGTTCGTATAAAAGAGCTGGAACAACGGGTTGTCGCTATTAAACGTCGAAGAATGGCACTGCTCTCGACCTCGTTCCGAACGGAAATCGCTTATTTAACGAGCGCGTGTTCCGATTTTCAGAGGATTCGACTCGTAAAAGCAAATCTGGATATTTTAATTATCCGAGACGTTCCGTTATTGGACGACGTGACCATTCGAAATAATCGTATTATCGCGTGAAACGTTTCTTTTTTCTCGAGCTTCGTTAGCTTTTTCCTCGTTGGTCGTATTTCGTTCGTGTTAACGACGCGCGATGTTTCAACGTGTCTTTTAATTGATAACTAGGTGTCGGATTTATTACGATGCTTCGAAGATTTATGGGACAGTTAAGTGCTGCCTTTCAGAATCGGCCAATTATTTAAATTCTGTCGTGTTCTCGTTATCGATCGAATTGGAATTCAAAATTTGAGGAAGGAATTAACAACGATTCCTAAACCCGGTTTGCTTCTATTGAAAGTTTTATAAAGAAATATACGTGTGTGCGCAAGATTTACGATTTCCTAACTCAATGTCTAGCACGATGTATACTCCCCATTTCTCGATATACAATACGTTACAGAGCACACCGAACAAAACTTCCATTCACGCTCAATAACCCCTAATCACTCCACGCATTCCATATTCGCAACCTTCCTGACCCTCTTTAGAACACACACCCTCTTAAAATACATCCCCTTCGGTTAGCTGCATCGTAACTTTTCCACAACAATTGTCGTCGAATGTTTCGTGCAAGCACGATTAACAGCCGCAAGTTTCGAATTGGAATCTATCGCGCGCGTTTACATTGCGATTAAAAGCTCGAAAAATCGTAGAAAACGCTGTACTTGAAAAGGCGAAACTCGGAGGCTTCTAATTGCGCCTGATGTCAGACCAAATCTGTAGCTAGCATTAAAGTTTGCGAATTAAACAAAAAAGATCAAACTTGGTGAAAAATTCTAATTTCTAACGTTAAAAAGTCACAAAATTCGCTTCCAGATAAATTCATCCACTCCGGCAGAAACAACGGAACAAGTCAGTGCCGAGCGAATCTCAAAGATCAACCTCTGCCTATCTAGCTGTCTTTACGGTAAAAGAAATAGCGACAATCGTGACAGTAGCGAAGCGCAGCGAGGCGTTCAGAAACTGGTCGCCAGACTTGTTTCCGCGGAGCGTCGTATAAAATCCGCTAAAGAGGCAGCGGATGGTCGCGCGAACAGATATTCCCTGCGCAATGGTAATCCTGGGGGGGAAATGATCGGGCGTCTCGAGCACGGTGGCCTGCGTCCGTCGTGGTAATTGCCTGCGCTCCTTTTGGCACGTCGAGAGACGTCCCTTTTCATCCCGCGGGACAAAACCGCAACGGCCACAAATCTAACCGCACGGACGCGCAGCGTTCAACGCGGCGACAACGTTGTTCGATAAATCTGCTCTTGGGAGCGCTAACGCGGCCGAATGAATGGCGTTACGGGCCGACGAGCATGCTGAATGCTCCATGCTGGCTCGTTGACACGGTAGTCAAAATATTGGAGGAGTTGCATCCAGAGGAGCTGCGTCCATTATTCCTCCACTTTCTCCCCTCTTCTTTTTTATCCTTCGTCGTCTATATTCGAACTGCTATCGGGAACGAAGCGTCGAGCAGTTGGCTGTTTAGAAGAATTCATTGGAATTTTTCTTCGAGGGAAGCGCGATTAATAAACGATTTAACTTTACGCGAAATATTAAAGGTTGATCGTGTAATTTTACGATTTTATACGAGGAAATCAAAATAGAAATCCTGTATCGAGATATTAACTCGTTAACAGAATTCCAAGTTTTCTCAGCGTCGATACGTTTTGTTTGCCAGTTTGTGCGATTCGTTAACGCTAGGGAAATATTTGTGACACCAGAGGGTCGCTAGGATGCCGCGACAGGGTGCATTTTGTAGCCTGGAGAAACAATGGGGGACCGAAACGATAGCGGAGAAATTGATCGGCCTGAAAGCGAGGCTGCTACGGGAACCCTCGTACTCGAAGCAGCGCTCGATCGTGCGGAACGATATTCACCGTGTGGTTCCGTGTTATGTACTGGCGCGGTAGTTTATAGTTGTCATCCATTAAGCGTATTTAGACGGAGGGGTTTCTAGTTACCGACAGAACGGGTCATTGCGTCCTGTCGTCGATTCGACCAAGGAAAGTAGGTTCCTCTGAACAAGCAAGCAACGTTATCTTCGATTTCGATACGATTGGAATGCTTATTACCTTCTGTTCGTTATAAAAATACTTGGTACATACGTTATAAAGATTCGTAGAAGACGAAGAGAATTTCTATCTTGTCCTTTTTCGATATTTTCAGTTTTTACAGAAACTTATAGGGTTTTATTGCATGTGAAACGAACTTGAAACAAAAAAATATTCAAGACGACTCGTGTAAAGATGAAATAAGTCAGCATCGGTGTTTCGAGCGTTTAATCGAAAAGTTAACGAGAATCGTAGAATTTACTTAAATAATTCTAATAATCTCTATATACATTTCCAGATCGTTTTCAAATTTCTGCAACATCATCACGACGGTCGTGTTTCGTTACAATGTTAATGAAAGATCAACGTAATTTCACATAACACGCGCAATACGTATGTACAGAAATTTCTCTACGATAAATGTTCAAACACTTTCGCGAGTCGGTGTATATCGAAAACTTGAACGAAGGAGGTGAAAAAGTTAACTTTTCGAACGAGATCCTTTCGATAAGATCGGAGTCTCGGGAGTGGGGCCGGGATCGAGTACCGTAGCAGGAGGGCAGCTCGGATCGAAAGCGGTAATTATCGATTCGTTCGCGTTCGGTCGTCCTTTACGGGAATTCATTAAGACTCTTTGTTCGCGTGGGGTTCACGGACAGCGCGTCCGATTCTGAAAGATGCCTCGCTGCCTGCGTAAACCGTACAGACACGTGGGGGAGGTCCGCGCGAAGGTCGAGCGATTTTCTGTAATTAAATATGCCGGGCTTCGCGAGTGGGCGGTAGGCGGTGGGCAGTCGATTTATCGCGAAAACCGCGAGGACGCGATATTAAATTTCAGATAGGGCCTGGTAGTCCCTGCGCATCGTCGGATTACGTTTCAGGTCTCGTGCCGCCTTCCACGGCCTCGTATCCATGCTTTTGTTTACAATCCAGCAACGGTTTTACCTCCTAGACCATTAATCGATTTCGTACGTTCGATTCGATTACTTGAAATCCAGCCTGAGATCTTAATCTTCTCGTTGACCTAAGAATTTCGTTAGTTCCAAAGCAAGTATCGCGTAGTAGAAGAAACTTGATACTTTGATAGTTACTAATACTACCTAGATTTAGAAGTATAGAATTGTATTATCTTTCTTTTTTTTTTTTTTTTTTTTTTATTATCCTACTACAGGAAACAAAATTGACAAGGAATCATACGGTTCTATCGCTTTTACAAGTGATTAAAGTAAGACAAACACACATCGTCGTCATTGTTGCGTATTGTGCTGTAACTGCCGCCTGCTGAGTGTTGCCGCTTTACAACTTTCTTATTGTTGTCTCGACTGTCGAGCAATTCAGACAGGTAAGCGTAACGTTCGTGAAATATACATATATAACGATTACGAACCGTGCGAAGTTTTCCGCTAACTTACAACGCAAATAATTACACGTATGTAATAATATCTTAATATGTCATTCTAGACTTGTTGTTCCCTTGGAATTTATTTTATCGCGCAAATATACGCAATTTTTTTGTTATCCTGCCACCTCACAAGCGACATACCATATCATCCCTCGCCTCTGTTACCCATTGTACGTGTCTACCAATTCCACAAGCCACACAACGCGTAGCTCTAATCAACCGCTACTATATCCCAAGCTGAAAGGCGGTAGCCACGAACTTAGCGCACATCGGCCACGTTCAAAGCGGAATCTGCCGAACGATTAATCAGAAGCCGACGATTTCGCGGCCGTTGAAAACCGGGAGGAACGAGCACCGCCCGCGCTCGTAGATTCTCCATCTTCGCACTGATCGGTCGTCATAAATTTCTACTGATTAAGGGCGCGATACAAAGTGCGCCGGAGAGCGAAGGCTCGTTACGCGTGTCGAAAGGAGGCATCGTGTCTATCGTCGCCTAAACGCTGTTCTCACGGCCGATAGAATCCTCTTCCGGCGGGTGCAAAACGCGCACGATTCGACACGGTTGGAGAGCGTGGCGCGCGTCCTTCAACCACTAGACTCTCATTAGCGGTATTCAACAATTATTCACAGGATGGTAGAGTCGCAAACGGCTGCGCGTATTCGTTTTAGGTGGAAAAGCGACCCGTGACAAATCGAACAGATGTCTCGAGGTCTAGTTAGGACCGAGCCACTTTGTCACCGGCGCTCGAACGTCACGATCGATGTTAATCATAGATTGGTCGTTGCTGATTCGTCATCTAGAGCCCCGCTCCTGGAGTCTAGATCCTTTCTTTGTTACGTTAAAGGTTCTACGGAGTCCTTTTATTAGGGGATGATTTCGTAAAAGTTTCGTGATCGAGGGCTGATATAGAAAAATGGAGAAGTTGATTTTGGAATGAAATATGGAACATTAGATTATATTGTATATTTAAATTTGCGACTGATCTTTTACTATACGATATTCAGGCATCTTAGCACACTGCGTGCACAGACGTCTTGTTGCTAATCGGTTGTTGGCTACAAGTTTGACAATTACCAAACAGATAGAACTTGCGAGATACCTCGTTCGTCCATTATATATCAAATACAGATCTTACGTCTCAGAATCGTCATTTCGTTAACACGATTTCGTGGAAAATTTTTAACACTCTGGTATATAAGTATAATACACTACCATAAAGAACTATACCAAGCAATCTGATAGATTACAGCTTTATCTCAATTACAATAATACGAAAGTCTGTATTGGACACGCGTTTTCCACGCAGCATTGTGTCAAACTTTACCTAAAACTTCGACATCGCCAAGAACGAGAGACACGAGTAAGGATGCAGAATCCACGCGCACCGTCCGAACGAATCTCGCAACTTCTCGAAAAAGCTGAGTGTCTGCGGGATATCGGTAAAAGGATTCAGCGAGTCGGCGAAATCCCGCGCTTTTTCAACGGAGGATTCGACCCAGCCGAGTCGTAGATCATTGAAACGTATATCCCGGGGATCGCGGGCTGTACCTGCACCGCTCACGGCCCGGTTGGAAGGACACAAAGTAGATTCGAGATACCACGAAGACGGTGCACTCCCAGTTCCCGTGGGGTCGCGCCGGTCGCATATGGCCGCCGCTTGACTTCCAGTTGCACGGTTTCGAGATCGAAGATTCGCCTACGCCCATTCCCGCGGAAGGATCCTCTGCCGTCGAAGGACGCACGAGCACGTTCGAGATCCTGTTTCCCGCCGATCGTTCGAAATAATTCGTCGACCAGCCTGAAATCGATACGCCGATGTACGACGTCGACGAAACGGGTTGGACCTTCGGACGAGGAATTATTCTTGGGGTGATTGCAACCAGTGACCGATAAGTCTGTGACGATCACAGTCGTCGTTGCTTGACAGTGTTGAGCAGTGACTCGTGCTGCTGGAAGAAAGAGCCGAAGATCGTGACTATGCGCCCCCGCGATCGGGCATTAGTATCGCGGCCTTGATGATCTTTTTCGTATACGTATTTCCACGATACGAAATCGTGGAAACGTTTCTCTGGAAACCAGAGCTCGGTGTTATCGAATTGTTGTAATCGATCGGATAGAAATTTTCATGCTTTCGGTTTAGACGTTTGAAATATCGGGATCGTGGGATTTTCTAAATTTAATGAATGATAATAAATGATATTAAATCGCGAGGATAGTATTAATACCTTTGGTATTGGCGCACAAAAATATATCTCTTTCGTGTTACCACCTAATCGCTGGCCAGATAGAGAAATTTCGAATTGAGATATAAAAAGGTTATACAAAATGACTGCCATGATACGTTATTGTATTCTTAATCCCATTTTATTCCAATATACCCTTTCTCGGAAGCGATACTTGACTACCACCTGACAATTGCTTAAGAGAAATCAGGTTTAAAACCCAAGGTTTGGTTCTGAGGAAGCTAAGAAATTTAAAGCGAAGAAAATACGAAAAATCTAGAGAGTTTATCGTTTTACAGTCATAGTCGGTAAGGCAAGATATCCGTTACGCGATGATTTGTAAGGAACATTTCATCCAGAAATAGCTCGCTGTTTGGCAGATCGACAAGAAATCCGCTTTAACGAGACCTAATAGGATTGGCAGTAGCATGAATTTCTTTCGGAACCCGAGAGAGAGAGATGCCGGTCAAAACGTCGTTAGTCGTTCGAGATCGTCGAAACAGCATGAGCCATTTTTCCAACTGGACTCTCGTGACCCATGATGATCCTTTCACACAGGATCATCGTTGCGCTGGGTGTCCTGGGAGTGAATGGTCATTCGAAAACAGGGTTCTTCAGTGACTGAACCATGTTTGCCCACAATACCGTCAGTAAATTTCACAAAGATGTACAAAGCATCCTTTTCCGGGTAAACGAACCATCTATCTCGCTCATTTTTCATCCGCTCTCCCTTAGTTTTTGTTTCTGCGAAGAGACTCTTACTAACGATTATATTCCACCGCGTCGAATTTTATAAGTCTCGAAAATCGATAAAGACCGTTATTGCGGCGAAACGTGTTTTCAACGAAGACGCGCGTCATTCGAAGTCAATCTAGACACGACGTACATTTTGCGTATTGTATTTAGTTAAATTTAACTCGTCGTTATCTTGGCAATGTTATCGATATTTACCGACAACGTTATTGGTAACAGCATCTTCGTTTCAGGGAGGCCCGTTAAAGAAGAGACGATATTTTCATTTACTAGAAAATTTATATTCATTAGCGAGTAATTTTTCTTTCCGTTTTATATTTCGCTTAATGTACTTTTATCATTCACGGTGAGGAGTTTTATAGAGGAAATACTAATGAAACGTGTGATTAGATTTCTATTTGCCGAGAGGTTCGAGTGCGTTTGTTAAGTGCTTTCTAATAAAGTTGTAAGAGATTTATGGATTAATTAGAAAGCGTATTCTGATCGCGTTGATAATTCTCTAACGGCACAAACGAACGTTTGTTGTTAATTATATACGAACTGCACGAAGAACGTAATTTATTAGCGAATCAGATAGGGCCCGACGAATATCAGAAAACCCCTGTATTCAATATTCATTTCTGATAATTCATAACGAGCCAGGAACGTAGAGGAGGTTCCATCAACTCGACGAGCAGAACCTTCCGTCCACGTCGATGAAAATGTTTCAAACAACTGCTTTAACTGGTATGAAGGATGGCTCGCATAATCAAGTGTCTTCAGATGTATTCATTTGTAAGAATTCGCGGGACATCGATTATTCTATCGAATACTTGGTAGAAAAGTTCTTGTTCCAAGTTGCAATATCAACTGCAAAGCATAATAATAGCAGTCGTCGATTCCCATAAAAATAAATAAAAATGAACGTTAACGGCAGTCGAAACGCTATACAAAACCGATCGGAGTCGCTTGCTCGATAAAAGGGGAACTTGGAATTTCTACCGTGAAGACACGAAAGAGCGTTGAAACATTCGATATACGTCCGATACGATTGGCACGACTATACGAAGAAAATATTAGATTTCAGTTTCCGTTAACAGATTTAAACGAAATTTTGCTACAGAGCAGCAAAATCGCCGATATTCCATCGATCGGTGTTCCACCCACGCGAACGGAATGCACGTCGTCCGACCCACACGAGTTTGCCAGCAACGCTAGAGGCGCTCGCAATTAATAACGCGAAACCCGCGCTCGTACTATCGGAGACCTAAACGCCAGCGCAAGCGATACGCGCACAGGTCGTGAGATCGTCGCGGTTTACGCGCGGGGCGAGAAGTCGCGTCCCGTACGTGTCCCTTTGACCTCCTCGCGCGTTTTCTTGGCTCGCAGGGGAACCCGGGAAGACTCTTAATAATCCGCCGCTGGTAATCGATTACCGCGACGACGAACGAACGTCGCGCGATTGCTGCAGCGGCGTTTCACGTACGACCGCGACGACGATTCGCGCGGTGCGTCGTCGTGTCGAGACGTCGTCGTGTCGGGACGTCGTCGCGACGGCTGTGAAACATCGGCACGAGCTGTCTTACGACATTCCGCCGTGCGTTCGATTAACGAGATTGAGTGCCAGGTTTCAGCGGCGTGCGTGCGCGCATGAGCCAGTGCGCGGAATTCAATTAATCGTCGCCGCGTTCTTGAAATCTCGGGAATACCGTAGGCAATCCCACTCCGCGCGCCGTTCCACCATGCCTGAACGTCATAATTCAGTCGCACGGATAGCCTGAATTTCAACGGATTGTAATCACGCGGCTCGATCGTGCCGCCGCGAGATTGATCGCGCCGTGATCGGAGATTCGCGTCGAGGGATTCGCGAATCCTGCATCTTTAACGATACGTGCAACGATATTTGTTACAAAGATTTAGGTGTTTTATTACGTCTTTATTCGCGTCTCTATGACATTTTATTAGGATATATTTATGCGAATACGTTGGAAGGACGCATCGATCAAATTCGTAAATTGGAAAGTAGAGTGGGACGATGATACAACGAACGTTAGTTTCTCGGCTTTAGTTTACAGTTTACTGTCATTCGGGCCATCCGTTTATCGAAAACGAATTTACGAAATTGAAGAATTTGTTTCTGCGAAATATTAATTATGCATTTCTTTTTAGAAAAGATGTATTTGTTTGGCTTACCAGAGGCACGATAATTTTCGTGTATCCTATAGGAAAGCTGTTTCTACTATAATAAAATGTTACAAAATTTTACTACGAGTGAAAGTGCGTTCCATGCCAAGATGATTAAGAGGTATTTTATTACTGATTTATGAGTTGAGAAATAAAGTATGTTATTATACGAAGTTATAAATGCTTTATTTAAACAAAAATGACTTTCTTATAACGCGTACGAGGCTGTAGAGATAACTGTACTACTTATATTTTTAACAAGATATAACTCGCGTGTTATTCTAATCTTGATATATAATTGATATAATTTACACTCGCTAGAAAATAGTACAGACCTAATGTATTAGCATACAAGCATCGTTAATTTAAATTTCTTGTTTTTTTTCAATATTTTTTCCATTTATCTATATATATATATATATATATATATATATATATATATATATATATATAAAGTTAATTTTCACTTCAACCCACTTGCATCTGCTAAAAGTAATTTAAAACGGTAGACGCAGTAGGCTAATGACCGCAGTAGACCGCATCATTTGTCACAAGGAAACAATCGGAAAAATTCCCCGCGTCAGAGAAAGGTCGTAGCGTTGACACGAGAATGACTAGAACAACCAGGTTCTCCAGAGTATCGCGACGAACCGTTTCACCCGACAGGATGTGACCGCCTTCCATGTTCAGATAGGACGATAAATCTCGTTTCCTTCCGTGCCAATGAGCAGACACGTTCTGGAAAGAATGAGTTCATATCTTCGGAGGCAGAATCGAGTTCATATTAGCTCCATCTGCCTCCTCGAGAAAGGTTTCCGCGTGAACGAGCAGACACACAGGGATGAGACAACCACGGACAAAACGACGAGGACCGACGGACGAACGCGTAAATACATCCGGATTATTTTCGGCCAATTGATCACGAATCTGACGTAGCTTGCCGCGCCTCTCGTGTTTGCTACACAGCATCGGACATACCGTGGAGCTCTTTCACGTCGCTCCTGTTCGCTGCCAACATTCGAAGATATTATTTATGGCGATGAAACACGCTGTTCTATGAAATCTATAGCCTTTTCTGTTTCGCAGCGTTGGATGCGTAGAAACGTTTTATAGAAACTACTTTATTCGCGATGATTCTGCCTGAATTTCGATCTGGACTTTATTCGAGATACGGGAATCGTTTGTTTGGAAAACATCGTAAAAGTATCTTTGTAATACGTACCTTTATAGAGGTAAAAACGAAAGGTATAATTTGTCGAAGCGAAAGCTTTACGAATGATTACTTAAATCGTCAAACGTGTATAGTTGCGAAATTTATAAAATTTCCACGAAGAATGAAATCATTTTTTTTATCAACTTTTCGTTCCGCGACGATACAAACTTGTAATGAAGAAATGACTCGATCAACGAATCGATACACCCTAAATCCAAGATAACTTAAATTCCGTCCGCTTTGAAGACTTTGAAGCCTCGATCTTCGTTCGATTACAAGCTAATGTAACACGATTTAAATATCCTTCCGCTTAGCCCGATCGTACGTAGTCTTAGAATTAAAACTCGACGAAGATAAAACACGACTTTCGATCGATGACGAAAGGACGATGTTTGTCGGATGTAGTGTCGTGACGCAATCGGTGTGATTCGAAGACACGTTTCACGATATCGTTCTCGGTACCACGTTGGATCCGACATCGACATCATCGGCTATCAGGATCGTAAAAAAAAAGCGACCAGATCGAACGTAGCGGACTTTCCCAGATTCGTAGCCGCTCTTCGTTTCTTCCCTCGAGCATTATCTCGATAAAATGAAATCGGTCGTTAAACGAGGAAGCGAGATAGGTTCGCTGTTCGAAGGAAGAGACACGACCACAAAAAGAGCGGCCTCTGAAGGATTCATAGGGTCAAGAAGCGGGGGTAGAGGGGTCGAAGGGAACGACAGAGAGGCGAGGATGAAGCGAGGGGACAGAGAGAGAGAGAGAGAGTGGACGAAGGATCGAGAGCAGGAGGAGAATCGTTTTACGTTCGAAACCAGTTTCTATGGTTTAATTTCTACGGGTGGACATCTTCTTTAATTTATGGCGCCGTCCAACCCCGGCCTTCCTGCCCTCCTACTCTCCCCTTTGAACGCCTTTCGACATTTTATTGGGTCGACCAGTTTCTGTAACTCGTATGGATTCCACTCTACACCTCCTCCGAAAAATTTGAACGGCGATAGCGATATTTCGATCGCGAGAAGAAATCTTAATGGTAACGAAATTGAAAACTTATAAGCAACGGACATAAGTTATATATATATATATATATTATAGGATTACGGTTAATTTCCATACTCGAGCTTTAAAAGCTGAGTCCTAAACGTTAAAGGTTCGTTCTGTAGAGGACTTGGGTAGATGGTGTTTGATCGTAAGGTTTATAAAACGAGATTTCTCGTTGTTGTTAAATAAATTAATATACGGACAATATTCGTTAAGATGCTCGTACTAACGGACTCGTTAAAGACAACGTGTAATTCGTTAATAAGATCGCTGATATCTCGTTGGTAACTCGTAGATACTCGGTAGATACTGATTCGCGCGATTAACCGATAACCGATTGTTAACTGATAGATACTGAACTCTTTTCGGTTGCGTCCGTTTATTTATACCGATCGGGAGAGAGTCGGAAAATTCAAATTCGTCTTTGTTCGACGGTTGCACGTAGCAGCGACATTGTCGTGTCCGGAGTTTATTTATTATCACATGCGTATCCTAACGATATTGCTACTCCGAGGCAAAACAACAACGTGATTTAAATCGTCCTATAACTCGTGTGCCGCTCTAGTTCCTTTTCCGACGATGTACAATTCCGTTCTCAGACCTCGACAGCTTCGACGATTAAGCTCCGAAAGAGTTTCGCGCGATATTATTCGGAAAAATACGACCTACGAGATCGTGCTTCGAAACTTCGAACATTCAAACTTTGTCCAATCGTTCGATTTTCATCCTTCTTCCAACGATTGCGATTAGGCGATACGTCCAATTGCTCCGACTGATTTCGCAAGGTCGATTCGTTCCCAGCCACCGGTGCAAGCGACAAGATCAACGATTCCGCGCCTCCGTCCGCGCCGCAACGCTCTCGCCGCTCTCGCTGTGTTTATCGGATCTGTACGTTAATTGAAGCAGCGAGCGGGTAATAGCTATGATTACGGCCGCTTACGTCTTGCTGGCCGGAGACTAAATTATATGGGTGAGTCTGACGCGCTCTGTGGATAGATAGAAGACGCGCGCGCGAACGGTCTGCCGCGCTATTGGAGCGAGACTTTAGATTTCTCGAGAAGAGATAGGTTTAGGGACGGTTTACGGTTGAAACTTTAGAAAGGATATTACACTCTATGATAAGAATCGTTCATTGTGATCACGTATCGCGGATGTTTACGAACTAGAAAGTAAAAATCACAGAAACGAAACTTTAGTTTGTCCGATGGTAGATTTTCTCGGTACTGGTACGAAGAAGAAGAAGAAGAAGAAGTAGAAGAAGAAAGGAATTACGTTACACGTGCATTACATCACAATGAACTCTTTCAACGCGTTTTACTTTCAAAACTATAACCAATGATTTTGATCCGCTCTCTACGTTGCGTTACATGGCGAGAGACGCTGAAAATCGTAACCAGATATCAAACAGCAGTTTTTAGCTTCATCTTGTCACTTCGTATCGAGTCACTGATTTCGATTTACCTTTCAGTCTACTTCAAGTCGTAACCAGATTTCAAACAACGACGTTAAACTCGATCTCGGACAATTGTTATATTTACGATTTTGATCGATTCTTACCTCTACAGTTTGAAAGACAACGAAGATCGCTATCAGGTCATAAAGAAGAATTTATTTTTCTAAAAAACTCGTGTCAATTATGCGTTGGATAACTATGACGATGTATATAATCGTGACAAGCCTAGCTATAAATTCATCCGCTTGTTCTAAAGCACGCGAGACAATTTAAGAAATCTTTTTTTACTAAAATCCCATACAAAAAGGGTTACATAGATTCAATTCCGCGCGCGGATCGACGAGTAGCGATCCAACAAATTCCACGAGTTCCTTTTTAAAAATTGCTAGAAGATCATCGGTAACGCGATGCTAAAGAGAAAGAATTTCTGGCTGGCAGTTTCTCAAGCCAGCTAACGCAGCCAGTCCTCTTTACGCAGCTGATAATCGGCATCATCGGCACGGAACACGCGGAACGGTCTTACTTCGGCATAGCAGAGAGTGGAGGAGCGTAGTATCGTACAAAGTGGGGAAAGGATGGGAGGCACCTGGACAGTCTGTTTCGAGGAAGCTAGCAGTTCAGGATTGGTTAAAATATCGGGCCAGGTTAGGGCCCATTGGTGGGTCAGGGAATAGGCGTGCACCTATGGGCAGGTACGACTGTTCCCTGCCAACGGGGGAAAATCGAGTTACCGACGGGATTCCGTGGTTCTCCTTAGGCGCCTTCGACGCAGTCGAACAGGTCGCAGCGATCGCGAAGCGCCAGTCCTCTCCCGTCCATCGACGTGGCCGCACCGTGACTCGTGGATGTTCGAGAGAGACAGACAGAGACAGACGATAACACGTAGAAGAAAAAAAAAAAATTTAGATCGGGGACGGCCGAGGAAAAAGGGAGAGGAAGACGGAGAAAGACGAAGCAGAGACGACGCAGAGAGCTGGAAACCGCACTTGGATTCGCGTGGATCATCGAGAGCAGAGCACTCGGGGGCAGTCGAAGGATTTGCATCGAAGGAACAGTACAGAAATAATCGGACGCGTGTCCTTCCGAGGGGGTGAAGCCGATCGCGTGACATAGTCCCGGCGACGTGTAAAACGACTGCGTTTCGTAGTTATCGCGCTTCGACAAAAGCGAACGAACGTGTGCACGGTGTCCGGTGCACTACGCCACGTGACCGATCGCCGCTGAACAACAACATTTTTCGGGCAGTGTGTGTCGAACAAGATCGGACGATCTCGCGAGAAACTTGTTTGGTTATTTATTCGTCGAACATCGATGAACGAAGGTTATGGTGTGTAACGTGTGAAAGAGGACTCGAGGACAATCGAGGAACAAAGTTTAAGTTTGTGGTGTACTGAGGCACCGGTTAGCCCGCTCGTGTGGATATCATCTGACTACAAAGGTGAGTGCAATCGATTCTACTGCGCGTTCCGCGATCGCGTTTCCTATGCGGGCATCGATGTCGTTCGACGCGATCCACCGGCGTTGAAATCTCCCACGCTTCCATGGTGGCTTATCTATGTTTGTGATTCGTGACCGTAGAAATTTAGTGTTTAAATAGTTGCCGCTTTTTCTCTTACACATTGATACGTACGACGATAGTTTGTTTCGTACAAAATTTGTTCGATACGTACGTACGTACGATCTGCCGTTCGTTCACGTTCATAAGGAATTTTTGACATCCCGCAAGGAAAATATAACGTCCTAAAACGAGAACTAGAAGTTTAAGTTTCGTGCTGAGAAACTGTAGGTACACAGGTACGGCGAGAGGGGATGAAAAAAAGGTTCGACTAATGATAGTTGTAAAAACTAGAAAATAAATCACTCGCGTTCAGCCAGTAATCACCGGCGTTTCGTCAATCTTACAGTCCATTCACCGCTCCATTTATCCCTCGTAAATTAAAGTCTACATCCAAAGTGGCTGCGTTGCTCGCGATTATACCATGGCGTGAAATTGATAATGCAACCTAATAGCGGCCTAAGTACGCCTGGACCGTTAAAAATACCCCTTCGACTAGTAAATTTTGATTGGAATATAATTTCGAAACCGTGAGACCGCGTGCTCTACGCTTCATCGGTGTTATCGGTGAACGAAGATATTGACGGCTTTGTTCCTCTAGCTTCGAGCTTTCAACCCGTGACGTTTATTCGTAGTTCTTCTAAATAGACACTCGGCGACCTTTACTTAAGGACTCTTCTTTAATTATGACATTTTTCTTTCTACGATACGAACCGTAAAAGATCCAATTAGATCAGAAATTGTCACTTGCAAAGCGTAAGGTCTATCGGATGGATCATGAATTCTTATTCGAACAAAATTTCACGACTCGTTCTTCTTCGTTACCGTTCACCTAATTCTATATTCTAGAAGATCCGATCCAATTTAGAATTTGTAGAATTTTCTTCGTTAACGTCGATCCAATTGTAATTAATTTCCAAAACTAATTACAATTGTGACCTCTTTAAAAGCTTGTCTAGGGATGTCTGTGAGAATTACAATCGCTAATTTTTTTTTTTTTTTTATAGTTGTTCGTTCGTAAATTGACGAATATACGGCGAAACGCGACGTTATTATCTCGAAATTGAAAAATCTTTCAAAGTAACGAATCTGATTTTTGCTTCGTTATACCGTAGAAACTGCAGAGCTGTCGTTTTTCTTTTATGATATCGATTGTACCGACAATGCGGCATCTGGCCTATAATTACCCTACTTTATTTTTCACCGCTTCTTACGATCCGAATTACGGAAGATTCAATGGAACGAGGGACTTTCAGTTACAAAGCATATATTACACAAAATTTGCCAAGAGCTATTGTCCAATTATTATTTTAAATCTATTTTTTCCTCGTTAACGTTGAAACAATTAGAAACGTTCGCATTTTGTACGTATTATCTTCCAGGATTTAATCAAAGGTGTTCGTTTGTTATCGAACGACTATCAACTTGCAAAGATGTACAAAGTTCAAATACATTTTTATTTGATTCTTGAAACTGATTCCCGAGTTACATAGCGAACAGGAAGTATAGCTAGCATTGGCGAGAGAATTTAAGCGATCTAACGTTTCTCGAAACTAACCGAACGTCCCATTTCTATTCCTATTCTGTCTCGATAAGGTCATCAGCCGCAAACTCCTTTTCTATCCTCTCGTCGAGTGTCCTTTCTTCGCGCTTTCGAAACCCTCGCCAACGATAGAAACGATGCGGTCGGCCGGGGTTAGTCGTAAATGAAAACATTATCGTCACCCCTCGTGGCTGCCTGTTGCTATAATATTTGCCTACTGGTAGACAGTGAAGTAATTCGAGTTGCACAAAGGCCGACACGTTCGTCGTGGAATAAAGGCGAGCAAGAGACGTGGCGGAAGCGTACACACACGCACGTGTACGACGACAGAGAGAAGGAAGAGGAGAGAAAGAGAGACGAAACGAGCGGAGCGTTACAATTATTATGCATAGGTGCCCGGGCCAGGTTCTCCCATGTCAAAATATATTTATTGCCCCCCTCCATTCTCTACCTTTGCCCTCTCTCTTTTTTTGGCCTGGTTGCGGTGTGTCAGCCATCATTGTTACCCTTTCATACGGTTATTACCCACTTGTACACCGGGAGAAGCTCTCGACGGCCTTTGAAAATAAACCGCGTGTCGCCTCCTTTAACGTTTGCTTTTGTGTATTTTAAAGGAAAGAACGGTAATTCGTAGAAAGAAGTAATTCGCTCCGTATCGACGCACGGTGTTCTCGAGGCTACGATCACGCGGATTACGCAGCCTTGGAGCTGGTTTTTTAGGAGAAAGTCCGTAAAAAACTGCACGCTGCTCGCGGTATATTAGCTAGTGAACTTTGAAAACGACCGTCTCATCGGGAGAAAGCGTGAATATAAATAATAGCTTTAGGATTTCATCGACGCCAAAGAATCTGCAAACAACTTTAATTCCTACCGATGGGATATTCCGCTTTTTCTTTTCTTTTTTTTTTTTTTTTTTTTTTTTTTTAAGGACAATTAACGGTTCGCTTCCCTTGGTCACGATCTCGTAAGCCGCCTCAGAATCGTCGATCCTCATTTGCATGTCAACCCTTGGTTACTGGGGTTGTGATCTGACTTAACGCCTTTTCGCCTTCGTTCGTGCACCCTTCTACGTTTAAAACCGTAAAACTTCGCACGAATTCGTATCACACGTTCCTTTTTTTGCCGTATTCTTTGGCGGGAAACGCACATGTCCAGCGATCCTCTAAATCTAAATTCTTCGATCCCGGTCACGTCTTTTCCGAGTTTTGTTTCTTCGTTAATTTCTTTAATCGTCGAACTTGTATGGAAATATTTGAGAATATGGAGGAAAATAGAAGTTAATAGTATGGCAGGTTTTCCAGTTACTCCTTATCTCGACAGTACGTCCCCAGGAACATGCGTTTAACGGTACAGAGAGTGGCTCGATTCGACCGACCCGTTACTTTTCTAATCTGAACCGATGCACTCCGTCCGATTCGCGATAATCCGCGAATTACAGGGAACTACACTCTTCGTAGCTTCCTCCCATTTGCATTTCCAGATGGGGAAACACTGGTAATACTCGCTTTTATCGCGTATGTTCGACGCAGTTAGTCAATTGCTTAGAAAGTAACCGAGAATGTGTTTCAACCTTTTTATTTTCTCTCTTCTTGGACGTCAAAGAAAATAGTTGGTCATTCTGTGCGAGCACGGGAAAATAGTGCAGTTTTCGCGGAAAAGAAATTTAACGATCATTTTTTATCACAAGCAATCTGTAACGGAAACGCGTAATAGTTAACGTCAGGATAATTAACTCGTAACGCGTAATTGAATTTATTGTTATTTTATCGTTGCTATTTTACGTAAAATTGTTGTAAAAATTTTATATCTTTCCGAGTCATGCAAACTCACCGCGGTAGAGAATAAAGTTACAACTTAATTAACTACGAAGCTGAAGGAATGGATACTATTAACGGTTGAAACATGCCACACATAAACGAGATTAGAATTACGGTTGTATAACGAAGATGAATCGATTTCGTAGGTGAGTAGATTTCGGTCGAGTTCTTGTCCATCAACGATATTGATCCGATCGAATAGCGAGATTCTAACATAGAGCATTTGACAGGTTTGATAGTTTTGTAATTTTCGATTTGCTTTGTGAACGAGCGGAACACGCTCGAGCTTCCGACACAATTTCAACGCGATATCCCCGAGGCCTTTAGCGTCGCGCGTTTACGATATCGTAAATCAACGACGATGCGCTTAATCGTCGAATAAAGGGAGATTAAATTGCAGGGACTCGCGACGCAAACCTACGGACCGTTCCGGCGGCGAGAAAAGCGCGCGCATAAAATCCCTGCTCGAAATCGACGAGAATAAATCAACGGAGGCGACCGATTAAATCGAGGTTTACGACGATTTGTCCGTATGCCAAGCAAATTGACAAAGATTTTTTAATAAACTCTATCGAACCTCGCTGCGGTCTAGAAATTTTTCTTACGTGTCGATCTTGTTTTTTTTACGTTTTAAGAAAATCACTGGCACGCGATTAAAACAAGGAATCATGCGATGATTCGTTCTTACTACGTATATTCTTCGAAAGAGATGTGAAATCAGTCTACAAATATTTTCGTGTTGCAAACTGGATTAAATACGAAGGATGATTTGAGTTTTTTTTAGTTAATGACAATTCTGTTTAGCTCTACCGTATATGATCGTTGTCACGCGCATCATCTAATGTATGCACCAGTTAATAGGTGAACTCGCGTGTTCGACGTTTCCTCTCCTGTTCCTGTTTCGTCTGTACTCTTTTTCTTATCAAGGCATCGTTAACTGTCTTCTTAGGCAAGGAAGAGTTTTGGATCGTGACAAATATCTCGCAAAGTGTGATGTAACGTTTCTCATTGCCAAAGAAAAAAAAAGAAAAAAATGAAAGATTTTCCAAACGATATTTTCCAAAACGACAGAGCAGATACTTCTAAACCGATTTCTTCTTAAAATCATTCGTTTCGATGAAACACGTAGAGATACTTCCCAAATCAAACTTGCCTAAACCTTCCTCAGTGTGCAAATGTAACTCGAAATGGCCACTTTTCAATCCATTTCCATCGATGAATATTGTTCGAAATCCTCCCCTCGTCTCGTCGTATCTCGGCATAACGAATTCCATACACGATATCCTGCAAGAGAATTCTCACACGCGGCAAGGGTTGGTTTCCGTCGATTAACTTCGAGTGGCTGAGGAAAATCGTTCGAGGAGCAACGAAGGTATATGTATAGACGGTGTTAAAAATTGGATCGGTCACGGGCCAAGGAGATGAACAATACTCTGGTCGGTCCGTCAGCGAACCTCTTCTTCACGAATACGCATCCACGTCGAGAGAAAGAGAGAAGAAGCCAGGTTCGGCCTCGTGGGGCTAAACTGTCGCGATAAATGATCCTACGGAAGGTTATTAATTGTCTTTGACTCCCAACCGGGCGCTTTATGGATCGCGAAAACATATTAACCGAAAAGAAGCTGCCGTCCTCCCTTGCCATATGCTCGGAACCGACGTACACACGTAGCACGCATGCGAGTGTGCGTGACACGTCGTGGATTCGAGTGTCTGAACGCGTATACAACGATCTGGAGCATCATTTTTCAAGGACTCGATCGACGTGCCAGCGAGGCGCGGCCATCATCCATCAAACCGATCGTTAAAAACGCATCCAGGCCGATACAAATTGCGCGACCTGTGCCCGGCCGTATTCTCAACACACTGCAGTTTCCCTTTCGAGTCCGTTTTCCTAGATCTCCATCCCTTTACAATTCATAAGATCGTAGATGTTGGGCAACCTGCGGCGACGAGGAAGACTTCTCGTATTTCTTCGTTGGTCTGCCAACAACTAACTGGTAATCGTGGTCAGGTTAGAGTTTATCTTCTCGCGACTCTCGTCAGCGAAGGTACTTCGAGCGCCTAGAAACTCTTTTTCAATAATTCAGGAATACGTTTGCGTTTATCCTTCTTTGGAGGTTTAATTTTAAGAGGTTTGAAAGAGCTTTATTTTTCGAAAATTGTATACGTAGTTCGAACGTTTCTTGTTTACCGGTAATGCAATCATAGAAGTCGACGTGTTTCAGAAACGTTCGCAGAAGTCCTCTATTTGTCATTTGTAATTCCTCGTCTCGCGAGGATCTTATTTTCAACGAATCGCGTAATTCACGATAAAAACATGTTGTTCGAAGATTAAAAGCTCTATCTAAGTGTTTCGTTCTCCGTTGAAAATACTCGTGCAAGCATCTATAATGAAACGATACGTTACATATAATTGGCAAATGCGAAGCGCGATGCAGAGGAACACCCATCTTCCTACGATAAAGGTAATCTAGATGCGGTAGTAAACGACCTTGTTGGAAGCTGGCGTTAGCTGTCGCGCCTCGGGTAAAAGCGACCGAATCGTCCCGTTTGTTCCTCCTAATTGGCGATAAACGGACATAATCGTCGGTATATTTTAACCAGGCCGCATGATCCACGCGCTCGTGGCTGCGCGCGCGTAACTGCGCCAGAACGATAAGATCGCGAGCAACCGTCTCTCCGAGCGGTGACTTTCGTTGCGAGAAATTCCCTTGACGCGGTTGCTTATACACGGCACAGTACGAGCCGGTGATATATCGACCCGTTCTTTCGAGCGGACTCATTAACTCATTAACTTAGCGAGAAAAATGGCCAGCCGTATATCAAACGGCAGCCCGGTAATCAAGCGGTCATTCTTAACGCGGCCATAAATTCGCGAATTAATATACCCGCCAATTAATTAAATCGCGCCACGCTTTCTCTAGCAAAGGCTTGACCGGTAGAATTGTAACAATCACGGTCCCCTGTCAACCCGAGTAATTACAGTTCACGCGACCGAAGAACTAGTTTCCTTCGGCTCGCTCGCTCGTGGAAAACGCAATCGACGAATGATTATTCGAGACCGTTTAATTGGACGATTATCCTCTCGCACGCTTTTCGTTCTTTGCTTTTTGTCGCCTACCCAGGCCGTGTCCCACCTCTATTACAGTCCAGTAAAATTAATTCCGAGGAAATGGAACGAAACAGCTATGGAAACGACACGCGCCTAACCACTTTATGGACGTTGATTTCAGTTCTTGGAACGACCACGCGAACGAATCTCACGAATCACGTCGATCTTTCGGTATTCCCGTTTATCGTTCTTTCTCTCTAGAATTTCGAAATATCATCGACTTCTTGGATCCTTGGTGGAATGAAATATCAGCGATTCTGGATTGCAAATACGTACAACGGTAGTGAGAATTTATTATTCGTGTATTAGGAGATTTCAAGTCTGTTTCCTCGTTGGAATCGACCGAGCGAACGCCGCTACGAACAGAAGCTGACTTCGAAAAGCTTTTAATGGGAACACTTTTGCTTGGTAATAAATAGACAACGCTATGTATATAATCCATATATAATCCATATATGTAATTCGAAGCATAATATTTCGATAACAAATAGCTATGTTAGTTAATAGTAAATTTCTATTCCAGAATTATAATTTTCCGTCAAGTAGGATAGTCGATCGATTATCTCGTCTCGTTCAGGATTTAAAAGTTTTTCATCAAATATGAAATGGTTGGAGGAACTTGTACAATTTCAATCGTTGCGTCGCTAAACTTCTTGATATTATCGGCACCGCTGACTTGTATCTTTTAACTTGTAAAATTTCGTCAACTATTTAGTTCTATCTACGAGATATTCTTACGACGTTCTGCCACTCCCTTCCATCCCTTCGCCACCAGTTTCTCCTTTCTCCGCTGCTCCCCGAAGAAAAAATACAAGAACTCGGTTAAGTAAAGGGTTGCTGTTCGGGGTGAAAGGACAATGGCAGGAAGTCAGTCAAGGGATCGTCGAGATAAAAAAACTCTCATAAAGGGATAAACGTCATACGGGACTCGAGTTTAATGGCGCGTAAACGTTCGACGTGCCCTTAGACGCGCGTGGTGCGTCGCAGGACGAGCGAAACGATGACAGGAGGGGTTCTCCCGTTCCTGACCCATTCGTTGTCCCTTTTTCGTTGGTCGTTGGCGTTCTCGTTGCTGGAGTTGGAAAGCTACCTCTTGGCACGGTAAACCGATATCTGGAGCAGGTCGATCGACTTCATTAACAAACGAGTGCCAAGCAAATATTGACTCTACTCGTGGAAACTAGGGTACGAGGTGCGCGCGTGTGTACATACACGAGCCAGCCGCTTCTCCTCGAAGCGTTTTGCCTTTGTGCAACATCCGCCGGGACCAATGAGACGTCGATGGGCAGATTATGGAGTCGGTCTTGTTGCTTCTCTCGATGCGGCGCACTGGCTTCGAGTATTTTTGCATATAAATGCGCGGGAACGCTCCTTGGCTGGTAGTTCGCGCGTTATCTGATGCTTCGTGCCCGTGATAAGCGTCTCCTCGCCGATGTGGAGCTCGAGACCGCTCCGAGCACTGGTAACCGGAATCCTTTACCATGGGAAGAAATTTCACGGAAGGTGGAGCGATCGTTTCCGTAAATCCCCTCGCTCGGTCTATATGAATATTAATGCCGGAGGTCGCACGTCGATGACTATGCTTTAGGAAATTCCTATTGTTTCGCCGGCACACCAGGGGATTCCTACTATTGTCGTGAATATCTAGTATCGCGATTCCTCTACTCGATATTAGAAACGATATAAAAATCTTTCCTCGCGCGATGATTAAATATTTCGTTGGACAGTAGTATACACATCGTTGTAGACAATTACTAGAAGCTCGAAAATTAATGAATTGACAATTGGTAAGTTGCCGTTTATAGATATTGCCTGGCAATAGCTTTTGCGATGTTACAACTTAAACGTTGGATAAGCAACTTGCGTTACGATTTGTAAAATTCCAGCCAGTAACTCACGATTCGCGACACGTAAATTACAAATTGGTTCGATCGTTCGAGATGAGACGACGACGAAGAATTAATCGAGTTTCTGAATTCTTCCTTGCGTCGTCGTACCGTGAAAGGGTTAACCGTAAACATGGCAGATTTCGCGAGACACTTTAGGGCAAAAAGATCGATTCTTGGCAAAGTAGAGAACAGCCTTGGCCGGAATCGGGGCCAGCTCGTGGGATAGAATCGATATCGGTCCGTGCACGCGCGTCCAGATCCTTTGTAAAATCAATAGGCTCGGCTACTTAAATGGTACCGTTCGCTGGTTATAGTCACCGGTCGGTTACGGGCCACGGATACGGTTACGAGAAGGCTGAATCGATGCGCTCTGTGATTTACTGTTAATCGCGAGACCACTGTTAATCAACGTCTGGCTGCGTGCACGCCACGGCTCGAATATTCCTCACGCGGTTGCGCATCGATGGAAACAACACGTCCCGATATTAGCTCCGCGCCCCGTTTTTGCGCCGCTTAACCTTTCATCCTCCTTGTCTCTCTCTCTCTCTCCTCTCTTTACGAGCGAAAGAAAGAAAGAGAAAGATCCGCTCGCTTACGAGCCCGAAAGCTCCGCGAGCATTCTCACGCGTTCCGCTCGCTGTTTCTGGCCGCCTTGAAATGGAATTATGACCGGCGCAGGATCGTGTTTCGATTTTGTTGCTTCGAGCATTCCACGAGGACTATCAAAGGTCAGAGTTCGAAATATTTTTGGATTTCAATTATCCATGTGTACGCAGTGGCACATGAAGCTATTTGAACGCTTACTTTTACGAAGAACTTTTACGTAAATGTTGAGTACGTTATATAAAACGTATCGAAATTCGATTGGCCTGAGACACGATTATATCGGTAAAATTTGAAGTCAATTTTGTAAATATTTGTACAAGTTACGAGACGAGTTTACCGCGATTTGGTAAAAGAATATTGTACAGCGTGAATAGTCGTGTGAAATACGCGATAAACGTACAAGATGATGCCATTGAATATATCGAGGCTTATTAACACGATGGGTAATCGAACGTTTAAATGTTCTCTAACGTTTTGTGATCTCTAAGAAACATATAGATACTTTCACAGCTTCCACGTACATTTCCTGGTTTGTTTTAAGCTCTATCGGCGCTGCCAATTTATAACCATGCACGGTACTAATGAATCTCAAAGTGTTTAGCACGACACACACAATATATGTATAAAGGATTTCTATAAATATTCGAATACTTGTGCGAGAAATAAGCGAAGGTTTACTTTCTTTCGAGCGATCCAGTGTTACGTTTGGTGGAATAATATTGTATATCTATGGATGGGGTATTCAAGTTCTTTTTTCTAGGTAATAGCGAGAAAGATCAACGAAGAAAAATCCTATGTGACTTAATGAAATCTACGTAATATCGTTAGGCTGTGACGAAGGAAGATAAGTCTCGTTGATGCGTACAACCTTTAGATGGTATAATATATTGCAGCTTTTAGCACGTTGCTCGTCAAATGCATCGTATTTTATATCATCAAACGTAATATAAATAATCCATTACATAACCGTCCTTTTACTGCTCGCGTCTTACTTTTGATGCATCGTTCGCCAGTGAAATGTCCTCTGGTAATAAACTAGCGATAATTTTTTACTTTCGAAAGATCGCGATTTGATCGAGGCTAATCCGCAGCGTGAATCTTCCAGGTTTTTCGTGAAGCAATTAACGTTAAAGCTATCGATCACTAACGTACAAAACTCGCGCTAAAGGAATCGAGATGCAAGCTATATGAAGAAGTAAGTAATAGAAGGAGAAAAGGAATCTTTATTCGCGCATCAACTTTAAAAAAAAAAAAAAAAAAGAAAAAAGAAAAAGAAAGTGATGAAAATTCAGAAACGCGAAGTTTCTATGAAAAATTATAAATTAACAAATCGTTGCTAAAAGGACGCTTTTTACCGAGGAGCGTCGTCTTTAAGCGATTTTACTCGATGTACGTACAATACGGTTGCAACTTACCCTCGGCATCTCGAGCGATTCATCGTTTTCTTGAAATCGCTCTAGCTTTATCGCTCGAACGTCGCAAGAAACGATTCCAAAGACGCAAGAAACTCCTCTAACCGTTTCAAACAGCGTGTTCGAAGGCAACGACTTCCGGCATAATGATTCGAAAATGTCTGGACGAACGAGTAGGTCATTGTCGTGGCACGAGATGGTCGCGTTGAAGAAAAGGGGAAAAAGGAAAAAAGGAGAGACACCTATAGCTGTGTCCGTTTCTCCGCGGCAAAGGAGAGGAAAAGAGGATGGTCTCGGCTCATCAGTAAGCGGAATGAAAGAAAGAGCGGGCGTCAAACAACTGCGTCGAGAAAAAACTTGGAAACCTTAACGAACCTGCGAGTCGACTCTTCTTTTTCTCTATCTCTCCCCCTCTCCTCGACCATCCCCCACCCTTTGAAGCTTCACAGCGTTTCTCCGTTTCTCTGTTCGTCGTTTAATACCGACAGCCTACCGTTCGCGGGCGCCAGCTACTTTCCTTTAGAAGAACAATCACGAGGAGACGATTAGAAGCGGCTCGTGTCGCGGCTAGACTCTAATTACGCTCACTTTGAATTCTCGTTAAGACTAACTGGCCGCAAAAACGCGTCTTTGCAGAGATTAACTACCCTTCGTTATTGCGATACAATGCTTTTCGCCGCGATACCAGGTTTCTTGTTATCGAATGCTGCCAGTGTAATCCTCCGCTGACATTCGTCGTGAATCAATCGTGGTACAGAAACGTTTAAAAAAGGATCGACGGTTTAAAGGCAATCGTGTTTTCCACGGTTCTTCCGAATATAGTCATTTTTTGAGGAACGACACACGATTCTCCGGGAGAGGCCTGAATAATTCTCTCGAATTGGAAACTTCGACATCCCCGTTGAATTTCAAAAAGCTAGTCACAATTATGTAATTAAACCTTTTTCAGCCGGTATATTAGAAAACGCTCGGTTCGGTGTGTTTCGCAAGGCCTCGCGTGTCGGTCGAATGATTTGAGCCAGCCATCTTTGGCCGAGATAAACGCGGTATAACGACATTAGAGGAAGCCAGGTGCGTTCGAGGCCCCTCATAGGTAAGGTTCCCTTATCGGATCATCGATGGTCTAATTTTATTCCAGTTTTACCCGAGAAACGCGACCATCGCCCTGACACCGAGTCGCGCGCACCGGCGGACGGCGATGGCTTTTACCGAGATAGCGCTGATTTATGAACGCCACAGTTCTCTGATTCGACTCACAGTTGTTACCGGCAACGGATCTGTCTGTGAGAAAGAAAAAAAAAGTTCCAGTCGAGTCGAGTTGACGGAAAAACTGTTAATGGTCCTCCGTCAATCTCGCGACGAATCGCACGGAGAAGGGGCGTTTATTAAATAGAAGCGACGATGAATGGGCGCTATGGAAACGATGGTTCGTAGCGCAGGCTGCTAGGGGAAATGCAAACTGTACTCGAACCGAAGTCAAAGATCACGTCGAACGAAACAATGCGGGAATAAAGACAGGCGCGATGAGAACGCGAACGAAATCGATCGTCGTGAGTGGAGGATGCCTGAAGCATTAGCGCAACGTTGAACCGTGTCAGGGGCGATAATGGTCGTAAAGAAAGCGGCTCGCGAAGGAGGGAGAATAATTTTTCAAGCTCTCCTCTTCCCGGTAATCCAAATAGCATTCGAACATCCGTAAGATATTGTGGGAGGAATAAAAATCGAAGCGAACGCGGAGAACCGGTTCGTCACCCCTCCCTCTCCCTTCCTCGCCCTGTTCTTCCCTCTCATCCGTTCTCCGTTCCACGACTAACCTCCTCCTCCTCCTCCCCGCTTGGTATACGAGTCGGCCTCTTCGTCTCTTTATCTCGCCAAGGATGAGCCGCGCTAACTGACTGACGCACCGCTATCCTTCGAATAACATAATTTCTATAATTGCAGATGAATCAAGTGTGCAAGGTCTGTGGCGAGCCGGCCGCCGGTTTTCATTTCGGAGCGTTCACCTGCGAGGGGTGCAAGGTAAGGCAACTGTTTAATCATCGTTTGAACCTGGATCGTAAGATGACTTACGCCACCGAAGGGCTTCGACTTCTTATACATAGCCGATCTTATTATTTTATTCTTAAACGGGACAATTAAATTCAATATCAGTAACGATATCTGAACAATTAAAGAACAATTGTTTTTTAGTCGATACTAGATAAATGTTGCAATTTTCTGCTAATATTGTTATTATTTCGTAAATAGCGACACGAAAGCTAGTAGAAATTTCCTTTATCTTTCTATTTATTTAACTTTCGATCGATAGCGTAAGAGACATTAGGGGAAATAACATATAAAAAGAAGAAAGTTAAATCGTGTTCAAACAAGGAAATTGAACTTATTCGAAAATTCGTGTTCGCTTACGAACTGTCAGAGTGTCTTTGTACCGTTAAAACAATTGTTCGCTAGATTTTGAAATAGCACTTTAAATATTAATCCAGAAAATAAGAAAATGTAATTCTACGATGAATCGGCGCTTCACCTACTCGTTGAAATCACCGGCGAAAGATCGAAGTAACAGCGATGTACGGTCTCCGATATCGGCTCGAAGTCGCGCCTCATCGCGTTCACTCCGATTTAAAAAGGCGGGAAGTTTAATAAGCCGTGTCCAATCGCGACAGGGAACAACAGGCACGTACACGTCGGACTATCAGCGAGGAAGGTGAGAAAGTCCCATTCCGATGGATGCGAAAAACGCTCGCCCGGCTCGAATCCATAAGTGGACGAGAGAATCGAGCGCGACTAATCGATTATCTCAGATCGTCCTCCTTCGAGGACGGTTTCGTGGGCATAACGCGATTGTCTTCGAAAACGTGACACATGGCGGAAACTTTTTCTCCGTGTACCATACGGCTGCCAATCGACACGTTTCACTCTCTTTCCTATCGACTCTATTTCTGATCGACTTTTGACAAACTTTACGTTTTAATATCTGACACAAAGTTTGAGATAAAAATTAGTAAGTGATCGACGGTTTAATAATTCTATTTTTTGTACTTTCCATTCCTCTGTGAGAAATTAGTACTTTCTATTCCCAAATTTGTTTAGGGAAGAAAGTTTAGGAAGTTTTACCGAAGCAAGGAGACCTACGATGAAGCGTAAATTCGAAAAAAAAAATTTCGAAAGCCGGTGACACAAATGAGCGATGGAAAATTTATCCGTGAATTTCGACGCGTTTCGCGATTCCGTGGAAACATAAATGTCTCAGGCTTCGCTCAGTATGCAGATAGCCGTGTAACCAAGAGGCGTTTTATTTTCAATAAATAATTTTCCAGGGAAAGGCTCGTAAATCGAGCCGTAAGAACGGCGCCGTAATGTAAGGAAAAGTCAGTGCAGCTTTGCACAGATTTCACGTAATTCGTAAAAATGTTCTTAGCGACGACTGCGCGTTACACAAGCGCGACAGTTAACACCGAGCTAAACGTTTATTCCCTTCGATTTGTTTAGCCATTATTCCAGAACGAATTCCGTATTATCTTTCTTCAGCCTCGAATTTACTTTCTTTGGAATTCTCCCGGTATATCTCAACCCTTTGTCAGAAGAACGACATTTCCCGCGCACCTAATACAATTTGTAATAACGGCATAGCGAACAATAGGAAGAATCTTTATTACACGTATCTCGATAGTAAAGGATCTTCGACAAAAGTGATACATATTGATACAGGTGTGGCGATCATTATGAAATACGGTCTCCAACGTGCCACACGATGCAAATGGACAGACAAGTCTACAAATCCACGTTAATATAACGAAGAGCATGTTTCTTTGTATCGTACGTTTAAACCATTTTCCTTTTCCTTCTTATTCTTCGAGCATCTATTATTTCCTGGCTGCGAAAGGGTGAAAAATGGTGACCTCGCGGAGACGACAAGCGGCCAGGTTGAGCCGTCAGGCAAGAATAGCGGAGAATGGTTGGAGCAAAGCGGGGACTGCGCTTTCATCGCGATGTCCTTCGATGTTCCCGCGGCGGCAGCGATCGATAAGGACCGCGAATAATATTCAATCGGTGGATTCCTCGGCGCACGTGCGCTCGCGGGAACTCGTACGAGTCGAATCGAACGACAGGACGAAGCCCGTGGAGTCTCTCTCGTTAGACCGCGGTTCTCTCCCTCCGAAGGGTGTTGACCCTTGCTCCTCTCGTCTCTCCTTCCTCTCAACTCCGTTTCCTCCTCCCTCCCCTTTCTTGTCTACCGTCCCACTAATGTGGTGCACCGTGGAATATCGGTACCGCATACTAAGTGACCCATCCGATAGTAATTGGACCTCATTAAGGCAACCACGGGCCACGGGCTGTCTCTGTTTTCTGCCGCGTGCGTTTACTTTCCCGCAGACCGAGCCACCAGATAACGCGTTTTAGGTAAATTAGACTTTCTCTCTCTCTCTCTCTCTCTCTCTCTCTTTTTCTTTCTTCTCTCTACTCGTGGGATCTCTCTAGGATCGAACGAACCCAGGGAAAATACGACCTACACGCGTGATACGGATTTATGTGTGGATACCTATCGGTGGTCTTTGAAAGCCTCCTTGTCCGCGATCGGCCTTTTCTCCTCGCTCGACCTGTTACGCGCTCCGATCCATCCTTCCTCTTACGGTTTTCTCGCCCGGGTTCTACGCTGGATATCTCCGAGATAAGACGGCGACGCTTACATGTTTATTAGTGGTTTTCTAGCGGAGAGGTGTTCGAAGTTCTGGGTGTGGTTTTTGGGACAGGTTCGGTTTATGGGTACTCTTGAGCAATTGTGATTTGGTCATCCTACGGCGTCTTCACTTCACGCTATTGCGTTAGTGTATGTATATTTCCAGATTGCTTTAAGCGATTCGTTTTTTTTAACGATTTAAAGGAAATTTCTACATTTTTTAACGTATTGCGTGGGATAAACTGTCGTACGCTTGTTCGTCGATATAAATCGTTCTCCAATCTGGTCTTGGACCTCTGGTAATTAATCCTTCGTGGGTTAACTAGGCCGTTGACGATCCACGAGAAATCTCACTCGAGAATTCCTTCGAAAAGAATCTTCATTTTTATTCGAATAGATTTTGAGCACTCGGCTTAACGAACGGTTGTATGTGCAGTAGAATCTTGCTTACAATCACACCATGCTCCCATCTTTCTTACAAAACGTCAAATCCAAATTTTCTGTTGTTCCACGACCCAACAATCGAGCATTTCGTTGCATATTCTGTCATATAGTGTAATAAACGAATCCCACAAATTTGTCAGATTCTTTTGAAAGTGCAGAACGGTAAAAAAAAAAAAAAAAAAAGAAATTAGACCGAACCATAGCTAACTCGACTGACCTATGAAATTTGAGAAAATATATTTACTTATAGGGGGTTAACTGTACAAACTACTTGTCCTTCTTATCACAATGTATTTATGTACTACCTTCTTAATGTTTCTCGCGATACAAAAACCTCGAACCACATATCACGACCTCGTTCTTTGGTGAGCATCATCGCAGGCGAATTTTTTCGACCGAGGTTCCCGTTAGCGGGACAAATCGCCGTTCGCCGAGTTCCCGGGACCTTTTTCCCGCCCCTGATCCAGCATCGATCATGTCAACGTTCCCCGGAGCGAGATGAGAGGCCGGCGCTCTCGATCGTGAAAATTTCTCATACGAATTGAATGTTTAATTAATGATGGTGGATCACCGCCGTGAGATCGTATGAAAAACGATATACCAGCCCGGGGAATTAATATTATCATCGTGGCCGTGTAAGTATACACGGCAGCCACGAACCCGAGAGAAATACCGAGCTCTGGAACGTTTGCTCTCACGGCGTTTTCGATGTTATCGCCGGGATATATAACGGCGCCATCGGGGCCTGATATCGAGACGCGAGAGTCCAGAGGTGAGAATCAAAGGCAAAGAAATAAAGGTCCTGACGACCCATCTTTCATCCACATCGACGCGACGACCTCTAAGTCGCTTTCCTTGGTATGTGTGTTCAATGTGTTTGAGCGCTTCTGAGCGTTCGAAGGGAAGTTTGTCACGATGTTGTCGTTTAGTTGGTTTAGAGGGCTCGAATAAATTACATACAGCGAAGCTTCGGATTTTTATCTTGTCTGTTAAATATATACGATAAAGTTTTTCACGTTCAGTAGGATCATCGGAATGAAACTATTTTTCCTCCGGATGAAATTTATAGTAATCAATGGCGATACAATATTTCTCGGCGTATAAGAGAGATAATCTTTCGTTTTACATCTTAGTTTATCAGATTTACGAATAAGCAAACTTTTATGTCGCTCGGATAAAGATTTAGCCAATCGACGAAACGAGTACAGCAGTCGGCGTATAATACTTTTTTAAATCCCAGGCAAAGTAACCTTTAACTATTACGCGTGACGATTATACACGATATTCTCTAGTGTCCAATAACACTCTCCAGCAAACGACAAAAAAAAAAAGTCTCAAGTGGGAACATAGAACCAGGTACGACTTCGCGCGTTCATAAAGAATTCCGCTTTTCCATTTATAGTCCAGTGAAAGGAGAAAAAATGAGGGTCAACTTTGACATTGTCGGTACGAGCGTCGACAAATCGCACACGATCTATCTCCACTTTTTACTTCTATTCCGTTTCAACACGGAACGTCGTGCGTCTCCTTAGAAACTCCGCAAGCGAGAGAGAGATTCTCCATTCTCACGGAGTTCAGAGGCGTCTATCCAAAACAGCGTGTGTACGTGCGTGCGTGCGTGTGTGCGTGTGCGTGTGTGTGTAAGAGAGAGAGAGAGAGAGAGAGAGGGAGGGACGAAGTTCGGGAAATATTTGAAATAATTTACCGAAACGCGCATTACGGGAGCGAACCAAGAAACGGAGAACACTCATTAGCATACTAACGACTGCCTCGAATTCTTGGCGCTACATCGAAGAACAGGCTCCCCTCGTTCCTTCTACGCCTCTTGCCACCTTTTCCGCTTGGACTTCTTCCATTTTTGGTGACATCATGTTCTCCGGATGTGTGCGAGAGACGACGTATGATCCAGTCTTCGGCCTCGTCTGACTGATCGGTCGCCTCAGTTCAAAGTACAATATTTTCAACGAATATTATTCATCTCGTGCTTTTTTGCGAGTAGGGCACTATAGATAAAAGATTGCGATTGACTCGATATTTGTGCGTTAGGTTTGTTCCATCGTTTACGATACAAGATACAAAAAGTATTTGGATATACAGAACTTATTGTATATACCGATTAAGTGCTAGACTTAGCTCAAGAATTAATTGATAAATTTCGTATCGTTTGGAAATACTTTCGCGCAACTGCGAGAATTTGATATTATAAAAGTCAAACGTAGAACCTGATGAAGAAGCGTTTCGCTCAAAGAATAAGTATACGCGAGTGCAATTATTTCTCGTATCTACTATACGTGTAAAAATTTGTTATCTAAATCTTCATCCTACATTACGCAATATCTGTCGTATTTCAAGAAACTTTATCCGATCAACTTCAAACTCCTCTGAACTGTCGTCAAACGGTGACTTATATTTCTCAAACCCACTTGCCGATCCTTCGTTTCGTCGCGTGCCATATTCGCATCCAAATTCCACAACCGTTCGGTGTCGATGAAAAACGGTAGCCATCGGGTTGGTCAGTGGAAGGCCATTCGGTCGGTTTCGAACGAAGAGGAGTCCGGAACGCGCGCGTGAATATTAACGCTCGTGACCCGGCTTCCATCCTCCTGCGCTGCACCAATCTGCAAGGCTCGACACGCTCGTTAGCGTACGGTCTCGGCCGGAAGGGGAGGAGAATTCGGGGATTCGCCGCGCGTTCTCATGCAAATCGTCTTCGGAGACCATTGTTTTCCGCGGAGGCGATTATGCGCGACCGACATCGCGACAAATTTTTCGCTCCGTGGCCCCGTCGAAACGCGTACGCGTGATTCACGTTTAGGGGCCTCGACGCTCGTTATTCATCGCGCGACAATGGAGCCGCGACGGATCGAGGACGCGGAGCCGATTTCGTGGCGAAATCGCTTTTCACGCCGAGCTCGTCGATCCTTTCTTTTTTCGAGGCGGATCCAGTTGCGGTCTGTGGCTCGCTCAGCCTGGAATTCCAGCCACTTCCGCTGGAAGTACTCGAGAAAGCACTTAGCGCCTGGAAGCGTCGAGTTTTCCGGACGTGAGAAGCAAGCAGTGCGTTTTATGCGTTTATTGCACAGAGTGGACGATTAGGTAGGTTGAAATGCTTGCAACAGTGCTTTAAGGTGTCAACCCATTAAAGGCCGACGTTGCGTTAACGCGATTTCATTCCCAATATTTTTCACTCAATTTAAGCAACTGATATCTATTTCTTAGAATATCGTTAGGATAAGAGAGAACTTTAAGACAATTTTCAGTATCTTTCTTCCCGCTATTTCTTCTTGCGTCAAAATTTTACGCTTCTATAAAGTTCGAAGAGATTCAAATATCTATGACGTTATGACCAACTGCCTTTCTTCTTTTAATCAATTAACGTAAATCCTATCGTGTCGGAAGAGCAAGAATACTGCAAATGTCAATCGATTACGAACTCGTAGCATTGTGAGTCGAGTTTCGTCGATTTACACAAATTACCGTAAAGCAAAGCTTCGTATCGCAGCACATCCCTTCAACTCTTAAAGTTCAAGATCTAATCGCAGCCACAATTTTTTTTTTAAAAAGATCTGGCTCTAACGCTGATTACTAATAACCAAAAATAATATCTTCTATCCATGATGTCTATCGATAACCGAAAACACGTTGACCATTCGTAATCGTTATTCCTGACCTAAATCGTTTAAATTAACGTACTAACGCTGGTGATATAACTTTTTTAATTTGGGTTATACCCGTTATGATCCGTGGAAAAAAGGGAATCTCGTGGTGGACAATTCATCTACGTCGTAACTCGCGAGGCCGTGGTGCGGAGTTTCGTAAACCAACGTCGACGATACAATTGCAAAGGCGCACAGGTAACGTCGAAAGTCGCGGCGTTCCAGCTCTTTGCGTAACCGGTCGGCTTGGTCGCGGAATCGTTACGATTTGCGACGAGCGTGTACGGAACGAAAGGAGAGGCCGATTCTCACCGGTGGCTCGGATAAAATACGGCACGTGACAGTTCTGTTCGAGGGACTACCGAGTCGATATATTCTGTCTCTGCTCGACTAGACACTCCCAGTCCGAGCAATAAGGCAACAAATGGCTAACAGGAAAAAGAAACGGGGAAAAAAGACGAAGAAAAAATCGAACGAACCGGTCGACTAATCTATCGATCGTGACGTGACGAGAAACGCTAATCGCGCTCGAGTCGCAAAATCTACGTGTAATTCTGTGGCAATGAAGATCGCAGGTCGCAGAGAAAATTATGATACGCCACATGTCCACTCTTTGCGAGAGAAAGATTTTTAAAGTACAATTTTATTACGTTAGCAAGCTGTTACAAATGTATCGTTTTATTTATTTTTATGTTCGATCGCGTGTTTCTGCCGGTCTTTTCAATACTTCGGAGATGCTTACCTGCGGATATTTATGCATTTATGGGAATCTGACTATTCAAAAATATTCAAGCTACAGTAGTCGTTGTTGTATCGTATTTAGAGGGCGAAACAAATCTCCACTTGTATCCCATTTCTTTGAGTGTGTTCGAAGACGTATAAATTTGCATAAATGTTCACAGTCTAAAGTAAAATATGTACAATACTATATTGTATTATTATTGAAATCGATATTTTTTAAATTCCTATACATATTATCCACTTAATTATCTTCTTTTCGACCGTTTCATCATAAAATACATCTTTTTAACCACCAAGTAGAATAAAACTCTGGAAACCGGTAGAAATAGATTTATCCTTACGATGTTCGAATGGAAATAAAAATGGAAATTGAACATTTCACCCGATGTTTTCTGGTCCCTTGCCATTATTGCCACTCGAACGAACGAAGAAGCGTTCTCTTTTGCGCGAACGTGCTCCCCACGTGTTGCATAAAGCGTTCTGGTAATCTACTTCTTCGTGATGTAACATACGTACGGGTAACGTACGCGAAGTACTACTTGGATCCGATTCCATGTACTATGGATTTTTCTTTTTCTTTTTCTCTTTTTTTTTTCGTTTTGCGAAAGAAGCCTGCGCTGCATTGTTGCATAAGAGTGCGTATAATGGGAGAGCCTCGATCGTTTCTGGCGGCGCTTATGAATGGGAAATTTGATCTAAGAACGTTCGCTTGATGGTGATAAATCTTTCGGTTATTGAAAATACAAAGGCAACTTGGCAAGGAACACTGAATTTATGAATATATTCAATTACGCGATGGTTGATTTATGGCGTGTGCATGTTGTCTTAACAGTGCCACTTTTTGTGCCACAACGCTAACAGTATGTGTTTTCTGTAACCGATTTTAATCAAAGTGAGAAAAACCAGATGAACGAGGCGAGCAAGAACTTCAACCAGAAACAGTATCGAAATAGCATCTTAGCTTTGCGCAGCGGCGATATCGTAACCAACCACGTTCTACCGAGGTGCGATTATTTTTAGTTGAAAACTTTTACCAATATTCCGCTTTGAAGATTTAAAAGAAACCATCGGCAATTCAAAAACATCAGAGTCGTATATGCAGGCTGACTGGCCGACGATATTGAAATCGATCGAAACAGTTATATTCAATAATTAGTTGTATGTAGCTAGCGACAATTTGTCGTTCTGAATTGCTTCGATACCGGTTCAGTGATGATTTTCTATGAGATTTGCGAATGAATTTGCGAACGAGTTCGCTGTAATAAGAAAACTATTTCCACGTGTAGGAAAAAAAATTTGTACCGAACTATATTAACCGCTAATTTACAGTCGATATTTGGTACGTAAAAAGACGAATGTCTTAAAAGATTTGCTAAAATTATAGTAAAAATCTTTTCCTTTCCCTGTTTCTTTTTATCTTTTATTTGCTTATACGTATATTATAATTGTAATTCGCGGAATATACACAAGCAAAACACATCAGCGTGATGTTTCTTCAGAAAGATCGCCGTGGTTGGTTCAATTTAAAAGACGCGTTAAAATCACAGTAGAAATCTCTCTTCCATGAAATGTTTCTCCGTTAACTTACACTGTTGAAAATCGTACGTATCGTTATGTAGAAAAATTCAAGAAACTTTGCAAGAGTCCACATAAATAAGAAGCAAAACCATCGAAATTATCTTGCGCATCGGCTTCACGTTCCTTCCTTCAGCTCCTCGTACACCTGGACAGATTCATAAAGGTCGCTGCGGTTCGTTCGTTCCATTATGGAGAATCGCGGTGCCTGTTTATCAAGAGGATCTATTTGCAGCAGCGGTATTTAGATGGTCGGCAATTAGGCGACGTAATAGCGGCAGTTAAGAGGCACGATGCGCGAACGTAGTTGCGAACCGAATCACCTTCGCCGCGGTGGCTTCGAGGAGAAGGAAACCGCGGAAAAGTTGCGACGGTGGAGGCGGAAGAACTCGGATTCCCCGCGTGTGTTAACACGCGCCACCTTACAGCTGACCAAGCGTCGTTTTATGAGGGAGTTAATTGTACCGGCGGAGATATAGCGGCGAGATTGGCTCAGTAATCGAGTTTACGGCGTTGTCGAGGGGGACGCGGAGAAACTGGAATGGTCGGTTGCATTCAATTTCGCCAATTTCATTTTGTTGCGAATCGCGTGTCTTCTTGTTCGTTATTCGTAGGATGTTTGGTAGAATCGGTATCTCTTTTGGTTACGAACGAAGCTTGTTTATCTATGATACCGTTTGCGATATTAAGCGAGTCGAGTAATTCGAGCGTCTTAAATTAGTCGTAAACTGTTTGTAAGAGAAAACGTTTCAAACAGCAGCTGAATGGATTTGAGCGAGACTTAACTCGATTTCATTAATTTTTCCAAGACACTGATGCATCTTTTTTCGACACCGTTTTTCGTTTTAACGAAATCGTGTATCGTTCGAGCGATTGATCGTTTTTACTAATCTAACTGAAGATTACGCAGGAAACCAGGTTCGTTAAGTTTCCTCAAGATATTAGAAACTCAGTTGCATTTATTTAAATGGACATTGCAAAATGTTACGCATAAATATCCCATATTATTTCAATAAACAATACTCTTTCATCCAGACCAGATTCTCGATAATTATTCAAAATAATCGACGCGTACGATACGAAGACGATAGAAAGAAAATAATCGACGAATAAAATAAAGCAAGTAAATTGATCCCGCTGTTCACCGCAACTTAAAGAACGTTTCAATGATAGAGAAACGCGGTCGGATCGATAACGATTCAAATGACGAAGCGCGTTCGATCGACAACGTATCGATAGAAAAGCTTTCCATAAATCATGATCTACGTAAGATAGTAGACATTCAAAATGTAGAACGAATCTCGCGTCTACTTTAAGCAACGAAAACTCGTCTCTCGCAACGTCTTGAAAATGACAACCGCGAATATGATGGCAAGCGACACGAAACCTCGACAGTAGATACATGGGACTGGCATAAAACGTATAACGGGGAGGAAACCGCGAACCACGGCGCGTTCCTCGTATAAGATGGCGATTTACGAGCGGACAGGGTGGCTAGCGTAGCTCAGTCGCGTTAAACTTACCGCGAGCCGCCACCTTGCTTCTATGTGGTCCAAATCGCGGCGACGTTCGCTCTGTGCGCTTCTTTTACGAGCCAATAAATCGCGATCTATCGATCCGACGCTGCGAGTCTGCTCCCTCTTTGCCTCTTTCGAAAGCGTAATATCCGTGACATAATTTAACACCTGTCGTAATTTATGGTCGTTTTACAAATTACGATTGTTAGTTAGTTAGTTAGTTCTCCACGCCATCGAAGCATTCGGATTTTGTAACGGAACCTCGAAACCGATAGTTTTCGGTAGCTTCACGGGGAGCACTTTTCGTTTTTGCCGGCCTTTATTTAGAGATAATGAGAGCTGTGAACTTTAAGGATGATTATGGTGAAGTGTCGATTATATTCGGTCTCTCGTTAGTTCGATGTAAATGCTGGAAGATGCGTGATCATCGTGAGAGTTCTGGTGTCTGTACATAATTTCGTTTTTTATTACGTATAGTTTTTGCTAGACGATGGAAGGAGAAGTTTCAGTTTTTTTTTGATGGAGAATCAGGGTAAATGTATTTCAAGGTTCGAGTAAAGTCTTCAAATATCGGCAATCTGTTTGAGTACAGATTATTAAACTATCAGACATCGAAAGACGTTAAATGTTATAGGTATTTGATTACTAGATATTAAGTATCGTTGATTTATCGGATATTACATATATTTCGTTGATTACACGTTATTTTCTATCGTCTACGATATTTTCCCTCTATATTCCATATATTAATCCATTCGATATCAATTTCCGAATAAAAGATAACACTTGATCTTGAAACTTATACTAGTTTCCAATTACGCACAATGTTCTTTGCAACGCTTTTCTTACACAAATCTTCAAAGAAATCAAATTCAAGGAATCCTGACTATATCGTGAAATTCTTTACACGACGCACACGACGCATCGCCAATTCTGAATCGATTAAACTCGAGAGAAGATGATCTACTCGGAATTCTAATTTTATCCTCATTAACGATCCAGACGTTACTTTACTTACAGCCAAACGAGATTATATCGTATCGCAACGAAACAAAATTATCGACAGACCGCAGACTCTTTTTAGATTTTCGATCGACGATTTTCGGTGCTTGAGGTCTCGGCGAAGGTATCGAGATGGCCCAGTTCACGCCCAAACGTTGTTGCCACAGACCACGCGCCCTTGAGGATGTTCATTTGGCATTCAGAGCGACGCCCTGCGACGCTCACGTCCCGATCTTTTCAGAACGATCGGGCTTGCGCAAACGCGAAACCACCGATTGACGCAACCTGCGAATTCCATCCAAACTTACCGCTCTTGGAAGTCCCTAGACCGAATCCAATTCGCGGGAAAAAAGGAACCGGCTTCTGAACGCGACGCTTGTTTTTGGCGATTCAAAAGCGAACTGACGAAAATCGACGACATTCGCTGGAACGGAAACGACGTGTGATGAGTTAGGCGTGAAATCGTCTCAACTTCTTGTCCGCTGCTTGAATACCTACGGCACAACGATTGCGTGCTTCGTAGTTCCATTTGCATGCGACATGACCAAAGCAGTTAATGACCTGGATGGTTCCTCGTAATAGTCTCTTCTCCGTGATTTTATGATAATTTTAGGAATTAAGAAAATTAGGTGAAGGTTGATACGAGTTTAGAAAGTTCAGGTGTTTCTAAATTCGCATTTTTTAAATATCGGACAGAAAATCAACTCCTAAAATATAAAACACTTTAAAATACTTAAATTGTCTTGAATCCGATTTATCGAAACGAACGAAGTATCACGATTACTAGAGAAAAGTTTTGCCTTTACAATCGTATATGTCTATCAAAATAGTCTAAATTCTTTTCATCAAAATTAGATAAAAATTGTAACGATCTTCGTTTACGATTCGCAACATTTTGCCTATTTTTCTCGTCTCTTGTGTCCAAATGATTGAGCGAAAAACTGCAATATCCTGTAAAATACCCTAAACTGCATTTAAATTCTGAAAGTGGCCAATTCGAGGAATCGATAACCTTCTCCCACGTTGTTTCTGCTTTCACCGGAAATACGCAGTACAGACACGCGGTTGTCTGTTCGCAACCTCGTAAATAAACGCTGGTCTCGGGGTTGCGTCGTCTACGTTGGCGGCGACCCGTTGTCTGCTAAATCTGTCTGTCTGTCCGCGAGACAATCGTCGTGCCGCTGGTGCTCGCGACCACCGGTGGTTCTCGTAGTCACGCGAGCTTAGGATGAAATATCGAACGCGAGGCTCTCGTGGAAAGCGTTCGTCGAACGATTATCACGCGGAGATCGAGATTCGCGCGAGCAATTTCCGGATTCCCGTGGACGATTCACGATGCCTGGTGTACATCATCGTGGATGATCTTTCGGCTCGAGCTTGGTCTTTCATGAACCAGGTAGAACCATGTAACGAGGAAACTCGCTGGTATTGTTTTCTCGAGATTAGCTATATCGTGGCACGTTACCGTTGAACGATTCTACCTTGGTGAACCGTTGAAAATCTACGTAGTTTGTTCGTTAGTCGAGGCTTTGGTGGCTCCTGGAAAGTGAAAGCAGGTTGCAACGGATTTAGAACGTCGGTTGAAGATTCTGGGATAGAAAGACTCGAAGATACCGAACGTTTCCTTAGGAAAGTCGAAGACCGTAAGTTTATGGACGGTAATCTCCTTATCAATATTTCATAGAAATAAGTAAATTTGAGATTATTTCGTGAATTAAATTGCGAGTGAATGGTAAATAAATTTTTATTGGTTATTATAAATTTGTCTCTGGAGAAAGTGTACGATTCTTCTCGTAGCGTAAAACGTATAAGAAGCGAGTAACGTGATACAATAAGGTAAATCGTGATCATAAAACGAATCATAAATCGTAACAATGGCATCTAACTTAACTGCTTTCTATATGCGCATTAAAAATATCTCGTGTCCCAATTCCACGTTTCAACCCCAATCGATGATAGATAACGCGAGTGGTTACGCCATCGCGACACTCGATCTCGTGGACGCGGATATTCGTTATCCACCCTTTCCGGCACGCCAGGTGAAATTTGATCCGAGCATTCTTTCCCTCGGAGACATAATAGGGAACGTAGGTAGAGAACGATCGCAGATTACGCTCGGATTAAGCAACGGTCCGGTAGCGGTTCGATAAACAATCGGTGGCAAGTCCCCGAAGCCTAACGATTTATCGCGCGCGTTACGAAACAACTCGGCTCTGTCGATCGTTCGACATTTTCCATGCACTTTTCTCATTCCCCGCCATTGAATATGATCAAAGCAATTAAATCCATCTCGCGAATAATGGCATGCGCGCGGCCTTTGCGCCGCGACATCTGTGGCAAGACATTTTCCACGCGCACGCAACGAATAAATCACCTAGGTGTACGCTATCGATCACGCTCCTAGAACCTCCCAGAGAACTCTCTCCGATGTCTTCTGACTTTATCCTTTTCGGGTAGCGCAGACTTTTCCTCCACAGATCTCTCGCGTCCCCTTTCAATTCAGCATATCCATATTCTTTCACCAAACCACTTTGTCGTCGTCTCGCAAACCGATCGAATTTGAATATCACGATCCTTAGATCGGACACGATTAAATCAGAATCACGGGGCATCTTGTTATATTATTTCTCGTATACAGCGAGATACCGAGCGATTCGAAGGGAAAAGAATAACTCGGGAGCGTGCGATCGTCGGAGCATAACTTTTCCGTCGTTGGAAGCAACGTTTTCTCGCGGCTCGATCAACAGCTCGAGGAAATAATTCTTCCCTTTATCGAGCATCGATCCACCTCACGGTTTCTTCTCTTCATTTTTTCTCACGTATACTAGTCTCCAACTCTGTATTTCTCTCTCTCTCTCTCTCTCTTTCTTCCTTCTTCTGTGTTTCTTCTTCGTTTCGAACAGAATACACGCAATTCGCGTGCTGTACGCTCGACACGACGCGCGGCTCGCTCGATCGCGCTCGTATCTTTCTTGGCTATTGGAGCGCGATTCGCCATGCATCAATCCACACGCATGCTGGGCTATCCGAGGCTCGGATCCGCGGAACACCGTTCGACTCCGACGGCTAATGTAAGCAAATAGCTCGCGCGCAGACAAATTCCCCGCGGCCATATCGGGCCTCAGGAAAAATCGCTGACGTACGAGCGTGCACGGAGCCATAAAGCGCCCCCGGTGCAAGAGGAGCTTTCCAGACAGCTACGACGATCGAGACGATGGCGACGAGCATTGAAACACTGGCTCGTCTCGCCGCTGCAAGATCGATGACTTCCTGAAGCGGAACGCTTCGCGCACCGAGCTCCAAGAAGAGAAGCTTCGAATGTCACAGAGAAGACTCTTGTAGGATGGACCAGGCTGATTTCTATCGAAGGATGTAGGATTCAAACGGTAAATGGTGGAATCGGGGATGTGGAATATCGATTATATCGATTTTTGCTTTTTCTGTTTTCCTTCTTCTCTTTAACCGTGTAATTTTGTGGAACTGGAGATTGATCGGTTTAGAAAGCGGTACGTTTGTAAGAAACGTATTCTGTAGAAGATTTTTCTCTTTTCTTGTCTCTGTTTTAATTGGATGATTCATTCGGTTATTTCGCCTTTGATATTTTTACTTTCTACCGGAGCAACTATCCTAACGTTTAAAATCATCCTAATACTATTTCTATGTTATTGTCAGTTTCACAAGTACACCAGTCAAGAAGGTAATCGGTAAACTATAAAAGGAATGTCCCGTTATACTACAAATTTTAACGAAAATTGACACAAGCTGTTACTAGCAACACGATGTATTACACTTATTAAAAAGAAGTAAAAGAAGGCGATGTCACAAACGTGTAAGTAACTTGCTTCATAAATTTTATTAAACTTATATCGTGAACAGATTCTGCATTCAATTTTTCCCTTTCATTTTTCTATATGTATTTACATATAGCGACAGAAGAGGAAACATGGTAAGTAAAAATAATCCAGTTTCAATGGAAGAATAATAAAAACGAATAGAAGAATTCTGAGAATACACGGTATTCAGATACTATTCTTAGAATTCGATCGAATCGAAGAATGTAGTCGATGTGTCATAAATTAGACGTGTGCTCGTCGCGTTAGCATAAATCGCAACCTTTTGCCATTTTATCGCTTCAGATAGAAGCAATAGACTGGTGATAATCAATCGCGGACCGCCTAATGTTATGCTTGGTACGTAAAGAAGTATAAATTATGATGTTGCCGTGCACGTGTGCTTAGACCAGGAAATACGTTGGCGCGTATTGTTCTTTAACATACCGTGAATCGGAAAATACGCTTTTAATAGCCTGTTTATTCAATAACTTTTTGCTCAACTTCATGCTACAGATTCTCGATCTTTGAGCGTCTAGATCGGATGTTATGTCATCCAACAAAATACTAAATTACTATCGAACGACAATATTATTTTAACTGTAAATTAATAATCAAATTAGCAAGTGAATCGATAAAATTATTAAACGTTAAAAATCGATAAGAACTCGTTCCAAATATTCTGACAATCGTTCGTAAGAAGAAAATATACAAAAACTCCAAGAACGAGTTGTATGATAAAAAGTTCCAGTTCCTCAACTATGTTAAGGAAAACGTACCGCATAGCGTCACATTCTCCGCGAAGCGATCAATCTTGAGGAGTTTTTCGTGCTGTTAAATCAACGCGTGTCATGAATTTCCACCATCGATCAAATTATTAATGATTTTACTGTGAAACCTAGATATTTCTTAGAAAACAGAGTAGTTCCATGTTCAGGTGTCGTTCCGTTGAAGTACGTTTCCGTCGTGCGTAGCGCCAGTTAAACGAACGTACAAAATCTCGATGAAGCATCAGCATACAATGACGGTCGTTCATTGTTCCTGCAGTTAGGAACTGTCGACGCGCGATCTGCAATTCAATCCGCTACACCGGCATGGAAGCATTCAGTGTCATAAAAGCGCGCGAAACCGCGTGAACTGCAATGACCAGGCATTAAAATCTCTGTAACGCTTGACGCCTTCCTATGATCGGCAAGGTTTTTTTAGGAAAAGCATCGAGATCGAAATAATCAATTAATCAGTTGATTTTATTACTCGAACGTTTCTTCATTAGCGTTCCATTTTTTAGGAATTAAACAATCAATCTTAATGGAGTTTGTCTTCATCGAGCGTAGATCAGGTATACCTCAGATTAGAAAATATGTAATCATGTTTATGTATGTCGAACAACTTCAAAGATTCTCCGCTTTTTTCCTATGCCTCGTCATTTCTTATTCATGAATCGTGTGTAACACAGATTTATTTCTTTATGAAAGAAATACACGAGATTCGATTCATTCTGCCACGGGCTACGCAATAAACAAGACGGTGCACGTTTAAAGCTTCGAAACAATCGGCCAACTTTTCGCTTAAACTATTCTTGTCAAGATTCAATTAATAAAAGGAAAATTTTTTAAAATTTTCAATGATTCTCATATTTCTTGCGTCACTATTTTTTATTTCTCTTTTTTTTTTTTTTTTATTCTTTTGCTACTAATTATATGTATGTAGCACAGGTTAAGATGTTCAGGAATTCATTTAAAAAATACAATTTTTAGAAACTTACATTTAAACGCTCTTCCATGTGCCTTGATCCACATGTCGCATTTATACTTAATATTATTACATACATTTTAGCGGCTATGTTCTAAAAGGAATTTTCTACTGTCCACGGTAGAATAGTTCCTCAAAACACCGTCCTAAGCAAAACCAAATAGAGAAGCAAATATCGAAGCATAGGTAGAAAATTGTTCTACATTTAAGCAGCCTTCGTCTCTAATTCAATTTCTCTATCGCGTTCCATCGAACTCGAACGATGCCGCAATCACGATGTCCGATCTACAACGCGACGCAATGCTCGAACTCGAAACGAAAACGAGAGTGGCACCGGTGTTCAGCATGCAGGACGCACGTCAGCCAAGGTCTCCGTGGCGGCATGACGTCAGAAACAGTCCGTCGGTTTTCAGCGATCCCGTTTCAGTTGGGTTTCCCTGGCTGTTGGCCAAAAAATCCTCTCGATCTTCCAACGAAACCGCGTTTAACCGTCTTTCTCCCAAATTCTTTGCTGTCTACCGAAAACAACAAATTCCAAAGACATATATATCGATGAGATAGAAAGTACTAGTTTTTAAAGAATTTGGTCTGATTATCTTCATCTTTCGTTAATGATTTTCATATTACTTGTACAGTTAAGCTATTCTAGTTAAATGGACGCGTGAAATTAGGGCATCAACAACGCGTAACTGACAATTTTATTTTTCTTACTTTCAAAGTTCTTACTTTATGTATAAAGTTACACTCAGACTATCGCGGTTTCGGTAATATCATATAGATGCGTAAACTCAAACAATAAGCAGTTGTTTCACGACTTTGATACTTTTTACAATCTCACATTTCAAAATTGAATGTTCACTTTCACTTACGATCTACCCGGTATAAACGAAGATCGTTCAAAGGCTGCTAAACGTTAAACAAACTGAAATCTTAACGAGGTGGAATCAATCGTTTGAATATCGATCGTGCCGCGAGGTCAATCGTGCATCGAGCGAATCGAGGCGCTTGAATAAAAGAGCTAGTACGAGGTACGCGTTATTCTCGCGTGGCAATCGTCATCGGGACAGCTAGAAATAGCACTGCAGATCTAGATAAATCGTTACGTGGAACGGCCTTTATCGTTGGCTAGACAGCCAGAGGAAAACGCGATTTCCCGGCGTGACGAGGGCTTGGGTGATCGATCCGTGGTCGTAAACAGGTGGTACCACTAGGTGCCAGGCCACGGAATTCAGAGCGAGCGAGGCGATGCAACGACGAGTCATCCTCGCTGGGAAAGTCACGGAGGAAGGAAACGTGGACGCGAACAGATTCGTTGGGACGAGGATGACGCGTGTTCCGCGAATCGCCGCCGCTTGAATCGCGCGCGTATCAGGGTCACGACGCTTCGCTTCAGTCACGCGCTTCGAATTGCGAGGTGGGGAAATACTCGTCTCGTGGTTTCACGCATTCGATCGTGGTTTCGTACGTTTGCATCCGTTTCGTGGATGGTTGCGCGGCTGCGATTGTTCTCTTTCAACATTCGGACGAGATTTCGCGTTTCTCGAATGAAAATGAGACAAAATATATGTAGTTCATGACGATGAAACAGCATTTTTCTTGGCGATGCTGATCAAATTTCGAACTTGGATTAGGTTTTGTTATTAAATGACTAAGACGTGGTCTCTGATTACCGAATAGCGGAGAATTCTTCTTTCGTCGGATTCTGACCACGCTTTGAGTTTCATTTCTTCGAATTTCGTTTATTAAAATGCAGCATGGATTAACCGAATTTAACTAAACGTGATTTTTGTCTCTTGGCGAGAAAGAGACGCGGCAGAAACTTTTTATGAATTGTTTATTCTTCGGCTAATCCAGCGGAATAAGGTTCTAGAGTAATTGATTATCGTGATGTATTGCCGCAAAGAGGATCGGAAATTTGAATAACGCGCGAGGTACAGTGATGTCTATATTCGTAGATCTATCAGCGAAAGTACAGGCGCGAAGAAAACGATTCGTGACGTTTCAGACGCGAGTAATTCGTCACGGGATTACAACATTTTTCGATACAAATACCCCAATTCTCCTCTCCGTGTAGATACATAAAGATTCGAATGCCGAACATCGATCAAAGCTCATGACAAATTTCCACCGTTAATAAGTATTAGTCTCGTATTATACAACGAGCGTACCGATTAAGCCATTTCCTTTAATCACCTCCGATTCAACGTTTACATAATGCGCCAGTCTCCATCTTATTGTTCGTCCACAGGCGCGTTTAAAAATCGACACTCGTGTATCTGGTGAAAATTACTTCAACCTCGAGGCGGATACTCCCCTCTAATCGCGTTAACTCGTGACGTCATCCGTCTGTCGGCTCACGAAAGCAGATGTTTGCAAGCTCACTTAGCTCGATCGCGCGACGTCGCACGATGTTCGAAAACGGCTGACAGCGTCCGACCGGCAAAAAAATCACAAGTTCGATCATTTTCTATCGCCCAATTTTTGGTTTGCTTTTATAAATTTCTAAATCGTCGAAGATGCTCCGTTCAAGACGTTGGGCGAACGAAGACAGGGAAAATTCACGGAGCACGCTCGAAAACGCGAGTACTTCGGTTAAATTGACCAACATGTCGATCGAAAATTGAATTCCCAGAAACGTCGATTCTCTTTCCTTCTCTCTGCAACGAAGCCTGCTAAACTTGCCAGTGAAGCGTGTTTACAATCGGTGACTCGAAACGGGCGCCGACTGCCGGTCGACGTTCGATTCCCGTCACGTGCGGGAAACTATCGGCATGCTCGCGTTTTTTTCATCGATCTGCTCGAGGAAATTGTTCCCGCGGCGAACACGCCGTGCCAATCGCATTCCCGACGCCGACTCGAGGAAACGTTGCCCGTGTTCGGCACACGACGAAATTGATCGACGCTGTAAATCGCCCCGCTACCGAGACGTGGTTCGCTGGCAGCAATTTTCGAACGAGACCGAAATGGCAGTTCGGAAAATTTGCGCCCGATACTTGGAACTGGACGACCGGCGATTAATACGAATATGGATGCGTTCGGTATATGGCCGAACGACGATTTCGAGTTAATAACGAGGCTCTGCACTCGTTCTCGCTCCCTGTTAGAAATTGAGTGCGAGGATGATTGTACTTTTTTGAATACGCTTTTGGAAGTGGTTGACTTTTAAACAGTTGTCGGTAGTTTAGACTTTTTCTTGGTCTGTTTTTATCGAAGCATAGTTTATCGAGCAGTTATTTTGTAATAGATGAACATTCCTGTAAGTAGAATTTAATAAGTAGAGTGAGATAAGTACGATGGTACGAGTTTGATACGAGTTTGATTCGAAGAATATACATACTATTTGTTATACAAAATATTTTGAAATTTGATGTTCACGTTTTATCGATAAAAGAGACTAATCTGGAAATGTATATCAACGTAAACCATCTTAAACATATTTTAAAGATGGTTCCAAATACCGAATTTCTTTATGTTATATATAGCGCAAATATGTTAAACTTTGTTATACCTCGTTATGTTATACCCTATATATATTTGCATATTTGTCCTTAAATTGTACCAATACAATAATGATAATCGTGTTTCGTTACGATGCCAGCGAAACGACACAGTATATTCATAAAACGTGTCTATAAGTGTTGGAATCCTTTCGTGAGCACAACTGTACGTAGGATTGCCCGAGTCTATACGAGAAACGATCTGCTGCATTTTTCATCGACAATTTGTTAAGCTTTCCCGCGCTCGGCGGCCGTTCACGATCACGGACAAACGTTTTCCCCGGCGGCGTTTCTATAAGGCGTTACAAATCGGTCCGAGATTCCGGGCGTGCCTGTTGATTTGCGCTAATCTCGTGGCCTGTCCATGACGGATTTGTCGCGGTCGACCCTAAATGGCTCGCTACGACAGTCGAGGAACGTTTTCTACGCCGATTCTGATTTTCTGGAGTACGTGATTCGCGACCGGACCAGGACCAGTCAAAGGGGAAAAAAGAAAAAAAAAAAAAAGAAAAAGAAAAACGCTTGGAAACGCCACGAATCACACGCGCCTGTTACGTAATCCTTCCTCCGCGAATCCCGTTGTCCACCTCGTTTGCTCTCTACGGTCAAGATACACAAGCCCAGCAGCTGACTCTGACTGCGAGTCGCAGCGACACGCAATCACCGCGTGAAACGCGCTCTCCAACCCTCGTTTTTTCCTCGAGAGAACCATCGATCGATTTGGGGATGTAGGTTGTGGCAGGTTATGAAGTTGGTCGTGTTCCTAGTTTGGTACAAATTCTTATGCTAGTACTATTTTACCGCCAAAGTTGAAGGGAGGTGTCCGGAATAAATGTTTTTCAATCTTTTATAATAACGAGAAAAAATATGCTTTGGAACTTAATTTAAATTTTATACAAGAACCAAACTAATCTCGATACTTTAGAACCCCGATACCTTCAAATAGATATTCATTATCATTTCTAACATTCGGTACCCCAAATTCCACGACGCATCTATCACATAAAGAAATACTCGATATCCTTCGTACTCTCGATCGTAAATATCTCCGAGCAAGGAGAATTTCGTAGGCGGAAGCGATCGGTTTGAACCATACTATCTCTCGCGTGCACACGGTGGCATCGTGACCTCTTTCACGCAGTTACGGTGACAGCCAGGGATCATCTGGCATACGGGAGACTTTTCGAGCTCGCGCCTGTTCATCTAAGATCGAGAGATTACAGCCCGAGGTACCGCTGGTCCGTTTTCATCTCGTGATCATTACCACTTTATCGAGTGTACGCCGTTGTTCCTGAACCTCGGCGATTAATCATCGCCATCGGATCTGCCTCCTTGACACTGGAATCCTTCGATTCCGCGTTTCTCCTCGATCATCGCGCATGGACCTTCTGTTGGACACGTGTAACTTTGCTTCCCGTTTACTCGTCGACTCTGTTGCAGTCGTACGAAGACAGACGAGAAAGTCCTGGTTGGTTGAAAATATACGCGAGATTACCGGTAGTCAGAGTGATTCACCGATGACGCACGTTCCAGTAATCTGGACGCATTATCGAAGTATAAATTTTAGGTCATGGATCGATACGGTGGACACTTTTTTATGGATGATTCGTCGATCCGATTTGGAACAGGTACCGCTATGAGAGCTTTTCGGCTTCGAACGATTACCAGACCGCCCACGTGGCTGCGTCAGGTGAGCAACACAGTTAGAGCCTTTCCGGCTTTCGACGACACTTGGCTCGCTGTGTTTCTCTCTGATTAAATTCTAACTCCGACGTTAAATACATATTTATAATCTTAAGAGTCTTGAAGACTCGAGCCTCGCGCGTACGTCAAGATTCATTGTATTTTATGTTAATCAGCAAACTGTTACACAACTTGGTTTTTAAATTTACTGAATTACTTTTATTTTTATTCTTGCGATAGACGAATTCGTGTCATTCGATTTTTTTTTTTTTTTTTTTTTTTTTTTTTTTTTTTTTTTTTTTTTTTTTTTTTTTTTTTTTTTTTTTTTTTTTTTTTTTTTTTTTTTTTTTGACAACTGTATATTCATCCTGTACTTACGTAATGAAGTACAAAAATTCATAACAAATGGAGTTAATCACTTTGGCTTGTTATAGAAGCTTTACTTCTACGAAGCTTTATAACCATCCGTTATGTGTTCTAACTATTCCAATAGATATTTATATCTGCTATAAATGGCTTATATAACGGTTCAAAAATACCTAGAATAGAGATAACAGAAAAAATAAAAGTGGAATAATTCAAAACATAAAGAAAAGAAAAGTTGTACTTGGCGCACGAGAGATACTCGATTAGCGACTAGTCGAGAGCCCGAAGCGAGCACCGAGGTAGAAGGGTCGTCGCGTCGTAAATTAGTTCACGATGCGCCGCTTTCCAGTCGGTTTTATCGTCGGCCGACAGGCGTTTAACTTTACGACCAGCCGTGCCGCGTACAACGCTCCATCTTCAACGCGCCACCCTGTCCACCCTTTCGCGGATCCTGCCTCCGTTGCTCGACCTTCTACTCCTAGACAGAGGCATGCTAATTCTTGTGACACGCGGAACATTAAGGCCTGACGTGTAATCCGCCAGAGAATCTGCGCGTGGCCTGGACGAGTCCAAATGGACCTTTATACTGCGAACGGTCTCTTTTGACATATAATAACTGCTTAAATCGTGATTTCCGCGTTAAAGTCCGGACAATTTATCTTTTATGAGAAAGCCAGAGAAAATTCGTTTGAAAGATTTTTATACTTTCTCAGGTACTATCGAGCAAAGCCAACGCATAGTTTTAGGTAAAGCAGTTTTTCGAAACGAAGTTTTGAAGAATTTCTTGACGAATATAAGATGCTTTTACATTGGGATACTCTATATCGGTTGAACTTGATTAGAGATCGTGCGATTGTCCCCGGTTGCGAATATTTATTTCACTTTTTATCACTTGCTCAAGATGTGCTTGTACTTCGCTTTCGGTACAAAGTATAGCGCATATGATTTCTTCGCGCGTTGGCTATATTATTCACAGAGAAGTTTGAATTCAATGTGTTGTACTTGTTAATTAATTTAGTAATTTTTGTAACGTAACACGCTTGGTGTGACACCAAGCCGAATACAATCCATCGCTGCTTATGTTTTGCATCCAGAAATATCTTTGTCGAACGCAGACAAAACTGCATTTTTTTTTTTTTTTTTATTTTGCCAAACATTAAATCCGAGTCTCGTTCACACATACTTACGATACCTAGCGCGAAACTGATGCGTCACGTATATGACGCACGGTGGCAAACGTGTTAATAGGTGAGTTCAATACGGAGAATTTGGGTATAGGGAAACGCTATGTGGCGCCAATTTACTGAACGTATCGGATTAGGGATTGGTATTACTAAGAAGAAGACAGGTCTTGCGATCGGTGAAAGATATTATTGTAAATAGTAGTATAAATTTTATAATAATAAAATGAATAAAATCTCATGCCGTAGTATTTCGTCTTTTACGATATGAAAATGAAATCAAGAGCGACCACTCGACGCCATTCTTCGAGCTCTTCGTTTCCACGTCTCACCATTGTTTTCTTCCTTCTGTTCGCAGTCGTTCTTCGGGCGCACCTATAACAACCTCGGCAGCATCTCCGAGTGCAAGAATGGCGGCGTGTGCGTGATCAACAAGAAGAATCGCACATCGTGCAAGGCGTGTCGCCTGCGAAAGTGTCTCGTGGTCGGGATGTCAAAGTCAGGCTCGCGGTATGGTCGTCGTTCGAACTGGTTCAAGATCCACTGTCTCCTCCAAGAACAAACGAACGGAAATCAAAATATGACTCCAGGAGCAGTCTCGCCGTTTGGACCAAGCTTTCTACCAGGATTCCTTCCTCAGGCTCAAGGACCTCAAAGCGGGGTATTCAAAGATGGAACGGACCGTGCTTCACCTAGTCAGGAAGATTTAGCCCTCCAATCGCATCTGTTGCACGTGGCGATGCTGAAGCAGGAGCAAGAAAGGGGGAGCAAGTCTCCCCACCCGGACGACGTAGCTCTTCAAAACCAACTTCGTCTGTTAGCCTGGCAAAGGGAGCGTGAAAGAGTCGGTGAAAGTTCTCAACAGCCTCCGAGTACGCCACCTAGTACAACACCTCCGCCATTTTATAGACAACAACAACAACAGCAACAACAACACCAACAACAACACCAACGACTTCCAGGCTCTCCGATGTTTCCAATGAACTTCGCTCAAAGAGATAGCGTTTGTGTGCCTACCAGTCCATCGGACGTCTTCAGACCGTACCTTCCAACTTATAAAAGGACAGCAGACACACCAAGTGATAGTGGAGCGTCGTCGGTGGATGGTGCCGATGGTCAGGACACCGAATCAAGGAGTAATTCAGCATTGAGTTACTTCAAAACCAGCGCTGCATCACCGACCTTGTCCGAAAGAGATTTTCCACCTAGGAAGATCAATGCTACGGTTACATTGACGACAGGATACCATCCTCATCAAGGTCTAGGCCTGGTGTATCCTCCACCTGGTTTAGTCACGCCATCAACGTCTCAACTATCGCCCAGAGGCGGTGACCTGCTTCTGGTCAGTCCCAGTCCAGGTGGTCTGGCTGTGGAGCAAGACGAACCGATAGATCTTAGCGTCAGATCGAGCAGAAGCACTCCGGGACCCAGTCAGTCGTCAGAAGAGGCTAGTAGATTAAACGATAACAATAGCGACCCCGATAGCCCTGCGAAAGAGGAAGCTACGACGAAGAGTAAGCCCTTGGATCTAACGTTAGGTGTGAAGAGGCCAGAGTTACCTATATCGCTATGAAGCTTCTGACGGTTCGATAGACCCGCGACGCCTGGCCTTGTTCAGTTCTTACTTGCACACCCCGAGTTCTGTCGAGTTCTCGCTGGAAGAATCGAACGGCCTAGTCACTCAGCTGGTCTATCTGAAAACAGAAAAATCGATCTTACAGAATGATGATGGATTTGAGAATGGAGAAATGGATATTTGAGAAAATTAGATGAAATGGAAGGTTGTGAGAAGGCAATGAAGTTGTATAACTGATCGTTAGGAGAGAGTTAAGTTTCGCTAAGAAACTGCAGCGGAATGCCGATAACACACCACAAAAATGTGTTCATAGATTTGTACATAGATCACGGTCCGACAAGAGATTAATTTATTACGACCGAGAACATTATCGTTGATTTGCGTATCGCTAATTAAATTCTTTGTTTTAGCGCGCGAAGGTTGTATCACATATAACTAACTGTATAAAAATCGGAGAATCGTGGATATACCGGCCAGTAGTGGAGTGCCTTAATATAATATATTTATATCTCAAATATTCTATATTGTATATGTAAATGTATACATGGAACAGACCGCTTTAGGATCTTATCTTCGTTCTACGCACGATTCATCGTTGTAAGTCGTATTCTTCTTCATGGTTGTGAATGGTTCGCATAGCGAAGAGTGCGTGGGCGCGGAGGGGGGGTGCGAGAGAGAGAGAGAGAGAGAGAGAGAGAGAAAGAGTGCGAGTGAGAGTGAGAGAAAGAGAGTACGAGAGACAGAGAGAGAGAGAGAGAGAGAGAGAGAGAGAGAGAGAGGCAGAGAAGAAGACGATTGGTCGCATCCGCGACCCTGTCACAACGAAAGGCCAGTTAATAAAAATGAACGAGAAAAGTGACGTCACGTCGGTACATAAAACAAACGAGCATCTTGTAAATAAGCAAAAGGAAGGTGGGGGAAGGAATAAAAAATTATACGTGCGTTTAAATCAAGAGAGGGGAGACTCGGCTACGATTGAGAGTACGCTTCTTCTATGCTTCAGCTTGATGTACGAACCTCTCGATTCGCTTAACGGATCACAATGTTTTTATATTCTGACGTTCTCTCCTCCTGATTCTTCTTATCAGTTTATTTCTTTTATTTTGTACATAATAGTATGTATACGGTGAACACGAGCGGCCAGTACCTAAACGTAACGCGAAATTAAATATTTTTTTGTTTAATCCCTATAAGCTGTATTACTATATGGTTTTCTTCTTCCAGTACCCTCTCTTCCTTTGGTGTCTCTTTCCAACAGGAATATGGCATCTACGTTGTTGCATAAGTAATTCTAGGATTCTAAGATAACAGCGGTGAGCTTTATTATGAGCAATTATGATGTCATTTAATCAATTCCTGTTTTTATACTCATGTTTACTACTCTGATCTATATACGAAACGATATACCCAAGTAGGAATTAGTATTCTCTTTTCTAGTAACACGTTCAGAATTCAATGTGTTTCGAAATTCGATGTTGCGATCGTTTTCCCCTGTCGATCGATCCCTGGAAGTCAATCGATCTACCTCGGATTCTTTTTCATCTATGTTCAACATACCGTTTCCTGGCTTCTTAATACCTTACGTACGACTTTATTTACTAGATTATTTATCTGCGATCGTAATACTGCATTATCGTAATACGCCATATATAATTGCTATTCAAAATTTCTTCGTCCCATTCCAAGAATGGAGATTAAAGTTAGAATCCAAACGATTCGAACCAAACTTTGTTTGCAAATACGCCTCGTATCTGCCAAACTTGTTACGATATTCCAACATTTTTCTTCCGATCTTGTTCCTTGCTTCGACGAACAAAAGAATTTTTAATATTTGAAGAAAAACTTCCGCATAAGATCTCAATCTTATTTGGAACGACGTGTATCAACAATTATTTTTTCACATATTCCTGAAAACTTCAGAAATCAAATTGACGATTGGAAACTTCGATTACGTTCGGAAACCAGTTAAACGAGAATAAATCTAGTTATTAGTACAATCGTATAAATTGAACTCGACGTTATAAGATAAGAACGATAAAAAGTTTGACATATTCTAAATATGAAAAAAATGACCAAAATTGAAACTTATTTTAAGAAACATACTTCAACGAAGGTAGTTTGCGCGCAGAATCCTCGACTCCGATAATTGTATAAAATAAAAAACAAAGAAATAAGGAATCATTGTTTGATCCTCGAAACCACGAGAGGATCACGAAAGACTGGAAATCCGGCAGCCGATCCGCGTATCGACCTTGAAGATGATCATCGGCGGTTCGATTGCATCGACTAGCAGCGAGGACACGGTCGATCGAGTATATATAACGCGGTGAGCCGCAGTCGCCATTAATCAATTGCAGCAGGAAGCGCGAGAGCGTTGCAAAATCGTCGAGTTACGGATACCTGCCCACGCTGCTGACCTTGCCAGGTCGAATGTTCCTTCCACGTCCGGATAGCACGCGATCGCCTCGCTGCTACCTTCTCGCGTCCGTGCCCCTCTTCCGCGGTTCTTTGCTTCGCTCCACGTGACACATCGTCTTCGCGCGAGCCTCGATCATCGATGCTAATCGACCGTGCCTTCTTACACACGTTCAAGCCGCTCGATAATCGTTTTACGTAACACGCGAAAGCTACACGACGCGATACGTCGTACCAAGAATTTGTAGAATTTTTCTAGCGAAATGTGAAAATCTTCGAGTCGATAGGATAATTTTCTTTTTGTTTATTCGTCGTCTTAATCGTAGATCTGGGATTCATAGGGATGAAGCGTAAGTTTGGTTTACGCTCTTAAACGAGTGGAGTAAATTTTCAGCTCAAGTAAGAGTCACTTCTTGCGCTTTAATGCTTTCTTTCTCTGTATGTGTGTCAGTAGCTAAATCTGTAGACACTGGCAAAATTTAATTAACACCCCTAACGTCCCAATAACTTTGTGACGAAAATTCAGCGGAATTTGACCTCGGTACGTGACCAATAATAACTTCTTACTGTGACGACATCTCGCGTCTTTGTATTGCCAGGTCCTAGCAATAAATTCATTAGGATCGTATTTCGCGGAAATGACCATAATTCACGGCGTCATGACTCGTACGAAGGGAATCATTCGTTTCACGCTGTAATGTATACGGGACACGAGGGGCCGCGTTCCGCGCGCGCGGTAGGTATCGCTCGAAAAAACTGGTACACCCTGAAAAATTGTAGCTACGTCCAAGTCGATTTGTTCAACTAGCGAACAGTAAGCTTCCAGCACATGTATTCAGCAGCGGTATCTAGTTTGTCTTCTGGTGAACTCACCGGGGAATGTTACCTAAGTGTTCGAGATCGGTTTTGTTTTATCGTATAATAAATATATTTACGAGAGATTTGGTAAAAAGGAGCAGAATGATTAAGGTTTTATCGAGATAGATCACTTCGAAAATCAAATTCTCCGGCTTCTTTTTGAGGATGTTTCTTATGGCTGTGCGCCATAAGCGCTCGTCGTGAAACTATCGTTTTATATAGTAAGAACTTCAATAAGGATTATATAGTAAGGATTTCAGAAAATCCTATAAAACCGAATCTATATATTCAAATTAATAAAACGCAAACTACTTTCTCCTTCCTTTTTCATTATCAGATCTTATTGAACTCAAAATCCATCACTCTAACTTGCCATTACATCTAAATTATCTTAAATCAACCTACGTTCATCCATCTCGCTCGTAAAAGTCCTGCAACCTTTCTCCAGATCATCGGACGCTCTAAGAGGAGCAAAATTCGTTCCAAACATACGGATAATGTCTCACGTCGGCGTAACATCTATTGGACCATGTAGATCACTGGATGTGGGATAACAAACGGCCGATAGTCGAGGCAGTGCGTCAGTCACAGCCGACTGGTTGCAGCAGCAATAAGCAATCGCTTAGACCCGTCATGACTCTATGCATGAGAGTTGGCCAATACTGGCGCGCGCCGGACGATTCCGCGGCCTCTTACCGAGTGAAATATCGACGAACGGTTACCGGTCAGCCATCCGGAGATCGATACTGCCCACTTCGATTCGCGCTGCGGGAGAAACTGGAGCGATCTAGACGAGGATGAGCCTTCTACTGTGATCGAAGATCGAGTCTCTATCGAAAGGATCGCGTAATTCACGGCGAAGGAGATTTGCATTCTATTTGCTTTCGTTCAATTCAACTTGGAGGTGAGTACCACGATTATAGATTCAGATTTAGAAACGAAAGAATTAACTGCAATTGAGCGTAGGAAAAATTGAATTATTTATTTAAGAAGATTGCGATCAATGAAAATTTAAAAGTAGTTGCTATCAAAAGTAAGATTCAGTAACTAACAAGATTGATTTGAAAATTTAGATTTTGTCGCATCTAACTATCTGTTTAAGGAGAGTTAACGAAATCTTGATTTCAACAAGCTATGTTTAAAATAAAAAATTAATTTCCAAAATCGCGATAATTATTGAAACCAACCTACGGCAACTACAACGTGATTCGACGTAAGTAACGAATGCTGTAATAGATCTGAAACTAGAGAAACGTTAAAGATTGGCAGCCCGTCCAAATAGCAATTCTAAGCCAGATCGATATTCTATACAGCGTTGCATCTTAACGACCCGGATCGATTAAGGAGAAGGAACGCGGTCGTTGATAGGTTCATCTGCACGAAACAAAAACCAGAAGACGCGGAGACGACGTCGCATAGTCGGGATTCTTAAGCCGGTAGCGGTAACCGGAAGTCCTTTAGGATGCACAAAAGGCGACGGAGCGAGATCGCTCGCGATACCTTTCCGATGGCCGTTTCTCTTTTGCGTTTCGAGGGAAGATCTTCTCTCCGAAAGGAGAAACTCTGGTTTAAATACGAGAAAACGGTGAACATAGCGCACCAGTGGTCGATGTCAACAGCTCTCCAGGGATCTGGAAGTCCAACGAACACGGGCAGCCAACCATTGATCGATTACTTACTCTTCTACGCGGGTCGAATAAGAAGTGGTTCGCTTTGTGTATACACAGCCTGCTATCTGGTGTCTCCTTTATTTTTTCCTTTTTCTTCTTTTATCCCCCTCTTCTCTCTCCTCCGTATAGCATTTCCCGGTTAAGAGAATTAACGACCGGAGAGTCTTAAGAGAGAAACGGGAGAGGAAAAGGACGAGTGTAATGAGCCTTAATCGATTACGATGAATGCGTATACTCTCGTAACGACTGGCCACCACGGCGCTGAGTAATGAGCCGTGTCCTAGAGCGAGGATTGCTTTATACAGGCAACGTTGTCACGCGTGTGTTGGTTGATAAGGTTCGGTTGACAGAGACGATAAATTGCATACGGAAAAATATGAAAATATTCTTTCGCGAGAGTATTTTAAAATCGAAGTGTTTGAACGAGAAGATCGAAGAACAAGGAATTCTCAAATAAATTTTCCAAGTTGTACCAGTCTTAATGCATTCGCTAGATAACTAGACTGTTTGTGCAAATTCATACTTTTATGAAGCTAAGCAGAGATATTTTATATATTTTTACGTGTCGCGCCTTGTTGAAATTCTTCACAAACGCGTAAATATTCCCGGTGTACCGATAGCCTAACATGCGAATGATTTAATATTTCGCTGATGTAGTCAATTGCTCCGCGTGTGACTCGCGTACACCGGTTTGTATTATCGGTGGACTGACTAGTTGTCAGACCATTGCACGAAGGTAGAATTGTGTGAATTGTAAAGTACGGTGCATAAAACGGTGTTGTCATTAGTTCGAGTCAAACTCACGATTTTTAATCTTCTTACTGCTTTTCATTGTACCTGTCACGGACCACAGTCGGTTTCTACATCGTGAGAAATATCTTGCGAAAATAGGATGGTCAAAATCAGAGAATCAACCAAAGGCTGTTTGTCGTATTTTTCTTTCTTCCTTCTAAGATCCTATCCATTCTGTACGATCCAACAATCTCTTATAAAACCAAGCACGCAACCGTGCCAAACATCAGCAAATCTTCCTTTGACCGTCAACAAGTCCAAAACCCACGCAAGATCGAGTTCCAATCCGTGGCACAGGGATCATCCCGTAAGGAGCGATCGACGAGTGAAGAACGAACTGGACGAGGAGACGCGTCGGTCGTCCCCTGATCCAGATTTCGATAGTCAAAAGGAACGAGGCTGGAAACTGGTCCAGCGACGCGTGCTACGACTTCCTGCATGCCCATATACGCGTTCTGCAGTCGCGTACGATCCGAAGGAAGAGTAAACGAACGAAGGACACGGCGGAGGGACGAGGGGGAGGAAGAGGGAGCGGAAAAGAAGGAACCGTGGCGTGCACGGAGAGCGTTAGGGGTTAACGAGGGCCGATCGTGCGATCGTTCGATCTTTCCCAAGAGGCAAGGCGGCCCAATTAGAAGGCACGTAAAAGCCGGGCGCATAATCAGCAATTTGTATTGTCGAGGGATAAGGCTACGTTCTTCTCTATACATATCTATCGGTTTCTCTTTCTTATTCTTCATCCTCTTCCTTCGTCTATTACAATATACGTACATGGTATCGTTGCGAGGAGGGACTCGCGAGCTAATCCCCGTTTCTCCAATGGCGGAGACCACTTTGCTGGAATAACTTCATACGCGAGACGAGGCCAAGCTATCGAGTGGTTCGAGAGAATACGTGGGAGGAGAGTGGGGCTAGGGGATGCCACTCGATTAAGCTATGCAATCGCCAATTATCGGCAATTTGATCCGGTTATAACTCAATTTATAGTAATTGGGCCGCGTTCACGGGGTATCTCGTAACCCTCGCGGTCTCTTCTTTCTCCCCTCTGTGTTTCCTTTTAGTATAAACGTGCATCTGTATGGGGCACTGTGTGGTCGAGCGGGTTACCGCTTGGTACCCATGAAGCAATAGCGAAGAGAAATAGTGGCGATAAGATATGCATTATTGTAATGAATCTACGGTATTCTTCGTCCGATAGATATATTTTCACCCTGCGTATTAGACAGAGTTATCGCTATCGATCCTCTTCCACGGATCTTCCACGCGACGAACAGCTCACGTTCCTAGCGACTTTGTGTCATTCGGATCATAAATATATTTTATTAACTTAGTAACGATGAAATAGAGCGTGAAAATGGTATAAACGAAATTAAAGTATTATAAACGTTGGAAAGTTTGAAATTCGCCGAATCAAATATCGCGTTAACGCCATCGTAATGGATATATATCCTTAAGTGATTATAAAAGAAACTAAACAAAAATATTAAATTCGAGGACTGCTACGTCATTTGCTGCTACGCCGTAAGAGCATGCTCCGAAGGCAAGTGAAACATAAGACGACAGGTTTCGCGATCAAGAGATCATCGACGGGTCGCTTTTAGCGCCTCTCGATGATCGTAAATTGGCGATCGAGTGGCGCGAACGTGCACGCGGACGTGCCGTTCGAACAACCGGAAGAAAATGCTGCGGTGCGTGCTGTGGCGGTCGGTCGTGCACGCGGCGGAACGCGCGGTTCCTTCCTGTCGATAGCAAACCGCCACTTATACGTGGAAAAACGAAACGTCTTATTACCAGCAACCCGTTGCTCGAATTTTTTACCCGATTGTAGCCTACGCAAAGATACAACCGATGGTTTATCGAGGCTAAACACGAGACCGAGAAACTAGTCGTGTTCACGAGTGAACTCGATTTAATGATCTTCGTGGGTTGGGACGAGCTTCGTGCGACTAGAAGCGAGATAGAGGATCTTGAATTCAGTTCATACAGGATTTTAAATTCGAGTAAGAATTATTTTCCGATGGATGAGCATTTTAGGAAATTTATGAGGTCCTTAAAAATATTGATGTATACCCGTGTTTCTTCGATCATTTCCTTTATTTACAACATATTTATTTAAATTATATTTCGAAGAACGTCACCGATTTATGAATTTACAACTCGATACTACTCGCTCTACTCATATTTTAACGAATCTACGCCTTCCTTAAGAACGTTTTTCATTTTTATTAACCCTTTCGCAAACGTCCCATCGACGTTCTAAAAGTCAAACTTTCAATTTTAACGCGTTAAACAGACCCACTCGTTCTTATATATTAACATAATATATAAGACTATTAAATATACAAGCGTTATTAACAGAAAATTTTTGTAAATTCGATTGGATCTTCGGCTGGACCAAACAATCGAATTACGCGTGCCAGAAGTATCCGATCGTCCTTGTTCCGCTCGTGAACCTTCTGGCTCTCCTTGTCGAGCATGGTTCGTGTTTCGCAAGCTCGGCAGGCTGGCCGACGGGATCGTTATGTCTGCGGCCGGTTCGCGCCCGTTGACAAATTTGACAAGACACGCAATCGATCGCTCTTAACCGGCGCTAATCGATACAGCGATCGGTTCATTAGGCGGATCAGGCTCGTTTCTCCGTGCGGCCGGAGCGGATCGAGCGCAACAGATATTGGCTTTTCGATCACGTCGGCTCTCACGGAAATCTCGCGATTGCGCCGCGCACCACCGGCCTTCCTTCTTCGACGATCTCTCGCGCCTCGATCGATACCCACGATCCAGCCACGTATCGCCGTTTTCCGTCGATCTTTCGCATGGAAACAAGGTTACGGAACCGTGGAAAAGTCTCCAAGTTGAATCGAAATTGGTAGTTAAATGTGGCACGAGGTGAAGCTTGTTTTCTTGCTTTTAGATAGTTTATTGGTTATTTCCTATTGGGTTCGGGTGGTAAGTTTAACGATAGAGCTACTAATGTGGCGGAAACGATAGATCCGAGGATTTCTATCGAAACTAGACTTACAATGACGTGTCTTTGGAGATTTGAACGATGTTTGGTAAAATGTAAGAATTTCTTTTCTATGATATTCTCGCTTATCGTAAGAGGAAATAGGCTTCGGAAGAGCTACACGACATCGGGATATGTAACGAATTTCTAACTCGCCAGTTCGAATAAGTAAACGCAATTACTTTTCGCATAAAATTTGTGTAATCTGTAAGAGATACTTTTGTAGAATTGAACGAGAAAAAGAGTACTCGTGAAGACGAATAATTAATAAAAGAAAGACGTTTCGAAAGAATAGCCTAGAAAGATTTCGTAATTAAGAACGCACAATGCAGACAACCTACGTTCTAGAGAAAAAGAATACAAGGTAGAAAAAAGCAGAATCAGACGGAATCATCGGACCAAACGAGCAGAAGGAAGCGAAAGACAGGCGCGCCAGGGAAGGAACGCTCATCTCGTCGATCGACTTTCGATTTTCTCCCCGCGCCTAATTGAGTTTCCTTATGAATTCGTTAATGACTCGCTAGACGTCTTCATTCTCGATCTTCCTCCCTGTGTTTCAAGATAGCGACGCTCGTGCTTCGCTCACGAAAGATCGCTAGGTACGCAACGCACCTTCGCGCGGAGAAACTTGATCCGATGCGAAGAGAGGCAATTATTAATGAAGATCCGAAGGACCCGACGCTCTGCCGGAACATTCTTCATCCTATCTTACACTTCCTGATCCGATCTCGTCCACCGAGCACGCGTGTGCGTGCTATCGCACGGCAATCGAAGACGACGCTTTTCTAGCGACGGTCTGCTAGCTGGAGATGATTTTCCTAAATTGGACGACGAATCGTTGGCAGTTTGTTTCGAGACGTTGCATGGAGATTAGGATCGTTATAATGGTGTCTTGCGCTGATTAACTCTTAACTAGGAACGTTTGTATTTTTGTCATTACTACCGATTTGTCTGATAGTCTCTCGAATTGCTGCTTGGTAATTTTATTTATGAAATCATTGTACTCTCGAAATTATCTTTGTTAAACGATTCAAGTTTCACTTCCTTGTCAATCTCTTTGCAAAGATATGAATTTGCATAAATATTCGCGGTCTAATTATAGTAGTTACGCGCTACGTAAATATTTCCTTAGGACAATGACGATAGAAGACGCATGATTATATTGATAATTATCGATCGATTTTTTTGAATTCTTAAATTAAAAAGAACAGCGAAGACAGTGTCGACGAAAAAGTTCCAAATTGTCTCAAACCTCCCACTTGCTTCCACCTTTTCGCTTAAATCTTTCTCTTAATCAAGCAATTATACGAGACGCTAAATCTTCCTGCTTAATTAAAACCTCCACCTTCATTCCGTCGATCTTCTTTTCAACGACAAGCAAACGTCTCTCGTCCAGGTACGTAGAGCACGTCGTGCGCAGTTTCTATCCATCGCTAGGCGCGAAGCAATTTCCCTGAAACCCCATTAACCCTTCGGAGATGAACGACGATGTGGCTATAGACGGTGGTGGGACAATTTTAAAAGAGGGATGAGGATGGACAGGCTCGGCGGTGTAGGAAGGGGAGAAAGGTAGAAGATCGCACTTGTCGCTTGCCAGTTCTACGGTGCGTTGGATCGCGGGATTCTAAAGCTGCGTGCTCACCGAAGCAACGACGAGCGACTTCTCGCTGTAACGTAACAGTAGATACAAACGTCAATTTTTAGACACATTTTGTCCATACTGAATCAACGTAATCGGAGGAACGTTTAGATTTTGTTTCAAGACGACATTTGTTCAAGAAGATGTAACTCTCTTAAAAATAGCCGATACGTTGATGCATTTTCATGGAAACCAAAGGTATAATCGTTATACGCGAGCTGTATCTTAATAGGAATATCTTTGAAACGTCGAGGGAGACTATATATTCGGCTCTAAAATTAAATATACCGACAGGTTTGGTAATACGAGATTGTTTCACAACAACGATAATAAATTCTAAAACTGCTTTCCTATAAAAAGGTAGGAAATGCGACTTGACACGTTCTTCCTCTGTAGTCTTCGCGCGGAACGTCAATGAAAAGTTCCTCGTCGTTGCTTCAGTGAGGACGTAGCTTAACGTGGTTGGATGTTTCGTAGCGAGCCAAACGAAGAAGGAAAGGTGTATAGAATAGCTAAGGAGGAAGAGGCAGAGGAAGAAGAGGTAGAGGAAGAAAAGGAAGAGGACCCCGCGGGGTCACAGCCGCTTATGTAAACCATATAGAAGCACACACTATCTAGCAGCGCGCCGTTTATCTAATAATATTATGGTACAACGCCAGCGGAACCCATAAGAGGCGCTCGAGATGCACCGGCCGTGATGCATATAGATACACTTACGAGGGCTGGGCTTATATGCCTCTACAGGATAATACTCGTGTTCATGGTGCGGCTAGCGCAAGGTGTGCGAGTCTCATGGGGGTGTGTGAGCACTTGTAGAGATACTATCGGAAGATATACCGGATAGAGGGATATACGGCGATATTATCGCCCGGCGAAACTAATACGCTTTTCGCGGTGTTGGACGGTAATCGAGGCGATGTCTCGCCCGAGTCGACTCGCGATCGATTTTTCTTTTTTTAGTAATTTTAACAAATTTTGCTTTAGATTCGTAGTTAACACACCTTATTTTAAATTCATCGCTTTATAATTTTCTCTTTATCTTTTCGAACTTACGTTTTTACTTTCGAACGGTACGAGTATATATTTTATAAGTGGTAGACTACGTAACGAAACGATTAGTTCAACGATCAATCGATGATTTCACCGTCGAGTAATTATTCATTTCCGTATTAGCTCGACCAATATCCAGCTAGAAAAAAAAAAAAAGAACATAAATTAATTCTGAATTTTCATAAGGCTCGAACAACACACTTCACACTTTAAAATAGAAAATTTGCTTCAAAATTAAATACTTCACCCGTTTATGTAACCCAACTGTACAGCCAATCCACCATCTAGTAAAACCCCACTTATTCGCTCGACAAATCAGCACGCTCTCGGTATCCGCTAATTCAACGATCCAGTCGCACCCACTTTCATCGTCGAATAATTATTCATTTCCCCGCTAGCCTCAGCCAGCATCCAATTCCCTTATCCAGTCAGCTTTTCATTTCCCAATTATCCAAGCACTTCCGCAAGAAGGAACGGCCGAAGGGACTGGCCGCGTGAGATCCAATCCGCGTTTCGCCGATCGTTAGCGTCAAAATTACGAGCCGTTCTATCAGAGGCGGAGGCATGCGACTTTGTAACCGAACCGTTGCGAGCGCCGGACCTCTCGCGACTTACGAGCCGCGTAAATTACACGTCCGTGACCGTGGCGGCCGCAATCCTCTAAGTCATTACACGGGAACTTACGAGCGTCAAAAGTCCGCTGTTGCGAGCCTTCGCGCGAGTAAAGCTCGTTCGGCCCTGTCCCAACGAACTATAGTACGACTCTCTAACGCTCGTCGCGTTCTTACGATCTGTGAATCTCCTCGGGACGATTCGAAACGAGCCGCGGGCAATGCGATTCGCGTATCGCGGGTTTATGAACTATTAAGTGGCGTTTGCCTTGGACGCACCGTCCGAACGATCGTCTGCTCGATTAGAAGATGCTAACATCGCGGAAATCCCCCTTGATCGTTGGCTGTTCCGTGAAGATTTGCAGAAAGTTTTATGGAGATGTGATATATTTCTGTGATAAGGATTCAACCATTTTTTGGGGGAGGGGGGTTCCTTAAGATCTGCAATTCTTTGACACTTTTAAGTGGATATAATGGTATAGTCCTACAGTTATAGCGTCATACATTAAGGATATGTAAATAAAATGAGTTTCAAGAAACGTAGAATTGCATTGTTACGCCGGCCGACACTCTACCTAGCCCAGGCCACACACCACCGGCAGGATGGTATCCAGATGTCTACACATCCGTACTTCGTACCCTCGATAGCCTCAAGGACACCCCATAAATCTGCGGAATTTCTAGCTAAAGCCACTCGAATCGCATAAACAGTTCTTAGCAATTCGTTTCTAGAAGTTCATTGTTTACTGCGGGAAGATAGTGGAAGGTCACGTACGATACTTCCCACTCTCGCCACTTCTCTCGGTGACGGTTCGCATCCTTCCTCACCCACAAATCGAAAAATAGACCAATTAACAACGAAGTCTATTTCCCTCGCTCTCCTAATGAAAATTCATCCCTAACAAATCAGCTTCTTTCGTGCCCTTCGACACACCCATCGGTAGCTTTCCTCCGACACAGGTATCCTCGCTAAGATCACTTATTCTTCATCGCTGGAATAGTCAACGTGTCTGTAACGGGTCTCTACCCTTAAATTAATCGTTTATTCAACTTGTACTTACGCACCAGCGTAACTATCATCGATACAAAGCTGCTGGAATAAATGTTAAGTTATATCTGTCACTTCAGTGTAAATCCAATTGAACCACCCTTATTATCCTAAACGAAATAGGGGATCGATCACTTCGTGGCGTCGATTGTCTAATCGTAACGGGAATTTACGACTCCCGTTGACGTGCTTACTCCGCGAATGGTCGAATAAACATGCATGACGTTTAGAAAGTTAACGACGATGAAACGAAGCTCATAGCGAGGCTTTGTATTTTCCGCTGCAGAAATTTATCTGAAACACGAAGAAATTTGTCAGAAGGATGGATATCTTTGAGAAGATGCGTTGTATCTTTTCTAACGAGCTACAAATCTTTGAATTAATTAGTTTATTAACAAGGATCAGAGATTTCGCAGGGTCAGAGGAGTCAAATTAAAGCATTCGTTTTTCTTCACTTTCTTGTGAATTTCACTGAATACTTTCATTAAATCCACATTAGGAAACACTTCTGGTATACCAATCAACCTGTCTGCAAGTACCAGATTACAGATACTTTCTTTCATGTTACAACCAAATCAGATCTGCTTAAATCCATAAAGGATGGATTCTGGTATAGAAATCAGCCAGCTCGAGCATACCAGATATAAAGCTTTTCTTGAATTCGCTTTCAATTTATATCCGATGAACGAAAATTCAAACCTCTTAAGTAACAAATAAGAATGTATAAAAGCCGAATTCTTACCTGCCATAAGAGCCTTCTACGATAGTTGCACGCTAACAGTTCACCACAGTTGTGTCAATAGAATTCAAACGAGGTAGATGGACCAGAAGATGAAAGCGTCAAAAATTTAGCACAAGTAAGTACTTTCTTCCTTTACTAATAGACAAATAAACTACTTTTTAAATTCAACATATAACCCAAATAATCGATTTCCTTTTTATTTTATACAAATAACATGTGAGAATAATCAGTTTGAATTCTATATGTTCCATGTGATTATGACGTAAGTTACGACTATATAATCACGATAACATTGCACAACCAGCAAACACCTCTTTCAAATCAACAAAAAATATACAAAAAAGAAAATGTGTTCGATTTTCAAAGTCATTTTCTGTAGCTTCGAATCTCCTCAGAATATTTTGTTATATTTTACGAAATCATTCACTTAAAAGTCACGATTCTTCCAAAGAAGATATATTTCTCTCTTTATATGCGATATATAATACGCATAAATCTACTGTAAACAAAAATTCAGATATATGTACCCAAGCTATTCTACTAGATAATTCAATTTACGCGTCTGAAGCAGAGTTGAAGTACGCAACAGTCTACTGGTATGCAACAGAATGCAGCTCACAATAGAATACACGAGTGGAGTAGCAGGTTCTACGAGTATACTGTTTTTCTACATTGTAACGAAACGGAACCACCCTGGGACCAGCTGTAGACCACACAACCGGCGGCAGCCTGTAATCGTGCTGATCCCAGAGTGGATCCGGATTATAGCCGGCAGCGGGCCGGTAATACCGATTCCGTTAACAGACTTCCCGATAGTTTCCGAGCCGCGTCGAATTTCTCTGCACGCGCGTTTACGCCGCTTCCACGCCACGAGCAGAACGTCGCCTTTTTTCCCGTTGCTCGCTCCGGGAATGGCGATCGGCCACGCAACCGGTAGCACACGCGACGCATTAATTCCGCCATTTTTCTGGCGTCCTGGCATTAACCTTTAAAGTAGACGGCGTGATCGCTCGCAATCACGCGTGCCACCGTTTCGAGCCCGCCTATCGTCCCACTTAACTCCGAGAAGCCCTCGTTCGCATTACTCCCTGTTTTTCGTTTTTCTTCGATCTCATCCGTTGATGGTGTACCATTCGGAGGAAGAACCGGGCAACCTAGCAACGAGGTTGCGGATTCTTGATGACTTCTGCACCGCACCGATGTTAAAGGCGCGGAGAAGCATAATCTAGACTTGTTAAGAATTGTTTCTTTACGTTTTTTCGTTTTTCGGGGAGAAAAAGACGCGAGTTTTTATGGGACGCAGGTGAGATTTTTGCGAGTTGGATTTTAAATGGTGATTATGTCGGATTCAAGATCTTTTAGTGCTTTTTTTTAGCAATTATTCACAGGAGATAGGTTTTGTATTTGGTTTCAGGCTTGTAAGACGAACATTATTGATTTGTATACATTCATAATAATAATAGTAATCATCTGGCGGATATTAAAATGCGAACGAGATGCAAGTGTAGGTTTAAAGGTCGGCGTAACTTTTTGCAATTCACCTTGATAATTAAACGATAATCATTTCAGAATAATTTCCTACCACTTTACCCTTTTCTCTTTTTGAACTTGCAAAATGTTTTGTTAATCGAAATGTTCATCCTTCGAGTATACGAAACTTCAAAAGTCCTCGAACAGCAGCGAAACTTAAAAAGTCTTACAAATTTTTACAGGGAAAGGAAGAAAGAAGAGAGATAAAAAACTGCAAGAATCTTATCTTACACCCATCTTCCAGACGTAATATCTCGTCTGAAACAGGAAGAAATCCCGTCGAAGGATAGTATACACGCTGCATATCGATCCGTCGTAAACGTAACTCAATCGCGCGGCGTAAAAATAACGCCGCGAGCCGGAAAGATCGATGATCCAGGGACCGAGTCGCGCCGCGCCTCATCTTCACGCACGAGCCTCGAAGTACGGTGGATCGAAGGAGATTAACCGACAACTCCGCGAGAGGGAAACTCTCGGACGAGTATACTCGGGCCCAATTCGAGCCGGCAAGCTTAATTACGCGCGTAGCCGAGGCTCGCGACTTAATTTATCGCCTGCCTGTAACCTGTAACTCGAAATCGAGAACGATTGAACGTCGACTATGCCCTCTCTAACGACTTGCTACAGCTAATTGTTCCATCAACGACCATTCAATTAGCGACCGGCTTGATTTCATCGACTTAATTGAACGATTACGATGACAATGCTCCATGAAATCGTTTGTGTGGAGGTGTGTTAGAAGGGAGGTGTGTTGTTGGGCGGTAAATCGAGCTAGTAACGAGTTTATATATCGACAAATAATCCCGAGAACCTCTTACAATTAAACGCATTGACGTATTGATATTGCGTGTTATATCGTAAGTAGATGTTTAAGTTTATTCGTTGATTCGTTTCGGTTTCTTAAAATCTTCCTTATAATCCTCATACCTGTTCTATCTTCAAAAATATTTGAAGAAGGAAAAGAAATGATTTAAATTATCCTTTTCTCTGTATTTCTTTCTTCCATTCGCCTAGCATAGAAAACGCTCGTTTAATCGTACGACATTTTAATCGTTTTGATTAAAATTAAAAATTATTCAAATTTAAAGATTAAGATCAACTGTAACCGAAGCTTTCGACTCAATTATAATTTATTCAAGCTTCTTCCCAAGTAGTTGCTAAGAAAAGAATTTGTTTCTAGAAGCAACAGGACGCACCGATTTTACTTGAGAATCGAGGAACAGCTCGTTGTACGAAGATTCGAAGCAAGTAGAAATATCCAATCGACAAGGGACAGAAGGAGCCGCGATAACAGACAATCCGCGATTAGCAAACGCGCGGATTAGTCCGGTATCGTCGATCGGTGGCTTCGATCCAGGTGATATTTCAACGGTGATCGGGACCAAGTGGACGGTGAAACTCGATCTTGGCGATCGAGCGCACGGACCCCCATCGGGAAAGCCCCTTTGAGAAGCCGGCAGCGCCGGTGGACGTATCGCGAAGGTTCGTCCCGCTTGAGTGATATAAAACCGGCGTTCGCGAATAAATACTCCATTGCAGGAGCACTAGGGCCCTAAATATTCATGGAGCAGAAGTCAGCTCGCTCTCCTTAAACTCTCCTTCCGTTTATCCTTGTCTAACCAAGCTCGATTTCCTCATGTTTTAACCTCGACTACGGCCGTGGCCAAGAACGTCGCGTCTGTTACTGGACGACTTTGCCACTGCTTCAATCGCAAAGAGCCTTTGTATCCTACCGATCCCATCGATGTTACGGAACCTCCTCGTTCTATTAGGATCATCGCTTCATTTGTTCCCTCTTGGTTACGATATGTTACTGTAATTTGGCACTATACTTGATGTACAGGTGTTTGAATTTCAACATGTTCAAATTGCAGCGTTTCTTAACTTTTTACTATTGAGCGAAGCGAGGATATGCTATAAAACTTCAAAAAATGACTGTCCTGCGTAGATTTTATTATATGCAACTATATATTTATTCAACATTTGGTTAATACATACTTGTTGCATGGTAAATTTTAATGTCCCTGTGTCATCGTATAGTGTAATGGTAAATTACAGTAACTTGTACTTTCGCACGTACTCGTACGACATAAAAATTCAATAGTGAGTTAATTACAAGCTGATGAAATATTAGTGTCAATTAGATTGATTCTACTGCTCATGGATGAACATTTTTATCCAAGATATTGACATTTCGCGCGAGTTAACTCGTTTACGTCTGAACAGACCGCTAAAACCCTTTCGGTTATTTAGGCGATCGTCTAATTCGTGTAAAGAAAGAATCGAAGCTACTTTAGGATAAAAAAATGAGTTTCCTGTAAACATAGCACGATTTCCCAACTTTCACGTTCTTTTTAACAGCAGCGCGCATAATTCGACTCCCCTCTCGTGTTTCACGGCGAGCCAAGATGTAAAACGAGAGTCATCACCGACGCCGCAATCGGCACGCCGTGGCCGCAATTATTGTCGGAAAAGTCAACTCGTCCGCACTTGAGTACCCACGATCGATGCGATCGCTCTCGAGTAAGTTGCTCGCGAGCAACAGACGGCCACAGGTGCGTCGCGATTACCGTGGAAACCGCGTTCACCGCGTTCCGAACGATCGTTGCCTCGTGGAACATCGTACGATGTTTATCGCGCATCGTTGGAATAAGAAAAATATAAGAATTTAAGGATCGCAACAAGGTTAAATGATTTCAATAATCGGAAATAATTTCGCACATAGTTTCATTCACACACGGCTCTTTTTATCGTCCGAACGCTAGATATGGAGAATTCCGTATTAATAAACTTCTTGCGTTCTTTGTATAAACACGATAAAGAAATCCAACGAATATAGGTGTCCTCGATGCCTTTCACCGAGGCGAACGAATGCTAACCCCGTGAAAGAAGACGCGTGCACGCGCCGCCAGATGAAATTCAAATTTGCAACCAGCCATCCCATTCGAAACTACTAATTCCACGTCATTTTAGTGATGGACGAGACTGTTCGTAGCGGCGGCGTGTTTCATCATTCGCCACCTTCGAACCCGGCAACGAGACAGCTCCCTCGATACCTGCACGCAACCGTCCCGCTCGATCCATCGAGCCGAGCTCGTAAATCTACCTCGACAAATAGAACCCCGTTGGCACAATGAACGCGGCGAATTAACACGTCGCCGCGCGGCCCACTTACAATCGGAGAAATTTCGTTAGTTTCCAGTTATAGTGTGCCATTGTCGACGCGTATCGCGGAATCTGGGATAATTATGCATGTTGTGAGATTTGAATTTGTTTGTAAGCGTTATTGAGTGGTGCGAACGGTGTAAGTAGAATGATGGCGACGCGTGGTATGCGGAAAATACGTTATTATTATAAAGTATAGCGTTTTGTTAGTTTGAACGGGGTAATGGCAGTTTCTACTAGATTTCTTTAAGAATCCTCCGAATATGTTCGATTGGTTGACAATAGCACGTACTGCGGTTGTTCTCTGTCTGGCTAGAACGGATAAATCTACGTACTCTTCTGTTTCATCGTGATATTCAGATGCCGTACATCGTGTTACAGTATGCTCGCGTGCTCGTTCAAACTTGTCTGGGACAAATCTACGTACTCGTTAATCTCGCTGTAACTGTCAGACTCCGCGTTTATACTTGTAATACTGATTTACGTATTATCTTATATCACTAATAAAACTTGTCTATTTCATTACATTTTATTACAAGGCTGTTCAATCTTTTACGTCATACAGAACAAAAACTCGCTTCGAAACAGTCAATTAACATTTCCTCGGTATGCCATGCACATTCTCCACCATTCGTTCCCCAATCTCCGCAACCGACAGTTTCCAAATACGATTGCGAACTACCTGACCCAACTTCCAGCGCTGACTCATCTCCATCCAATTCCTCAACCTAAATTCTACTTATCGATAACAAATAAGCTATCCTCCTCCGCGGTGAAATGTCGCCGAGTTGACCTTTCGGTTCGACCCGGTTTCCGCGATTTCTCGAGGTTTCTAGCCGCGGAGAGACGAGCACGCTCCACGTAGACGAAGAGGACGGCGCTCCGAATCGGCGGCGCGTATCTTCCAATCGGGAAAGAGAAGGATCGCGGGCTGCGAGCCGATTGTCAGGGAATTTCTCCTATTCTGGGAGTATCCGCGGTCGGGAATCCGCGTGGACGCTTCCAGCTTGGGGCGGTCGCGAGTTCTCTAAATAAGGTTGGCCGGCCTGGCGGTGTTGCAAGGAAATAATCGATGGACCGGATAATTTATTCCGGTCAGCCGGGTCTCTCTTGCTCGTATTTAAATAGGAAACGGTCGAGATTTAGATCCGGTAGATCCGTTAAAATCGACGATACGATCGAAGCGACAACGGCTCCGATCTCGTTGAAATCGCTTAATACGAAGGCTTATTAATCGCGTCTCGCGATATTTTAGCCGGTTTATACCGCTTTCCTCGCCGTTTTCTAGGGCTACCTCGTGCGTCGACAGACATATTAATGATCTGGGAAAGCTCGTCTGGTTCAGTACGAGACGATCCTTCGATCGAGAAACGATCCCGCGAACCGTGACGACTCCGCAGACGAGAGAGAATTACACTGTCGTAAACGCTCGATTAACTTTTTACGCTTAATTGGACGGACCTCCCTGTTCTTTTACTTCTGCTCGGTGTGCAGTCTCGATTAATTCTGTATTTTTATGCACGTTGTATTCCGTTCGCGAAGGTATTTGTATATCTTTGTACACAAAATTGAGACATTGAAAACGTTAACTCTTTCGCGTTTCTATTGATTTTCCATTCTCTGGATAGAATTCTGGTGGTAGAAAATTTTTTCCAGAATTATTCACAAAGTCGAAATAGCGCAATATGTAGCGTGTTACGTATAGTAAACAATTTTATTTGGTATTTATTAGAATTCTTTCATTCTTCTGATTAATTTGAACGAAAGATTTTGAACGAAGATCGTAAACTGAAGTTGATTATAAATTTTGTACTTTATAATCTGCATTTCATTTAACATTGCACCACAAATCTTACACTCGCAATTATACTGTTACAGCGGATGTATTCTGCGAAGTGAAGTACAGCGATAAGCTTCGGGTGCAAATACTTCCAAACGAATTACGCTAAAATTCCTTGTTTATCGGAAATCACGTTCCACTTTACATAAAAATTCTTTCAAACGAGTAACGACTTAACGTATCGCAGGATACAGGAATTAAAATTTGTTTGAAATTGTTAGGAAGATGATACATTTACACTGTACATGTGAATGTGTGTGTGAGCGTCGGAAGGCAGTCGTTTAGAAGCATCTGGAAGAGTCGGTTGACAACAAGCGAGCGTGCGAGTAGGTCTTCAGAGTATAAGTGATATGTATAACTGTTGCGCTGAAATAAAGTAAACTTCTTGTATTTCCAATCCCTGCTATATCTTTACAGAAATCCCAAAACACACGACAACGTTCTCCGAAAGACTCACACCGAGAGGCAAGCTCGTATCTTGGGCTTCCCGCATGAGCTATCTTCAGATCGGCCGACGATCTTTGATTAACTTGTAATTCCCCGTTGATTCTCGGCGATAGCTGAGACGACACCCCATTCACCTTCTCCTCCTCCGTTCCGTCACTCGTTAAAAATTCCATCGACCTCCAAAAACTCTCTCGATATCATCCCAAGCGAGTAATTGAGCAACGACTCGCGTTCACGTCACTCCTCGATCGGCGGCGGCCTCTTGTGCGATCGAGAAAGGCGCAACAAGAGAGAGGGAGAGAGAGAGAGAGAGAGAATGAGAGAGAGAGAGAGACGGTGGGAGGGTAGGACGAAGTTATCGGAGGCGGTCGATCGATAAATTACAGTCAAGCATATGAAAGGCAGCGAGGAAGGACGATGCGTGTTCCCGATCGTCCGCGTATCTGCCACCGTCGCCGCTGTAATAACTTCGCGGACGTTTATTCGCGACAGCGATGGATTCGTATCGCGCAAATGATCAGTGATAAATTGAGTCACGATCGACGCGAGCGAGGTAAGAGGGGGAAAGCGGAAGAGGCCAGCTGACTCTTTTCGTCTCGAGGCGTCGCTCGATATTTTGCAGCGTCGAAAAGGCGGAATCTGTCGCCGCAAAGAGGCAAACCCGTAGTCGGTCCTCTTTTTCGAGGGTTCCTCTCTAATAACACGTTGCCGACGTTGCCCGGCCAATATATTAATTACCGCTCAATATATTAATTATCGAGCCTGTAATCTCGCCGCTACGCGCCGTCACGCTCGGTCCTCCGCATCACCCGCATAGCTTTCGCGGCCATCGTTGTATTACGAGGCTTTTCGTGCGCTTTTTCTTTTCGTCTTTCTTCGGTTTCGTTGGCTTCTCGATTGAGTTGTCTCTGGAAATCTGTTCCGCCTATTAAATATTGAAACGACCGTTCTGGATGCTTTATGTATTATACAGACTGCGGATATTTATTCGGATGTGTGTGAAATATAAAAATGTAAAAATGTACAGAATGAGTATAATATGCAAAAATACGTAATATGTCTGAAATAAAGCGATCATTGCAATATTTAGTATGTGCAACAGATCTCTGTATAAATGCCACTTTTTCGGTTATGTTCAATAAAGTTATAGGACGCAGTTTCCTTTCGTCTTTTTTTTTTTTTTTTTAGTGACGACCCATTTTTTGGATAAAAATTGTTTCACGATATTACTTCTTCTCTGCGTTTCTTACTAACTATCTATTAAGTAACACACTAAAAAATTGTAAGTTTTTAGATCGTTTATATATTCAAAGCGCTACTCCGTGTTTCGTAGATTCCAATGAAAACCGATTGTCTATTTATGCCTAGCTGCAGAAACTGTAAAACGCAAGGTGTCTCGTAACAATCACGCGTGGAAGCGACTTCTTTTCTCCTGTGAGACGAAACGACACGCTTGTCTGTGGAACTCATTACACGGTTGTAAGGATTTTATGTGGGACGAAGTTAGGGTAAATCTCGAGCTTTTTCTCTCATTAGTCAACCACGACTGGCCGACGACAGTCGGGATAATGCACGCCCCGAATGGAACACCCACGTGTGCACGGAGGCGAAGGATAACGATTGCACGCGTTCTAGAACCAACAACAGGCAACGTATAGAGGTGGAGAACGGTGTCGTCGTTATCTTCGACATTAGCTAATTTGCTACCTTTTTTGCCGTGGATGCAGATAGTGGGTGGATTCGAGTAAGATACGAGAATGTTACAGCTCTTCCGTAGACACAACGAGATAAATGGGAATTTTCAGAGTTGGAATATGCTCATTTGTTGTGAAATTGCGAATAAATTTCATTCATTCGATTTTACGAAATGTAAAATATATTGAAATTCGAAGTTGTCGTTTAAAACGATCGTTGACGCGTTCGATGTAATATTTGCATAACGCAATAAATTTATTCTGTGTGTCTAACGATAACAGAATTATCGTCGTGATGTTTAATTTAGTTCGTTGTAAACCAAACATTTATTCAAGATCATTGGTCCAAATGAATTTCGATTAGACTTTAGACTTAAATCCAACTTTATCAAAGCCATCTGTTTCCACCATTGATAACATTTTCCCAGCAATCCTTTTAGAAACTAATCGGTTAAATCCAATTTATACTCGCTTACGCTCGAAACTTTCAACATCAAACACGCGAAATGATCTCCAAACTGCAATTAAATCGTGCCATTAGTTCCAGCAAACTCATAAATGTCCACAGTGAGACGTACCTCCGATCAATCCTGTAAAAAATGTCTAACATTAAACGCAAAAAATGTCCAGTCTTCGGTTAAACTGCCGATATTCTAGCAGAGCCTGCAGTATCCAGTTATCCACATTCCATTGGTGATCCCTCTGACCCAGGTAAACATCCGTTTTACCCAGATCTCCGCGTCGATATACGAAGCTCGCCGATTGCGTGGAAAACAGAGTGCGGATCGTGGTCGAAATCGCGAAACGCGCGGTTCGCGAGGAGCTGGCATACCGAGCAGGTCCTTCGATCGAGCGAAACGATACTCGATCGGAATTCAAATGAGACGCCGCGCCGTTGGCTACGTCGCATACCGGCGCGACCAGATATCGATTCCCGCGTACCGCAACAGAAAGACATCAAGATCGCGTCATCGTACGGTGGTCTTATTAAATCAAAAGGTGACCGATCGCCGTGGACGATAACGAGTTACCTGTCGACAGGTGGATTCGTTTCTCGTTCGTTCGATGGTTGTACAGAAGCGCTCTCGATCTCGATCTCGTGCCAGATAAGAGAAGGTTTAAAAAGAGAGGAGACGTCACGAGTGTCACGCACGCTGCCTTCGCCGCTGCTTGTAACTATGAGTGATCAACACGAACTGATATAGCGAGACGACGTGATTAACAAGCTCGACCGGCGGAATTATAGTTCGATCGTGTTGTCGATAGATTTAAGCCGGTGATCGGCATTATGACGATTAGACTGCGGATAAACACGCAAATTGATATTTTTATCAACGTGATTAATTTGTCACTTTCTCAATTTCATCGCATAAATACACGATCGATGTTTGGTTTAAGAAAAAGAAAGCGACAGATTCGTTCGGTCGTCGATCGATAGTGCGAGGTGGTCCGTCAAATGGAAAGAAAATTCAGGTGATACGTTTTTGCAATCTCTGGTATTGATAGATGAATCTGACATTAAGTTTGTGACCTTTAATTTACTTAATTATACCTTAGTTGTGTAACAGTAAAAATATTGTAACAAATTATAGAAGATCCCTCGAGGTAAAAATTTGTGATATTTAATTTTCTCTGGAATGCTAATTGATGTTTAATTTTGTGTTCGATGATATCATCGTCGCTATAGATATCGTCCTCCACGATATCTCGCAATCGACTGCTAGCACAATTCACGTTCGCCTTTGCGTCCGCGAGAAACAATCGATCGGCTCGCGACGTAGCTGCAGCTGCTGACACAAATCGGCCCTGGCTACCGGTAATTACCGGCTACGAGAATCATTTGGCGTAATTGATGGTTTCTCGTGGGCGTCTTAAACTTCAAACGCTAACAATCGCACTCCCATTTCACTCTTACAGTACGTATTTCAATTTTATAGCCATACATATAACCGATCGAGATTAACGTTTCGCTTTTTAATATTTTGTTGCACGCGCGTTTCGATCAACGCATATTTTGGTAACGTCGTATTTAAAAACGAAGAACTCTGATGGTTTTTAAGCAACCGATAATAAAATCTCAACGATATATAATTTTATTAGCGAGGTGCAATATTCTTGTAAAAAAGAACGATAGCGGTTTCTTTTACAATCGATTCGACAACCCGCCTCTGGATTATGCCTAATAATAACGTTTTTACTATTGCTTCTACGTTATTTTCCATACATTTTAACCACTATAACTCATTTTTATCTTCGGTCTCTGTCATAAAATCAACCTATTATCGTTTCTCCACCGTACGATCTCATCGTACGATCACACGTGACCGACGAGACAGGTTCAATTTATTGTTTCAGATTTTACCGTTTCTTAAACTCATTCCTTTTACGAGCATCTCTAGACCAAAGGACCTTCGCCTCGAACTGTCGTCTCTAGAAATTCGTTCTGTTACTCTTACACACCATTCTATCTTCTTTCACAAGGTTATTCCATCTGCTACGATTAATTAAACTGTAGAGTGTACGTATTTACGAGAAATTTGACATGAACGTAGGTAATATCCAAAGTGTAATATTTCACATGATATTCAACAGGTAAAACAAATTTGTGTCTAGATCCTACTTTTTTTCAATTATATTCGTAAAAATCTAAATTTCGATAAATGCACTGTAGCCATAAGATATTCTTCTATAAAGTTTGATCGTTAAACCATAGGAAACACTGTACTTTCTTTTTATTTCTTCCACGTGTGATTCGCTGAAATCAGTTCGGAGGATCGGAGCAACATCGGTGGTCCATCTGGATTGACCGGACCGGGTCGAAAAGTCATCCGTGTCAAGAACGAATCGGACGATTCGAATGGAATGAAAAAAGAACAGAAAAAGGTAAGAAAAAAGAAAAAAAATAAAAAGAAAGGAAACAGGGATCGAGGTTGGTTCTTCTGGATGGCGGATCGAGCATCCGGCAAACGAAGCGATTTAAATGTATCGAGAATCTGTGCGAAACGATCGCAATCGGTCACGACGCCTCCACCTGCATTCCGATCTCGACGCAATAACGTCGGGGAGATTCCTTTGTTGCGTCGATCGACTGGACGTATGAAACGCCGAGGAATCGTTCTACGTTCCCGTTGATGGAAGGTATTCGTTGCGACATTTCAACGTAGGTGGAAAATGTTGCAGAAATGACTATTCTCCGGGAATTGCTTTTTCTTTTTACTGAAACGTTTCACAAATTAGTTGGCCATCGTGTCATTGCGATGTCATGACGTTCGAAGTAACTTTATACCAGTGAATGGATTGTAGCGCAGATTTTTTCAGAAATTCTTAGAAACTTGCGAAATATCGTATTTTTCTTATATGATCGTGTGTGTTACATCGATACGATACGAAGTTGATAAATTTCTTTACAACTTGTATCAAACTTATTTATAGTTTTCTATGATTATAACCATAGTAATTGATCATGTTACATTCATCAAGACGTTTCATGTTAAAGCCTCCATCTGAATTACTCATTCGCTCTGCTGGGTAATCTTTTATACTCTTTTTCTGAAATACAAAATTTTCATAGAACGACATTCGAAGAAAATGTAAAAACGTTGATATCGACTTAGCTTATCGAACAGCATCGATCTACAATCTTACGCATCGTCATTTTTCCGCCACGATCCTCGAAACAGTACCAATATTCATCAACGATCTAATTACACCAATCTTAGTCCATCTACAACGACGAATGACAAGCACAGGCAATCTCGATGCACACGACGAACTAGATCAACTCCTACGATGTTCACACGCGATGGTAAGACACTGGCCCAGATATCTGCTCGGCGTAACGTCGCGTCGCGTCGCGTCGCGTGGTTAGAATTCTGCGAGGGGCCTGCAAGAGCGAGGACGAGTCGTGATCCAGCGCGCGAACCAACGTAGGTCGGTGAGATCTTTTGCTTTCTAATCATCGTCAAGGTTAAACCCCGTTGAACCTGCTAGCTTCTGCTCGATCTGGGTTCAAGCAGAGAGTCTTCGAGAAGACCACCTTTTTCCTTTCTTCTCTGCCCCTCGACATCCTGTGCTCCGTCGCGTATACGTATTATATACACGGTCGTATAAGGGTACGACCTTAGCCGCGGGAATAAGACGTCGTCGACCTGCTCTCCCGGGCCGCGATTGTCTCTGTCGGCCGAGTTGCGAGGATATTTCTATACCGTTAAGCGATTGGAACTCGCCTCGTTCCATTGTTTCGCTTGGAACTCTCCTTCTGTGTATCGTATGCACGTGCACACGCGTCACCGAACTCGCGCTCATGGTTCGCAAGATTCTCCTCTCTTTTATGGGTTAATTACCATCGACCGATGGACTCGCCGATCTATCGGAAAATCTTGAACCGTTCGACGAAGAAACTGCTGGATTATCGTGCAATCGATCGAGACTCGTGATAAATGTCGACGATTGATTTTTATCGAAGCCAGAGACTTGCAACTGTCGGGGATTCATTTTATTCTTCGAGTAAATGAAATATCGAGTGAAAATATTGAATGTTCGAGAGGCATATAGGTAGTTCTATGGTAGAGTCCCATAGTAGATTATTGGTTTCTGTTTCTTCTTTTAGTTTAAATTCTCATTCATGAATGAAACTTTCATTTTCGTCACTCGTTACATCTTACCTTCTTTCGAATAGCAATTTTCAAATTCGGCATGTTTTCAACGTACCCTGTATCACGAAGATTGTCTCGATCGAACTCAAAAGTTCGCGAAGAATATTCGGTTAATTAATCTGGCTTATTTTACACGATATATACGACAACAGAGTTTCGCGTTCCTCGAAGCGTTTGAAGCATCGTCCCCTTTTCCGCGTGACGCGGAAACCACCCAGGTAGCCGAGTATAAGCAATCCCCGACACGGCGTACCGAGCGAATAGGTGAGAACGAATCCAACGAATATGTTCGTCGTGTTACGACAAAGACTATGGGCCTCGCCGCTATCGGTGTTTCGCTCGAGCGCGAGATAAGTAAGTGCTTTAATTTATTCGAAACACCTCGGTTATTAATCGTCCGCTCCGTGGACTCTACCTGTCCCTCTCGTTCTACCTTCTCTTTTTATCGTCCACTCTCTTCCTTACGTTTACTCTCCCTTTCTAACTATACCTTTCTTTTTCCTTTTAAACGCTCTTCTTGGTTCTTTTTACATTTTATACACTTTTCCGGTTTTTTTTTCTTTTTTTTTTTTGAGATGAACAAGCATTCGATTATATCTGGACCGTTTTTAGGAATTCCCGTTGCTTTTTTAATCCTTCGTTGTATTTTATTTCGTTACTTATTTACGTTCTTGCGTTGTATCAATCCTTTTCCGAGCGAATCGTTTTTCTTTTTTCACTTCTATTCGTGTTTTGTATTTTTCTATCTCTCCTTCTTAATCCTATCGTGGTTTTCGATCTTTGTATCCCAAATTTCCCCGTTTTAAAAATACAAGAAGAGAAGGAAGATTTTTACTACGTCGAGAGAAGCTCAATTCCAATTAACCTCAGAACGCGTGTATTCAAAGAAAATCTAATCTTTGACATATATTCTGAAAATGTTATTTCTAATCCGATCTAATAAAAGTTACGCGTGTAATAAAGCACGTTATAAAATTTGTGTTTAAAGAAATTGTTCAAAATTACGTTTATATTCCTTCGTCGACCATGTATTTCAATAAGTTTTTGAATGTCTGCCGACTTGTAAATTGGAATCTACGTTCGAAGGAAATCGTTGAAAAATACGGAAAGACGAAATTCGTGCACGCTTCCCCACCAAGCCAGAAATATTCCCGCGCTCACGCTGGTACGCCATAACCGAGATCGTATATACACGTAGGTAGTTATATATGCATATAAATACGTGGGTACAAATAACGAACACGCGGCCGTGTCTCGTTGGAGGCGCGCACCGGGGCCTGAACCAGAGAAATGTTTTAAGCGAGCCACTCACGGCGCCCACGCTCGTCCGCGGCAACAGACGCGCCGACACGCGCGCGCACACGCCGGGCCCCTTATTTCAACCATAAATTAATGTTCTGTCTTCCGCGGATGCATAATTGCGCGAGCAGCGCTAGTCGTCCGAGCTTTTCGTGTCCGCGCCGCTTGGACGCACGACGAACGACCGGACGGGACACACCACCGTCACCACCACGACGAACGCCTGATATCCCTGGCAATGACACGTAACGAGCCTTCTAATGGCTTCGCAAACACGCCGTGTAATCCGCGCGTGCACCATCTACCGCGCTTAAGACGCGCCGCTTTCGATACTTTGCTCGCTGTTTCATAGATTTCCGTGACCTTACGAGGAATTTTTTGGCACTTTTGGTAACAGGTTGAGATTAGAAAGGTACGATCGGTGAATTTTTAGGCAACATGATCGTTCAGCATTCCTAATTTATTTGGATACAATTTTTTCTTCTTCGAACCGATTGATAATTGAATTTTTGTAATTTTGTAACAAGGTTTTGGGAATATTCGCACAAAGAATCCTGGTTTAAGCGATTTCTTCGAACGTAGAGTTTGTGTGCCGAGTCGCACACTTTTCACCAAGAATAAGTAAATAATAGAACAATAAAATCCTCTATTCGCCTAAGAACAAATCTCACAGTCGCTACCACGCAGCTGCGATAAAAATCGTTTCACGAACCGGATGGCCTCGCCCAAGCGACAGCTGATCGCCATCTCTAAGACAGGAAGCGATTCTGGCTCTCGAATTCCCTGCTGCAAACCACAAGACGAACACTGGACGAGACAGAAACAACGCTTTCCGTTCGTCGAACGAACCGACTGCATCGAGATGGGACTCACGTTCCCGCATTTACATTCGACCTATTGTCTCTTCGTCCCTCTGTCTGCCTCTCTTCCTTCGAGCTCGCAAACCTTCGCTCTTGAACTCTCCCCGATTCGCTTTCAACGCTATTTTTACAGGCGACGACGTCGCGGCGTCGTCGTTCGTCGTCTTCGTCCCCGTCTGCCCCGATTTATACGATCCAACAAATGCCCGCGATCGACCGACCATCGCGTATGCAAAGTAGGAGAAAAATACGACGCTGTCCTTGCTATTTTCCATTTATCGTTTCGCGCGTTAACCGTTCGGATAACGAAACTTCGATCGTAATTGCTTGACACGTTTGCCACCACGGTGGCATCATTGATCATTAAATCGATGTTATTGTAATCAACAATTTATTGTTATCATAGTAGAAGGAAATATAAATACCTCGAACTGATTCGCTCCATCTTTTATTAAATTCTGAATTTCGTTACGTAAGTATATATAACGTCTAACGCTACTGTAGAAATACATAGAACGCTTATTGTTTGCTCTGGTAGTGCACGTGTTTTTGAGTAGGCCGTGAATAATAGCTGTGGAACGGTGGTGGTATCGCTTGGCTGAGTTTTGAAGAATCAAAGAGATAAATTTTGGTACGGTGAAAGGGTAAATGACAGGTTTGAGACAGTACGTATCAAATAGAACGCTTTTAGCCGAGTTATTCCCTGATCAATTTATAGATCGTTTATAAATAGTATCGCATACTACTACATCAATTATTCAAATTAGTCTTTCATTCAACTCGAATGAATCACTTGTCTTATCGATACTATCCACGGCTTTGAAACACAATATTTCTCCTATCATGGTGTCCTAGCGATATCCAGGACAGTTGTTGTTAAATCTTCTATCGAATATCTGCGAACAAAAAAAAAAAATAATTAATTAAAAAATATAAATAAAATAATTAAGTTCAACCTTTCTAACATAGTTCAAATTCCATCAATCTGTATCGCGAATACAACTATAGATCGCCTACTTCGAAACAGTTACTTATACTTCCTTATACTCCACCCATTAAACGAGACAAAACTTCTTCATGATCGTTCTCTATATTCCTCTTCAGCTTCGTACTTGCGCGCATTATCGTCGCTCTGTTTCACAAACAAGCGAGAAGAAGGAATGAATATTCGCCACGTCGTCGCTGCGTGCGAAAGCGGTCAAACGATAAAATCGGATCTCCATAGGTGTTCGCGTGTTCGGTTGAGCGACAGGCCGGCTTCGTCACCGCGGGGATGCTGCAGCGAGATAAACGCCGGAGCGTATAACGAGGCGGCTGCGAAACCGTGGCTCGCGTCGCGCGCGTATCTTACGCGATACAATTATCCGGAGCGTACGACCACTTGCTCCGGCTATCTTGGTCGAGTAGGTTCTCGAGGTGACGTCGCTCGGACGAGCAACCGGGGCGAAATCGAGATGAAAGCGACAGCTATGACGTAAGGGATAATCGGCCGCTTTAGGGCGCTCGAGAACGAAGGTTGTATCGTCTTAAAAAAAATCGAAACGCCGCTCGAGTTCTTCGTCTGTTTCAGAGAGGATCATCGAAACGACACATACGTGCAACGCTATGCTGTACAAAAATTTATTTAATATATATATATAATATAATACATATAACATATAAAATCTTCGAAATAATTGGAACGAACAACCGAAAGAAAATTTTCTATTGTAAGTAGCAAGCATTCTCGCACGGAAAATACAATGATTAGAATTCTACCAACAACTAACACAGAACTCCATCGTCCCAATCAGCCAGTGAAATCAAAAAACGAGCGACTGCTCGTTCTCGATTGGGTATTCCGTAGGAATTCGATCAGGGTCAGACGTTGCAGGATTACCAGGAGCGTAGATTCGCGAATTCAGAGGATTTTACTAGGCCTTGCACGTCCGATGTCACCATCAACGGACGACCTCAGACGAGCGCATCAGGGCCGCTCACGAAGAACGCGGCGGGGATTGTGGCTCGATTTTAAAGCGTCGAATTAGCGTGCAGCGCATAGCTGCTATCGATTCCTGTGGCCGTTTTCGGTCGTGGCAGTCTTTACAGCCAAGGTCGAGACGAAAGTATACTAACGGCGTGCGAATCGCGTGCTGCTCGATTGTGATGGTCGAAATATTGCTCAACCACAACTCACGATTAAGAACTCGGATAGCGATTAAGCCGTCAGAAAAATAAAACTGTCGCTCGAAGCGTGGAACTGCGAAGGATCGAGAAGCAAGTCGTCTCCCACTAAATGACGTGGTAATCAAATAGTTATCGTTCTTCTTCGTTCAGTTTGACGTTGTTCTATTCTTGGGAACAAAATCCATTTGCACCATTTATCGAGTAGAATTTTCTCCATTCGAACTAACTTGGATACTTAATTCTTTTCCACGATATAGAATCTCCACCTATATACGAACTATCTGTCAACTATATATATGTTTAATTTTCTTATCAACCGTTCCTCATACATGCATAATACGATAGCTCAAGACTTCCAACGATGTTTAGAACTTTATGTCTGGTTCATCGTTAAAGTAAAACATTAGTATTAAATATTCTCTCAGTTTCGTTTTCAGTTACTTTACCTAACTGTAGTTGGGAAGACTCTTATTTGTTTCCATTTGTATAACGAGAAATCATATTCAAGAACGATCATTTCCTTAAATAAGACCGTACGAAAGTTCATAGGGTACAGAGTCGTTCGAAACTGTAAGAAATAATAGTTCACATGGACGAGTTGGCTGCATAGCAGGTATGAACAAAATGAACACGTTCCCTTCGAAGTAGACGATCGACTGTAAACGTACGATCGCTGGATCGAATCGTGGATCGAGTCTGCGTGTCAGGAAAGTGGTACGAGTAGATCTTGGAAACATGGTCCGAGGGAAGGTGCATTATTTGCTTGTCAGTTGGGAATATTGCGATCCAAAGAACGTGACTGGACTTCACTTGAGGGAGTAAATTGAACTTCCGCGAAGTATACGGGAAAGAGAACTTTGCTTCTTGGAAAAACCGAGTGAAATCCAGATTCAGCGTATTCGTGTCTTTTTTATATGCAATACCGTAATTATTGCGAGAAGATTACGATTATTTATGAAAAAATTCATACTTTTACGAATACGATTAAAGAGACGGAACCTATGTAGAAATTCCTTTTATTCGCTAAATGTAACAATGACCATCCTCTTTTTAAATATTTAGTACATCTTTAAATATTATGCGTATTCTGTACATTTTTGCACATTTAAATTTCCTATATAATTATCGTAACTCGAAACCGGTGCTCGCTTCGTTATTTCTTTTCCTTACTTCCTAATACCAAAAGATTCATACTTATTAATAAACAAACAAACGAATAAACGAATAAAAAGAAAGATGGGGCACGTCTCTTAATTATGCTTCGAAACGTGACTTTCTTTTTAAATGTCGTTTATTTTCCGCAATATTTTCGCCCGTGCGTGCATCAATCGCCGACACTAGCGTCATTAACACGCCTCTTGATTTATTGCTCGAAAAAGAAGACGAAGACACAGGAGATTTCGGTGCACGCCGATAATACCGTGGCTAATAGCCGTGCCACGAAACAGTTTGGCTCCTCGATTCCCATAAAATCGTCGAAAATTCGTTGAAATCGAAAACCACTTCCGCGAGTTTCTTTCGGATTTAAGTAGCAGAAAGAGAAAACAGAATATAACGAGCATTGGATTCGTGTTTGGTGAACATCGATTTACACGAATCACGTATTCACTTCCGTCGAAGATCTGCCAATTAATCATCAGATGGTTGATCATCGTCTTACGAAGCAATTAGAGGGATTAAACCTGTCTATCATCATCGAGATCTTGTTTAACCCTTGGGTTAGTTATTTAAGGTGTTCGCTACAAGTTTAATACGACTATGGCCATGTGAAAGCTTCTTTAATTAAAACGTAGGATTAAAATTAGATTAATTAATGGAATGGTTAATGATTCTACTTAACAAGTATGGAATTTAGCAACAACTTATAATTATAGAATTGAAAAATCCTGTCTGATCGTGTGAAGAAGTAAGGGCTACTTTACTGCATGATAAATTAGTCAAAAAGTCAAACCTATCTAATGAATTAATCAATAAGACTTTCTTCGCTACATCCTCGATATATCTTCGATACGTCTTCGTACAAACTTCGTTATAGCAATGATAAACTGTAATATGCCAATATACCAATAGCAAAAAGTTATTTATGAAATGAAAGTAATCAAAAAGTCATTTGTACAATATATAATAGCAAATTAAATTATGCTACATCTGTAACATTACTATCTGCACTTTAAAAAATTGAAATGAATATACATATATCAATATGAGTATATACAGATACCTGTACCAATGGTAAATAAAGAAATTAATTGTCTATAATTTCTTAGGGGATCAAATACTCTAACAATAAATGTAAACAATCGTATTAGCGACAAAAATGAACGACAAACTCTTTGATGCGCGAAAATAAAACAAGAAGAATGAAGAACAATTTCAAGAAAAGGATAGAAGATGAAACCGCGAAGCTCTACCCACGAGGATCTCGTGTCCAGTCTGGCTTTAGCAGCGTTCAGGACTGGCAGTCCGCTCCGGGGTCCTTTCCCGAGTGCGAGGACCTCGTACCTCATTCTTCCTGTTTCTCTTCCTCATACCAAGATCGGTGACCAGCGAAGTAGTCGAGCGGTCTGAACCCGCGAGCGAGAGGTCCTTGTAGGGCATAATCTTTGAACCGACCCTCTCGTGCATCTCCAGTTCTCATTCGGCTCGGTCTTAATTTTCTCCAATTACGTGCGCCTTACGATTCGCCATTAACATGTATGTATATACGAGCGAGGAATCGTAATACGCTTATTATCGTTCGCGAGATGCGAATCACCCGACGTAAGGCGAACACTCGCTGTCTTCGTTCTCTTCCTTTTTAGCGGATTTTCCTCGTCTTCTTAATTAATGAAAAAAGCTTTCTATTTTAATTTCATCTATATCAAATCCTCCAATTAAATAAAAAGCGATAAAACAGATAGACAGACAGACAAATAAAATGCTTCTAATTTTACAATATCGTCGAAAATTACGTATCGCTTTCTTTCACCAAAAGAACTTTTTTTCTTCGCCAAAATTCCAACAATCGTTCAACGTCATATCAAAAAGGGTCCATTAATTAAATTTAAATCTGTTCAATTTACTATCGAACGATCTCCTTCGTATTTTCAAACTCAATCTCGGACAAGACTCTCTTTATTAGGCCGCAGGGTAATTTCCAGTCGAAACAAGGCTCATCAGTCTTAAAAGCTTGAGCGAACGAAGCGCTCGCGCGTTCTCAGCAACCGATACGAACATCATAGGTTTCCATAATCGTCTCTGTACCGTTCGATACCAGGCATCGATGATCGCGAACGACACCGTGCCCCCTTTGTCTATCAGAAGCATCGTCGTTTCGCCGGATAATTACACCAGGCCAGGATAATTTGCAATAAAGAGCTCTCTTCTACGATGCATCCCTCGTCCTCCGCTTGGCGCATTGTTTTCCAACTCGGTCAATCGAGATGTCCTTCGATCGAAGATCGGCCGAGATAGGATCGAAATCTCAGGGTCGCTCGGCCACTCTCGTGTTCGGCTCGTCCCAACGACACCGTTCGACTGCACCTTCCTTCCAAACACCTGTCCACGGTCATAGGAATACTCCTTTCATAATTTTCATACCGCTTAACCGATTTCATTTTTATCGATCATTTCGTTCGACGAGTTTGGAGATTGACTGTGAATTAAGCGAAAATTAGTGGTTTAAAAATTAACGCTAAAATTATGAAATTCGTCAAAGAGATTGGTTTCTGACTTTTTCCTTTTAAAATGATTAATAAAATAATATTTAAGATAATTATTAAAAATGCAGCTGCAACGTAATATGCAAAGGTACATAGAAAAAAACAAATTTCTTCTCAGATTACGTCTCTTCAAACTTTGCGTAATATTCAATGTTATATTATACAAAAATATGCAATTTTTGTAAACAGATAAAAGGTGGATTTTCCGAAGGGATTCTCAAAAGGCAAATTTGTACAAATATAAAAGTACATTGACAGCACAAAGTATAGAAACTTCTTCTTGAATAATAATTGGTAAATGAAATTAAGATGGAGATCCTGAATGCGAATACAATACATTGTTGCATCAGTGGAATCAGTTTTATAATGCCATCAATCTTGCAGCTCCATTCCCAATGAAACAAGATTTTTAAAGGTCGAGAACCAAGTCGGGGAACAGCTTGATCTTCCAATAAAATAAACATCCTTAATAGAACTACAGGATAAGATAGATTCATCAGACATTCTCGGCTCTCTGTTGCATGTAACATCGTCGAGACGTTCTTCGAGAAAAGGATAGAAGACGTACGTTCGTTTACGCGATTATCTCGTTTCCCTTTGCAAGTTTGTTACGCGGCATTTCATTTCGACGTGCTGAGGTGTGGACGGCCGTGTGTCACGTGTGTCGTGTGTGTCACCTCTGGCATCTGAGCTCCTCTGACCGTAGTTCTCGTCTCGTCACCTCGTCATTATCTCCCAACGATGATTACAATTATTATTCCGATCGGCCAATAATCATATCCCAAGCGATGTAACTATTCGCGTGTGTACGATTGCCATCGACGATCACGTAGACCGCTCGTCCCCGTGTTTTGCACGCTTTGTGAAACCGTACAGACGCTTACCATCGTTTCTCTTTCACGCGTCTATTCTTTTCTTTATGACTCTTTTATATCTCTATCGAAGAAATTGGGAAACAGGCTGTCGAAAGTTCGTGACCGATTCTTTTTATAGGGTGCTTGGAAAGTGAAATATTCTGTATTTGGTATGTATTATATTCGTTGCGTTTTATATTTGGCATATATTAATTTGAAATATCCTGTTCTTTGCGATGCTGTATATTTTTTATATCCTATATTTGAAAACGTTTCATATTACATTCGATTTTTGCTATATTCGGGATTCTACTTCCTTATATCTTTTTACGATAAATAAAGAATAAATGTTCCAATATCCTAAACTATCCAGAATAAAAAAAAACAAAACATCTCCAAAATAATAATACAGTAATAAAAGTAATAAATTTTTCCGCGTCAATGGGCCGAGAAAGGTATCAACAACGATACAACGATAATGATACGATGTTACGTCACAGATGGAGATGCACAGGTTGCCGGTCAGGTTACCATTATTAGGCGGATCAGGATTAACGAGGCCTGGATCCCCTTTCGAGATTACCGCGAAAGACGCAAGACGAGGGCCGCGAGTACGCGCGATGACGCGCCGCCACGATAGGACGCCTGCGCGCGTCATGAGTCAGATATCCTCCAGGTTTCAGCGTGCCGGGTCAGGGGTCGATTGCATTTGCTCGAACCGCCCCCACCCTTCTTCCGTCTCCGCGGTCCGTGTGTCTCGGAGTCCTTGATATTAGAATGGTCCAGGGGAACGCGCGCCTCCAGTGACCGTTACACGCTGCAACGGTGAGGCGCACATCGCCGCGCTATCTTCGTCTCTTCTCCGATCGTCTTCCACTGACGACATCGCTTCGTTACCGTCCCGAGAATCCTCCGCTGCGGAACCATTTAGACGTTCGTCTTTATGGCCATTCTTCTCCGGTGTCTTTAACGATGTTCTACAGTTTAGATTTCTGCGCGAACCTCTTGAAATTTCGCGCTACGGATGAATGTTTTCGATCGAACGACGAGAGCTAACAATCGAGGAAACAGTATTTTCATTCAGCGTGGAAATTTCTTTCAATTTCTTTGCAAGTTCATGCAAATAAATGGAGTGTGCGACTAGCGATACATTACATTACGCAAATAGGTTAGTAAATTGGATCTTGAACTTGGAAGAGTCGATCCGACGAAAGGTTAGTAGAATGATCGAGCATCTCGGCTGGCACGTACCATATTTCAATGGCGGTCAATCAAGTGGTACGTTCGATAGATCGTTAATTGAACGTAGTTACCAGCAACCACCTTACCGGATACGAATATTAATATTAATGAAGTTTTGATAGGACATTGCTAATGTAAAATTTTCATCGGGTTGATAATTGGATTGTCCTCGAAAGAAAATAATAAATTACACACGGCCAGACTTTGATATTTAGGTTTGATAACGAGTGCCCCAGACTGGCCGCAAAAACTGCGCCAAGATGAATAGAGCTACCGGCAATCCAAGTTCAAGGCTCCAGTCTGTAACGCCGTCGAACCATCAATCATGTTCCAATGAATGACCGACAAAAAAATCTCGGAATACGCAAAAACCGCGTGATTTAATAAACCAAGTCCAGAGCAAATAGAATTCCCCCTCGCTCACGGAGGGTCAGGGTTGTGGATTTAAATTGGCACGCATTACCATTGCAAAGCAGACACCTCGCGAGTTTATTCTGGACATTGGAAACTTCTCTCTATATCGGCCCGTTAATATCGTACTCTCCAATCGTGTATTCACGCCTTTTTACAGCCTCCATGGATGCCCTCGCTTTATCGACGAATAAATCAATCGATGGAAACGATTCCGAATTTTGTTAAGTTCTTAAGTGATCAGCAGAATTGGGAGAAGTGGTCCAAACAATTTTAAATTTTTGGCCACTTTTTGTCGATGATATAATTGCGGAAGTCATTTCAACCGCGAGATAAGAAAAATAAAAGCGAGGCGATAAATCATTATTGAAAAAAGTAGAATAGAATTTGCTTAAAATGGTAAACAATACTCGGTTACAACATAATTAAAGATTTTATCGTATGTCGTAAATTTTCAAGCACATAACGTATAGCTCTTCGTGAGCTTTGAAATATAATGGCCTTGCTTTCCTGGTTCATTTTCCATTCATGTTGTTTTGCTTACACGTCTTTTTTTCTCGTTTGAAGGATTTTTTCCAATAAAATATTATTCTACTAACCTCGAAAGATTACACAAAGAGACGTACGCCGCCTCTTGACGATATAAAACGAACGCGATAAACAGCAAACGAATTTGGAGAACAGCTCGATTTTAAAACAATGTGCGCGATATGTAAGAACGATCCTGTCCATCGAACATTCCCAGATCGTTTTTTCACACCTCCTTCGATATCCTTGAACTGCTCTCAACTTTTTCGCCTCCTTCGCCATTTACTCTGCACTTCACGGATGCTCAAGGCCGATCCAGCCCCGAATCGATCGCGTTTCCCGATCTTTATCTGTAAGTTGCCTTTTTCATCCAGCCTCGTGATCGCGATCGAACCATCTGATTCCATTTCGCGATATTATCAACGTCTCTTCATCTCTCATAACCAATTTTTTCACTCTATTCTCAAGTGACCGTAGTTTGAAACGTTTGATTTGTTGTTATTTTCAGGCGCTGTTAGAATTGTTTTTAATGCGGTTATTATGTAAATGGAATCGTTAGCTCTGACAATGCTCGACCTTTGCTGCGCGCGATTCTTTTTCACGATTGAAGTTGAGGAAACAGGATCTGATCGAGATACTTTACCGATAGAATCATCGATGTTTAATATATAAAATTTGTATTAAAACAATCGAATTCTTAAATCCACCGAAACCATATAATGCAATATAATTAGGATTAAAAGTCACATATACAACTTTTACAATATAAAACATTACGAATTGATTATCATTTTATTATTGTTGTTACTATTATTATCATTTATGTCAATATAATATCATTTTATATATTATTCTATTACTCTGAAACTTCTACCATAAATCATCATAACGAATCACTTGAAAAGTTAATTGTTTTCGATGCTGAATAAAAATGTTGATAGTAATCGACGATACTCGTTACAGAACCGTTGCATCTTGGTAGATCTTTGTAATCTCTCATCGACCATGGTAGAACAAAAAAAAAAAAAAAAGATAGATTTACAGATGCGTCATTGAAGCACACGATCCTCGGCTGTGCCGATTCTTAATCGATTAGTTCATAGGGGAAAGTGTTTATCGCCGGTGTTGAAAATAACGCGGCGATCGCGAGCGCTCAGTCTGGGAAACCGCGGGCTGACGAGGTTGCTCACGATCGGAGATGACCAACGCTGATCGACGCTGTGTAGGAGTGAGGAAATTTAAAAGCGAAGCGCGAACGTGATGTTCAGGAAATGAGGATGCTGCGTGGGAGTCTCGGCTTCTCGAGGGTGAACTGAAAGAGATAAAGTCTCTTCGAGTTTCAGAGCAGGAAAGGAACGTGTTCTTGGAGATGAGCCGAACGCTGCGAAGCTTGCGCTTGTTCCACTATCGACGATGTATAAAACATCCGAGGTCCACGGACGAAAAACATGACAAATGGTAAGTCACATTTCTTGCCTTTTATGCCAGAACGCTCTTATAACCCGCTATGCTGTCAACCAGCGTTAGAACCATTTAGTTTTCAAGGTGAATACGTGGTGTTGTCAACTCCTTGAACGTTCTTATTGCGTTTTAGAATATAGATAAAAATAAATGCTTCCAGAGATGAAGGTCGAGTGTCAACTAGATGCAGTTTTAATGTTACAATGGATGTTTATGTATTTATAGGATATTCAAATATGCAAAAATATACGGAATATCCAAAGTAAAGTTTAGAGGGTGAACTAACGTTAAGATAATAATTAAGATCCCATTTCTTTAGTAATATTTATAAAAATATGAATTTACACGAACGTTCTCTGTGAAGCCTAATCGCGAACGATAATCGCAAGTCGTTTCGTGCTCGATATCTCGATTTTTTCCGTTCTAAAAATCTCTTTCGAATGTACGATTTTATGATCAATTAAATATTTGACGCTTCGTTTTCCTGCTTTACGATATATATGCAAGCGTGAGTATAGATCCAAAGTAATTTCAGGGGCAAGAGCTAAGCGCAAACATCGTTCGAAGAAAAAGATTGCAGACCGTCGCGATAAATCGCCATGTCGAGTCCTTGCTACGATTAATGACCAATTAGGTCGTGTTGCATATTCAATACAGGTGACAAGTTGAGGTCATGTTGCACGTAAAAGCCATCAACGTTGGCCACGAAACGGATAAAATCACTTGCGACGTACTTAAAAGTTCTGACGTTTGCGTTCTTCTACTCGATCGTTGGTCTTTTTATTTTTCTCTTCCAAAGTATCGTTAACGTGTTGTGTGCGTAATTTGAAAAGTCCGCCGGTTGGCAGCGACTATTCGAATAATCCGAGTTAGAAGAGGCCCAGCTAATAACAGCTACGAGCGTCGGCCCTGTTCGATCGAATCGTTCAATCACGGCGAGTGATTCGATTCTAATTCGAGCGGCTTTCACGCGTCACAGGGGTATTTCTGTAATGCGTTTACGCCTCTCTTACCGCACAGTTTGATCCGTTGAACGCCAAGGTTAAACGCTGGTAAAAGAAGGAGACGGGGGATCACGCTGCTCGATAAAAACTGATCTTTCAATTGTGCAGAAGTTTGTTCTGCTTTTGAGTTTAAGATCCTACGGGATATCGTTAATTCGAGAAATCCGCTACAGGTATTTGAGATCCATTTTTCTTATTGTTACAAATACAGATTCCTTCGTCTTTTATATTCGTTATTTACAAACATATGCAAATTTAACGTAAGAGTAATCGTAGCGTTAAGCTAAAAGTTGACATCGTTGTAAATTCAGGTCACGTTACTCAATTTTTGAATACGATAGTTCGATCTTTATTCTATTTTTTATTTGAGAGAGCAGAAAATGCGCCATACAGTCGTTAATTACACCATAAATTCTACTAATTACAGAAATATGTTTGAGTTTTCAGTTATGCGGTAGAACGAATTACGTTTTCTTTTTTTCAAATCGTATAACACTCTCCAACAAACATCTTATTATTACGTTCATAGTCCAGAGCAATGTTATCGAATCAGCGTACATATGCATTCACAGGTTGTGTATTTTTCCAATGCTAATAATAAATCTTCAATGGACGATAATTTAAATCTCAAGCATATAAACCATACGCAATTCTTCATGGTAATAACTATATACGAAAATGTCGATTAATCCGAACAAATGACGATTTGAAATTTATTAAGATATTAATACTAAAGTATATAAACGATGTCTCTCAAATCCACAATGCAAACCACGAATTCTCGTTTATCAAACTTGCAAGTCCTATCCGAAACCAAATCTGGAGCTGGAGGTACGCAAGAAAGACAAACGAGAATACCGATAGGAAGCGGAGAAAATAATCAGAAAAGGCACATCTTCGAAATAACAGTTTCGCCGGACAAGTCGCTTCGCAACACGTTTCTCAGGGATAATAGATGTTTCCTGAACGTCGGCGGCTCACAGCCTGGATTAAGGACAAACGGTATAGGCCGGGGCCTCGCGTGAAGATAATTCGAAAAATGTGTAATACACGGCTCTTAGAGAGAGGATAAGCTCGAGAAATGTTCACCGTGAGTCGGTGTATTGGCCCGGGGCGTTCTCGCGAGCGTGGAATTCGCGAATTATCCAGTCGAAGCCAGGGAACTTGGCGCGAACTGCCGATATGTATTTCGACCGGCCGCGAGTTCGCTTCGATTACGCAAGGTGAAGGCGGGTTACAGGTCCGTCGTAGCCCTGCAGCCTCCGCAGACCCAGTTCTCATCTATTAATGCGCAATTACCGGACAAACAATGCGATTACAGCTGCGTTTAAGTCGTTACGCGACGCTCAACCTTCCCTCCTCTCTCCTGTCTGGCGAACGCTTCCCCCTTGCTCGTTTCGACATCTGTTTCTCTATGTTTCACGGTACGTTTGCGCAACATTTTACCGTGACATTGTATTATCAACATGGGAAATTGAAGTTTTGTTCGTCTGACTGAGCGAAGTTGATGAGAGGATGCTTAGGAAAGATGGTCTTTTTGCTCGGGGTGATTGTTTTTGATAGAAGGTGAACGTGATGGGTGGTGAACGAGCGGTGGAACAAGTTTTTAGGATTATGATAAAGTAATAGCGATAACAGTTTCTTATATTTATAACAGTTTTTCTAGAAACGGCGGGAAAGAAATTGAGTTCAGCACGAATTAAGCGCAATTCGAATGTAAATTTCGATAGTCTGAACGTAAGTACAATTTATTCTCAGGTACCACTTATCTATACTATGTTTTCCTTACATTTCTCGTTATGTTTTTTTCCATTTTATTCCGCGTCATTTTACACTTTTTAACCTTTCCTCGAGTTTCACCGTATACTTTCCTATAATCAAGGCTGCCCCTAATGCCATCTGAAAAAAACTAAACCTTCTTCAAAGTCCCTTTCATATTTTTCCTGACGAGTGCGTCCAAGTATCTTCGTCCGAAGGAACATCTTTACCTTCACCGCTCCATTGAAATCAACCTATTTACAGAATTTCAAACGCGTTCCACCGATCAGACCAATGCGAAACGTTCACCTGGGACGTTCTACCATCCATCTCCCGATGGGCCAACCAATCATTATACCGCGTCTCTCCCGATAATTAGAATTTCATGCTGTTACCGATGATCCCGTAGCTAGGCTACGTCTTCATCAAGCCGTTTAGCGAAATCTCTCACGGCGGAGTAAAGAAACACAGCGACGACAAGTGGCGCCGAGAGTGGATCGTCCAGGACCCGTAGAACGTCGTTTTCTTGCGCAACGATCCACGGTGATCCGTCTTCTGGGTGACGACGATCGATCGGTGCGCTCGTTCAATTACTCCGTCCGTGCATTCTACGCGAGCGAAGGCAAGGTTCAAGGACGTGACTGAATGCGTTCCATCGGCACTGGTTTCGCGAAGTTCCGGTATCGATGAGTCAATGCGGAGTACGTTGAGTTATATACTTGATCTTTCCATACGTACGCGTTTGTACGACGAATACAGAGGAAGAGAGAGAGAGAGAGGCAGAAAAGAGTATAAAGTGTTTCGTCACATTCGTGGTAAATGTGAATCGGCGATTAAAATCGATAACCTTCGTTGTTTCGGTATTCTTTTTCTTTTTTTTAATTAGAGGAAGAGAATGGCTATGGTTGCGGAGAGCAGACCTGTCGATTCGAAATTTAAATGTTCTTCTTGTTTCGCAATTGGAGCGCGAAAGGAAATTGTGAGACGCGCCAGAGTACCTTCTTTTTAACGAGGTTGTGTGAGCGAGTCAGTTATTCAGTTCTGTTTCTAGGAGGATTTAGTATTAGAGTCGTCAATTAGGCTCTCGATCTTTTGTTCTTGTAATCGTTATACACATAGTATTTCTGATAATGTTCATATTCCCTTTTATTTGTGAGTGACATAATTATTTACGTTTATTATGTTACTTCTTCCAAATACGTTGGATCTGAATCAAAGAAAAAACGAAGCAGGAACGATATCAGCAAAATAATTAACCAACGAAACGTTCGCAAGTAGTATCGGCCTTTCGTAGTCAGACGCATTTTTCCAAACAAGGTCGTGTTTCATGCTGTTATAGCTTCCCAAAAAAATATAAAAACTTTTCAAATATGCATCAACATCTCTATTACGGATATTTCAAACTTTCTTAAATAAAATTAAAAATTCAGAGGAATGATATCAAAGATAGGAGTTTCATGTACGGAAGATTATCAAGCTACGAAGCTTTAAAAAACCCTGGATAAATTCTGAAATATAGATCGACGTCTCTATTTTATGATATAAATCGAAATCAAATCAAATCAAATATTTGAGATTTTCCCCGATAAAAAAAAAGGGATTCAGAGCGGTGATCTTAATGCTGTAATTTCACTTGTGTTACCAATAACTCAGTTTGCCTGTCGAGTATTATCAAGCTGCCAAGATTGGCAAATGGTCACCACAAAAATCACTGTAAGAGGTGTAATCGAAGACGTTCCTGCATAATTATTTCCATGGAAATCACGAATCGTCCGGATGACCACACGGAATCGAAACGTCGACATCGCAGTACATCTTCGAGGTGTTCTCTCTTCCGTTCGATAAATTGAACAATGTGGATTACGAATGGCTGAAAGATTACTACGCTCGCTCAACATCGTTAATTAGGGAGAATGACTCACGTTATCGAGCGAACGGCGTCTCTTACGTCGTTGATACGCAGCTGGGAACGACTCGGGATAGGCGAGTTCCCGCCACGATTACGTAATCTCACCCTTTTCCCGGTCATTCAATGGAAGGACACGAGTAGGAACGAGCTTCGTGCCTGTCGAACTTCGTCCATTCCCGATGTAAAGTTTTTCCAAGCGTGAGTTATGGATTATTGAATTGTAAACCGAGAACCATTCAACGACGTCGAAAATATATCTTGGCTTGAAGATATATTATCGCGATTAGGAAACTTGATTTTCTTCGAAGTCGTGGAAAGAAAACGGCAGACGTTAAAATCGAGTTTTCGTGTGGGATAGTTCTGTAGGTTTTGAAATTACCTTTCTATGAATTTTTTTATATCGATATGACAATGATATTGTTATATACTATTCTCTGTTTGAAATAGCGGACTGTTCCCTTTTGTATAGTTGGTATTTTCTATCAGTTTGTTCATCCTTACGCCGAACAGTTTCAATCTCTTTTGATTCCCGTACAATCCGTCATTATTATCATTATTTCGTAAAAATAATTTATAATTGGCCTTTCAACCGATTTTTCAAAAATGATGTTATCTATCACATTTTATTAGAACGTTATATTATTTCGTTGCTGTCAAACAAAATTTCTAGCACTTTTTAATTCCTATTTCTGCCAACGGTATTGAAAATCGTAATTTTTTTCCACGTAAACGAAGAAAAATCTTCTCACAGATGGCTAATTGTGGAAAAAAATTTCTTTTTCACAAAAAAGAAAAAGAAAAAACAAATTCACATTCCCCTAAGTACTCAAAAAACTGGTCACTGCAACAATTCCAAATCTATCAGCGCAGTCAATCCTTGCTCCAACATCTTTCTTCGAAAGAACGCAAAAAGGCTAAAAGAAACGGAGAAAAAAATCGTGTAAGGTACAAGAACTCGCTCCAAAGTTGTCGGTCGTTGTCAGACAGCTTTCACCGTTCGAATATTTTCGACGACGTGTAATCCGCGAATAATTGCACAGGCCGGTTCGTGGAAAAGCCGTGTTCCGCGCTTGTTGTCCTCGCGATGGAAAAACGGTGCTTCCATCGCTTAGTAGGAGAGGAGAGGTGGTAGCAGACGTTGGATGCTGGATACGGCGCGTTATGCCGGGGTAATGAGAAAATCTTAATCACGCGCGTGACACGCGTGCCTACGTGCCTGCACGTTATTCGCGCGTGTAATAATCCCGGCACGATTCTCTCCGCGCGGCGAACGCATCGCCTCTCGGCGTTCGACGCGTAGAACGAATCGCCGTGGACGCAGCGTGTGCACGCCGCGCGAGCTGTGAGAAAGGCCGCGCCAGAATACGCGATTAGAGGCCGAAGATGAGGAAGAACGCCGGGGCCGAGACCGTTGGGAATACACAGAAAACGCGCGAGCCCGCCGGCACTGATAATACAAGCTAGCGGTTATGCGCTTCAAACAGCTTTCGAGTCCAATTTCCGCAGGACACCTACCGGCACGTTTGCTCGCGTCGCGTCGCCATGGGAATATACAATCCGCGGGAACTTTCCGAGATGACGCGCAGTGCAACGTTTTATCTATCTAGCGGGAAAATATTGAATTTCTATGGGAATCCAGATATGCGTATAAAAATTTCTCTTTTCAACTCTGCTGCGTTCTTCATTTTCAGTTGTATTTTTCCGACGCTAAGGAATATTTCAACTTTGAATAAAATACAAAGAAATTTTCACTGGTACGAGTGGTTTCTCGTTTCAAAGTTATGTTAAAACGTTTCAGAGTCCATTGCTTCGCTGAAATGAGAGTAAAATTGATTTGCGAATGTCATGGTAGGGTTAAATTTAAAAGCGGCGATTAGAGTAACAATAAACAATTTGAAAGAATCATAATTTTCCCCTATAATTTACGACTCAAGGAATTATATTGCAAACTCGATCGGAGACAGATGGCAAAGTTTCACGTTCTAGATAATTTAATTTCACTAGAGATGCAACGTGAAACTTGGAAGTGTAAGATAAAAATTGAAAAATTCCGAAATTTCAATTGAAAAAATATCGTACATTTATTTTCTAACGTTTCTTCGTCTTCGATCGATAACATTCTTTGCGATAGATAATTTATATTCTTGGAAATATATTAACATCGACAAGTAAATTAATTATCCGTGCCCTCTTTGCTCTTTGCAGCGATCAAACGAGAGTAAAATAAACGTTTAAACGAAGAAATCGTGCGTGCTACGATGCCACGAGCGATCGCAACTGGTTCACGCGATAAAGAGACACGCGCGTCGGAGGGGTGAAGATATCGCATGCTCGCGATCGATTTTATTCGTTACCCAGGCTGAATCGTGACGGCCGACCACTTTTCGATTTATCCGCTAATTACGCTAATTAGTTCGTCAAACGGAATCGCAAGACAGAAGCTGGTCGTTTCGATTAACGCGATCGACGCGGTCGATTTGTACCGGTTATTTTTCACGTCACGGTGTTATGCGTTTGCCTGTCTTTTACGCTTCCACCAAGATTATCGTGCGTAATGCGATCGGTTTTTCTGCGTGGCGGGGTTCGCGGCTTCTCGTAATTAGAGGCTCTTGATGCATGTTAGACGCGAGCAAGGCTGGTAGTTAACAAGCTAAGCAACCTCGTATATTACGCCGTTAGATAAACGCTGTTTATCAACGCTCGACGACTGCTCGCCCGGAATTTTGCTCTGTTTGCGATCGATGATGAACCAACCGTGCGATCTCGCGGAAATTTAAGCTGCCGTGTCTAATTGTACCCGTAAAGCGTAAAAGAAGCGTATAGAATGTTGTTTAATTATGATTAGTTCTTCGTCATTTTTGTCCCTTTGATCTTAATGTTTATTTATGGCAGAAAATAGTTATAATCGACCAATTAGAGTAGACCGTTTTAAGAATCTATGTCTATCAATTACAGATAGTGAGAAATAAAATTAACGATAATACGTATAAGTGAGTTATATGTGAAGAGTAAAAGTCTGATCTCAATTCGATATATCCATACTTTCTATATACTTTCTAGGAATGGAAGAAAATGGTCGATTTTTTATGGTATAAAGATTCGTTGAACCAAAGTACAGTTTCAAAGTGGCGTCGGACTGTATCCGACCCTTAACCGGTGCACAACGTGACCCAAGGGCGAAGAATTTATTGAAGCGTCTGCATCTGAAACTCGTTCACCTGCCAGCTGGTTCGAGGTGATGGAATTTTGGCTGGAACGGGCCGGCACTCTCATGCTGCTCATAAATTCTCGAGAAGATACTTTGTGGTAAATGGAACGGAACGTGGTCGCGTCTGGCAAATACGTTGCGGCGGTAATTACATCGGCGCTTCTCGATTATCCGTTTAGTAATCGTTATTTAATACTTTCAACAGAGAGATCTCCGGAATGCGGAGGATCTGCGACGATAACGGTCTTTCAATTTTTGATAGCTTAATATCATTCTGAATTGCAAATTTATCACTAATTATACATTGCCGATACGATGTTATTGTATTTTTTTTTTTTTTTTTTTGCAATTTATGCATACGAGGAAAAACATTTCAGAAGAGGAACAAAGCGATTAGCGATGTATTAAAATAAACCGTATTGTCTAAGACAGAGATCTAATCGTATCCAAAAAAAAAAAAAAAAACAACGGCTGCACTAATCGAATAAATAAGCGAATAAATAAAGCAAGATCACTAACGCGAAAGAATTATGTCCAGCGGTGTTTCTTCGATCAACATCGAAACTAAAGGCATCGAAATTCGTTTCGATTGCGGAGAAACAGTCGAACGGTAGGTCAGGCGCGTCAGGCGCGAAACCGAACAGTGGAGACTTGAACGCGCGGTTAGGCGAGTACTCACCTGCCGCGATCGCCTCGAATCGTGACCCGGTTTCGCGCGCGCTCCTCCGATCGGCATTCATCACTGTCACGAATCTGTAGCTGATAAATCGCCGTTTAATCGCAACGAGAATTCAACGAACGACGGTGACACGTCTGCAGCCCGTGAAGAAAAAGCGTAATCTACGAGGGGAAGAGAAAAATCACTCTCCCCCTCGAGCGAGCGTGGAAGCGGAGAACAGCGGCTATAAAAGGCCTCTTCGCGCGACTTTCCTCCGCTCTTGGACAAAAAGCTGCTCCAGTTTACCATCCGTTCGAGCAATGTTTATACGAGGAAATAAGAAGTATGGCAGAGGAACGACTTACGCGGCGTTCCTCGGCGACATACGTACAAATCTCGGTGAAGAAAGGAGCGGCGAGGTTTAGCCGACGAGCGGAAATAAATCAGCGCGGCGCTTCTGCGAGTACTTTCCCGTTGTGAGGTCGACAGGCGGGTGCGCGCGGTTACGCGCGAGACGTCGGCCAACAAAACGAGTCGGCGCGAGCCTCCAAACAAGGTTTAATTGCCGGAGCATTGACATGCGCGCGGCTCGCCCTCGAGGCGGCGACGCAACCGCGCCTTTTGTCTTCTGGCTGCGGCCGCTGCTTCGTGGAACTTCCACGTCGGCCGACAGCCAGGAAAGTCCGCGGCCGCGTTTCGCAACCTCGCGGAAGCGATCGTTCCGTGACCAGAACAACGTTGGCAGAGAGAGGGAAAGTCGGTTGCTTTTCATACAATGAAAAACGATGGCTGCCGGCCAACTGCCCGAGTGATCGATGCGCGGAACGGTCATGTAAGTAATTCACCGTTTAATCGTATTTGTTTATGATTAATTAGGAAAGCATGTCTATTGGAACGAAATGTTAACGCGTCAAATACGGCTACTGTATTGCGAAATTACCTGCTAGTAACGTAAAAACCGTACGAACAAGGTACGAGGCTAAAGAATTTCCTCTTACTTTTAAAATTAATAAAAGCTGGTTGCGGTAGAAGCTAATTTATCATGGAATAAAGAGCAGTGTATTGAATCAGTTTCTTACAATTTTACAAATTCATTACTTCGCGCTTTAATGACATAAGGACATGCGTATGTATAATGAACGTCAAATCGAGCCTGATTTGACTATGAAAAAGAGAATCGTTATCTGTATAATTCAAAGTCAGTCGTATCTGTTGGCCACGATATTCGACGTAGTAGGACTCACGAAAAATAATTGTAGAATATTCTGTGACAACTAAAAGTTGAATTATCCCGGCTTAAGTGGACGTGTTTCAGGAAGCGAATAAAAAAGGAAACTCGTTTCTCTAAGTCTCCCGGAGAAGAAATTACGATATCAAGAATTCGTGGATCGACCTTCCTGTTACGCTTATGTAATCGTGCTGAGAACCCGATCGAGCCAATTCCCTTTTCTTTTTCACGTTCGTTCTCTTTTTGCTCGTTTGCACCTGCTTTTATCCCACAATCTGGCTAACTTTGTTCGAAGAAGAAGCCTTGAGCAGCCAATTAATGTTGCTCGATCGGTCTCGCAGGTTACTTAGAATACACACAGGCACGATGCGTTTCGCTTTTTTGGCTACCTGGACTCGTTTTGCCGAATCTTTCGGCTGGCCAATGCCAGGAATAAACACCACCCCCGGCCTTTCGCCGGCAAAGATGCCGCGGATTACGGGATTCCTGACTTCTTTCGGTCCCGCGTAGCGTTATTCTTGCCTTCGAGCAAGGTCTATCGTGGGATCGTGAGAAAAACTAGTAAACGCTGATTCAACGCTCCTCCGATTCATGAGCAGCCAGTATTGCGAGAGCCAGCCGTAACAGCGTTTACGATAAAATGACATAATTGTGATAAATTCGCCTCCATTTTAGGGTGCCTCCAGTGACTATGTTTGGAATACTGCTGAACTCCTTGATGATCGTCGAGAACGAAATTGGTAGACACATTAGGCGGAATTTATGTCTGCCGCTGTTCCACCGAACACCTTGATGCCAATAGTTTACGTTTGTTGCTTAGGATCGAGACGTTTAAAAGAGTGAAGTAATTTAATGAGCGTGCAACTTTCTTTGTGGTCGTGTGGCTCTAAGGCTTGAGGCTATTTTAGAGTTTGTTTGGAAAGTTTATTTTAGAAATGTTAAATATAGACACGTCTCTCTACTTTGAATACTCATTTACTGTATGGATATATTAGAATAAAAGTACATAGTTTTGATATTGATTAATGGATAGTTCCTATTCTTAGAAGTCTCCATCGTCTTCCTAAGAATTTCTAACAATCTCTTCCCGTTTATGCAGCAACAGTATGAAGCAACAGTAATGGCTTCTCAGCAACTTATCGGATATTGAAAACATAATATAGGTGTGAAAACAACTTGTAGCATTTTGCTATTATAGAAATTGTAATATGCGTATTGTGACGAGCCATCGTGTCATGTGGTATAATGGACCGGACGAGGGACACGAAGGGTCGTTTGGTAGCCAACGCGTTGACGAAGACGATACGTGCAAGTACGATAGAATTATCTGACAAGTTTAACGAAAAAGCGATATAAAAGAAAATCTTCAATTTAACAAATACTATGGATAAGAATCCATGATAACTGTTTTTACTACTAACAGTGACGCTTTTATTTTCTGACTGTTTTATTACAAATATATCTGTCTTACGACATAGAACATCGAACAAAGTACAATTTATTAAAGTTCTTCGATAAATACAACAAATAGGTATCATAATACATGCGAACCTGTGTATCATACCATATACACGTGTATATTAAATGGAAAAAGAGCGCTCGTGACAGATGAACAAACGAAAGTTCATACAACTGGTAGAATCGAAGCATTTGGCGCCACGCGAAACGATTCGGATCCGATCACGACACGATCCAACATACAAGTACAAAGTTACTACACGTATCGTATCGAAGCATTGGATCTCTATTACCGGGGCGAAACACTTGGCAACTTCCTTGGAATGAAGCGATAGCAGTCGGTTCGGGTTGGAGAATGATCTCGGCCGGTTTGCCAGCGGTTAGTACATCGTATCGGCGACGACAATCGACTCGCGGGGCATTCCCGATTCCGAAAGGACGCCGGTACTGCAGCCAGTTTCTCATGATGCGCCGTTCCATGGCTGTCAAGGAACTTTCACGGCCCTGAGAGAACGAACGAACGCGCTCCAACTGGTCCTTGACCGTTTCTCGCGATCCCTTTAATAAATTACGCCAACGAGCGATATGGAAAGCGATCGGAACGCGGCCGTTGCACTCTCGCGCGCCGTTTAATCTGCGTCGCGATCGAGCCACGAGAGCTCCACGAATGAAAAATCGCGCAATCGTCCGCCACCATCAGGACGCAATTACGTCCACGATCAGATACGCTGCCCAGTCACCCGGTTAGGCGAATTTTTCAATCCGAGAATCGCCGTGGAAAGCACCAAGGATACAATTATACGCGAACTGCCAGGAAAAGGTCGACTGTTATTCCTTTGAATGACCACAATGCTGTTACAAAGGTTATTAAAGACGATGCAGGCTACTTTTCGTTTGGCGTTGTTTCTTCAACTTGATATTACGATCTTCGTCAAGATACGAATTTGCATAAATATCCGCGGTCTAAATATTACTAGTGAAATTGAATTAATCGAATTAACGAACCGTTCCAGCTAATCTTCGTAACTTTCTACATCCATAAAATTCGATGTTTCTTCGTCTCAAGTTCGAACCTATATAGCAAGCCCGATCGATTTAAAACCGCGAAGATCGAACGAACATCGATCATGCGAAGTGCGAAAAATTCATCGCGCGTCTGTGTTCGATCTTCGAGGCGATTAGGCTAGTGACCCGTGTCTTCGAACGACTTATTATCTCCGAAAGAATAAAATTTTGCGATCAAGATCGTGAGACGTTGCCACCAAAGGCGGAGGCTCTGAAATATTTCCTCGATCCACGGCACGGACGTTATCGATGTCCGATTGAAATCGATTTATGGTCCAGCGACAGACGAGAGATATCGCCCGGGGCGGGGTGGAATCAAGACGCAACGCGAGAGTTTCGGAACGTGGGAAGCGTAAAGTCCTTTTTAGTTTTTTCTTTTATCCTTCCATGTTCTTTATCCGAGATAAGCGACTCGAAGATCGGTTGTGAGTCACCCATAGGAGTGGTGACTTGCCCTGCGATCGGCATGATCGGCGGATCTACGATCGTGTTTCGTGTTCCCTGGCGGCGGTCCAACGCCAGCCACAGGCTTGTTAACCGTCAAAACGAATGACGTTCCGACGTTTTACAAGACGTGCACGAGTTCGTCTATCTTCCGTGGACGTTGCGGGCCGATTGCGTAAAAGACGTTCGGTCGTACGACCTTAGGAAATCGTGGCGTACGGAGGAAGAACGTAAGGGATTCGGAGGGGTTGATATTCTCACGAATTGTAGTTTTTCGTTGCTGGTAGGAGGGATAGAGAGGAAATGCAACAGGATAGAATAGAATAGAAAAATAAAAACTAAAAAAAAGAGTATCGTCACAACACACGTATTTATGCGTGAATCTTTTACGACAACTTCGTTATCGCTAACGGAACAAGCGCCAAGCGTCGAGTTATGTATTTTACATCGATGGATAAACAGAATATAAGACAATAGAGTATAAAAAGAATAGAAACGAACTTTGAATACTTTGCTTAGTTCGCTTCGTCAAATACACACGTCCCTGACCGATGGCTCGCACCCGCTGCCGGGCGTTAAAGGCTTAGTGAGCGATCGCGTGAGGATAATGGTCCGTAGACCAGTTAAACGGCGCTGGAAAACGAAACGGGATGAGTCGTGTGAACCGATCCACCGATTAAGTAAACCTCATAGTGACATTTAACCGGTATCTGTCTCTGGCTTCCAGGTCATCCTCGAGGCTCGCAGGACGCAACTGCGATCGACGACGATCGATCGTTTCACCTATCCAGCAAGTATCGGCTCTACCGATCGTACCTGAATGCCACGAGACTTTTATTACTCTCAGCGTTGTCAATAAAGAATCACAACGAGATAATGAACGTTCGAAGCGACGGTAATTCTTACCTCATTACTCGAACTCATAATTATTGAAAGGAATGGCGCAGGTGGCACAATGACTTATGAAATGAAATTGCAAAATTCCTTCCTCGGAAACTACTCACTTCATTTTTCACCTCGAGGTTTCTCCCCTGAAGCGTCATCAAACAAGATGCACGTCGTCTAGCAATCTTGCTACTCACGTTACGAAGTTGGCTCTGCTATAGACCATAGACGAGCGCGTTTCGCGTGTCTAAAACACCGGCGGATTTCTCACGACTCGCCTGGTCGAGGGTGATGGTCGGGAGTGCGCGAGAGGCCGGTAATTTCCCGCAAGATACCGGTAAATCGCGCGCGGGTCGGCATCGATGCGGCCGATCCTCGGCCGATACCTTTGAGCGTGAACCGGTAGTGGGTGAAGAGATGGGTGGACACGGCGAGACGCGATTAGCCGGCCCCGATACGGCTATCTTGCGAGTACAAGGGACCGGGTCGGTCGCACGTTGCTTTCGCGCGCCTCGAATTCTTCCACCGCTTATTCTTGCTCTTCTGTGGAGCGGTGCTTCCGATTCCGAGCGGCAGATAGGGGCCGTGGCTGGGTCACCGGAGAAAAAATCGCGTTGGTTCACCCGTAAAAATCGATCGGATCGCTTGGGTCGAACGCGTGCGCACGCGCAGAGGCTAGAGTGCGAGCTCTAGCGGTGGCGTCGGTTAATTAACGCCGAGCGGATCGCGCATGCGCCTAGCACCTCGGTAACACCACGAGGGAGATCGCGAGATCGCGATAGCGGCTGAAGCTGCCGCGAGATTCTCTCCCTCTTTGCGCTTTCCAGCCGTTTCTGCCCCTTTCTGCGCGCTTTACGCGCTCGTTTTTTCGTACGGTCGGCTCGACGGCCGATCTCAAGCCGGTCGGCAGCCGAGCGTTCGGTGCATCGATAAATTTCGGAATTGGCGCCTCCGTCGACCCGGGTCCACCTAATTAAGCGGTTCGCCCCGTAATTACAGCCAATTAACGTCAAACTCGGCCGGCACGTCGCGCTCAGAATGCTATCGCGCGGAGATTGCGCACCCTTACGTGCGCGTACGTACGGAGCTGTGCTGGCCGAGGCAAAAGCACGCGACGCTCGTCATTTTTGCCGGCGAGGCGTTCCTTCGTCGATCGATAAGACTCTAGGAGAGGTGAGAAGAGAGGGTGCTCCGAGTGGTAGCCTTTATGGCGTGATTTAAAACGGTGATAAAGATTGACGGTAAGTATTTAGGGGTGGAAAGAACCAAGTGCTGATTGGTTTTCTGCAGTTCCAACGTTATGGCTTTAACTTTCAGTCGATACAGCGTGGTTATACCTGTCATTACGTCGCTTTCGATGTTTTTATTACGCGAGATCGGTCGGTCGAATCGTTTAGTAATTAATTATTTATTTGTTACTTATTTATCTCTGATTTGAGCCTATCAGTCGACGGTATAATGCAGGATTATCATCGATTCTATCTTGATGTATTTATCAATTTCTATCAGCGTTTTAAATCGTGTTGTAGATGATATCGCCGTAGCTTACACACTCGCGTTCCATTTCTGCAAAGTTCATCGATTAAACGTGTCTATAGTCCTGCATCGCTTCGTTGCGATAAATAACATTATGGAAGTAAATCAACTATATTTTAAAAAGTTTAACGCGCGTGATGTACGTGGGTAAAGATAGAATGCGTAATTTATCAGACCTTCGAAAGGACTTAAATAAGAGTAAAGAAATTGGACTTTCACAGTCCGATTCTATAGCTGCTAAGGACTCGAGGCCTGCAGATGTAAGCCGTGACCACTAGAAAACACATGAAACCGAACTGAAGCAATCTCGGTGTGTCATTTAACATCACGAAGGCCCGAGTAGCGTCGAGACCTAAATTTTCCGTGAAACAACTTAGAAACAATTCTTGGTTGAAGAATTACAAATCCTAACTCGTAACACCTAATTTGTCAGCGCCTCGTCCAACGTACACACGCGATTTCCATCAACCTAAAAACCGGCCACCGACGCTAAACAGCGACATTAGCATCGAGCGGGTTTCGCCGGAGCCGGAGAATCACTTAGACCCCTAATGAGCTCAGCCAGCGTACAAGCGGCTACACGCTCGCCACGGCGGAAAAGGTTAAAATCCATCAGCGGAGCTCGCACCTCGTGGCACCCGGAGGCCTCAATTAAACGAGTTAAATCCCTGAGATCTCGCTACGCAAGAAGCTCGAGCAGCGTGACGAGCGTCGGTACACCGGCCGCTCGATTATTCAGACACCCTAATGAACCGCGGGACGATTTCGACGGGCGTTCTCAGCCGTGGCCTTAATATCGGTCCTCCGACGAGGGGACGTTACATAAGCCGCGTACACTCGCACACATACACTCACAAATACGTGTAATCGTACAAAGTAACGAGAGGCAAGAGGATCGGTGTATGCGCCAAGACGTGACCACGATGAGCACGGAGCAGGGGCCCGTGCTCGTGAGCTGTGGGACGGCGCACGCTTCAGAAAAATCCCATTAATTGCTTCTATGGTGATAAATTTCCCCCTGGCGGTGCACGATTCCTCTCCGTCTCCCTCTTGCTCTCTCCTTGTCGTTTTCTCTCCCTCGTTGTCGAGAGAGGTAGCTTCTCCTCTCTCTCTCGAGAGAGAGACCATATCAACCGTCTATGTTAATTTTCAGTTTAATAAGGTACACCAGGAAGTGACACCGAGCCCGTGGCAGGGAACGCGCCTGGCGAATGCCAGGTGAAAATGTCGCGACGGGAGTGACATTTCAATTAATGTGTACCGCCACTGCTGCGTGGGAAGAAACATGGCCGCTGCTTTCGTGAGACGTTGCAGGTGCACGGAAAATTCGAGCATCGAGAGTTCGTGTTACGTACGTGTGGAAAATACTGTCCGATTGTGAGTGGCGATAGACGACGCGATGTGGTATTTAGAACAGGTGTTTTGCGACATTAGCAAGTTTCAATCGTGCGTTATTTAATTCCTGGATCTACGTATTACGTAGCACGAGGAAGTCTTGTTAAATCGATTTCATCTGCAAGTATTATAGTATTCATCTCCTATTAATTATTCTGACGTCGAAATTCTACGTACGTCACTTCTTCCGATCGCTATCGGACCAGTTTTTAGTACCTGGAATACTCGAAATTTTTGTATCGTTATTTCCAAACACTCATCGCTTTCTCGGAAAACAAAGTCAGCTGATGATGTTTCTCCGAAGGAAAGTATACAGCAATGAGCGTTAATCAACCACCTGTGACTCACTATCTCGTATATACGTAGAACATTATTATTATTATATCCTACATATTTTTATTCGTAACATATTTTCACGTCACAATAATAATATGTGAACAAGATATTTTTACAACTTTTATTTAAAAAAATCTGCCATTTCACTGTTCTGAGATTATGTAAAAAGAGGAATATCCGGTAAAAGCACGTTCGCAAAATACCGATAAAAACTAAACATAAATGTTTCCGAAAATAGAATTCCAAAAATATCAATAAAAAATCTCTCAAATTCTTCCACTACATTTTACAATCGTGCAACTCAGATTTATATCGCCATTCCGAAATTAATTCGAGTTTACACGTTTAAAAGTATTTCCAAAAATACGACTAAAATTGAAAACATATACGTACCGATGTTTTAAAAATTCCTCTACTATGTTTTACTTTTTTTCCTTTTTCCGTCCTAAGAGCAATTGCCATTTTCAAATCAATTTAAAGTTTCAGAAACATCTCTGAAAAATCGGAGAAAGCGTGCGCGAGGTGGCAAAAAGGGTGAGCTCCTCCCATCAAGAGCGAAGCGTCTGTAGCGTCTTCAATTTTCAATTTACAGCAAAAGAATGGGCCGAGCATAGCGTTCCCGTGGGCTCGCGTAATAATATCTGTGTCGCTCGATAATAAATGGCAAGCGCCATCGCGTTCGTCGCGCACTCGAGCGTGGCTCGTCAAATGATTATAACAGCGGGACGAGGGAAGAAAAGAGATTCTGGGTGAATCATCGTACCGTGGAATGCCCTGCTTCGCTCGTTCCTTTTTGCCACCTCGCGTTGGTAGCTTCTCGCGAGTGAGCGCGCGCTCGCGCGAACACGAACGCGGTAATGAGCGACGACGGCAATAACGCAGACGATAACTATTAACCAGATTGTTCGGTTAACGACGAAGGTGATGAGAAGCGTACGCGAATCACGTCGCTGGAAACGAGGCGCAGCTTTCGTTTATCAAGGACGTGGTACCGACGAAACAAGCCGCTCCGCGTGCAATTCTAATCGGCCAGGCTTCCTCTGTGTATTGAATCGCGGTCGAATAAAAGATCGCTCGGGATGAAATTACGCGTGTATGTGGATTGCTCGCGGCCTCCGAGACGACGCTTCATTTAGCAACCCGTCGCGTGAATAGGAAATTACCGGCTTTCCAGCGAGAAACTTTGCTTCTTTCAATGTTACGTCCGACCTCATCTGTATGCTACTACTGTACAGTTTTTCTCTCGGCTCCGGCCGTCCTGTCTTCTTTTTTTATTCCTTCCCTTCTTCCTTCTCCCATTGGGCAATCCGAATCGATGCGGGACACGATAAAATATCGAGTTGCACAAGATTTGACGAGAGAGGTTTCATTGTATATATGCATGCGCGTTCCTCGCTTCGAAATGTCAGTTTGTGTGTTCCGTATTCCCTGGAAGAAGCGAATTATTGTAATGTATAATTTGTTGATCTTGGAGAAAGATGAATTCTATACGTAATGGCTGCTCGAGGTGTTCAGTTGAGTTTGATTAATCTTCCGATTGCGGGGTTACTCGAGATGCATTCGACATTTTATTCCAATTGGTTTATACTCCGTGCACTATAATTTCAAAGTATTTTCGTATTTTCATAATGAATATCCATATTGACGTATTTCTGTCAAATAAAGTTACGGTATAAAGGAATACGAAAGTATTGGCAAATCTTAACTTATATTTTTTACTTTTTCCTTAGAATCAAAGAAATCGTAGAAGAAGAAAGGAAGAGCGAAGTATAATCAGGCATTGCGCAACGCATCGACTCACTCTATCTTTATTTTTCTTCTATAATATCTTTCACTTTCGCGTGAACTTTACATATATCGTTTATAACTATTGTACGTTTCGCTTTGTTTATTGCAAATTTTCCATGCTGTAGTGAATTTTAGAGTCGTTCGAATCGATACATCGCATTAGCTTCATATATCGTTCCCAGAAAGCCAATAAGATTCACCTCTCGATGATGCCAATCCTCCTACGATATACGTAGACTAGACACCTATGAGTCATGCCTCTATTCGGGATACTTTATTTTTAACGCTACCAGTCTTAAAAAAAAAAAAAAAAAAAAAAAGAATAGACTCTCCAATAAAAGTATTAACTCTCAAAGAATCTAAATAGACCGACGATACACTCGACAAATTTCTTCACTCTTCCACTCTACAATCATACACAAAATTAACTGCTTCCTGCTCTTGTAATTTCCTCGCATTAGATCCGTCCAGCGAGCCCAAAGTGTCGAAATTAGATCAAGGCCGCTGTTTATCCGCATCTCTTACCCAAATTCCCTAAACCGTTCCTCCGCTCTCACCTCGAATGGCTAAAAAAACCTATCATCACGAAAAAGGCAAAAAGCGAAAGGAACATCCTACAGAGTGGCGTTGTTCGGTAGAAACGAGTCCTCTATCCAACAACGGCACCTCGGTGCCCGAGCATTCGTCGCTTAAGTGATCTCTTAATTACCCGGACACGGGTGGAAAACGATCGTGGCGACGATCCTTTACGGTCGACACCCGTACTTCGTAGACGAGTCGGGCGGTCGAGTCAAGCGGACCGGGTCCAATTTCGGCAAGCGGCAATTACAGGCGACCGAGAGAGCGTCGCGAACGACGGCCAATTGGCCCCCTTTTTTTCCTCCTCTTGCCCGGTATGTCCCTCTTCGTCCCCATCTTATCGTGATTATCGTGAACATCGACACGAGTAGTATCCGCTCGATACCGACTTTCGTGTGACGCAAGCGAGTAGCGTCGAGAGGTGGCCGCTTTCCTCTTTCGCGTCGGGGCTTCTTCGTCCCGAGGCGTTCTAGCGCTCCGTCACGGTTCTCACGATCTCGATCGCCGACGTCCCAGGCCGAAAATGGCGAGCACGGTCGAGAGGCTGGCCGTCGAAAAAAATCAATTAATCTCAATCGAGGCGACCGTGCGCGCGAAAGGGTAATTTCCAATTTGTCGCGGCCCCAAAAACCACGAGCGACGAACGAGCCCCGGAGAGCTCGTAGGCCCGCGGCGGTCCGCGAGACTGGCGAAAGTATTTTTTTTTTTTTTCGGATAAGGGCATCGCGAACCGCGCTGTCGTCGCCGCCGGTGACGAACGGTTTCGGATAAACGACACGCTACGGATCAACCTTCTCCGTCACGATTTATTAGGGAAAAGGTGAACCTGTTGAACGCCACATTTTCGTGATACTCGCGATGGCATTGATCGTTGGATCGATGAAAAATATTTTGGTTAGACGTTGCTTACGCTCATTGAAAAAGAACGAAGTTTCTGCTTGCATCTGTGACGATTTATTTTTCTCTTCTACTCTTCGGATTAACGTTGCGAACGTGTGTTTGAAATAAGGAATTTATTACAGTAGCGAAATTTGGTTGTTTCAAGGAATAGTTAGTAGAATTAATTGAAAAATAATTAGGTGTTGGTTGTGCTTGATGGATTGGCCAAGGTGCGTTTCTTTTTCTGTTTTTGAGATTTTTGAGATCAATCTCGAGGCGGTGCGTTTTAAACGTAACAAATTCTAGTCTAAACGTTAAGAGATCTTCCTTAGAAGGATAGGTGTTGATTTTGCTGGTGGAATTGATCGCCAGATTGATAGAAAAGATTTAGACGCTAATTATACGCTGAATTTGAACAAAGCTCGTAATCGAACTGATTTCTATCCCCTTCTTTCGATCTAATTATTTCGATTTAATTAGAGAAATTTGTAGAAATTTGTTATTCGTGAAATTAATGTCGAGGTAGTATACTTTAAACGTAGTAGATTCTAATATCAAGAAATCGTAGAAATTGTACTCTCCTGATTCGTTAGGATAGTTGTTTGTTTCAATGATGTGCGTATTTTTTTCAATTTAATAAACATACTATATTGTGATTTAAGCGTTTTTATGTACGTACACAAAAGGAAAGTGTTGTTCTTCCATCAGATTTGATTTCGTTTCGCATTTTTCTCTTCATCCTTGTCGCTTTCAGCACAAAGATTACATTTAAATGATTAAATAATAGCACGAGTATGGTCATCTTTATGTATGAAACAGCAGGTTTATATCGCGATTCTTCTGCAATCGTGAAAGCAAGATCGAGATTTACAGAGAGTAGAAACATTTAAAATTCTATTTCTTTGAACGAAAGAGAAAATAGATGTTCCTGTATCCAGCGACGTGTTTTATAGTCTCGCGTGAAACATCGGATTGCTATTAGGAGTTTATTACGTAGAATCGATGTGTGCTAATGCCTTCTTCCGATTACGAGATTGGTCGAGTGATTGATTCTATAGAATCTCCTTAAAATTCTATATTCGATAGAAAAATGACAGAAAAGATTCGTTTCTACATCGAGAGATAAGCATATTTTATGGACTATGTTCGTAAATTCTTTCTATCCTAAGGTCGCGGAGAATCTTAATGTTAATACATTTCTAGCGATATAAAACCGAAAGAAATATACTATATCTCTGTTAAATATATTTATATCTTTCCTTTGAATTTGTAAACAAATTATATTTCGAATAAAATATAAAGTAGCTAGAACTCGAGAAATATTTATATGCAAATTACAGAAAAGTAGAAATCTGAAATTCACCAACTGTGAAACTTAACTTAACTTCGCAGATCTTCGTAAAGTTCTCTTCTCCATAAAATTTGAAGCAAGCATTGTACGATAGAAATTCATTGATAATAATTCTATCGATCTTAAACGAAGTATAATACCATCGATCTTAAACGAAGAGTAATTCGAGGAATATTCTATTAATATACATAATACGTATCAAAATCAACGGACGAAAGAAGATAAACAAGAGAACGCGGCAACAAACGAACGATATGAAATCGTGGCTGACAATGTTACAGTACAAGATTTGCATAATCGCCTGATGTCGTCGATACCAATTTGCATATGCCATTCGTTGTCGAACCAGTCGAAGGTGTGCAAAATATGCGAGCAACCATCTTCAACGGAATTCGATTCCATTTTTTTTCTTCGGTCCAGCAGTACCACTGGTTTTTTACGGTATACAGATTACTATTCATTTCGCTGTTGCTGTTTGGTAAAGTATTAAATATTAATGAAAGAATGTAAGAATACAGATTCGATATAAGTATTATACGCTAAGATTCGAAAATAATACAGAAATCATAGAACTCTTTGAACAGCGTACTTGGAATTTCAAATTTCAAATTACGATTCGAAAATTTACCAATTCACAGTTACAATCACGCGTTTAAGTCACGATTTCAAGTTGACTCAATTTCAATTTCTCTTCAAATTTCAATCGTCTCTTTACGCATCTCCGGTGAAAATAATGTTAAAGCATTCTCAAATGTGAAAGACAAGAGTGAAACTCTTATTCGATCAACCAAAAAAAAAAAAAAAACAAGAAAAACAAAAAAATCTTGTAATCGAGCGCAACGCCACTCTTTAGAGACTTAAACGCCCGCGCGTGCGAGCTAGCGGCATAATTATTGCTTTCTATCGAATTCAGATCGTTGCCGTTGAAGCGATGCCGGATCATCAAAGGCGAATGTCAACGACTGGATCGCGATAGCGTACGATTAGCGGTCCTCGATCCAGGAATAAGGTTCGCTGCACGCGTACGTCGCGATACTTGGAAACGTCGGAACATGATCTACTTACCGCGGTAGCCGCTGGATCGGAAAGCAATGAGCGGTAAAATGCAGCGATCTACCCACGGTCGTCTCGTATCCGCTGTCCAATCACCGCCGCCACGTACAAAAGGTGCACAACCGGCCTGCGAACGTGTCCATCTTACGAACGATCCAACGCGCCTATACAGCGTACGATATACCGCTCGTGTAGGTGTCTGTACTCGCGCCAGTGTGCGACGAGCGAGAAACGTTATATACAGCGAGTCGAGTGGTGCATGCCGCAATACGCGATGCACAAGCTTCATTAATGAGTCATCGAGTCGACGCGGTGCCAGATACACGAGCCACTATCGAGCAATGGCTTGCGCCCCGCGGCGAAGAAGGTGAAGTACACACAAAGTCGAGATGGCCGTGATAGGGCGGTTCGAGGCAGTCGAATTCGCGGAAGTGCGCTGAACTTCGTGTGAATTCATGGTTATGGAGTAACGGGTTCTCGTGCATTGATACCGCGCGATTGCCTTTATATCGCGTCCGTTAATGGGACGCGTTTGGAAACGTCTACGCGGCCGTGTAATTGGCAGGCGTTCCGCCAAGCTGCGAAGGGAATGCTTAAACGGCTGTTTTTCACTTCCACGTAAATTCGATAGATCACTCTGTATTTGAATTTTTCATAAGGTTGAAAATAAGATTTGTAAATCGAGGTATTTCTCGAAGTACCTGTACCTGACTAGATGCACGATTTGCTCTGTTACTGTTGATTAAACACGCAGGTGAAATATAAGTAGAAAACTTGTCGATATGAGAACATTTCTTTATCTCGATATTCTTCTATCTCGACGCTTCAGTACGTAAAGTTTAAAATTTTATCGCGCGAGATTCGTAATCGATGTTCGTGTATCCTGAATAAATTATCGTAGATTATCTTTAGTTATTAATTGTATCTACGTGTTATCGAACATTATTTTATGGGACTGATATAAAACCTCGTCAGATAGAGTATGAGAGAATTGCTCCGCTAATACCAGGTGTAAGAACGTTGATTTTCATTAAAAATTTTATAAAAACGCGATGTAAAATTCACAGACTGGTTCGTTTAACGTCGTTACGACAAAACAGGACTGATATATATAATTTGAGAGATATTTGCCTGGCCCGAAATTACCCTACTATCTGCAATTAAAGATGGAATATTTTATGGGACTGAAAGAGAAGGACGAAAGAAAAGAAGAAGAGGATGTAAAAATCTCTGAAGACAAGCTCGGAGATCTTTTCAAAACGATCATCTTGCTGAATAACTTTCCCCGGTAATTATCATGCATACGTGCCCGTACTTTATAAGATCTTCGTTTAAGCATCCACCGCTTTCCACCGAGTTTCGTTCTGCCCCCGTTCCCTGGCGTTTGTTACGATGCCGCGGAGACCTTAAGAAATAGTCGTACGTCAGAGTATTATTATATAGCGCTTTAAATGGTAGCGATAAATTACGGACGCTGCACCGAGCGCTTAATCGCAGCCACCTTTTAAGTTACAAGGAAGATCAAACTTCTGGCATCCTTCTGCATCCGACTTCCTTTTCGAAGATTCCGTTCCGTTTGTTAATTAATTTCCTTTGGAAAGTCGTATTCTTCCAAATTGATTTGCGTCGTATTCTTCCAAATTGATTTGCGTCGTATCCTTTCAAATTATGCGTCTTCATTTGCATCGTATAAAACATAGGATACTCAAAAGTTTAGAATTTCTACGTGTTCCAAGAAAGCCGAGAATTTAGAAAACAGTTAGTTTAGAACTCTACTAAATTAACGAGCGATTTGAAATATTAGGTTGTCCGGAAATAATTTCTTTCGTTTTATGAGGAAATAATAGACGCACAACGTTTTTTGTTTTATATTATTTTGTCGAATTACGTGCGATCCATTTTGTTCTGTCGAGATAAACACCGCGATATTTCACGGACTTGGTTTCGCGTTTGTACGATTGTGCATTGTTGTAAAAAACACGTTTGCGAGGGAAAGACACTTTTCGGACAACCTAATAGATACAATTCGAAAAACGACATCAATTCTTTGATCGATACGGATAGTATAAGGTTTTAAATTTACATAATCCTCGATTAAGAAAGCACCCGGAAATTTCGAATTAAGAAAATTATCATTTAAAGAAATTTAGTTCCTATAGGAGGCTTCTATCTATAAGGACTGAATCAATTGTTCGGAATTATTATAATTCGATAAAATATTTGTACATAAAATCGGTGGCTGTTTTCTGTATTCTGCACGAGTGATTCGACTGACGGATCAGATCAAAGCTATTTTCGTCGCGATACTTCTGGAGTAACGTCATCGCGAACGGAACCTGAAATTGGAACGAAGGGGAACACGAAATCGTAAAAACTCCACCTGTTTGTATTGTTATCTTTACGATCTATCGGGAACATTCGATGGAAAAATCTGGTCGAGTACGTCGGCTCGAATCGTAAAAATCACGAGGGAAAAAACACGTTTCTTGACATTGTAGATTCATTCCTTTCGGGTGTCAGATATTTATTTCTTAAGTATCAGAGAGATATAAAATTTTCACGCAGAGCATCATCGTATAAAAAATTACGCTGTTGCTCAAACGATATAAAAGTTATTTATCTCTTCTCAATTTTATCACGACGTTCATCAAACTTTCTTAACTCAAACACTACCGACGTTTGACTAATTAATAAAGTTCTAGCTCGTAAAAATGTTAAAAAAGGAATCTGTGTATTGACTAATTTCAATTAACGATTGTCTACTTTGTAATAGCAAAAGTATTAGGTCGATACATACGAGATATCGTTTCTTTGAACGACGCCGTTCGTCAAGTTTCCATCGTAAATAATTAGATGAGACTTCCTCCGTTCCACCTGGATAACTTTTTAATGTACAAGTTACTTTAAAAGAAACTACCACATTGATAAAGCAAAAAATACATTCTCCAATCTACGTGGCTTTCATACCTCAACTAAGATACGCCGTTTCCAAAGAAACTCTCCACAATTAAATTTTTATTTGAACAAAAAGCAACATAATTTCATATGCACCAACCTAATAATTTATCTCTTCCGTGTTATCGCGAGGCTCGCCAAACCGTGCCGCGTGGCCCGAATTCGACCAAGTGCACGTACACGACGATCCAAGAAAAAGAAAGAAAGAAAAAAAAGAAAAAAGAAATACGCGTCAGAGATCTAAAGAGCAATCCCGGGTGCTTATCAACGAGCCCATCGAAAGAGGCTCGAACGATGAAAAGTCAGTGTCCTTACCCGGCAGCGAAAGAGAAAGCAGACGAGGTTTCCGGCTCGTGGCTACGCCGGATCATTACACGGAATCAGTCCTCTCTCAGATGGTATCTCGGGAGATATAAAGTATATTTCGATGTATCCCAACGAGATTGCAGGATCGGGAAGTTGGCGAACCCTGGATGGCATCGGCATGGCGTTGTTCCATATAGGGGAGGACGCGTTCGTGGCGAACGTTCGATGAAAAATGCATATGCAAATTAATAAAGCCAGGATCGAAACGGTGCCGCGACACCTTCGAGAGGATTTTCTCGTCGCCCGATCGGTTGGATCGCCGCGGGTAGATCCCTCCGCTCATCTGCAATGCCGCTACTCGACTTCCTGTTCAGCCGGGCACGAGCGCGTGGGTGGCGAGCGTGCGCGCGAGTAAATATACAATTTTGTAATTGGAAGACTTGTTTATGGAGGATAACCGTAAACTTGCGAAAGAAAAGCTGATTGGAACGATTGTGAAACGCTTCGATGGATTTTCAGAGTATAATGAGTAGTGCGTGGAAATACTGAGTTTGGAATCTTGATTGATATTTTTTTCTTATCGAAGATAGAGTGCGGAGAAATATACGCGATTGTGTGTTAAAATTGTGCAATGGTGATTAATTATTACTTCCTGCGAATGTTGGAGAAGTTGGATAACGTACGATGGTGAGAGACGTCTATACGATGTTTCGAAGATGACGCGAAAGATAAAGTTTAGATATCGGAGGGAAAATTAATAAAAATGAACTATTATCGGACGAATCAAAATTTTTAATTTCATTGGAATAATTAAGAATTGAAATCGTCAAATATACCTGCTGCATATTATACGCGTACGCTTTCCACCAACAGAGGCTCCTGCATCGTTTAAGTTGCAGCGTTTATCCATTCAAATGGAACCATTTAAAACCATTGGAGATAGAGCAAGATGGAATCCACCGTACGCGGAGGCTGATTTAAATAAATCTGAATACCATTAAGCCGAAGGAACAACGGCAAATCAATTGTAATTGTTAATAATCGTAATACGGGCGCCGTGTCTCGGATGCGTTCTACCTCCCTCGTGCAACGTGTCTCTTTATAACCCCCTGTCTCCCTTGTTCAGCCAGCGGCAAACTCGCTCGTCGTGATCTGGTTACATAGCTACCCGTTATGTCGCCAGTTCGAGCTACATTCTTACCCACTCCCCTGGTTCTGTGCATCTGTGCACGCTCTTACCCACCATGCACTCTCTTTTGCTCTCTTCCTTCCTCTTTTTCGTGCTCGAATCGCGTGCAACCCTCTCGTTCTTGCCCTCGCGACACGAGATATAGCCACAGGTACACTCGGTATACGTATATACATACGTACATCACTCTGGTTGGGCTTCCTGTTCCGCCTCTCTCTCTCTCTCTCTCTCTCTCTCTCTCTCTCTCTTTCTCTCTCTCTTTTCCTTCTGGGCTATACGGATCGTTGAGGTCCTGATTCCTCTGCATGAAATTACGTTTTGAACCTTTGAGCTGAGTGTTCGCCGAGGATACCGTGGATAGGCGGTTTGATGGCCGTTGATGGTGTTCGTCGTTTGCGGGTTTCTTGGTCTTTTATTCTTTGGTTGAAGTGGATTACTGGTTCTTGTTTCGATTTTATCGGAGTAACCTTCGTGAATTCTTATTTTCTCTGTTAATCTTAATTTATTCACAATTTCAAGTTAATTCGTTCCTGGGCACCGAATTAATGTAACGATGGAAAATTAATACAATAAGAAGATAAATAGACAAGTTTGCAAGTTCATTTGTGGAAAGTAAAAAGAACATGAATTTTCTAAATTGAGAGAGATACGAATGTTCAAAGTTTTCATAAATTTCTGCCGATATACTCGTAACTTATCTTTGTTATATAACGTTTGTTCGATCGTTGCAAATAAATAACGCTTCTTCGCTTAATTTTCCGTTATATCGCGAATGGTAAAAACCTTGGTAGCTACGAACAAGATAGTGATCTTGATACAAAACACGGGGAGCACAGGCTGAAACAGGATCGATAAAGGATCGATCTGGTGACGTTTGATTCCGAGTAAACCCCGAGTGCCGCCATTAGGTGCAGGCGGAAGTTTCTTGCTGATTTTTTGCCGTATCGCTCGCGTCACGGCACGAGGAGGCTGAGGAAGCGGGATCAAAGCGTGCGGTCCGATCAAGGGCACCGATCTTCTGCGTGCCCTTTTCAAGACAATTCGTTCCACGGGGTTGTCCGGTCAGTACACGTCTGCTTCGAATCATAAGCAGTGCTCGTTTGTCGCGCCTGCTCCTTTCATCCGGGAAACTTGTTGCTTGAAACTTTTAATTGGCTCCGAGTTTCGCTCGTTTCCTTTGTTAGAACGTAAAACGAGATTTATTCGAGCATATTTTACTTCAATTCGCTGCTGTCTAACATAGAAAAGACACAGAAAGATAATTATCTTCCTGCGAAAGTCGACAACTCGTTACTTTACATTTACTTCACATTTTCGCTAATTCGTAACTAAACAGATTATTCGCCATAGAACCAAAGTAAACCACCGTATTTGTTACGAACCACTGCTAAAAATAAATTTGAATTGCCTGAAAAATTTCACTCCACGAATCCACCCGTAAAACACAGGTCCCCGTATAACAACCCCATGAATTCCCAGCTCGATCAGCCAACAAAACCAACAAATCTATTCAACCAGTCTCAAAACGCCCATCAGCGTATCGTACCCTTAAATACCCCTCGTTCGCGAACCACCGTGCCGTCCGTGGAATTTCGGACGGCGAAACGAAAAAGAAACGTCGACCGATTCACCGGTCGACTCGAAAATTAAATCTCGATCCACGGAACGTTCGTACGGCGTAGTGTTCGCGAGGCGGAAAAAGAAAACGAGAAAGATGCGTGCCGGGCGTAAAGCCGGTGGGGAGTCCGTGCTACGGGCGCAATGATTTTAAACGGGCTTCACCGACATCATTGTAAATATCAGCGGCTATATGGCCTCGTAAACAACCCCCTTAGTAGGTCGAGGAGCGGAGCCGTCTCAATCGCGGAGGAGAGAGCCCTTTCAGACGCGCGTCGCCACGTTCAGGCGTATCGACGCCGCGTTGCACCCCACTGTTCGAAACACCGACTTCGACCGAGCCGAGCTGAGTCTCGCTTTTTTTAATAGCCCTCGTAAACGCGAAAGACGACCGCTTATCGCTCGCGCGCACTTAACGTCGCGCTACGTTCAAGCGTCGTTAAAGGTCGCCCTCGAGCTTTTCGTCCGATCGACCTGGACGATGGCGCGTTTGGCCACGGGGGCCACGGTAATGGCACGTCCTTTGTATTCCTTTGTGAAACCTGGATATTAGAGGGAGAGATATCGCGCAGCTTCGAACGCTGGTAAGCTTGAAGATAGCGGAGAGTTAATGCGCGACGTGCAATGAGATTTGTGGATAGGAGAGATTTCGTCGAGCTTTTACTTCTTAATGAGTCTATTTGCTGTGCATGGAGCGTGCTAGTAGGGTTATCTACATACGTGTCTGATACGGAGATTGAAGCAGATTTCTCCTTTATTGAGTACAGATGTTGTCTAATATTTATGCGATGTGTAAAGTTACTCTTTTGTCTTCTATGTAACGCAATAAGGGAACTTTGAAAAGAACAAATATTGAAATAATATTTTTTATAGAATTTGTATTATATGTAGCATATAAGCTGGTCAGAAACTGTTTTTATAGATTCCATAGACTGAAAAATCGAGGAATGTAATAATTTTACATACACTATTTTCTTGCAATTCGTGATTAATGAAAGTAAATCATTTGTATATTAAAAAATTGAAGATTAATCGCGCACCTGAGCAATGAAAATAAAGAAAGACGAAAAACGAAATGGTTTGGTAAGAGCCGTAAAGTAGCAACACGTAGTATTAAACATTGAGAAACAATTTCGTAATCCTAATTAATCTCCTCGCTCCTCTATAATCAACGTACGCATGAAACTTAATTTCAATCGACCAACATACACAGTCACTTGACGGAATAAAATTTTATCTAAAACTTGCTGAAACATACTCCTATCGTTTCTTTACAAGTTGTTAAGTATTCCAATACGAACGGCGTGTACGCAATTAAGACGGTTGTCCCTTTTAATTAGCTGAAAATGGATCGTCGTTTAAATTGCGTCGCGGCATCCTGTTATACCCAGCCGGTTATTTTTCCGTCTCGATGTCCCGCTGAACAAACAAATGGTGCCGGTGCTCGTCGGGGACATCATAAAACCGCAGTTACAAGTTAGAATCCCATTCGACCGGACAAGTGTCCCGATACAATCGTATATTCGAGCATAATCGTCGAATCTTCCGTTGGTGGAGCCTCGATTAACGAACCTGGGCCACGTCGCTCGGCCGGTTTAAGGTGTAATAAACGAGCCACAGACCAGCTATTCGGTCAGGTCGCATTGACATTCCGCCAACGAAAATATATGGGGATCTCCGTACGGATATTAAGAAACGGGACATGTATTCTCGTGCCACGGATCAACGAACTCCTATATACAGAGTATTGTGCGTTTTATTTGTTATTTTCGATGAGATACGAATAACCGAAGGTGGATTATAATAAATTTTAGTAAACAGGAAAGCGATTCGATATCTCTGAGCGAATTTTATTTGTGTTGGAATTTTTTTTTTTTTTTTTTTTTTTCGAGCAAAACTAAATTCAACAAGTGGAATATATTGCTCGTGAATCTATTCGCGAAATTATATGACGCAAAAAAATAGTTTCGATCTTAAATTCGCTTAATTGTCAGATTCATCTGTTTATTTTAATCGTATTTCTATATTATCTTATTCCAACCAACGGTATATTGATTTTTGAAATATTTGAAAATAGAAGGTACATTCGTTTTGATAATTACGTATTTAATTACAAATTACGACAGATGGCAGATGGCCTCGAATTTAGGAAACAGAAAAACATATACTAGATATTTATTATCGTTTAAGGGAGGTCGTAACACACGAGAAACCTCCGTGACCTCGTAATTGTATATTTAATGATCTACAATAAAACGGACTTAATAGCCCGAAGCAAGCCACCGGAGATACTTATGTTTATTAATTAATAGTTATCTTTAAAGAGATATAGCTTCGTAGAAGGAAAAAGTCATAAACGTAATTAATTTAAGCGATTTCTCAAGGAGATCTAGGATAATTTAACACTGACATAGAAATCTTCATTAATCACGTAATAAGAATAAACAATTCGTGAATTACTGCCCTCGATTCCAAAAGGCAAACGCGAAATACAGAGAAGATCAATTAGAGATAGCGTAATCAATTAGGTAGCGTACTTTGGATATCTTATACATCGTTGCATATTACGAGCGTTCTATGCAGCTTTCTATCTTCAAATTTCCCATAGCTGCATAAAAATTCGTTGTCCCCTTGTCACGTAGTTCCCGTCTGATCTTCGTTTACAAGAGGAAACCTCGAAGACAAAAAAGAAGAAGAAATTCCAGGTGAAGAATTAATCGCGGTTACGCAACCGATGTGAGGCGATCGGTTCGAGGTCGCGATCACCGATAAATTTCATCGGCCGGGGATAATCGAGGGCTCGCAAGAAGCTCGAACGAACTGAACGGCGAGGCACGACGTTTCTATTTGTCGTTGATTTATCGGCGGCGACTCGCTGGAATTTCAGATTCAGCCTCACCGTGGATGGAACGCGAACGATGGAATGGACAGAAAACGGGTCCTGGAGCGCGCGATACAGGTAGGAAAAAGGGTACGGATATTTAGCCGTTGGCAGGCCGCGGAGGGAACCGGATGATACAGTGCCTCGTATATGGGACGAGATGCCGGCCATAAGTCCGGCTAATTAAAAAATATGAATTCAACGGCGGACGTTGCGACAGCGGAGGGCTGATTTGCGTCCCGAGACGGAACGTCGGCGATATTTTTCACTCCTTCTCCCTCCCACCTCGTCTGTTCCATATTTTAGAGGGGTGGGGGCACGAAACTGGGGAACTTTCTACGCGTCCTACGCGTGGGTGGGCGAAATCAGGTCCCTCGGTTTTCTCCCGCGACGGTTTAATTGACATCGAGAGGAGCCAGAGAGAGAGAGAGAGAGAGAGAGAGAGAGAGAAGAGATTATTCTGCTCCTGAAAGCAGGAATTATTGCACGGTGAATTTTCCCAGCCGGTCACAAAACCGGAGACTTTATTATCCCGTTGGAAGGAATTTCTTTTCGGAGCGAGATGGCAACGTTTCTGATGTTCAATGCTGATTCGTGAGATGGTACTATACAGGTTATGGTTTCCGTAATGACGAGGAGAGTTAGAGTACGCTGTATCTCGTGGGACTTCCTGATGTAGGAAATGAAATAGCGAGCCTGAAAGTTGGAGGTTTTTGCGGGCAGGTTGATTTGGAACGTATACATATGTATATGTTTAATTTGATTACAAAAGTTAATGTAATTGAGAGGTGAAACAAGATATTTTCTCCGTGCATTTGTAAGAAGAGTTTAAAAATTGGATATAAGAATATCAATTTTCATTAATTATATTTTAATAATATTCATATTTTGTTTTTTATTAATATCTTTATTCAATAAATTCTTTAAGAGACATAAAATATATAAACAGAATTCAGGGTTTCTAGGAATATTTGCAGATTTATATATTACTATACTTTGAAGTAAATCTTGTTCTTTTCAGTAAAAGGTCAGCCTCGTATTTATTTGTTATGTATTTACGTATTCACATAACTTCATACCGAAAATTAGTACTATGACTGCAGAATAGTGGTCTTAATTTACAAAAAAAATGTATAAATTATGAAATTTATTATTCAAATAAATTCGAGAGCGAGTAAGTTTGGCACGAAAGTATAGAAATTAAAGATTTGCAGATATTTGCAATAAACAAATCATTATTTTTATGGATGTGACAATATTCGTATAGTGCTGCGTAAGTTTCCGAAGGTGAAAGTCATTCGTCATGATATTACTATAAGACCCGAGGTATTTAAATACCTAAATAAGGTCAGGATATTTACCAGAATGTTCCTAAAGTGTAAATAGCGTTGCTATGTTACTTTGTCATTCTCAAACAATTAAAAATGAAATTTCTTAAAACAAAGTAGAATTTCCAATAATTTATTCCAATAATCATTTTTATTACATTATTACATTTATGAGAATTTGAAACGTGCGAAAATGTGCATAAAGCGTACAAGTACGTGAAATATCCAAAGTATAGTAGCCACCCGTTACGATACTTCATAAATGAAACAAATCTTCTTTTTTAGCTTTCGTCTCTTTCGTTCTGGTCATTTAAATATAAATTTACATAAAGATTCGCAATCTGCTTATCAGTATATCTTTATACGATTTTTGCATACTAAGAAATTAAAAATTTGTCGAAATTGAACTCGTCGAACATCTGTTCGTCAAAAACTGCATCTACTTATTTCGGACTCGTATCGTTCTTCGATTCGCCCATTCAATTCCGTCCAGAGTTCTACGTTTTCCGCATGCACGCGCGCATATGTATTCTGTACTTTCATCATCGCGGAAGCCAGAATGCTTAGTATCCATTCCTATGAAATATTCGATCGAATGGGATCCCGTGGCGGACTGTGAGAACCGTGGCAGCGATCGATCGTTCGATACAAGACGGATAAGCGTATGACTTCATTCGAGCGTGTCAGTGGGCGATTATGAGAAATTGGAAATCGAAAAAACGAAATCGCTCCGGGGATCGCGAGCCGTAGATACTCGTCTCTTTCTCTCCTTAAATAATAAATTACCCTTATCGACTGTTGGGATCGGCGTTTCGTTCTCATAAGTAATCTCGATTTAAAAGGAGAAAATTGAATGAGACTGAGCTGGATTTTCAAGGGAAAGTCCGATCAAAATTTATCGCGACACGAAATTTAACGCGGTGTTCTTACAGAAGTTGCGCCGGTAATTAACATTCTTTTTTACCGTTTTCGTTCGCGACGAAAAAGAAAGAAAACAGCAATTTCGATTGTACAAATTATTCAGGAATGCAGAATTTCGATGGAGTTGTAAAATTCGCTCGAACAATAAATATGTCGTTCGATTTCTGACAAATGTTAATTCGCCTATGTGTCGCTTTTTATAGTCGTATAAATTGTTCGACTTGTTAGGAACGAGCATTTGTGGATTTTTAGTTGATATCCGTGACATTTATTCGGATCGTAAATTTTCTTATTTTGACGTTTGAATAATCGATTAATATGAAATGTTGCGAAGTAACACGTTACATTTAAATCTTATTAAACTAAAAAAGCTCCTAAGGATAAGAAGTATCCTCTAAACGGTCGATTTGTCTTCGCAGGCTCAGCTCCGCCGTGTACACCGTCAGTCGTGTTTATTTTCTACAAAACTGCACCATAAATCTACAATCTCTAGTTATTTTATTCGAAATTTCTAATTTGATTTTCATCCCATTGGTCTTACAACGTAAGGTACTAAATAAAGTAACGGACAAAGTTCTCCAATAAATGTAACGAATCAACGTTCCGATACTTAATGTCGCATTATGCTTGCACGATTTCTGAACTAAAAAAAAAAAAAAAACTATCTACTTCCTCTTAGATCTCGCGGCTTATCCAAGCAACCGTCCATTAACGAATTCTACGGTAACCTGGATAACGCAAGAGGCAAAGGGATCGGAGACGCGTGTCACGTTGCTCGAGAAAGCCTGAAAAAACCATTCCAACGTTGCCCTGTCAGGAATCTGGATCACCATAGTCCCCGGTGACGTTCTAAGCCCGTAAAGCATTCCGTGCCTTTCCACGATGATTAACGTTATGATTTTACGAGGCTAGCAAGCGAAGACGCGCACGGTTCTTCTCTTTCGTAATTTCGTTCGAGCATCGACCGGGTGCTTTCACGCGTGTCCTCGCCCGCGTATTTCCATCGTGTGTCCACCTGCGTCGTCCCCCGTAATAATATCGATCTTATCAGCTCCTCTGGTGATTATCTCTGGTGCTCGCGTCCCGTTAGGCTGGAATCTCTGTCGAACGGGACCTTCCACGACCGATTCTCCGCCGGAATATACACGAAAACGTCTCGGAGACTTTGGTATCGCGACCGCGTCGTGCAATTACATCGTGTAATTGGGCATCGCGATCTCGCCTGTGTAATTAGCGAACGCGGATGGGACACGACATCGATAATTGCCCCATACGGATGCACCAGGTGAAATTTCGGAGATACCGCCCGTGAATACTGATCCACCCGTGTTTGAACCTATTACCCGACCGCTGGAAACGATGATGATACGGTAGATTTATACGCCAGCTTTTCTGTCGTTCCGCTGTAATATTCCGATTTTTAAGCTTTCACCAATCGACTTTAATTTTGATTCGAGTATGCGAAGATGGATGTTTTGTTTAATCGAATGGTTAATAATCGTATCGATCGATTCTATGAATCGAAGAAAGTAGGAAAAGGTGATAATTTTACAGATACCTTTTAACATTTGCTTTGGAATTCATGATCGTCGATGTGACCTTCTTTTCGTGAATTTATAGGAGGAAGTAAATTTTTTCGAGCAACGTGTCAATTTATATTTTCAATAATCTACAAAAAGTAAATTTGATTTCGTTAACGCGTAAAGTTCGTGTCACGTAAGATTTATTTATATTAGTGAAATGAACGAATGTTTCATAATAGGTGATCGCGAAAACAGTATTGGTCAGAGGATTTCAAATAGAGGAGAAACTTGAGAAATGTTGGAGGATTACGAATCGACCGACACAGATATCCGTCGTTCCAAGAAACAACATTTCGTAACATAATAAGGATCCTCTCGAAAATTCGGAATCCCTTTCCCAACGTTCGAAGCTGTTGCAACTCGCGACATAATACGTAATACACGCCTCCGTATCTGCTCGGATTTAATCGCGACCTTTTATCGACTGGAAACTCCGTGTCTGGAACGAATTCATGTTTTCGTAATAGTATCCATAATAAAGTTCAAAATCCCCCTTTAAAGTTCACGAAAGAGAAAAACTTTTCAAGAATTTTGTGAATAACATATCGGAATAGATTCTTAATACGCGATGTTTCTTCATCGAACGGATCGTATATCGATTTCAAAACCGAGGAAACTAGAGTGTCGTTTAGTTTTATAGTAGACATTAATCGAAGTGTCTCACGAATTCCATTAAAATATAAATCCCGTTAGGCTCCGAGTCTGATTTGTTTAATTAAAATCGTCGATTTGATCGTTTTCCGAAGTAATACTAATTAGAATATTTCGATGCAGTATAAATATATAAGAAATAAAGTAGTATAAAGGATTTATGTAATCTACTGTCATAAATATCGTATCATGGGCCGAGCTCGAGGATCCTACAAAAATAATCACGACATTTCTATATTCCATTTAATTTATTCCTGCTATCTGAATAATTCTAAATCTTTGCAAAAACTTTTCTCGTATTCCGTTTCCAGATTATATTTGACATTTTAATATTTATAACTGGACGAAAGAAAGTTTAAACACGATAATTTCATAAAAGTGGATTATATTTGGTAAAGCAACGAATAATATATATTCCAGAATAAATGATAATAAAATATAAATGTACGAAAGAACCTACCGATATTCGTGTACGCAAGGATCAATTGTAAATTTTCTTTTCTATTCGTCGCTGCAATTACGAAATTATCAAGCATTAAGGAATAAGGTAGAACCTAACAACTGAATATATCTCACAAAACCTCTACCATCCACGATCTGTATCTAATTGCAATTTTCCACACAATACTCTCAACAGACCATCGTCTCGCATCTTTAAAGAACTCATCATCGAACCTAGCTTTCCCATCGACACGTTCGTTCGCCCGTTCCAACGCGTTCTCCCAATCCTGCGAAGTACGGCACACGAGAGAGCTTCGTTATGTCTCGTCGCCTCGAATCGATTACGCGATCGTCGCGCGTCAACTTCGATCGAGCATCCTAATTATCTCTGATCGCGATGCACCTGAGAGAAGAGGACGATGGAGGTCGTCGAGGTCGTTCAAACCGGAGAAAGGTTTGGCATGTTTGGCCGAAGGGGAAAGAAAGATGATGCTAGAGGACAGAGTGAAAAAGAAAACGAGCGTTCCAGGCCGCTCTAATTACTACCTTCGCTTCGAACGAACCGTAACGAAGCGTTTATGCGTCTGTGGCGACATAGCTTCGCGGACAGACGGGGAAAATGAGACGAAATAAAAAGAAGAACGAAACATGGAAAAGAAAAGGAACAACAAGGACAACGTGGAATAAAGTCTGTCTCGTGTGCATATATAGCAACTGATGACAGTACCCATTGTAGAAACGCTTGCAGAAACATCGTACGAAATATACTACGGTTTCGTATTCGATCAATACGATCATGACAGCCGTGCTCCAATGAAATTTCAAAATACTTCGTATAACGCGTACAATATGCACGTAAGAGTTTTCTATGGTAAACGTTCGAATACCTTCGTGAACCACTGTACATTGTATATGTACGAAGACATTCGTACGTACCTTCGGATCTACGTTGTGTAATCGCATGGATGACCTGGAAACAGGAGCACACAGCGTTCTGGACGAGGTGAACAGCTTGTTTTCACGCGACAGAACTGCGTATCTTTTGCCGCACATCTGCGTGAGCGCCCCCGTTCTTGGACAGCCACAATTAGCCTGGCTCCCGTTTTCTTAATTAATGGCCGAACTCCTCTTAACGATGACAATTTTTTCGATAGTGAAATCGAAATTGCGACACTCGCTTTTCTCCGGCTTTCGTTTCGATCATCACACGGAGCGTCTTTTCTCGAGTCGACTGCTTCTTGCCTGATTATTTTTAATATGGTTTGAATCGCGTATCCATCGCTGCAACTATACTATTCTGTCTATTTATTCCAGCTAAAAGGTTTAACGAGTTAATATTTTCTACATACTGCTCCTATGTAGTTTTTACAATTACCGATAGTTAGACCGCGAATATATTTATTCTCAGTAGTAATATTCATAAAAGGCCACGTGTCAAGTCGGAATAGTAGATATTCAGTAATATTAATAAAGTACAATTTTATCAAGACTTAAAAGGAGCCATCCATGGATCTAGAAGGTGAAATCCTCCGTGATCCCACCTTTTACCTCTTCGTCAAAATAAGAAACACTGACGTCACTCGCGTCAAGGAAAATAACATCGTGCTACTTAATTTGAATCGGTTCTGGTGGTACAGACATTAGGTCTCTTCGAATACGAATCTTAATAATCGAAAATGTCCACAGTAGTTGAAGCTAATTCGTTTGGTACGATTAGATACGGTTAAATTCTACGCTTTCTCTGCTGAATCGCTACACTACGAGCATCGAAAACGGGAGTTCTCAGAGGCACTCGAGGGCCCATTAGGACCTAGGCCATTAAACGCGATCGCGACCGAGGTGAATTCTGTTTGGGCCCGGGGCAATCTTCACGAGCAACGTCACGAGCGTGTGTAGATCTTCTTCTTCCTCAAGGTTCGGCAATAAAAAGATACGCGGCAATAAAGGCCGATCTGCTCTCGGTATCAACGAGCTACGACCACTTTTCGTGTCATTACCGGCGCTCTTTCGTATCGGATGAACAGGAAACGACCGATTCGCTTGACTTCGCCGTAATACGTCGTTACCGCTGCCACTAAAGCTGATCGTAAACGCGAATCGATTACGAATATCACTTTTTAATTCACGATTATTGCTTAAAGGCAGACATCGTGTCCTCGTGGTACGACGATCGTAACAGAGCAAGTAGATATAGTTGGAATTGTGACGCAAGCTTACGGCATTTCTCAGAATGTTTAGATTAGAAATATGCTAAATATTTACTATACAGAGATTAGCGTAGATATTTAGTTATTTACCTATTAATACCTATACTAAATATTTTATCTATGTCGATTAATACTTTTTAGTACTCGAGACCAAAGTTGGAAATTGTAATTATCACTGAATTATCAAAATTCTTAATGTATAAATATAATGAAATATCAAAATTCTGAACAAGATTCTGGTTATATAAGACTGACGATATTTCTATCAATTTATTCCCATTTATCTGAAGATCTAACAACGACGTACGAAAATTAATACATCTATGAATTCCTCGGACAGATCAATGGATATTTTCCTATATAACGTTCTATCGGTATTTATCGATCGATATCAGGACCAGTTTGGTCAGTACCGAAATTTATTTTTTAAAAGATCGTTTTGAAATATATTCGACGGTCGCTCATGTCGAAGAGGCGAAAATAGAACGATACTCTCTGGAATACAAGAACAATTCTTTCTTCAAATTTTGCATATAGTTCAATAAATAATTTACTTATACGAAAAACACGAAAAAGGATCGTTTAATGAAATAACATATTAGAAACACAGACTTTTTGTCGAATAAATCTGGAAATGTTTTTCGCTCGCAATCCGACCGTCGGGCATCGTCAGACTTTCCAACCAAGAGAACAAGAAGCAGAGGACCAACATCTTAGATAGACTGATCTCCTAATGCTCGAGATACGAGGGCAGCGAGGCGGTCGATCGCGAAAGGGGGATCCTCGTGGAGGTTCTCTCGGGTCACGAGCATCACGAGTCGCCGGCAGTAGCAAACGTGGTAGTCGGCCAGGCTGAATCATGCCTCCTTCGAGGTATATACGGGAGTCAATTGGACGGTTACGCCGTCCACGGACCAAGGGAGCAGCCACGAGCGGAGGCGCCTTCATCTTTACGACAACGCGTCCTCGTAACTCCTGGCGTTCTCCTCCTTGTCCTGCTCCTTCTTTCCCTTGTCTTTCGGTACTGCGAGGATCCGCTGCTTTTCCTCCCCGGCCGTTTCCCCCCTTGGCCGTGTCGCATACCGAATGCACCGGTATCAACGTTAGATCTCTCTATTCGCGGGAGAAGCTGACCCTGCACGCTCAACGAATCCATCGAAAGATTCGCTCGTAAAAGGCTTCGAGAGAAGGATCAGCAAGATGATCTGGTCTCTATGAAACTGTATCGTCGATTTGAGGATGTTGATTCGTTCAAGTTGAGATTAGACTGATCAGTTGAAAATTAAGAGATACGAAGACCATGGGAGAAAAATATGACAAGTACATTTTTATGGATTTTTCAATTTTTAGCGTCGCTTTACGATTAAGCGGATGTGGAATATCTGAGTCTTCCATCAATTACGAACGTTTTAATTGTCTGTACAACTGTTCATCGTCGTCACTTTATTTGGAAGAATAAATCGTTAGTCGAACATTGAGGCTTTACGAATGTTCTATCGATGTCTGACTATGTAATACCAAAACTACTTACTGAATCTTAATGAAATTACTTGATAGAATTTCAAGAATAATTTCATTACCCGGATACATCGATGTTCACATTTTCAAAAAATAAGCGACGACTATTTCTTATTTAGTATCTTTCGTACGAAATATACCCATGAAATATTAATTTCAACCGATTTACTTTGTCGTTATTACGTTACTTTTAATTTGCAAATGTAATTCTCTTTTTTATATTCTTCTTTCGTGCGATAACGAAGAGAAAGCTAGAGAAAAGCTACGTACCGAATTAAAAATTACGAAACACGCGTGAAACCTAATTCCGCGTTTTCCATGTTCCAATCCGAAGAGGGTTCGACGAGTCGATCGACGCAACGCTCACGAATAGCGTGTAGCGATGGCTCGCGTAGCTCTTGTTGGCAGTCGAGGGGCCGCGTGTTGCGCGGACGCCTCCGGATACCCGCGAGCACCCTTCCACTCGCTTGGTATCGGTACCCGGTGTAATTGGAGCGATCGGCACTTGTTTTCGCACGGCGCGATCACGAGCGGCCGCCTCGACCTCTCGCAAGTACCGGTACTCATTACGCGGCTTCGACGCTGCCTTCCACGCTGTGTATCCCCGTTACGCTTGCCTGACTCGATATTCAATACACCGAGCCTGCACCTTCAGCTACGATCGGCGTACTTTGTGCTTCAAGCCAGGCCGCCTTTTATCTGTTCGCTGATTTGTGACTCGAGGAAACTTCTCTCGGTGATTCATCGTATTTTGTATTCTCGTTTCTGTTGTCTAAACTGTCTAAATTCGGGGAAGATCGCTCTCTTAACTCTTTTTGTCTTATCTTTTATTCAGAAGATTTTTTTAATACGTTCGCAAGTCTGTTACATGTACGAAATTTATAAGCAATAACACGATCGAAACATTGCTCCAGCGAAGAATGCCATGCGTTAACGGTAGCAGGGAGTTCTCAGAATTTCTCATAGTAGGTGTATCGTCCGAATAATTGTGTAATAAGTTTTTAAAATGTGTGTGATATTGACTTTAATACAGGAAAATAAAAAATTACGAAGTTTTGAAAAAACCTTACACAAAGATACGTTATTACTGTAAACGATTATAACTGTCCTTCCTTTTATCGGCCACATCGGTGCTTGATATCAAACGCGAAATAATTTGAAAACGTCAGACGAGCAATACAAATTTGAAATGTCCAAGTTCCAGAAAGCAAACGAAACTCAAGCTGCAGCCTCATTCCTCACCAAAACCTCCCATTTATAATCAATATCTCTCTCCGATCAACAACTCGAGCATCCAATATGCACACGCCCGTCATACGTTAGCTCATCTCGTTAAGTCAGCTCGCCGGTTTCTCAGTAAATGTTCTCTGCGGCCGCATCTGTCGTCGCGCGGCTTGGTTAAGGCAGCCACGAAACGAAACGAGGAAAGATACACGACTGACCAAGGCCCGTGGAAGGGGCTGAAAGCGAGAGCAATTTGGTGGAGAAGCCGGCGAGGGCGGTGGGCCCGGCGCTGACATCTCATTTGACTCCGGCGAGCAGGCTATTTTATTTAATCCGTGATTTACGGATGCGAACGAGGCGGCCTCCTCGGCATGGCATCCCGTGTCGGCCATCTAAGCGCATAAAAGGGAAGATGCCCCGCAGATAAGGCGCGCGGCGACCGAGAAGAGAAGAAGAAGAGAGAAGAGAGAGGAGAGAACCGAGCGAAATGCATAACTTAACCCCGAGCTCGCGCCGCGTAGCGAGAATTTAATCTCTGAAAGCGTCGTGTCGTGGCCCGCGCGACCTCCAACCCCCTTTCGCCCCCGAATAAAATAAATAAATAGGACGCCGTTCGAAATATGTCCCCCGTCCGGCTGATATATATATAGAGCGGACTACCATCCAGCTTGGAATTCTCGGGCCGCTCTTTTCTTACTCGGCAACAAGTCTCTCTCTTTCCCCGAGAGTGCAGCGTATGTGTTTCTTCGAGAGATCGAGAATTCCTCGCTAGCGAGATGCTTCACGGCTACGAGCCGTCCAAGAAGTAACCGAGTGTACGTATGGTTTTGTAAGCCGAAAGAATCCTCGGTAGATGCTAACGTGGAATTACGGTGGAACAGCGTGCGAATATCGTGTGAGAAAGCGTGGACATTGTGTGGAATACGACGAAGTTAGAAAATTAATAATTAAACCGAGGAGTCGACGATGCGCTTGTAAATTCTTAAATTTTCTTGAAATATTGAAGATGTAGGTGTATTCACACTGTATATATTCGTCGCAAGAACATACAGACAATTCATGTATATCTTTATAAGTGAAAATTTCGCTTACGAAAAGGGAAGTTGATCGGTTTGGTTTCAATTATCCAATAAAATTGCACGATGAATCACCAGTACAGAGCACGAAAATGTCAGGAAGACAGCAGTTGGAATAAATCAGAGGAACGTTCGCGAGCGTTCGAAAGACCACGTACGGGTTAATCGAGGGCAAAGGTCCCGTGATCTAGATGTGGAAAGCACGCGTCGTGGACACCTTTCATCATCGTCATCATCGGCGAACGTATCTTGCGCGGTTATCGTCGACCAACCATCGATATCCGCTATGTGTTGGTGTAGATTGCGGTTTAAAGCCGAGGCGACGACGCTCGATCCGCTCGTGTGCGCACACCGATATCGGTAAGCGGCTGATGACCTAGCCACGATCGGGCCATCACGTCCACGGCGTGCTCTGGCCATCCGTCGACTCGCTCCATATAATTTGGAGCGCTCACGTGACCCTGAAACGACCAGGGTCAACGCCACATTTGTAATCTTCGAGACGCCGGCGCGACCTGTTCGCACGTTGTTCTCTCGTTGCTCGCCGCGGCAGGTAGACGACAACGGCGTCACCGATCACGAGACGCTCGTGTTCTCCTAACGTCTTCGAAAGCTTAGATTTAGGTGTTGTTCGTCAGAGATACGAAATTCTTCCTTTCTCTTTTTAGGGATGTTTATCTTGATTTTTCGCAACACGGTTGAACTCGTTGCATTTATTGGATCGAAATTTTAGTTATAATACAGCCAATCCTGATTTTTCGTGATACGTACAGAATGTTGAAAAAGAAAATCGTAGGTATAAATTCTATGTGAAGAGAAAAGAAAGAGAAAACATCGAGATTACGCTAAAACGCTTGAAGTATTGAATTTTTGGATTTTGAACAAATACGACGGGACATAGAAGCTCGTAACGAGGATTAACATTTTCAAACGTTACGAGACACCGGAGAAAACGTAGACAACGTGATCAAGACAAGAATGCGCGAGTTGCTAAGCCTTCGTGTTTCAAGCAGATCGCAAGAAACGGCGACGCAAATGTATAAAAAGCATGCAAATAAATCATCGCGCACTTTATGTTTGTACCTCCAGAGTGAATCATAGGAAGAAGGTCACGATGCACCTCGGTAACGTCTTCGGAGATTTCAAATGCATTCCACACTCGTCAAACCTCGTCCAATAATAATCATGAAACAATTCAAAAGAACCATAAACTGCTACTACCTCGTTTCTAAACTAGACTTCGGTTCATCCATCGTTGACAACGTTTCTGCAATTTTAATCAAACCTGTTTTCTCGGTTTCCAGTAGTAACAGTTCTCGTTGCTCCCGGCTAACGATCATCGACGCGTTAACAAGCAGCGTGAACAGATATAATTTCGTCCCTCGTCTGTTCGATACCATAATATTTCGCGACCGGTAACAAGACGTTCTGATACGGTATCAACGAGATATCGCAGGTGGAAATTACGGTACGAAGATCGAGCTCGATGATGCATCGCTCGAGCTCGTCTTAACGCTAAAGTGTATACCGTTTTCTTGGCTTATGCTTTACGAGGGACGATTTCGAAAAATGCCTGATTTACACTGGCGACGAGTGAATTAAAATACAAGTTGCCGATCGGACGGTGTAGGCGTGCAATCCGATATCGATCTTTCGCGCGTATAACGAGTCGTTCGTAACGCTCTCGTCGCGTCGTCGCGAACAACGAGCGTGGACAAGCGACGCGATCGCGCACCAGGACAGGACGACTATTAAACGTAAACATCTGGTGGCTCGAAATGTTCGGTCATTTGCGTAAATCACGATGATAAATAATAATCTACGCTCTTTAAGTAAGTTCTAGGCAATAATTTAGATCCGCGACGCTGGTTCGAAGAAAGAACCTGTACAATGGATGAACCGTTGTAAGGAAGATCAAAGGTTATATAATCCCTCTACGTGTCTTGTGGGAACACGATTCATCTCCGCGGCTGCAATCGTAATGCTGGCTGGCGCGGCGCGCGAGCGACCGGTGCTTCTGCTTAAAATTCATAATAAACTGCACGCCTATCCTATGGCATAAAATTGCCTCAAATTAATTGCGGCTGGCTCCGTTATTGGCCGAGATCAGCACCTCCTCCCGTCACGTTCGGAATGACATCGAAACGATAAACGTGAGATCGTACCGTACTTGCCGGCTCATATCGGTTTAACGATAGGGAAATTTCTAGAGAAATCATGTAGCGAATGAAGAATTCTTCGAATTTATAGACGTAGATCGTAGTAATGAAATTTCAAAGTGTTTCGTGTGATACGCGTAATATATTCGTAAGAACGTGATAAATGTTCGGTAGTCTTAAACGTACGAGTATGGTCAGTGATCTCTATGAACCACGAATATATTTGACACAAACGTTTTCCAACCTCTATGTACATTTTCAAATCGATTTCAAATATCGATATAATCACGATAGACGTGTCTCGTTGCGATTGAAATTGATCAATGAAATTTCAAACGTATTACGTAACAACGACATATACATACGCAAAAGTTTCCTATGGTAAGTATTCCAATATATTCGTGAGTCCTAACCAGTCACGCTGTCTCCAAGAAACATCATCAAAACCCAGGCCATCGTACGAAAAGGAACCCCTTTAACAGTATCGTACATTGCCGCAAACGTAATTGCGCAGTCGGCGATCCGACCAGCTCGCCATCGTTCGAACAAAAGAAAAAGATGGAACGTAGTCGGTTGTGCACGAGAGTCGGGTAAACACAATGCATTACGATGCACCGTAGCACCGTGGTCTGGCTCATGGCAAGGAACACACGAGTGGCAAGAGCGGTGGTCGTCCTTTCTACGTCCCTCATGCATGCACCACGTCCCGGGCGAGCAACGTGTCGTAACTTACGTGGCAGATGGCGATCCTCGCGAGGAAGGCACCCAACGGAGATTAGATCGATTTTTCACGGTTCACCGAGAAAATCGCTCGACGGAGCTCCGCTAACAAGCCGGCAGATGCAAATCTGAACGCGCGTAGATAACGCTGCGCGACTCGCGCAACACACGCTCTATCCACAGCGTGCACCGTGGATGAAAACCGGCGATGGCTGCGCCTACGAAAGAGGAGAATCATCCTCAACTAGATCCGGTGTCTCTTCGAGCTTAATCACCGACTCTCCCAGAACGCGGAACCCCGTGCCGGCCACGCTAATACGTTCGCGCAATTAATTATGTGAAATTTACGAGTGCGCTTCGGAGGCGAACTCGGACAACGAGCCGGTCGCGCGACTAATATTTCACTCGGGTGATCGCGGCGAGGTGCACGCGAGATGCCGGATGTGCACCGATTTATGAAACTGGCTACCGTTTCCAGTCGTTTGGCCGCGATTTCTGCGCGTGAGGTAGAACGAGTTTTGGGAACGAGGATATTCCGCAAGAGGTTCGATAAACGGAGACGGCTTGCTTCGATCGGCCGATGTTTCTGTTGATCGTTGTGAAATGTATATATAAAGTAGAAAATTAATATTATGCACGGAATGTCCGCGTTCTTTGCTCGAAATAAATATGCTTTTGCTCTTTGCTCGTACAAGTATATCAACACCTTCGGGAAAAGATAGCTATTTTGTATTTTTCTGAGAAAAATAATGCCAACGTGAATAGTGACAGATGTACATTTAAATGTAAGACTGTAGTAATAATTCTACTATATGGTAGAAAATAGTTGCGATTTATGAAACTACAAAAGTATATAGCTACCGTTTCAAGACGTTTCACCACAATTTCTGTTTGGTGGTTAGGAAGGGTTGGATCAGAGACGCGGAAACGTTGGAGAAGATCGGATAAATTGGAGCGTGCTGAGCGAAATGGAGTTTCTTCAAATAGATGATGTTTCTGTTAGATCGTTTCTAATGGCAACTTCCATCGCGAGTATGAAGATAGCTCGACGAGGTACACATATGTAATAGTTTTGGAGAGGTAGTTTATTTATGGGGTAGTAAATTATGTTCCTTTCCCTTACTTTGATCTTCTAAATAAGAGCTCTCTTAATCTACGTATAAATCAGCAGGCTGAGAACGTTGTTTCTCGAAACATATCACTCTTGCTCGCATGATCACTGTAATTTACCCTCTTGAATGAGATTCGTCATGCTGTTCACTTAATCCGTTCTCTAATTTCATCCGTGGCCGCAGCTATCATTGTTTCGCGAAATCTCCCGTCTTATTCGAGTTAACCATAACTGTAACCCAAATGCGTACGATGCTCTTACATTTCAGCGATTTTCTGGAAGGCTTAATTAATAGCGGAAAACGTTTAACGCTAAAACCTTCACGCTTTATTATATAAACTGTGTAATTTTTTCGCCTGCATTCATTTCCACTAAAATATGTAAGGTTATTTCTTAATTTCTTCTGGTCTACGATAAATATCTCGTAATTTCTATACAGATTGTTTTTTAATCGACAATCGTATTCCCTTACTGTGTTGGTGAAATTTCAAAATGTTTCATACGACACAGACGTACGGACACAGAGCTCTTCTATGCTAAATGTTTCAGTACTTTCGTCTTTCTTAATGCGTTTACGGCCATCTAAAGAGAACAATTTTGATTTGAACAATTAATTGGAACAACTTGGGATAATATTAAACGCCAAATAGCGGCGTAATAACTAGTAAATAACCAACGTAGAAAGACTATAGTACAGAAATCACCAACGGTCAAATACTTTCGTGAGCCAGTGTGTACGTTAAACCGTAGCTGTATCGCGTTTCGAAAAATCGATACGAGCTCGCGAAACGCGTATCGATCGTCCACATCTCGGCCCGTCGAAAGGAGGGAGGCAAGCAGCGAGATCGATAAATCAACGAGAGTGCTGGCAAATGCTCGCGTCGGTGAGGGCGTACGTACTCACACTTGCATATACATACGGCTTACGGGCTGCTTTATATGAATCGATTCGGATCGTCGGCCGAAAGAAGAACTCGTAAGTCGTGGCTCACGGCCAAACGATACGAATCTGGCTCGATGTAATATTTAGCCGATCGCCGCTCCCCATATGCCGCTGGGACGGAGCCGGTGAAATGTATCACGGAATAATGGCCAGGAAATCAGCTATTCGGCTAATCGTAAATTTAGCACCGATGCCACGCTTCAAAAGGGACGCGGAAGATTGATAGTGCGCGAATTGAGAGAGAAAGAGAGAGAGATAAACGTCGGACGATCGTTGAAATATCTTTATGCGGTAGACTTCGGCGAATTGTTATTTATGAACCTGAATTCGATTAGCGAACCTTCCACTGCTACGTTTGATAATTAAATTATCTCTTACGCTTTTGGAAAATTTACGCCTCTGGTGTTTTCACCTTCTTTTTAATTGCTCGGGAATTTAAGTAAATTAATTCCTTACAAAATCTTGATAATTATAAAGATACTCGAGTCTTAAGCTCTTGTCCTACGATATGAAATCGTGAAACAAAGAGTAAGTACAGGTTAAATTACGGATAGTTGTCTAGTAGTTAAAATGAATCTATGAATCGGTTAGATCGCATTTAATCCCGCTGCGATTCTCAACTTTTCCTCCTCCCGTTTCAGCAGGGAAGAGAATCGCACGACTTCTATGTTTAACATAGGAATCGAATCGAGCGATCGTGCAACGTCAGCGATAAGAATTTGTTCCTTCCATTTTAGCCGAAAGAACAGAGTCAAACTAAACTCGATCCCACCAAACCTCACCGATCCCCGTCTCACACATCCACCAACAACCACAAATAAACATTCTTATCGAAGCTTGCAATTCTCCTTGATCTCCAATCTTACCAAATCCCATCCCCGAAAAATTGCCTCACCGATCCACACCCAATAAAACCTCTGCCAACGATGTTCTCTCAGCGATTGATCACTCGGCGGGCGACACGTTGCCACGGCGCTGCAGAAGGATGGCGCGCACGTGCGCTCGTGCAATTTATTACGCGATAAACAAACTCGTGGTCAGGTTGTATAGGTATGTACGAGGCTTAGCATGGTTGGCGGCCGCGGCAGTCGCGTTTGGCGCGAGATCGGCCGGCGAAGCCAGTGTCGGTGCAAGATCGCGTCAGATCGAGACCGCCGTCGAGAAAAACTAGTAGCGGTCCCATAGATCTGTCGATCCTCGACTGGCCTGCGTTCACCACGTACCGTCTTCCCTTTTTTCCCTAAAGCCTCTGCTCTCGCCACCGCTTGATCCCGCGTGGCCGTTTGTCGCGACAGAACCGCGGTTCTTTCCTGTCGCGCGAACTCGCGACGAAACAGCTTAGTCTCTCTTTTCCTCTTCGTCGATCCTTTTCTACCTTTGGTCAGCTAATAAGCCGCTACCTCCCGACATTAAAGCTCGTATTACACGCCGGTCCCGTCGGTAATTGGACGCGTATTCGAGCCAGCCTGGCGCAAATACGCCGCGCCGCTCGATCTACCGCCTGTTCCGAGTACGCCGCGTCGCTCGATGCCTTCTTAATGAAAGGACACAGGAAGGATACGCTCAACCTGATGCGGACGATGAGAAGTTTAAGGATGATCGCGTTCTTGCATGGCTGGAAAGAGCTTTAAAGGCAGTTCTAATGTTTTATTTGGGGTAATTTGGTTTTTCGTGTAAGCGCTGTTAAACGAGGCTGTTAATGAATATAAATAAATATAAACGGCGAATATAGATGGATGATAGAGATTCACAGAAATGTATGCCAGATTGCGATTTTAAGGTACGAGCTTGTGCTTGTATGGAAAAGATGGAACATTAATTCCTGGTCCTTTTCATTTCCCAAGATTTTGGATGTTGCCTGTTTCTTTTAATAGATGTTGTCGAATTGTCGAAAATTGGAAGGAAATTTATTCTATAGAATGTTCCCAAATATTTGGTTAAGCTGGTTGAAATTCCTACATATAATTTTTTACATACAACATAGGACATCTCAGACGAGCCATTCAAAAGCCGAACTGTTCGTTCCTACTTGCCAGAATACACAATTTGGATTTGTACTTAAATTGTACATGGAAACGATTCCATTAAAGTGACGCAACAGAAAGATACCAAATAGACAGATATTTATAAAGACATGTAATCGGTATAAACCGTCTATTTCACTGAACTCGACCGACGTCAAAATACGAGTTAAAATAAACGCCATTAAGAACGAACTCCTTAAGTCGTTCTTAAAAAACCGCGACGCTCTAATCTGTCAATAGCATGACAAGCTGAGTGCGTCGATAATTCGTGCATACATATACAGTCGTCATGGTTAAGGAACGACAATTTTGTCCGATTTTATTTTTGTACAATTCGCGAATGTTTGGTAAATCGGGTAGACCGTCATTTTTGGTGGTTCCCGATCGTGTAAAAACAGGAACCAGGCGAGCCGGTGGATCGAAATTTTTTTAATGGCGGCATATAAATCGGCCGATAATCCAACGGACGAATTCCCACGTGGCATGCAAATGAACCGAGGTGGACGTTTTTCATTCAGCCGGAATACGTGTAAAATCTACTTAATGGTATAATTTCGCTATTAATCTCCGAATTTGCTTCCACCAGGGCGAGGACAGTTTCACCGATCTGCCAAATTCGCTTCTGTGTATAAACTCGATTCTGTGTGTAAATTTCTGTTTCTGTGTAAAACTTTCTTCTCGTGTGTGGTTCGTACGACGTAACGCAGCCTAATTATACGCGATTCGGTCGCGATTTAACGCCGTTATTCCGCCATCAATTTCGGCCTTATCCGAAGCAGTCCATGGCCTCCACCAGCCCGAGGACACTGGGATCCATCAGGCGAGCCTCGAGTTTTACGATCGACCGTCCCAATATCGCACCGTGTCGGGAATAAATAATTTGATTTCGAAACCAACGCGGATCGTCCCTCTTTCGCCTCTCTTACGTCCAATGGACGTCTTCCAACATACCGAACACTGTTTCGTCTCTTGTTTTTCTTCTGATTCTTTGCTCGTTTCGTTCGTAGCAACGAGGTGGAACGACACGAAGAAAAGGTCGGTTTGGTTCGCTAGAAGAGAGAGAGAGAGAGAGAGAATAGCACGATACGCTGCGTGTTCCCTCCAGAAACGTAACGCGACGGTACACGTTATTAGCATTATTACTCATAACGTTTTGATTCCAAGCGAGAGTCTCGGTTATTTTTGTTTACGGAATCTTTTACGCTTTCTACTTTCTTGGTGTTTGCCGGTGTACCCAACATATAATGTATGTACGAGAAACAGAATCCAGATACAGATTTGTTTTACAAACGCTTTGAAAAATGTTTTTTGTTACATAGAACGTCTCTTTTAGTCGTATTTATCTAAAAGACTTTTTAACTAATTTCTAACTTTGCCGGCGATCTTTTCAAATTAGAGATTTTATCGTAAGTAATATTTTTCTGCGAGCTCCGCAAAAATATTTCTCGTTGGTTCAAATAACTTTTACGGATAATCTGCCATCATCGTGATAATATTTCTCAGTAAAGCAGGACCTCCACGAAATCGACGGAAGACTATACAAAACCGTTGCCAAAATTGCCTGCAGTTACCGATACGATGTCGGCCATTACCGTTTACCGTAATCAGGCCCGTGAGAATTCGCTCGCGATTTCGCGCCGTTATTTCGCCATCAATTCGGCCCCTTATCCCCGGAAACCCTGTCCGCTCGATCGCATAACGAGCGACACGAAACTTTAAGGTCCTGTCGCGCGCGGATCGCGCGAGTTTTACGATCCTTTGGCTCGCGAGCACGAGAACGATTCGAATAAAATCGCGATCCGAGCGTAGACTCGCCAACAGACAACGTTCGGACTACAAAATTCCCAGAGTACATCGCCACCCTTCTTTTTTATATCTCGATCGGTATCACGCGACTGTAAATAATCCCGAAGAGGGCGTAAACGGCCGCGTAAAGAGGCTTCCAATCGCATTTTCGGGCCACGGAGGAATCTCCAGATCGGCACTGACGCATCCAACTCCATTGGGAATCGTGGAATGCTCGATCGGAAGCTGAAGAATTTTCGGAGTCGCGCGAAACTTGGATTCAGAGAAGATAATTCGTTCTCGATTTCCTGGAAGGAATGGCGAACTGGTCGTATCGACGAGATCGCTTACAAAATTATTCAAATAGAGAGAGGTGGATTTGGAAGGTGTCATTAGTTATCTTGGACACTGGCCAAGAGTGGAGGATTTATAACTTTGTTAATTTCGTATGGACCGTATCGTTTTGAAAGAGAGAGAGAAAGAGGGAGAGAGGGAGATAATCGAGTTACGTAAGTCGAAGACGATCGGATCTCGAGCGGCGAGGATGGAAACGAGCGAAGAAGTGGAATTGAAACGTTAGCGGGAATTGAAATGAATCTCCAGGATGACGTCATGGTGGTGACCGAGTTCGTTTGATTTAAGCGAGACTTACGCGGCTCGAGTGGGTTGAAATATCACGTAAGTCGCATGCTGCCGCGCATACGCAAATTGCACGAATTATTAATGCAACCGGTGCATCGATCTGTGACGCTTCGACGGTTGTGAGAACGCGAAGCTAATGGCAGTTCAGTCGTTATGCATTTTATGTTTGCGACACTGTGATTATGAATTTCTTTTTCGATTTGGAGATCCATCGATTTCAACTTAGTCTAAGCGCTGTTTAAACGGAATTATTTAAATACTCGGTGCAATCCTGATATTTTGAGTATATCGACGATCGATTGTTTTTTTTACGAGAAAGTTCTAAGATCTTCGGAACAATTTGTCGCTTCGCTAAATTTTGTTCAATCTTATATCGATAGACCTATTTTTTAAAAATTAGCTAACCTCGGTACAGAATTTTTATTTTTAATAAACAAATCTTTACATCTCAATTTTCTAATTATCTCACCAAACGAAAAAGCTTTCGATATTCGAAGATAAATAGAAAGAAAGAATACCATAGCGCCGGTATACCTCTATTTAAACCACAATTAGAAACAGCTTAAACTCGATCACCGAAAGTTGACCAAACAAATCACACATCTGTTTCATTACAAAAATGTGTCATTAAAAAGACACAAAACATGCAGAAATCGCGATAAAGTTTCACGATTCTCGGCAGACATGGCGACCTGGACGTCGTGCTGCTCTGGAACTACCAACCGAGCGAAAATTAAGGAGGAAGTCTACTTTTAAGTGGCACTTGGTCCCTTTGGTGCTTGGAACGGCTCCAATCGAATCGGTAACGAACGATTCGAGATACGGTCGAGGGCGTTATGCAGGACCACACACGAGGCGTCCGCGCTATCCTCGACCCGGTCCCACTAGGTAATGTTTCTTTTAAGTGCGAACACAAATTGTAACTGAGACGATGGGGCTTTCTGCCCTTTTCCCCCTTGCACGGGCCATAGCCCGGGCCCTGGGTCGAGAAATATCTGGCGGATCCGATTTCAAAAGCCGTTCGTTTGGATTCACGATTGTACGAGGGCCGTGGAGGAGCGCGGACCGTGTCGCGCCGCATCGACCATCACAACCCCGACGAAGATTCTCGCGTTCTCGTTCACCCTGCGACCGCGATCCCTTTGACGCTGTTACACGTTGCCACCACGTCGCTGAACCCAGACTCCTTGGCCGATTTATTTCGCCACCGTGACAATAAGAATACGGTTTTACAAGGTGAACTGCGAACATGCTTTTTGGGATTCAGGGTTAATACTTTTACTCTGCAGAGATTTGTGGTTCTCTTGGACAGTATGTTTAAATTGTACTCTCGTTGAAGAAGAGGCGTTAGGAGGATGTTCGTGTTCATTGTACCGAGATTAATCGTGCTTTCAATTGCTAATATCTGTCTTTTTTTTCATATTCAGATTGTATTTCAGTATTTGACGATTAGTATGTGAGACGTTTCTTTCCTCGTTATTCGAGTTTGCGATACGTCGAGCATAGGAAACGATTGATTGTGACGTACGTATGTATGTTGTATAAGGTATAATGGTATCCATTTATATTGACAATTACTTATTAGTAATAATTTTCTTAAACTTTGTAAAGAACATAATTTTTACAATTATCGTTAGACCGCGATTTATGCAAGTTCGTGCCTTTATAAATATAATTAGAAAGATACGATGTAGGTAGAAAATTAAAAGTTAGATTTCATCCGCTTTACGATATTATAGAAGGTACTTTGACGATTTTATACATTTTTACGTATCGCCCGCATTCTGTGTATCTTTGTACCTTTAAGTCTCTCATCGACGTATAGAGATCCGCAGTTTAATTATCACCGGTGCTTCGATTTTGCTCAATATCCGCGGAAAAAGTTGCATGCCAATACGCTCGAAGTATAGTGGAAAAAGTTGAAGAATTTCGTGAATTATCTCGTGGGTACCGGTTGGCTTTCGGCTTTCACTAACGGGCAGAGGTCGAAAAACGGGTAACCACGGCGCGTGTACAGCTGGGCGAGCGACCGTCCCTCGGAAGGAAGATCGAGAGTGTCACGCGAGGTTTCATTTCCACGCGGTCGCAATTATCATTGTGCCGGTGTTACGCCACGTGGCACTTTCGCACGCCACGCCTTCGGCGCGCGCTCGACCCGGCGTGCACGCGTGCCAATTATAGGAAAAGCGACTTTTTTTTATCTTTTTCACTCAGCGTGGAATTCCTGCGCGGCTCGCCTCGTGTCAAGGTACGTACGTCATATGCGAAAACTGGTTCGAGGGGAATGGGTTTTGCTCCGGTCGCCCTGGAAAAGCGTACCAGGTGAATCGAGAGTGACTCGTGGTTGCGTTGGGTAATAATCTCCTAGTTGTTGCAAGAATGAATTGAACGTTGTTTCCTTATTGAATTGTTTTAAACGATGAAAAATGTACGAAGGTATAATCGATTAAAGTTCACTTCTGTCGACTTCTCATTATGTTACGTGGACGGAAAGGAATAGCAAAATTGTCTCGACCAAGGTAGCTCGATGATCTTGAAGACACGACAGAAATTTATGAAAGCTATTTACGAGAACACAAATTGTCACATACAAAATGACAATTTTTCAAAGCAATCCCACGTATCCCTATATTTAATAATACGAAACAGATTATTCACATGTTCGATTAAAAGACAAAACTGATTTATTAAGTTACACGAACGCGAGATATTCGAATGGAACCTGAATTTACATAAACCAGTGGAAGCCATTAACACACAGTGGTCCGAAAAGTAGCGATCGAAACGAAATCGTAGAGTCCACCGTGGATCAGCGACCCACGCGTTAAAAAACATCTTGACGCGGGTCAACGGCGTCCTCGATACGATTCCAAATAATCTTGGCAATTGATCGGCCGCTGCCGGACGATTAAACCGCGCGTTTTAATGCTGCCCGCCGGCGTCGGTCGCTTTCATAACTTAAAACCTCGCGTCCCGAGGGCCTTCCACATTTTATGATAATGGCGCCTGGTAAATTATCGCCAAGCGAGAAATGAATTTTCAGAAGCGTTCGCCCCGTAACGGGCCGTGCGAGTGTTGCGTCGTTAAAAAGGGGACCACGAGCGTCACGACGTCATCGCGACGTCCACTTCGACTTACTCTCGGTATCACAGCGAGAAAAAATGTCGTTGGTGTTATCAAGCATCGCCTCGTAAACTTCTTCACCGCGAATTTTCGAATCGACCGCGTTTCCACTTTCCCTCGACTCCTCGTAATCGTGATGTACAATTATTTGGCAGGATAATTGGTGGAAAATTTCTTATTAAGTCGATTGGAAGATTTTATCGTTTTCGTTTCTTAAGAGAAAAGAAATCAACTTTATCGTTTTGAGTAAATATTTTGTTAATCGAGTATCGATCGTCGCTTATGACTGTCTTCTGCTTATCTGGTAATTCAATTACGTACTTTGAGAACGAATCGTATGACCAACATTTGGTAAAAACCTCTACACGTTTCTTAGACTTTAAGAAATTTAACAGAGATTTAGTAAGGTCGGTTTAGAGAGTTAGCTTAGAGAAATAAGAAAGAGCTATTGTTTCAAAGGAAAGTTAACACGTTTCATTTAATATAACTTAGAAGCTGCTTTATAGAAACCTTCGAAGATCAAATACAGATACTTGTCTGACGACAGAATTTTCCGATTAACCAAATTTAATTAACGATCAGTTTAAAAATGGGGGTGGATAAAAATGGTCGAAGGAAGGGTATAAATAAGTTTGAGGAAGGTGTGTTAAGTGGCCTACATTAATTCGGTAAGCGTAACGCGATCGATTAATACGTCAGATGATTTTTACATCCTCGTAAATTTTCGACACGGGCGTAATTTTCGAGTTTTAAGTGGCTCACTGCTTAATACTCCGATGTAATTACGATAAGGTGATCGTAAATTAAGTGAGTCAGTTTTGTTGTTCGATATTAGGCCTCGGATTGTTATAATTAAGTACTTTCAGTGTGCTGCTTTTCGCAGCCTTGGTGGCCTCTTGTTTGCCTCAAAGTATACACATTTGGTGATTGAAATTGAAGGATTTCAGTTTAGGTTCCATTTGAAGTACCATAAATGCGAGCGTATTATTCATCGATAAATGATCTGTACATACGATTAACCTTGCGTTCTTGAGTAAATTTAAAAAACTCGAACGATATAGATCGCCAGGATCAATAACTGAATAAGAATCAATTTGCAATCGTTAAAATTCTAACGCAATTTCATTCATCTATCCAGTATATCCAGTAGTATAAAAATAATAACAAGTTCCACATCTCTTTATACGTACAAGAACAAGAATTAATGAATGCTCAAAGAACTATACTCGTTACGTATACGTGTAATTCTTCGTCGGATTCAGATCATTTTTTGTTCTTTCTTCGATCTTCTCAATTCTCCATCCGTTGTAAAAATCATGATCAAATTCAAAACTGGGAATGATCGTTAAATTAAAAATTCAACTTCCACAATTTATTTTTCCATGTCAAATTCTAATATCCGATCCTCCTCCTTCTTTGAAACTTATTTCTCACCAAAATACTAAATTTCCACTTCGGTTCTCGTATACGTACTTCAAGAAATCTTACTCTTACTGATTCTTTTTCGTCGTAAAAACGAATTCGATAACTATCATTTCGCTATCTATATTCACCGAAAGAAAATCCCACGACTATACTGCGATCCATACCGTGAACTCCAGCTTATAATCGGAGCCAAGAGCTAGAGCTCTCGAACGCGGACATTTAATCGCAAGCCTAACGTGGACCACACCGGAGGCGATACAGTCCGAAGGATATCATCGAGCCGCGTTATCGCGACCTATTAGACACGCTTGTAGTCTTACGACCTGTCGTAACCGAGCCTACTACGTCGCTTTACCAGTTCTCGACTTACACGAAACAGGCCCCGGGTCGAGGGTCAGTTTCTCAACACTGGGACTACCGGTAAACAGCAGGATCGAGGGACGAACGAGTCGTCAGGTGTCCTTGACCACTGGCGATCGGTAGATCGACGTCGCGTTAACTTCACCAAGATAGAGATAATTAATCGACTATAAACGTAGCGGCACCATCGATATTAAATCCGATGATCTACGGTCGCTTTGGCTACGTACTTTTGATGGCGGATTTTCTTTTTATTCCGCTGATCGATGATTGAAAGGTTATTGCAAGCCATTTTCTGCTTAGAGCGAAGTTAATTAGCAAAGGGCTGCTTTTTTTTTCTTTAGAGCGAGTCAACGCTGCTTCCATGGTTTTACGTTTAATCGAAGAAGAATTTCTTGGTTTATGTTTTAGGGGAAAGTCAGGTATATTATAGAGAGAAGTCAATTATACTTTAAAGATTACTTTGAGAGAACAGTTGGCCATGAAGTTCGAAGGTATTTTCTGTATAGAAAAATTAGTATTCTTCGAACGTTATATTCGGAGGAAAGGGTTGAGTATACTTTGGCGACGGTATTTAAAAATAAATTAGGTATACTATTGTGCAAACTATTTTTGGAGAGAAGATAAATACATTTTAGAGATTATCTGTGGAGGAAATTTATTTCGAAGTTTACTTCTTTGATACTCGTCTCTTCGTACGACACTTTGAAGTCTGTTAGAACTAACTATTATAATTTATTAGCAATTGAAGTAACTCCTTATCCCTGTCCGAATTCATTACAATTATCGATTTCTTAAACCTCTATCTTCTTGTTAGCTCGAACTACCTTCAATTATCATTATCGCTAGAGGACGTATAATATTTTCGTACCTACCATAAAATTCACATAGGTAATCAAGCTTCCAATGGAAACCCAGCAACGAATATCGAAAATAATATTAAGATACGTCTGTTCCATGCTGGCAACATCAGATGAAACGTCTCGCAAATGCAACGCATTAAAGGATACTGAAGAGACGTAAAACGGTATTCGCGTAGTTAAAAATCATCGAATACTGAGATTTCTAGTGGAAAGCCCGGCAAATGCCAAGCCTTTCCGCGAAAATAATCCCACGGCCGCAGGGTTGTTGGCTCTTGTTGCTCGAAAATCCGGGCAAGGCTTCTACCAAGCTAAAAGGTCTCCAGATGCGTTGACCTCGGGGAGACCATTAAATGATGAATATTACCGGCAATTACGAGTATCCCAGTCATTGTGCGTGTGAATCGACCGAGGCAGTGCCGCGTGTTCGCCCGTTATCGTGCACACGCATGTACGTGCACTGTGCACGCATACGGGGTGAGAGTGCGGATTGAAAAAAAGAAGAGACAACCGGTTGTGCTATGCGCACGGGATCATAGAGCCCCACTCTCGAAAGCGACCTCTTCGCGGCTCTACCGCGAGAAGATGACATCGGGGTTCTCAACCTGCAGTCCCCTTCGATATGTTGCAAGTCGTTGAAAAATTTCGAGTCTTTCGCGTTTCTTTCAAGTTCGCATATTTTTCCTTCCATCGTTATATGCACGCGTTTTCTAATTTTTCAATAACTACGAAACTTCGTGACAGAAATTTTACGTATACGATAATATCAGCCGAGGAGCTTGAATTTTTTTCGTACGAATTTAAACTGCACCACGATACAACGTAAATCGTTTAAGGTATTAGTAAAATGTTAAAATATGATCGCTGCTGAACGAGCCTGTTATCGACGAACAAAGACGGCGTAATACGGCTATGTAATGGATTAAATGTTCGTTTTCAAAAGTTTGTCTCGCGTATTCCATACTTGTTACGAATAAAGTATTCCTCCAAAAAAAAAAAAAAAAAGAAGATATTCGAAGAGATACAAACGCGAGGAAGACACGACGAGAACAACACGGTTAGATTCGTTTGATAATTTCCTCGCGCGCCCATCAAACAATCAACCAGACCGAATCGTGCGACAGCCCGCATGCATAAATCACTCGAAAGATCGCACGTAGCCGGTCTCCGTGTCCGGATATTTGGTCGATCCAACCGATTCGCATTAGGATGCCGCGAGAGCTATCATTTTCTCTCTTGAACCACTTCCTCTAATTAATGCGCCGTTTCTCCCGCGTTAATCGTGTTCTTTCCAGTCGCACGGTTCATCGCGATGTCTCCGATACGATGGGAGGCAGCAGGAGCACAACCGACAAAGAGAAACGATCTCTCCGACGAACGAACGAGCAGGTAAGAGTATCGAGCCAGTGAGAGAGAACGAACAAAAAAAAAAAAAAGTATTCCGCGTCCCGGAGCTTCGAAACCGTTCAGGTTCGCGAACAGAAAGACTACGGCTGAGCAGAATCGTCGACAAGGTCCCCTCTGACCCGACGGCGATGGCAAACGATCGGCGCGCAAGAAGCGGAGCCTGATTTATGGGCCGGTCGCGAGGGCTGCGTCTCCTCGCGAACTCAGGCGTTCTGTACTTGCACGTACCTGCTCATACGTGTGTACATACATCCATCTCGCTCTCCCTTTCTTTTTCTTTCCCTCTACCGGCGCACTGTCTACGTACACAGGCTCGCGAAACTATTCCAACACTCGCAGACACCTTCTACGAATATATTATGCGCGTTGCGCGAAACATTTTGAAATTTCGTTAACGCTACGATAAAACACCGGAATCGGCGGTTAAGTTAAATTAGATCGGTCAAGTTTGAAACAGAGCTGAAAATATACGTATGTACGTAGAAACGGCAAGATATTTGGTATAGAAACGAAATTCAGAAGATCGATAAGAAACGGAGTTGATCGATTTGCTTTCTCAGAGGATCGTATTATAACGGGAAATATAAAGTGTGACATAGAGAGAAAAGTTCGTCGGTTGATTCATCGATATCGGTATATTCTTAACGCAAAATAAAATTGTTTCTAACTTGAAAGATAATCTTCGAGCGGAATTTCATTGTTCCGATGTCAGAGTCGATCCAGTAGATAAATATCGGCGATCTATTTCGTGACACCCTGTATACGTGCATAGGGGCATGTGTACGCGTGCACACGTCCGAACGATTCGCATAAGGCAAGATCTCCTTCCGGCCGGTGTAGCTATCTCGATCCGCGGGGGAAAGCTCCGGCAAAACGCGACACTCGGAAACTCTCTCAAAGGCACGGCTCTCCGTTGTCGCGTTCGCGATATCGTCGTTACCGCGATTGCTTCCGAGAGAAGCAAGAGAGAAGTTCACCGACACACAACGGTTACTCGATGCGTCTTTCTCTCTTTTGCTACTTGGTCCTCGTTCGTCGATCGATCGACGGATCGGTCGCGCGCGACGCGACCGATCGATTTTACCAAACGAAACGCACCCGGTTTCACCGCACGATCCACCAGTATCGGGATGATTTCTTGCGGTTGAAACGCGTTTCTCTCTTTTTCTACCGGTTGCTTCCCCTTTACAGCCGATGTCCTCCTCGTTGTTGACGTCCGAAGGATCATGAAGGGTCGCGAATCGAATCGATGTCTGTCCCCCTTTTTCCTCTTCTCTCTTCCTTCGTAAGATCCCTCTCCTCTCGTCGTTCCACTACTTCGTTCCGTCCAGGCTCGCTTCTAGGCTCGTCGGTAGCCGCCAGCGTTTACATTAATGTATGAGGGCAATCGTAAAGCTCGATGTGTACATACGTCTCGATCGGGGACCTCGGCCACGGTAGAGATTTTCTCGTGCGGCCAGAAGACAAAAAAAGGCCACGACATGCCGCGACGACGTGTACCCGATCTAATGCACTCGCCTATCCGTCCGTCGAGGGGCGCGCGGCCGGGCCACCGGTGCGCGCCGCTCGCACGACGAACCCGGCCATTATAATGTGAAATCGTGACGGCCTGCCGAGGCCCGGCCGCGGTTCGCTGATGGTCCGTTTCATTATGCTGATCGCGGTTTCGTCGGTTTCGAGCAATTAACATACAAGACCGAGGCTGCTGCTTCGCGATCTTTAATGTACGTATGGAACGTAAGGTGATACATAGTTCACGGGGATGAATGTCTCGAGGGTTTCAGACGGCAATTTCCAAGCGAATTTCACAATTTCCGATCAGAATTGTATTGTATACTATGAGTCGTAGCGACAGGGATGATTAATAATTGTCGATGTCGTGAAAGTAAAATAAAATAAAAGTTGAGTCGTATAATTACACAGAAACGCATACCTACTTTCTTTAAAAGTTAATCGCTCTTTTCAGAAAAATGGATACCTCGTCGAAACAACTAATCTTCTTCTTAATAATAAAAGTTAACAATAACGATTGAATACACTATTTATTTACTAACCTAGACTAAGTTGTTCACGAAGAAAATCATCCTACTCTTCTTACACCAATCGTTGTTCCCAATCTTCCAATTTAGTATTACATAAATGAAATTCGTTCGGCCTTGTCATATCGCAGAACCTCGAACCGCTAAAATCGCACCTCCACGTACATTGAAAAAATCTTACGTAGTCAGAGTTCGACAATCGGTTCACAGTTACGCCAGAGCGCGTTCTTCCTCGAGGAGGGTAAGTCGCCGCGATATATACACGTGCGCGCTGTGCACGTATTGTACACGTATTGTACGTACAAGGTACGTGTATTATCCGTGGAGAGGAGGACAGGCTGGTGGAAGAGGTCGAACCGAGAGGTCGCTCGGTAAATTGGTCGCCGCGGCGTTACCGTTGATCTACGGCAACAGACGCGATAGTTATGGAAAGGTTACGGTGGAGCGGTCGATAAAGCGTCGCGCTGCCTGTCCTCGGGAATCCGCGACGGCGGCCCGACGAATCGTAAATCGCGGAATCGCAACTGCTCAGGCCTGTTTGAAAAAGAACAAGGAACCAACCGAGTGAACCCCGAAGCTCTCGCGAAGAGGAGATTCTCTCGTACCGCGCACGTATTCCGCTGATCGCACGATTTCCGTCTCCTTCCGCGTGTCCCAGGGACCACGATCGACCTCCGCTGACGCAGATAAGCGATTTACCAGGAATTCGCAGGGCCAGTTTGAAATTTTCTATGTGTTCTTCTTAGTGGTCATATGTGACACGAACATGTATGTATTTACGAGCGAATTGAGAAGATTTCGCGAGAAAATCTATGGTTCTTTTTATGTAAATGGACAGAATGTTTCCCCGTGCAAACAGACGACGAACGTTAGAGTGTTACGTACTTGGTTAGAGTGTTAAAAAGTAAAAATTTTTAAATCAAGAATTAATATCTGATATTGATATCAAGCGTAGTTTCTATCGAAATAGTCGAATTAATTGTTTCATAAAGATTTCATTTGTACTCTTCGTTAGAATTGACTATGCATTATATCGCGTTTCCACTAAATATTCGTTTCGAGGTCTAGATATAGGATGTGACGATAAAGATTTCGTTTCGTATAAAGTTGGGTATCGAGTGAATTAGATTCGCATGAATTTTCTATCGGATATATACCATTAAATATTTTTCTATTAGGTAACTTCTATTGGATAATAGTCCTCGATTTAGATAAATTTCTGTGAGAATTCAGATCTGTGTGGCAAGACGCCGCTCGATAATTTAGCTGTAGAAGTTACTAGAAAACAATATACGATATATAGGACGATCTGGATAAATTCATATGGATATCTGCGCTCGAAATAACTTACGAGTTGACCGTCAAATCGCTCGAGAAAACGTTCCAGAGTATTATCAGAGTTCTATCCGGGAAAGGCATTGCGAAGAAAGATGAGTAGCCAGTTGGCCGACTAAAAACCGTACTTGGCGATCAATGATCTGTGAAATGAATACAGGTGCTTCGAATAAATCACGAGCTTAACACGACGGTGCATCATCGAACCTCTCCGATGAAAGTAGTTGCAACGCTAATAGGATGCACGACGATTTTTCAAAAGAACGCGGATATACCTGATAATCTTACGTACTTTCGAAAGCCCTACTGTGTAATAAACGATAGTACTTTCCTTGATCGAGGATGCTCGAGTCCTACGTTTGTAATAAAAATAACAACCAACCGTTCTCCCAATGAAATTTGCTTTTCACCTTTTAATCGACATTTAAAAACACCGATCTTCTTAAAACCAAATTCCTTCGCAAGGATTATTATCTTACTGCATATTTTCCCAAGATTTATGCGAGTTACTCGGTTGCTTCACCCTCTAAATATTACAACAATGTATTCGAATTTTCCATAACCGCACGAGCATCTATAATCTAACCATAACGCTAAAAATTTCACAGAAAATTTGATGAGAACATTCTCAAGACTAGAAAAATTCGAACTAACGAAAAGCACGAGATCGATATTTTTCGTCGTCTAAGATAGAGATCCCTGTGAAACAAAATCAGGTAGAAAAGCTCTATGCGCTTCGACGCGAAGACTCCACGGGAAGAACACGAGGGAATCGTAAATCGCATCGGTTCTTCACCAGCGTGCTTCAACGCGGTACAAAAAGCAAGATTACTCGGAGAGTTGATCGGGTCTGTCACGTGTCGGAAGCGAGGCGCACTCGCGAAGCGTTCCGAGAGACAGCTCGGAGATCGAGGCAGCGCGAGGCCGTGGATTTTTGCGCGGCCCCTCGCCGAGGCCGTTTTAATCTCCCTCGAGGTCGGTTCTCTGCTACACCCACACTCGTGTCATCGATATATCACACGCGAGGCGTGCTCGCAGGCCCGCTCGTAGCCCGCGACGAATCTCGCCTCCGGCCGAGGTTTCCGCGTTGTTCTCGATTCGAGGAGAAAACGGACTGCCCTTTTTTGGCCCGTTATAAGAGTGACGCAACTCGAAAAGAAGGGGGACCAAACAGGACCAAGAGTGGGTCTCCCGAAAAGAAGCAAGGCGCTGCTGGATCATCCAACGACTCAACTGGCCGTAAAAATCTCCTGGCCCTTATTATTGCCCTCCGATTCTGCGTGGAACGCGACGAAACGAGAGCTGAGAACGCTGTTACGCGACAGGTCAACTGCGTGGGAGGAAAGCCGTAAAGTATCTTTTTGGTGGTAAGTATTGCATCGGCGAGTGATTCTTTCGAAAGAGAGAAATGTTGTTTTGGAAGATACTGGTTTTACGACGTGCTATACGTACGATTGTACAGAGTTTGCGATAGCTTTTCTGGTTAATAAAATAGCGAAGGAATTTTTTTTTTTTTGAAGTTATTTCGTGGACGACGACAGGCTGTAATTAGGTTTTGTGTAATTACATAGAATCGATGATAGGTTTCTGGTTAGTAAATGCTAAGAAGATTATTAAATAAATTATTTTACGAGGAATATAATTTGTAATTAGATTTTGTACGATTATACGTATACTGGTAACGAGGTAATTTGAACGAAATAAATGGTTCCGTCGCGTAACGTAGCTGGTTTAATTGATATTTTAAGGCACGTATATCGACGAAGAAAATACTGATTTTTAACCGATGTTATCCACCCTCTGCTACTTCAAAATGATACTAAAAAGAGGATCTTATTTGCCAAGACTCTAGACGTAATTCGATCGAACAGAAATTAATCTCGCGTCTAATCCAAATAGAAACAGTTACGTGTAGATACTGAAGATAGATTTGGTCTTTGATATACGATCGTCATAAGAGATGAATATCGCTGATAAAACCGCGGTAGAAAGTGAAAAATCGAAGAACATCGTCTTCGAAGACCTACGCCTATTCCGGATGCGATTGGATCGGGACGCCATTAATAACGACGCACTTACCGATCCCATGGCAGGTGGTAGACCGCATGAAAGTCACGACCTGACATTTGCCTGGGTTGCCCGCGCCCGATCGCGTCCCGAGAACCGATCGCGATGCGATTTTTCTACACGCCGCCGGAGAAGCAAGAGAGCAATTTCAAGTGTAACGGCCGTCGCCACCACCAACACGCGAAACGCGTGGCATATCCTCGCTTTCTCTCCCTTTTTCTCTTTCTCCGTCTCCTTCCTTCTTTCCTCGTAATCGCCTTTTCACTTTCGACGATGTATCCCCTCGGTCGCTTCGAACTAACCCGCTTCGTTCCAGCTATACGCCATCCTTGCTTTCCATTCCAATCCTTCTTGTTCGTGTAATTGTTTCCAGAGGAAGACTATTATCCACTATAATAACTAATTGTTCGTATTACGTCTATTCATGGTTTTCTGAAGTTAGAATTGCTGGCGTCAAAGATGAAACCGAAATTGAACTGAAACAGAAACGCGGCGTATCTTCGAAATATATTTCCTACGTTTTTTGCACATTTAAACGTTCAAACGTCCGAAGTCTGTTAATCAAATTGTAGAAAATCTTTCTCTATTTGTTTCTTGTACGAACATAGCATCTAACCGTTTCAATCATTTTTCCCAACATCGACATCAGCTGCGTGTACTCTATGCGTGTACGTCTTTTCGTTGATTCTTCCTCGTGGTAAAAAATCTTCCTATTGAAATCTATTCTATTTCTCTTTTATACGAACATAATAATATATCGGAACAGGAGAACCTACAAGCAATATATATTTCATAGTTCGATGAATAGAATGCTCGATCTCGCAACGAAAGAAAAAATGCCGCAAATAGCTATCACATTCCTACTGTTATAAATCCAAGTAGATCAATCGATAGCATCCATTGCGAAAATAGAAAAAAATAGCAGAGTTAGCTTCATTAATCATCCATCAAATCGTGATAACATCAGTAGGAACTATCTCATTCTAGACGACTGACAGTCTTTCTTGCGAATGATTTTCGAAAGTCTCGCGAAAGAACCATTGCGCAAGATCGACCCGCGTGTCCTTCTTTACTATCCCTTTATCGAACTGACATTCTTCTGCTCCTCCTTCCCTAAATGTCGACCAACTCGTCTCTCGTACACTGGAGATCGCAAATAGAGACGAAGGATGGAGCCAACCGGAGTCGTTCGTTTCTCCCGCGGCTGTAAGAACAATTGTTTCGTTTCGCTGTACCGGTCGAAGCTGGGCGTACACCTAAACGTCGATGACTCTCGTGTTCCAGGTGCTCGAGATACATACACGGTATCGTACGCGAATATCGTTAGGTCACTCGCTCGATCCTCCTCCTTCTGCTGCTCCAGGCGACGTAACATTCGTAATAATTTCCTGTGATTTATGCAATGGAGTCGATTGGTTTTAATAATTAATATAAAAAATTATACCACCAGTTTATGTTGACGTTATAGATGTACAAATGTAGTTAGAAATACAGTTAAACGTACAACGATACTATAGTGTTTTTACCAATTATGAAATGAAACTTTCAAAGTCGCTAAAATGTTGACTTACACCGTTATAATAATTCTCAGGCTGCCAATTAAAAGAACATCTTTGATATATAAGGGTAATATTCATTAATCTTTTCTCAGCTCTTTAACCCGTAATAATTTTAATTAATCTCCACGACGCGTGACTGTTATCTACCCAAAATATTCCCGAAAAATTTCCATCGATATTATTTATGACATGGCGTACCGACAGAGAATTTAAAACACATATCGAACATACGACAGTGTACCACTTTCGATCGACGAAAAAGAAAGATGAAAAGCGATCGGGAACATCTTTCGACCACCCGTAACTTACGATCAAGGGGCCATATAAAGACGATATAACAGTCTGGTCCGATGGAAGCATAATAACGAAGCAATTCTTGCTTTCTCGATTTAACGAACGTCCACTTCCGTGATTAACGTTCGATCGGTATATTTTCGCGGCAGCGACGTTACGCTAATCGACCAACGATTTCCTACAATGTTGCAGCATGATATTAACGAAGGTGAAATGGACAAAGCACCGTTGGACGATTTTTCTTTCTGCGGCCAGAGAGAGGATCGAGAGGATCGATATCGCAGGCGATCACGCGCGTAATAATGATAACGCGATCCGACGCGGCGCATCGAATTAATTACCACGTGCTCGCGCGAGCGATTTTCTGATGCACGCCCATCGGCGCGGCACAGGACGAAACCTGAAATTATTTTTCGGGGCGTGCACGACGTTACAGTTAATTAACATGCGGTATAATGCGAACGGAAATAATTAACGCCACGGGGAGATCGTGTACCGAGATATATCGCGCGAACAGCGCGCACGTAAATCGAGTCGAATCGACTTATGTGCGTCGAGTATCCGCGAGGAGATGATATCGGCCCGTGTCGAACGCTAAATGTCACTCGATAGAATCTACCTCCCCGATGCGAGGATCGTCGATGACACGGACAGGGAGAAGAAAAAATATAGAGTGTGAGGGAACGAATGGAAGTATTCGAATTTTAATTAAAATCTTCAGTTCCGAATATTTTTGACAGGTTTGACATCGATCGTGTATCCTGTAAATAATTTTCACACTAGATTATATTAGAACGAAGTAAAGAATCGCAGAAATTCCATCGTTTCCAAAATAAAAATTATATTTTTCCTTATGGCGGTGAAACGTTATTTGAGATATTACAAATTCTTTGGCTTCTGTGTGTCAAAGAAATACGTAACAACCTGCTCTCAGAAACGTGGAAGCGTCTTAAAATAACATGAATTATAGTTAATTTTTTGTTTATACGAATGATATATGTTTCTATTTAATTTATAAAAATTCTTTTCGAAGATCTACAATTTTTTTTTTTTTTGTTTTGGACTGATTTATCTAGATTTTAGTAGTATATAAATATTAAGATTTCATATCGTGATCTTAATGATTTTAATTTAGTTGATGGGTACGCGTGTCGTTTCTTAGCATTGTTTGTATATAGTCGCTACAGACGATGGACGGTAATTAGCATATCCGTAGCAAAGGGTATAATGCGAACAGGATAAATAACGGAAGAATGAAAGCAGAGAAGCCAATTATATAAGGCACGGTATCGCAGCGATCGGCAAATAAGTCCATTACTTATTAAGCGTTAACAGGTTTCCAGAGAGCGAATCAAGGTAAGAACACGACCGGCTATCAACGGGATCGTCGCTCACCTATGCAGCTCGCAATGATACGTAGGGTTGCATAAGCAACCGCGAGAAAGGATCAGAGAAGCGAGGATGCGACGAACAAAATATTACCTTCGGGTGATTCAACGCCACAATAAATAAGAAAATGATAACTTTCCAAAATGAAATCAACGCGTGACAATCCTTAAACGATTCTTAATCAAATACGCTATATACATGTATAACGTAAGCTTTTTTTTTCTGTAACACGAATCTTAACACGTTTTATAATCTGGACTTGCCTAACGAGAAATAAAATAACTACTTTCATAAAACATCGATAGAATCGAAAGCAAAGTTTATAAAGAAAACGCTCGAAGAAATAAAGATTATTGGAACTATATTTTTGTACTGCTAGTGTACTGACTAATAATATTAGTATTTAAATTAATAAACGGCAAATCACAGGTTATTAACTACTACCGTAGAAATACTTTTTACAATTTCAGAATTTAGAATTACTGAAATTCCCAAATTCATAAAATTACTGTGAAAAATTGATTATTTTCGTTTGATAGTCCGCGATGATTAACCGTGGTTTAGAACTCCTAACATGCAGAATTCAAGGAGGACGTGGTTACGAATAAATGACGGAGATGGAAGCGCGTGCATTGGAAATTTGGCGGAATGAGGCGAGAAATTGAACGGATCGCCGGTGGATTGGGCGCGCGATTCAACGCGCGATAATCGCGCGAGTCGAGCACAGTCGCGCCGATATGCGGGTCCATCCCTCTCTCCAGCGGGACGCGTAAAGGTCAGCCTCGACGTAAAGGCCTCCGTAGACGTTCCACATTACCGTACCCGTTGCCATTTCTGGCAAATAGATCCGCGGCTCTTCTTCGTCCGCTCCTCGGCCTCCCATGAGCCGACCGCCGTGGACGACGATCGAGAAACTACGCCGAATCAACCGCTGCAAGTGGAGATTGGCTTTACTTCTGATCGATCGATGCGGTTTGATTGATTCTACCGAGGAAATTTGTAGAGTGGATAATCTGTTTCGAAGTGTATCGATGTTGTATTATATGGAACATAGAGGAGAAGATGGAGGTAAAGTATGAAAGATCGTGAGGGTTATGTTGTGTTCGTTTCACTTTACGTTACTCGTACAATCCATCCCTTTCGCCACTAGTAAAATTCAATTTCAAATATTCTACATACATACATACATACATAAACGTATTCTCATTCACACGTTTTAGAAATTCTATGCTTCTCCGACGATTCGCTTCCCTTTCTAGTCTATACTTTTCCTTCAGATTCAAACTCATACACTGATTACTATTTGAAAACGACCCTCATGAGAAACCTCATCCACATCAGCGATGCTAAAAACGTACACAATCGAAGAGCCTTCGTTCTACTTCTACGTTACAATCTTACGCTTTTCCTCGAATCACGTCGAATAAAAATACCCCTTAACCATTTCATCTGGCAAGCAAGAATCGAGTCATGAACGAAAAACATTGCAGCCGAAAACTCGTTAAACAACAATTTCACCAGATTGCAATCATTAAACAAAGGTTCGACTCGACCATCTTCGAAGATATAGGTACGCGTGCACGTTGCTCCACCGACTGCGCTTCTCCATTTATTGACATCCTACGAGATGACGATATCGCATGAGACACGATCTCGCCCTTGCGCGCGATTCGACGCGGCTAATGACAGCCGGCCTGGTCCGAGTTACACGCCGTAATGTGTCTATTTCTCAAGTGCCGATGATGAGGCTGCTGCACGGCCTTCCGGCATTCGATGTTCGATCGGTGGAAAGCCTCGCGTGTCGTCCGCTCGCGCGACGATTCGCACGATCGCGAAACGTGTCGGGACGCGATAGATCGCGTACACACGCTGCACGGCCTCGGCTGATTGACACGCTTCCGTTAGACACCGGCTGTCCCGCTTAATGGGCCATGCTCGTTGAAATCGTGCCCGAGATACCATCGTTCCGCTGCTCGAACTGTCGGGGATTCGTCAGCAAAACTAACGCGATAAGTCCGCCAACGGAAACGTATATCGAGGATTTTGTCTATATGTATAGAGGTTACCGTGTCGATTTCTGATTTTAGAGAAATTTTTTACACGAATGCTTCTCTTATAAATTATCAATACAGTTTTGCAAAATAAGCAACAAGTTCGGAACCGGACAGGTGCTTATTACGAGACGGATCGTGTATCGTATCGTGTACTATTCGGCTTAACTTTGTTCTGGAACGGGACAAGAAAGATTACGAAGGATGAGCGAGAGGCTCGACATAGCGGCAAATCATAAAGCGATCAACCGAGCAGTATATAACTCGTCAGTATCGCTAATAATAGAGTGAGAAAGCGTTATACATACGTACATATTCTATTCATCTTCTAATCTTAAGCGATGTCACTGTACGTTTGACCACAAAAATTTATGGCTTCGCGCTTTCACGCATCTCTCACTCTGTCGACGATTTCAAATGAAAAAAAAAAAAAAAGAAAAAAAGGAATTTGCGAGTTTCTTCTGTTTGCTTCCGTTCATGCAGTAGTTGTAGGTAAACGTTAATTCATACATATTTTTTAGCAGGTAGATTTATAACAATATAACGGTTATCTATAAAAATTCGATACGTCTTTCGAGGGGCATTAACAAATACATACTTGGAAAGCACGGTGACCATCGCGATGTACCGTAGCCTCTTCCTACACCCCGAGTCGATGCACCTGCGTTCAGGTGCTGAACGCTGCTTACGTTTACGCGGTGAAAGGCCGCGGATGGCATTGCTTCCCGACGACCGTGTCCAGTACACTTATTCGCCACGGGTACCGGAGACCAACTTCTTCGCTTCTTCTTCGACGAAAATAAATCTAGAAATTATCGCGACGAGTTTCACACGCGGCGACGCGACGCGCGCGTTTCGATTCCACCGCTTACAGCAGCCGAGACCGCAACCAATGCATACTCATCGCGTTACCGGCAATAAAGAGACGCGGCTGCCATTGTCCGCGCAGCTTCAAAAATGCTTCGTAAATTGCCGGCTGTCGGTTTCGCGCGTTCACGGCATTCCACGACGGCGCGAGTTTTCATCGATGGACACCAGTCGCTAATGGAGACGTACAAATGGTTATTGGTGTTATTTCGCCGAGTGGAAACTCGCGGAACGAACCGCCTGCGTACAATGCGAACTCGAGGTTGCGTAACGGGTTAACGGTGTCTCCGTAGCGGAGATCGTGAGATTTTCTCGACGAAATTTATCATTGACTACTGTTTGCCGATCGGGACACAGCATGTCGTTGGACAAAACAATGCGCAGAGTATCTGTTGGTTCGTGAAGGAAGAGCATTTTCTTTGCGAAATAAAACGAACGACGAGACGGCTAGAAAATATCGTGGTACAAGTTGTATTAGATTTGTAAAAGTGGTAGAAATGTCGAGTGGTATGCCTGCAATGCCTTCGATACAAAAAATAAAATAAAAATAACTGTACCGAGCATGGATTGAAAACGTCACATAATACGATACATCTGCGCTTCGTTCACGTGTTTGTCATAAAAATATTGATCCAAAAGGTACATAAAAATAACTAAAAACACTGTAGCTATTTAGATTCACGAAGATCACGTTCAACAGAAAAATCCAGCGCAATTACCTATAACCCATACGAAATTGAAACCGCGCGAATTTTGATACGCTCGTTGATACGAAAAGACTAAAAAAAATGGATTCTTATTTTGCCGTAACACGTGGTAGCGCGTTTCCCGCGAGAACGTGCGAGACACTGGGACGTCGGGCCGACTCCCACGCGTGCACGTGCTCACGCACGATCTCCTGTGCGTGCAACGGATGAGTGCGTATGGTAATGACAGGCCAGGAAACGCCGGCCGGGCGCCAGCGTGCTGCCTCCGGCCACTGCTACCTGCAATCTCCTCGAAATATCGGGGTGACTACCTTGAGAAACGACCAAGGCCGTTGCAAACCAAATCAATTTCTTTCTAATTGCACCGTACGGAAACCGGTGATCTTGATCCCCTCGTTGCCTATCTATAAGACGTCCCGCGTGTCTGCATATTACGGTGCTCGCGTTACGTGATAATTGGCGCTAGGTTCTGGTTTCTTAGCTATCTGAAAGCTGGTGCAAACTCGTTCGTTGCCCGAGGTACAATGTTATAGATGAATTGTAGCGATTTCAGCGGTACGATGTTATCGGTGCGAGAGGATTGAAAGATGTATGAGCTTGTTTGGCGTGTGTACCTCATAAGCGTTTTTAAGATTTTCTAAAGATTAGCTGGTAGAATTATACTTATTAAGCCTATTTTTCCTGATTTGTGGGTATCGTATGTTTCACTGCTTTCATTAACCTCAAATTACGCTAATTTATTATCCAGAATTAGGTGTAATTATGTTTGTCATTCAACTGTGAAATAGTAAAATAGTGGAAAGTACAGGCGCTGTTCTATTACAGGAGATTATTCGTTCAATTTATGGCTCGTTAATATTCGATTTTCGAGACGACGTCTTACATCTGCAATCTTGGATTTGTAATTTTGCGTACACCTTTCCTAACGTAAAATGTAACAAAAATTAAACCATATTTATATTAAATTTATCTATCGCTGTTTTGTACATCATTTTTACAAAGCCCGAATAACCACGCGTTTGCTTTCAGATAAATCGTCGGACAAGGTGTTAAGCGCGTAGAAAGGAAAAGAGGGATTTCATTCTAACATAGCCACGTTGCATCACAGACGAAACAAAAATGATCGCGTCGATTCGTGAGCCAGCGAAAGAAAAAATCAGAGAACGGGGTGAGTATCCAGGGATGATCGACGAGGATAGTTAAGCGACCGTAACTGGAACTCGTAGCTGTCGCTCGAGTAATTTCACCAATTACAAACAATGTTAGTCAACGGTGAAAGCTGGTAGAAATATGTCGCGGGAAACGGTTTCAGGCGAAGAAAATAAATGTGCGGAGCCGAGCGTGTCTTCTGGCTAAGAGAACCGCGGCAATCTTTAATCGTTTTCGCCCGAAACAGGCAGAGCACGCGTGGAACCTCAACAAATCTGCTTTTAATCGACTTACCGGACTTGGACTAGGCGTACACCTAGCGTGACGCAATCTGACAGCCGTCCACCACGATTTGTCGCGATGTAATCTCGCGCTTTACCTCGATTCCTGCAATTCTTGGCCAACATCCGCGATCAAACGCCACTGGCATCGATCACTGGAACGAATGGACGTTTCACGGAAATTTCACGCTGCCCGGTGGTCGCCTTTGGTTTGGGTAAAACACAAACGAAATGGAATTAAGATGGAGATAACTAGAGGAATTGTTTTCTACCATTTGGTCAATTTTTGCGCTTTTATATTTCCCGCGAGCGTATAAATATTTGCAGTTTATCGATAATAATCTGTCGACGAGAACTCGATAAATCAACGAGTCAGTCAATTTCCTGAAAGCATCGATGCAACGATATAAATCGTTCTTGCAAATAGACCGCGGTAAATCGAAAGAAAAAAGGATGTGAACAGCACCAGAGGCGATGCATGATCGTTCGCGTGGATCCGATGGAATCAATCAGGAGCAGGAACGAGGCGGCTAACGAACGTCGATAGATAAATAATCGAACGGCTGGTCACCGAATTAGCGTTTTTCCGTGTTCACTGGAGCGAATATCCGTTGGAACGTTTCATCGGCTCGCGCCGCCTCGCCACCGAGGAAGTGAACACCCACGCTGCACGCGGCCCAGACGCGTTTCACGCTTCGATAGTGGGATCGTTCTTTCGCCTCACAATGTAAGAGATCGATATCTGGCCAGCTATCGACAGTGTATCGCGTTTCACGGTTGCACGAGCCCGCGTGCTTCTTTTTCACTGTTCTGTCCACCTCGTCAGCGAGCACTTGCCTCGAGAAACGCGCTCAATTCACACCTACAGGGTTCGATGCAGAGGGAATTGCGCTAGCCTGGGATTCTGATTGTCCTGATTCTCTGGCATTTGGTTTGTCGACTGATTTGGTACACGGCGCTTGTAAAAGTACATATCGAGTCGTTTGGAACATTCATAGAATTTTTGATAATTACGTAACACGTTTGGTGCCTGTAAAGGTAAAAATTGGGATGTTCGAAAAGATTGTGGCATTTTTAACAACTAGTACGTCATACTTAGATTTGGATAGCTTTCGTACGGACAATCGAATAGTCTCGCCATTTATTTTGATTTTTATAAAATTTGTCCGATGATAAGAAATTTACTGTACTTGAAAACAAGCTGGTCAAACTGCGAATGATCATGGGAAAGAGCAACGCGATTATGCGATAAAATACAATAAAATTTTTCTCAAATTCCTCTACGAACTTTTCGAACGATCTAATGATAGGATTTGGTGAATTCATGTTGGTTTTGGATCAAGATTTCCACTTATCTCGAGCGTTTAAAGGATATATAAATATATAAAGGTGTGCGGCGCTAACTACGTGAATAGCGCGCCTCAGGGTTTACCATAATACTAACTTTGCGAGTGCGCCGTAAAATCATGAATTATTACTGCTAATATGTATCACGAATCGTGATCGTATTACGACGGGATTAGATTAAACAGATTCCAGTAATATGTGCTCGTGGCGACGTGTTATTATCCGTGTTGAGTATACTTTTTGTAAATAGCGCATATCCTCGAAACACGACGATATAATGTATCTACTTATCATAAAAAGTAAAAATATATATAACCTGAACCATTGCAGCCTCTGATATTAATATCCAAGTTCGACGGTATTAATTAAGACTCAAGATTAATAAAGATTCAAGATACCGATTGAAAATTAAAAGTCTCGCCCTTTCACTTCCAAAAAGAGCACCACCTACCTCGTGAAATAATCATCTCGCAAACTCAGTTACAAACAATGCATAATTAACATTAATTCGCTTCATGAATTTATTAATCCGATCCGACCACGAAACAAACGTCGAAGTCTTCCGAAATAAAGATAAAAGGTTGCATAATCTGTTTAAAAACCGGTCATTGCGAAAGCTAATAAACAAAATCTCTATTGTTGCATAAAAAAAAAAAAAAAAAAAAAAAAAAAAAAAAAAAAAAAAAAAAAAAAAAAACGGGATCAAGGATCGAAAGTATTATTTGCAGTATTTCTAGCGCGAAATGTCCAAACAATTGTATGCAGCAACTCTATCGATAGCGTCTAAGTGGGAGGTGCTCAAGTACCTCGAGGAAATCTCGCGAAGCTTAACGCGAATTGAGTGCGCTATAAAGTGTCACGCCGGGAAATGTTTTACGATGATGCAAGTTTGTCGTGGCGCTGGAAAATCGAGGTCGAGTTTGCATGGCCGAGCGTGCCGTTGCCTCGCCGTTGGTGGTTTATGCAGCCAGCATATTTACGCCTCTCTTTGCCCGTAACAGAATGCATTGTTGGGTCATCGTAAATGCTGGCGTGTGACGCGCGCCTCTTATTTGACCCTTTTCGGTGCATCCAGGTTTCACCTCGTTGCTTTCAACGCGTGCTCGAGCATTCATCGTACTGTCGACGATAGCAAAATACGAATTCGTGTGACTTCCACTATGAAATTGTATTTAATCGTATGCACGCGTTTAAAACGACTGGCTAAGAATCACAGCGACGTATATCGGACTGCCACTAGTTTTTGCAAAATAGCGTTCTACGCAGTTTATCGCTGTAGGAAATTCTGTTAAAAAAATTAGTAGGATATTTATGTTAATTTGTATTTTTACGAGCACGGATAAAGAATCCAATTGTATAAATATAATTATTTGTCATTTTTCAGATGAGAATTTTAGTTATCGGCATCGAATAATTTAGCGAAAAAGAGATTTTAAAAACAGTGTAATATGTAATTATTTTTCATGTTTTTAATGAAATCGAATCATTGGGATTGTATAAGTTGGCGAAGAAAAGATTTATATGACATATGGTAAACAGTAAGCTTAACATGTTATGTAAGTTGTTGAATACAATATCAGAAGGTGTAGTTTCCGAACATAAAAGATTTCAATACCGACTTGTAAGAAACGAAGTTACCATGTCGGTATATTATAAGGTGAACCAGCTTTCAAGTGAAAAAGAAATTACGAGGCGTAGGTGGTGATCAATGAAACAGTTGTTGAATTTACACAATGTTCGTTTACAACTTTGAACAAGACCATTACGTTTCTCAGGCTTGCTAAAGAGACTTCCACTGAACTCGTTTCACCGATGTGCCACTAAACTTGTCTTTTATTACACAACGAAATCTCAAATAATTTTACGTATCAAGTATCAGATAAAGGGAAAAGAAGTTGATAAAAATAATCCCAGATTATTCGCGACTAATATACAATTCTATTCGTGAAAATTCTCAGACGTCGCGCAAAGATAAACGTTGAAGAAACAGAGTAGACTAGAAGATTCCGTAAAAATCTCAGCCAGAAGGTGAAACTAAATTGTACGGATTAAAATGCTATATTAATCGGAAACTTGCTCCAATCTAAAAAAAAAAGAAAAAAAAAATAGAAGAAAAAAGAAAACACAAAAATCGATCGTCACCAACTCGCGACGAATCCAATTTCGTTAGTCCAATTCCCAAGACCCCGATGACCGATATTAAATCGCTGCACAGAGATGCGTTTACCGATGCCACGGTGTATTATGGGATAAGTGGAACGACAAGAGAGCAGGCATTGTGCGATCGCGGGGAGGAGAGGCGCGTCCAACCACGCTAGAAAATGTCTTTCTATAAAGAAAAGAGAGTAAGAGAAGGGCAAAGGTGGGCAATAAAATCGAGTTATTATCCTTATTATCGGCAGCGTTACGAAAGCTCGGTCGCGACTCGGTCGCGCGCGCGCGTGGGCCGAGTGTACACTCATTGTCGTATTATGTGCACCCGCGTACCCTGCCACCATGTATCGTTTCAAGCTCGAGAAATCGATAACCTAGCAGAAAATGCAAGATCGAACGGTGTGTTCCAGCATGCTCGCGTTAATTCTCTCGTCCGTTAGAAAGTCGGGGTCGTGAGACAGAGCGGAGATGAATCTTCTGGCGAACGTTTTCTATGCTAACAGTTTATGTACTGATTAAGGTAATTGGATGATCATCTGTTCGAATGACGCAATCCTCCGTATCTGATAGCTTACAAGTTATTGTACGGTGTATGCGATGAGGTATACGAGGTCTTTGGTTATGATACATGCCGGTTCTTCGATGGGTACGTATTTTGAGTGGGCTTTCGTGCAAGTGAGATTGGTAGATACGAGAGAGGCTCTGACTTTTAGAATTTATGATTCTAGGATGAAATGTTCCAGGTGGACGCGAGGAATATAGAACGACAACTGGCAGTTAAAATATGATTCTATGCTTGAAACTCTGTTACGTACCTGCTTCATAATCGAAGTCATTTTAGTATTATTCGGTAAGAAATACGAAAGAATCATATTTGATAGGTATAATCTGTCGTTTTAATTTTACACCAAGGTTTTTCTCGAGACTTTAAAAGACTCGATATTCGTGGAAACAAGAACGAGACTGATCTCAAGATTTCATCGTGCCGCTAAATTATTTGCTCGAAAAATGAATACCTAGATAACATTCCTCCGCGACTAAAGCGTCGTTTGATATCAACCTACGCATCTCACACTGGCAGTAAATTATCCTTCGCATCTTTCAAACGACACAGTTCCGTAATTCCAGAGATATCTATATCACCTACTTACTGCTGAACGAAGCAGAACGATATCAATTACAAGTGCATAAAGTAACGTGGAAAGAAGCAAGGAAAATCCACACCGCCTGTACGTTTCGTTCTCGCCTTTCCCCGATAACAGATCTATCGATCGGTCCTCGCGGCGATCCACATACCGATAATCCACATTGTATTACAATTCATTACACAGTATGCAGACTAGGTGGAAAAGGAAAGCAGGAAAATCAGCGACTTCAAAGGGGACCGTAGGCACAAGTCGACCGCGGAACGATCATTATCGGACTAACCGTGTGCGGTAACACAAAGTGAATTCCAATAAACTGGCCGGCATTTTTCCGCTTCCCACGTGGTACGCGGAGTTCACGCATCGAGTTCGAACCCGCGTTTCCCTTTGGGTAGGCGAGTGTATCCGTTGGCCGAAGCTCTCGGAAGGGACCGAAGACTCGTGCGTCGTCTCTTCCCTCGAGCCGTGCACGTGGCTGGAATTGCTCGAATTGCCGCGACTCCACGACCGCTCTTATTTATTCCCCCATCTGGAGTACGTTTGCAGAATTCGAGAATTCGTCCCTACAATACGGAAGGCGACTCGCTGCCACGACATTTGTTTATGAGAATCGTGATACAGAAGGAGTACCGTGGACAGTGCAGATTTTGTGGAAGTGTGGTTCGAGGAATGGTTCATTAGGTATGTACTAAGAGCTGGTACTGGAAGATGGTTATGGTTTGTTGGAATATATGGTTCTTCGTCTTGGATGTAAAGGCGCGTGTATTTTGAATAATTTAAGTAATAGGAAAGCATAGTCACTGGAAATGGAAGTACGAGGAATACCAAAAATTTAACAAACAATTCCACAAAACTTCCAAGCTTAATTAATCAACTTAATCACAATACAATTCTCGAGGAACGTAATGAATCAGATTCGAATCGTGTTCCACCTAATCGGATCCACCAAGAATCGTAATCGTCTTATAGAACTCAATCGTCGATTCTCATTAACGCGATTTTTCGAATTAATCTCTCAACGTGCGTACGAATTGCTCGACCATCGCCATGGTCGATTATCGTAAAAAAGATCATTACGAGAATCAACGTACGATCGCCTTCGAGCCAAAGTCCGGAGAACTTGAACGTATCCGTCGAACGCGGAAGGCGAGTGACTCGAGTCGGACGCTACTTGTCCCTGAGAAATTCCAGGACAAGTGGCACGGCTCCGTGGACTGCGCACGACGACGCCGTGCGCAAGGTGAAGCAAAGTGTGGTCGTTTCTCGTATACCTTTCTGCTCCCTCCTCTTCCTCGTTGCCGGTTGTTCGGCGAACCGGAGCTCACCGGACCGAGGTAGACACCGGCGAACCGTGGGCATTCAGCCGAAGCAGGTTAATATCTCGACATTGTGGACACAAGTAATGGAGGCCTTTGCGCTTCGAGACACGCGGATGGAAGCGCACAAAGATATTCTCCTATCACGACCTTTCCTCATTTTTCTTTTCCCCACTCTTCTTCCCTGCTATTTATTGCCTCGGCTGATTTACCACCTGTATTTGGATCTTTATAGTCCGGCACGCATTAGTGGACGTCTTTAATAGCGCCGGATTTGGCTATCGGCGTCCATGTTAGGCGATTTTTTGCTACTTATTGTTTTAACGATGAGAAACCAACGCCGGGGTCATCGCGAGTGCAAGAATATAGCGAAATAACGGTAGACATGATGGGTGTATCTAACACCTTTCCTACGTTTATTACAACATTTTAGAGCTTCGGCGAGGTTTCTAATGTCAGAAGATGTTCGAGGTAATGATCTTTCCTAGTGCCACCTCTGTGGTTTTTTATCGTCACCTTGGTTGATCTCTCACGCGTAATCGACGTTCCGCTTTGATGCGTTTCACTTCAGAATGAAGAAACTTAACAACACCGAATTTTGATATCGATGCTACCCAGATTTCTAACGATCCCTTAAAATTATCCAAAACCTGGCCCCAATGATTCTGGCGACCAGTCAACAACGTTAATAGCGATTGATCCCGTCGATATCCTTCGTGCGTTTATATTTTATTTCTTTACTCGTAATACACAGCCAATTTTATCATTTGTTTCTTTTTTCTTTTTTTCTCTCTCTCTCTTTGTTTCTTTTTCTTCGAAATACGTTGACAACGTCGGAGTCGGAATGATCCACGGAACAATGACTACATTCATCCTAATCAAAGGGGACTGAACGGCTCCGAGCAGCACGAATTCGAGCCGATGTATTTATCGACGTCAGCCCTAAATCCATTAATTCGATTCCGCATTATGCAAATTCAGCGGCGCGCTCGACGAGCCCCGACGTTCTCAACAGGCGCACGTGGGCGAGACACACGGGGCCCCGCTACTTGTAGCGCTCGTTCCAGCTCCTGCTCGGATTCGTTCAAACAAATTCGAGGCTGCACCGTCCCGGAGGTTTCTTCGTGAAAGCTCGCGTAGGCCGAGGAACGTTCTGACACGTGACATGCGACTCGTTGTTTCGCATTTTTCATGAAATTTTGTGCAAAGAACGTGGAACGCTGTTTTAATCGTTTAATGGGAATTTTTCTTCGCGTCGCATAGTTTGCAGTAGAATCCTACCGAGGTTTCTTCTTCTTTCGTTCGCTGCGGGGAAATTGAAAGAGAATTCTTGAGAGGTTTTCCAGGGTGGTCGCATTTTTATAGAAAATACGAGGGTTGGATGAACGATTTTTTTATATGGAAGAATTTTGAGAAGAGATTCTCCGTTGAAACCCATCTTCCATTCTTTAATTCATTCATAAACGCGATAAATTTAAATAAAGATCCTTTTCTTTACGATAATCACGTCTGTACGACAAGTAATAAGTCTTTGACATTTTTCAGTAAAATATATTTCTGCAGTGTAATTGATCATTCTAATTATTTCTGTCAAACATTACAAACTAACTACAATTATTTTTTTAATTAAGTAAGAGCTAACTGTAATATTATAGTACCAGTACGCTTGAGCACGACTAATTGCCAAACCACTCAAGTTGCTCAATAACTCAAATCACCCACATCTCTATACACAACCAGAGGCAACCAACACGCTAGATTTTCATCTTACGTTTCAGCAATAAACGCGTCAACGCATCATATATCCTTGTAAACGAGCCACAGCTTATTAAACATAGTCCACGTAGAATCCTTGTCACTGGTTGATTGGATATCCACCATTACCGTATCTGATCATCGAGATCCTTGTTCCACGTCCGATGAAATTAAAACGGTTTCCTTTCTAACAGCGATAAATGTCAGAACTCTCGTGGCTATGGAAACTTTTTTTTTTTTTTAGCAATTCGCTCATTATCAAATGCTTTTGTACCTCTTTCGTTATTTGACTTGAAACCGACGACTTCGACTTGACCACGTTCCACGTCGAATCAGATTAAAACGGCTCGTCTGCTCGCGGCTATAAACGTCAAAGCTCTCGTACGTTCCACGCGTACGAATAAACACGCGGCGAATGTGGAATAGCGTGGAAGAACGCGGGTCGCGTTCACGCCATTAGAATTCGTTTTGTCCGCGAAATCGCGGCGAACGCATCGCTCGCGCTTTCACCTCGAACGAATCGGCCAGCCTCGAGGTAGGCAACCCGTCCGACACAGTTCGCCGATACACCTGCGCGCGGGTGTGACTAATTAGAATCAGCAGCGAGCCAGACAATCGGAACGTTCGAACGACCGTGTGCTCTCTCGGGGCCTTAATAGCTTGAAAATGGTCCGGGTCAAACAGCCGCGTGTGCGTTTACGTAAGGTGTGCGCGCTAGTCCGGCATGCGAGCTACGCCGACGATGAACTTTCGTATAATGAAAGTCAAACGAAAGTTCGCTATAACAACGGCGATTCTTTCTCGCGGATGATACCTAATCGCGCGACTCTTCCTCGGAAGAAAGATTCTGGTCACCGTTTTGTGAAACGAAACGCGGATGACATTGGCAAGTGCTTGGCGTTGATAGATTTTGACTAATGGATTTCGGCGCGATAATTAACCTAATACGAACTGACGAGGCAATCTCGCTATTCATATCGCTAGTTTTCAAAACGATTTCATAAATCGGACTCGGATTTGAATCCATCCAACATAGAAATTTCGTTATTGTTAATTTATTATCTTCTCCTACAATTTCCGCGAACATTTTGGTCAACTTACATCGTATGGTTTTATTTCAAAACCGAAATTACATGTCTAACATCCTTCCTAATAATCTAAATCAATTACTACGTTCTTCGTGAGAGCTATAAGTGTTCTATAATACTTACGAACAGAAGAAAATACCAGCCTACATTCCACGTAATAAGCTTTCCACGTAGAAACCCGTGTCACTCACGAAAATCCCTACCTGGTATTCTAAGTAAAAGCGGGACACGTTAGAGAAGGAAGGAGATCCGTGTCGGATGGACCGCGTGTTCTGATCTTCGGTATAGTCGTCTCGCGCGTGGGAACGAGGCGAGCGAAGCGCGGAAGCGTGATGCCAGTCCCGGCAGCGGGGAGCCTCGCATTTTCGTACGATGATAAATGATCTCATCACTGGCATTTAGAACGCGGCGAGGTGTCGACCGAACCGAAATGCCTGAATGGAGCAACAAGAGTGGGAAGAGCCAGAGGGGAGGAGGACTCGTTTAGAGCGAGGGCGAAAGGGCATGGATCGCGTGGAAATGTTCTCCAAGGGCGAAAGAGGGAGGCCTGAAACGAATTTAGCGCGACGCGGAAGAATCATTAACCACGTGAGTGGTTTTGATTTCTAATTAACCGTCCGAGGATACCTGTGATGTATCGACTGTGTACGATCAAGTGGGTTACGAGTCAATCATTGGTTTATGCTGGCTCCTTTTGAATCCGTCACTCGAACCGATAAGAAGTAAGTTAATGAAGAGTTTGATAAATGGGAGTTGGTAAATCCTGTCGTAACATCGGATTCTGATTGGTTAGTGGAGATTTTCACCAACGGAGATAATTATTTTTATCGTTGAGCGGTTTGTATCGTTGGGTCAAAGGTGACAGGAGGCAATAATTTGGGTTAGATATGGGTGAGGTTAGATATGTTTATATTATGTTCTATGTTTCGTATAATACGAACTATACGATATCGAATATCGAATAAAGTAGAATATTTTTAAACTGAGAGAAGAAATTAACGTATATAAAAAATAAAAAAAGAAAACCGGAACTCGATACCAGACGATATTAAAATTAAGAAATTTTCGAAAAACGCAATCAGTTACCGCAATTTGGTCCTTACACGTTTCGATAAAAAAATGAACGGACGTTGAAATTAGATATAAAAAAACACAAATACGAATTAACACAAATTGCTACTCACCGGTCGATGAGCCTCTCCTAGTTTCAATATCAATCCCATCGTCCCTCTCCTGCCTCCCACTCAGCCACCGTTCTGCAACAGAACAAATAAATGAATAGAAAAGGCGCGGTAGACTGATTGCTGGGCTCCGGATTCCGACTGCCCCTAGAAGATTACATTCGACGTTATTACCACGAAATCGACCGGAGGGGACTCTGTAACTTGCTTCGAACAAACGAAAGCAAAACGGAGAACGCGAAAACCAACCTAACCCATACCACTCTACGAATGGATGAAACATCGAGACTAACCTCTCACGAGACGGAAAAACAAGACCGAATATAGATTATCGCAAGGATACGCGCACGCTCTGTAACCGTAATAACCAGTTAAACGTTTTCGCGACGATGGATCGGCCTAGGGAGGAGGATCTCGAGAAGGACGAGAGGTTGGAGACGCGAGACGTCGAAAACTAATATCGAAGCCGGGAGGGCTCTGCAATTGCGGTCGCGAGGAACGGCCCTGGCTACCGTGGGCCGTGCGTTCGCCGAGGAACTTTGGTCCACAACGCGTCCATCGTCGTCCACCGTCCTTTTGTAAATCCGATTCCAATAATTTCGCCGTTGGTAGGACTAATTTTGAATGCCATTAGTTAGCACACGCCGCCTGGAACGATCCATCCGCTGGAACGGATTGTTATTTCATTCGTTTGTTTCAGTTCCCTTCGCCAACCTCTACTACCCTTTCTTTTTATCCATTTTTTGTTCGTGATTGTTGCTCCCGCACGTCGCACAGTGTTTTTAAGCGATTATCAACCTTGAAGAAAATCACGGTACTCTGGGTAGATTAACATTGTCCGGCGTTTAACTATCTTCATTACACAGCCCTTTTTTTATTACAATTTTTATTACGTTATTACAAAATTTGTCTCTCATCCACAACGGTGATAGCTTTCACAGGATGGGTTCGTTCCTTAAATTAGAATTACCAATTAGCAAAAAAAAAAAAAATACCTATCTACTATTGTTGGCCGTTCTTCGAGACTACGAAGTTTCATCCGAGTTTCCCTTGTACTTATCGCTTCAATACGCCGCTACCGTGTATTACGAAGTCAAACGCCAACGCATCTGAAACCCTGTCTCTCTCTCTCTCTCTCTCTCTCTCTCTCTATCCTTTACATAGACGTAGCCATCTCTTTCTCTTTTCGTACCTCTTCCTCTTTTGTATCTTTGCTCGAGCATCATCCCCCTTCCTTGCCGCATGGCGCCACTTCTCTGATTGAATCGACCGCGCCGCGATGGAGATTCGCCCGGCGTGGATCGTGGCGCACGTCGGCGTGCTCGTCTGCGAATTCCGCGGGATCGTTTCTGTCGAGCATTTCCCAGCGTCGATCGGTACGCACGGTATTGGGTCACTGGGCGCGCGGATCGAGATCCCCTTTGTTCTCGTCTCCGTCTCGCGACCGCGAGCGTTATCGAGAGTTCGTCTCGCTTCGACGCCGCGGCTCTTCCGTCTGTGGGCGATCCCGCCGCGTAACAGGCCCGTCGGGCTTTGATCTTTTCTTACTCAGCCTCGAGCGGACGCACCTCCGTCCAGGGACAACAGCAATCCCTGCAGAGTCTGTCACTCGAGATATGCGACCTGTCGATGACTCGATTCGCTGCGAAGAGATCGAAAGGAAATTCTTAAGAAGTTTTCCAGGGTAATGGTTCATTCTTGTAGGAAAATAGGATCCAGCGAGTAACTCTTTATACGATCGACTCTATTCCTTCTTAATTTCATTATACAGTTATACATATCGTGTTTGTCTTTTCTCGTTTTTCTAGAAACGAAAATTTTACTATTACGTTTTTCTGATCCCTTCAGGATCACTGGCCAAACGAAAACAAGTCTCGATTTCTATCCATTTCGAGATACATCTTGTTTAAACTTGATCTTAGAAACAATTCTATCGCCAAGACGCTCCGTTCTGACAATTCATCCGTTTAATCCCACCTCTCCTTACCCAACAAAACCAATTACGAATACTCTCGACTATCGACGCGTTCGAACGTAACTTACATCGCTCCACCAATCGTAACTTTTCTTAACTTTCGTTTAACGTTAAGAAGCGATCTGGCAGCTTCGCGGAGGTGCGTCTTCGTTTCTATCCAGTCTTTGCATACGCCACGGATCATCGACCACGCAACCTTTGATCGATCACCGGAGGACCAAACACCCGGAAGCCAGCTTCGAGACGATCTGACAGCGTCAACAACTTTAACCGCGAACCTTGCTCGTAGCGTGGAATTCAGCGAGTATCGGGAAGAAAGGAAGTCACGGAAAAGCGGAGCGCGCGGGGAAGAATAGCATCGGAGGCGGATGGATCGGTCGGCCATTAGGCGGTATTCTGGTATCGGCAGCATTGGCTCTCCCTAGCTATTGCCCGTACACGGCTACGTAGTCGCTCACGTAGTTGGCTTTGATGTGCACCGCGCCGCTTGTGCATTGTAGATGCATTATAATGCATACCTACTAAGAAGCCGGTCTATGTTGGTATTATGGCCGCGCGAGCGTTCGTAGCCTCGCGCCTCCTCTCTCGCTGCAGCTTCGATAATCGAACGCGCCTTGCCCCGCTCGTGCACACGCTCCTCTCGTCCAAGATTATATGAATAGAAAGGCGGCGTGATACGTGATGGGCGTGTGCAATTGAAAATCATATTACGTAAAAGAGCGGGGCAACAACGAGCCCCGGTGAAAATTTGCCGTTTCTTTTCAGCCGCCGCGCCACGACCTCCCACCCTCTGTGTTCCTTCTTCATCCCTGTTCTTGTCTTTTCAACAGCTGTTGCTGCCGTCTTTCTCTTTCCCCTTTCGCCTGTTGTCCCAGAGCCAGCGGGTCGCGCGGACAATCGCGGCGAGATCATGCGCGCGGAATTACGATGGAGGGATCGTCGATCGAACGATGATAATCCTGAAATAAACGCGACTTACATTGCCCGCCCGCTGGTTGACCGGAATGACGATCGCAGCCGATACGGGCCAAGAGAAGCGTCGCGCTGTTCTCGCGTGCCGCGATGTTGATCCTGGTTCCCGATTAACCCTATCAATAGCAAAGAGTGCAAAGGTATTCTGCACGGCTGCTGTAAAAATAGTATGGAAACGATACAGGTTAAAATTAACTCCTTTCTTTGAATAGAACGCTTGTGCGCGATAGCGATGTCCGACGCGTTAAATGATTATACTTGACGAAGCGTAGATATCGTTCTGGCTTTAAGAAACTATTTAGGATTTATTTTCGATAAACTCGACCAACTAAAGATACAAATCGAGCGACGTAATAGCTTTCGACGGAATTCTTCGTGACACGTTCGTTCAGCGACTAAATGTTATTTACGTAATCGGGCAAGAGTAGCTTGGCGAAAACTCCAGATAACTTTAGAATCCGATACCAAGCGTTCGTTATCGTCGCCTAACCGTGGAATCTGTCGTTAGATCTGCTTAAGTATACCTATCTATCTAAACTTAAAATTTACCACGCCAAAGAATATTCCCGTTATCGATTAGATATCCAAATTTACCAACGAGATAGAAATCTAGGATTCTCCGGGACGTCCGACGACGTGGATGCAGCCTTCGCGGCACGTTCTCGCCGCGTATCCATCGGCTCCCTCCACAGAAGCTAGCTCTCGGCTTGGTCTGTAATTTGCGCGGTCGTGCCCGGGGGATCTGCTCGGAGTCGTCCTCGCGGAATGATATTCCGTTTGCCCGGGAGAGCACGGGGGAAAAGAAAGAACCTCGCCCTCGGTACCGATGTCCGGTAGCAGCCACCGGGAGCGGCGCCACCGTCTCTCGCAATTACAACGCTACCGGCCGTTTTTAATCTTGAACGACCGACAAAAAACGTAATAACTTTTTTGCCACCGCGATTACGAGGCCCGAAGGCCCTCCTCCGACCGGACCGGATGAGCCGTTCGCGCAAAATTGGAGACTCCGCCCCCGCGTTCTTGGCCCTTGGTCCCTGTATAACGACCAAGCGCCTGTATGCAAATCGTCCCGGCAGGCGTTTTCGCGGAACATTATTATATCGCTTCGTTTCGAGTGAAATTACGCGCGTACAGAAGCTGTGATTTTGACAAGAAAAACGTCAACAATCAGTGACATCAACGGCGGCAATGTCGAATTACACCGGGATGCAGAAGAGCTTCTGACAACTTTTTAATGGAACCCTATTCGTCGTTTGTCCCTGATCGTATAATCAAACGAGCTACTCCGCTGTATTTTCGTGTCGGGATATCGTGTATTTCAGAGGTAGGCGAATGTCTAGAAAAACGTTCCCCGCGATATAGCGAGGTAGGGTTATTTGAGACAGCGAGGAGATATAAAATAAATCAAATAATTCTCAGAAATAAAGTAATATGCGCACGCTGAACGAATTTATAACGAAAATTATAACCGAGAATTGACTCAACATTGTACGAACTTCTTTCCCTTCGATGTGTAAAAATGATATCTTAAGAGAAAATTATGGTCGCCGCACCGTCGACGTAATATACGATATACTTTATACTATAAGCGGTATATTTTCATCGACGTAGACGATGTAAGTTAACGAAAACAGTTGACAAGCAAATTTGACAAATTGTTAGATCAATCGTTTAGCTCGATTCGAATATCCCGACTCAAACAACTCTGCCTCGTCGTGCGAAATTTCACCGTAGCCGGCTTCCCCACCCCGCGAGAATATTTCATCGCTGACTGCGCGATTGGTTAACCGTGTTACTCGGTCTGTTCGAACGATACGTAATATAGTCGATGGTTTGCCACGCTTCTACTCTCACCCCCGCAGTATACGTACACGAGATAAGGTAGTGAGACTGCGTATCGCTGCAGTGTAAGGTGTGAAACGGGTGTCGGCGAAGGTGGAGGCGTCATTGTCGTGTTTCGTTTCGTTTCACCGATTGCGTCACAGTTGAACACACCGTACGACGCGGCCACGAAGCTTCGAGCATAGAAAGCGTACGAATCGAATGGCCGACGATCATTTGTCAAGCGAGGAACGTCCGCGTGTTAGGACTGCTAGGAGCCGCGGACGACTACCACTATCGCGTCTAAACGCGGATTATCGAAGAAGACGAGGAGGAGGTGCAGGAAGAAGAAGAAGAAGAAGAAGAAGAAGAAGAAGAAGAAGAAGAAGAAAAAGACGAAACTCGCACCTACCGTATCTCGCCTGGGAGAGTGATATTTCTATCGTGGATGTTGAGGTAGGAACGTGTTAACAATCCGTGGCGAGCCGCGCGGCGATTGATGGCCGTAGAAAAGAGGATTTATTAATCCTGACTATTATCACTGTTTGTTGAGCGGCGTCGACGACAACAACGACTCTATCGATGTTTCGCGCGGACCCATTACGCGACTACCGGCCAGCCGTACCTTTCGTCCTACCGATTTACCTACATTTATCGCCGACAGGTGACCTAATGGACGTTGTCGAGGTATTGGCGAACTCGGAAAGGTCGAATGGATTTGTAGATGTGCGGAAGGGTCCTTTGTACGAACGAGATAAGGATACAAAGAATTTTTAAGAAAGTTGTTTTCGACGATTATTTTATCAAAGAGAAATTTTATCAAAATATTATGAACCGTTGTTGAAGAGAATTTAGGTATTGAATACGAATCGGTTATGTTAAAATGTAATCTGATCCATTCGAATATCAGACGCAGATATAACGTAGCTGATCCAATTGGGTCACTTGATGCATCCTAGACGTTTGATTCTCTTGCTAATGCATTTAACGCGTTTGATGTACCTGGTGCAACTAATGTATATAATCTATGTTATGCAGCAAAGATGTTGTAGCGAACTGAATGCAACTGGTGCACCGGATGCATCATATATAATATACTTGAATTACCTAGTTCACCTAAATGTGCTAGTTAACCTAGTCTACGCGAGAATGTTCGTACTGATTCCCAGTACAAGGAACAGGTTGAAGAAATTAAATGGTACAAGGAGAACCTAAATCTACCGCTTTATTGTTGCCGCTTGTGAACAGTACATTCAAGGATCTTCTAATTTCACTAAAACCAAACAACGATTTCATTTTAACGGTAAATATAATAAATCGAATGGCACAAAATTGAATATAATATACTCAGCTTTTCATCCTACTCTATCTGTCAATGTTTGAATTATTCTAACGTATCGATTCCAATTCCACAGGACTATATATATTCTACCGCTGCTCTTTGTCGATTTTAAACGATTAGAGTATAGAAACAGAAGATAGAAAAGATCATAGAAAAAGAAGAAACAGAAAATTACCTACCTGAAACATTTCGACAGCATTGACAAACTCACCGGTCTTCGAATCTCGTTACACGTGCATTCCACTACAATGACACCGTGTATACGTTCTATCACCGCCCTTTCTCGCATTTATCGATCGCCACGCCGCGCCACGCCACGTTAGAAACATCGGCAACGTGTTTATCAGAGAACAGCGACGCAACATCGATGCCGTTCCCCAATGTTACATACCTACGACAGACGTAAGAGAATCTTCGATTCGTTCCAGCGAACACGCTACTTTTTCCTAAGACGATCACATCGGAGACGAAACGTTGAATCCGTCGTTGTTACGCAATTATCAGACTCGCAATTATCAGAGAGACCCGTAGCTTTCATCGATCCCCACGGATCCACGTCCGACGAGGAAAGATTACGGGGAACCGATGCGATGTCGATGCGTGGATTGCTTTATTAAATTTTGCGCAACGCAAACGATTTTCCAACGGCGACGGTACGCGGAGCAAACTGGCTATAAATCAACCGGTACAATGACATAGGCACGACGCTCTTCTCCACCGTGTTATCCTATCCCCGATTTTCTCTCTTTCTCTCGTTCGCTCGTAGCTCGCGGGCACGCGGCCAATCCGCGTGTCGTTTACTTACGTAAATGCATTCTAACTTGGCCAGCAGGTGATTACAACCGGGCACGAAGCTACCGATACCGGGGATCATTTCGCCAGGATTAATTCACGCGTCGTCCACAGAAATAGATGGACGTTTGTCTCTTCCATCTGCTTTTTTGTTGCACGAGCTACGTTTTAGAGAAGGAAGATTATTCATGGGTTATTATCTCGGTTGGATACGACGGTACGATTTTTGTAGCAGTTCTATCTTAGAATCGTTGCATGCTGAATAACTATACCGTGGGTTTAAAATAGATTTTAGAAGGGTACGTAGTTTTACATACAAATGTTTTTAACCCTGCAGTTCTCCTCCAATCTATCGTCCAGAATGGATATTGTATTTCGATGGAACATTGTTAAAATATAAATAGCTTTTTAAACGCTTTGTTTTGCTATTTGTTTGGGATAGGGAAGCGCGAAGTGTAATTTTTTAGTTTGTATAAAACCCGATCGTCGAGAACGATCCTGTTCAGGCTCCTGAGGAAGAACTGAGGTGGTGATGCTCGAGGGAAGGTTGAATCGTCAAACTTAAATATCGATCAACGGAAGAAGCTTCCTGCGACTACGCTGTGGCGAGAATTTGTTTGCCATTTAAAGAGCAGGGTGATCGTTACGGTGCGAAGCGATCGTGCACGAAATCGACGGTGGGTTGCACGAGGTACGCCGCGCAATGTAACACAGAAACGCTAAAAACGGCGCGGCGCCTTGCACAAAAATACCAGAAATGGCACGCTGATTGTTAAATGACGCAAAAGATACAAAGTTTGGGACAACGGATTTCGAAGAAAGAAGGATAGTTAAATATAAGTATTCTTAAATACGAGTCACTTTTAAAAAATAGGCAACCTAACTAGTTCCGATACATTCGATATTTCTAAATATAGAGATTACCATTTGGATATCTTAGCTATCTGTTACCCAGTGGCTTGATCAGTTACAGATTGGACAGCGTAGACTTAGTTCTCAGTCGGGAATAAGTAGATATATGAGATTTATTCGTTTAGCATGAAACTAGCGATATTGAATTTACGAACGGTAATCAACTCGTCTCTATTCCACGATCGTGTGACGTTAATCCTCCGTACAATAGTAGTTCGTTACATGTATTCTATTTCCTCCCCTCTATTTTTCCTCTCGAGATGCAACGAGTTTCGCACCGCGAAGCTACGAAGAAGCGCGATTTCTCAAGGATTACTCCTCCAACCTGTAGGATTGCGACCGCTCACTATTTATCTAATTTACATTTATATAGTCAGATTTTTCTGTATACTTGGAAAGACGCCATTAATCAAGTCAATGCGCGCGCGACGTTACGCGTAATCGTGTTCCATGTTTTTCCCTGCCACGTTGGAAAATATCAGCGAGTGGAAAGCCCGTCATAAATGTTAACGCCGAACCGTTACTCCGCTGTTTTCTCAATCGAAAAATAAATTCGTTTAAATCTTCGTCCGTTTCGTTGCTTAATCGCTAATTATATCGAGCAACGGTTAAACGCTAGAATTTTTACTCCTATTCCCCCTCGGTATAATATCTCCCTTAGGCGAATCAATTGTCGAACAAAATACAGCGAAACTTCGTTTGTTGGAATGAAATTTTAGTTAGCGTCCGATTAACTGAGATTTGTCACACGCAGAGGATTTTTATAGGAAATCCGATACGTTCGACCATCCCTGATAAAAGTCGGTAAATTTCAAGATTCAAATTAAAACACCATCGTGTAATCCATCTTGTCGATGTAACATCGTCGAATGGTAACTGTGAAAGGTCCCAAACGGCTCGGTATACCGCACGAAAGTGGACGCCTCGATAAATCACGGTACGGTGTATCGAGTTTCCGGGGCACTCGATAAAATTCAGCGAGCGCGCGGGGCCCATCATTATAAATCCCGACAGCCACTTTATCCCAATCGCGGCGTGCGTTGCCGCGGGGCACTGGAAACGTCCATCAGGAAACGTCGAAAGCCGACGAACACTCTGCTGCGGGGGTGGATACACCCTGCGGCCTCTCTCGCGCCCGTTGTACATACCACTCGCCTGATCCGGGCCCCTAACACCAGGTTCTACTTTTTTGCTGCGAGCGTGCGCGCATCTCGAGGATCGTGGACCGCGGTAGAATGATTGATAATCGATCGTGCCGAACTGGCCGGAGTCTCGCGCATCCAACGAAGATGAATTCGTTCTGCGCCCAGGCCTAATTGTGCGCAGTCAGTGGTCCACCGTGTGGACTGTGGACTCGCCACGAGGTTTCACACAGTATCCACGCCTACGCTGGACGAGGATCAAGAGGAACGTTTAGGATAGGAGAGACGAGTCGAACGACGAAAGAGGAGAAGCAGAGAGCCCGTGAAAGAACAGGGAAATAGAAAGTGCGCTAACTAACCTCGCGCTGACCCCCTATCGATATTTTCACCCGGTGTTCGACCCCTGTAATCGCGTCCTCTTTCTCCTTCCTCTTTTGGCCCAAGTGTATCGTGAACCTTTCTTCTCGTTCGCAACGGCGTCGAGCGATTTTTGCCGGTAGACGGCGAGGCTCGTTCGCCACGGAACGATACACCGTGCCGCGCGGCGGCGCATAAAACATATCCCCGGGGTTAATGCACCGCTATAAATATTAATACCGCACCGGCCGTGCCGCGTGGTTTGCGCGAAATTAATTACGTAACGTATTTACGCCGATGCGGTGCCGTTAGGTGTGATCGAGGACCCCGTGTGGACGAAAATAAGACGAGAATCCGCGACCGGACCCACAATGAATTATCGCTCGGCGAAGGTGGCGATTTGCCTTCTCGATCGGCCGTCATTTTACGCACCCGCCGATAACAGGATTCGTTCTGCGCGTCACCGAGGTTCTTCCAGCCACGAGGATATCGATAAAAATGGAGAAAATGCACAGTTTACTCGGATCTTACAATTTTTAAGATTATTTTAAATTTTGAACGAAAATGTAAAAAGGATCGCGAGAGGTATTTTCTAAAACGAGAGTGAGATTGAAATATAAAAATTCAAAGATGTCTAGATCGGCTAAGGCTTAACGACGGAAGACGAAGGAAGCTTTTTACGATAAATACGAAGCAAAAAATCGAGAGTTAAATTGCTCGAAGATAAGTTTTCGCTTCCCCCTTTCGATTTTCCACGAGGAAGAACCCTCTTGACCGGAGAACACAGACAAAACCTACCAATAATCCGCGTAACCTAATTTTCTCTCCGCTTGAAATTAGATGCTATTTTCGTTAACCATGGTAACTTCTCGGGGATCCGCCATCCCGGAGGATTTTACAGGTCGTGAAGCAATCAGACGTTTATTGTGACTGTCGTACACTTTCTAACGTCTCGCCGTCTTCTACGAGTCGATGTCTAATTAAGGAAGAAGAAGCACTCGTAAGAGTTCGATCGTAAATAATTCCACTAAAAATTTCTCCTTAACCCGCGTCGACCTCGGATACGCACGTCGATCGAAGTACTAGTCGAACTTGGGGAACTTGGCGGGTCGGTGATAAATTAAGAAAAAAAGAAAAGGTGACAAATAATTCGCCATTAACGTTGCAAGAGCCACGACAATTCGCGAAGGTTGTCGACGCAGCGCGAAGCTGTTTCTTCTATATTGTATCGAAACGATCCGTCCAACGATTTCTTGGTCTGTAAAATGATTGATAGACGAACTCTGCCGATCGTAACATGATCGATAGACCTACCGATTGTTTCTAACGATCCGGCTGAGCGATCGTGAACTCGTTATAACGATACTTACAGAGAGCACCGCTTCTCGTTTCGCTCTCGATGAAACGCCAAAGAAAATATCGACTTCTGGTACTGTTGTTGCAACCTCTTCGATTAGAGGAACCAATTAAGAGCCTCCTTTGAGGCTCGTATTAACCCCCGACCGATCACGTCTCAATACAATTCCGTCCATCCTTCTCCGTATCTTTTCGCAGATCGTTCGTAGTTCTTCAGAGAGGTATTGTACGGTTTTCATTTATAGAATGCGAGTTTCATAGCGTTCAAGATTCGTGATCCGTGCATTTATGATCGACGTTATTGAAATTGAAGATGTTTATTTAGCAGTGGTCGATCTCGCAATCCGACGAAACAAGGTAGCGAGAAACTGTAACGTCGATCGCTCGAATATTTTACATTTTTAATAATTATGATATTCGATCTTATAAGTGTTCTGAATAATTAGAAGTTTAAAGAACGAAAAGCGAAGAAATATTCTCTTGGAAACGTTATTACTTACAATCAGCAGCTCTCCAAATTATATCGCAACATGCTGAAACCACAATTACACCAATCTACGATAAATTTCAAACATCTTCGCCTGAACCTCGACCGATCAAGGTGTCAATTACACCCAGCAATTTGCTTCGGTAAACCAAGCGCTTGAAGAGAAACTCTCGTCCAGAATCTTGTACCCTTTTCTTATCGTCGGTGCAGAGGGATGAGAATCTGCGGGCCGTACGAGACTCGTCAAGCAACGTGGACGGTCATCAGCGACGAAATGAGACGCCATAAAGCAAGACGATCCTATAAATGCGTTTCCACCATGTAAGCCCGGGGTTTGGATACTGTCGTACAGACGGATACCGTGCTTCTTCCTTTTAATGCCCCCACCGACAGCACAATGTGAAACCCACTCGCGACAACTTTATTAGAGAGAGTCGCGGCTACATCGCGGCCTCGCGTTTCAGATTATAACGCGTACACCGCTCGTAACTGTTACAAAGATACACACCGTTCCCCTGTCTTTTCTCTTGTTAAAGGTCTTCCTGTGTACCAAGACGGGAGAGCGACCGCAAGGTGCGTTACAAATGGCTGGCGTAGCGCTGGAAGATTGGAAAAGTAAATCAAAGTACACAGGCTATTTTATTCGTCGTTGTATCCGTGATATTCGTCGAACGAATACGTTAGAACTTGTAATCGATTCGTTAATCCTTAAATCGCGAGTAAAATATCGTCTTTGATTCTTCTAACGATAAGAATATTAGTCTAGAAAGAAAATTGTCCATCTATAGACTCTCAGATCGTTGCGATTTAATCCTAACGTTTCCTAACTAACATAATTTACGAGTCGATGGAAGAAAATTAATAAATTCTTGAACCACTTTGACATACTACTTTCATCTACGCAACGCTTTCAAGTCAATCACAACGGCGGTACCCAACACCATTTATTCGCAATCCGAAATCGACGTCTCGAGGATAATTGAGTTGAACGGCGAACACCAATATACCGGCAACAGGAGCGAGACCCTCATCGACAGATGATTTGTTTACGACGATAAGATTTCACGTATCGAGGCTGCTGGTTAAACGGCGCGGCGCTCTCGTGAAAGCGCCTGGAAGCCAGGAGCTCGACTTAACGATGTGTAACGAAGTAGTCGAACCTCGCGTCAATCGCCGTAAACTGTAAAGCATCCAAAGCGCGATGCTGTCTGCCTGTTACGAACATCGCCTTGCGTTTCCTTCGCTAACAACAAACACGGAGGAACAAACGGAAAATACCTATGTAACGATATACAGGGTGTTCCATGCAATTGGACAAAAGTTATAGTTCTATGGTAGAAAATAGAGGGAAATTATATTTGAAAGTTAAAATTGAATGGTTGGATCAAATAGTTTCTGACGATGACAATGTCAAATATATCGGCTTTACTTCTCTAGGTGAAAGTATGTATTTCTTAAATCTTTATTTTTTTTTTCTTTTTTTTTCTTTTTTTTTCTTTTTTTTTTAGGAGAATAAAAAAGTACAACGGTATATGGGTCAATTTGAGAAGAAACGTTGTCAGTCACGAGACGACTGAGGAGCATTCCAAAAATATACCGTATAAATTTGTGATAAATTCGAAGCGTATTTTCTACAATCAATGGAATTAGTACGAAATTTCTGTTTCGTAGAGAAGGCAAGCGCAATGTTCGTTAAAAGTTGTGGCAATCATCGAGCCACAGGTTGAGTTAAAAAATTAACTCGCTTAATATGAAAAAGCAAAACTGACGCGATTTAAATTAACCTAATGAAATTTTCGTCTATTTCGATTTAAGTTCATCCAATACAATTTTAATAATAATTTAACCCAATTTCAGGCAACACCCTGTATATTACAAACGTATAGACGGCATAGAATAGAATAGACGAATGAAAATTTCACCGTCGTTACACATAACGCGCTGCCGGCGAATCTGAAAGTCGACGCGTGAGACGTTCCATTATCTCGATTGGCAGTTTTCTAAAAGGATTAATCTTGGCTCGGTCTCTCGCGCGGAGAGGTACGACTCTGGCGAAGTCGTGTCAAACGATCGACGAGGATCGAAAAGACGGTGCTCGATCCTCCGATTGTAATGAAGAAGGATGCTGCGTGGCGAGTCGCGCCGGTGCGTCTCTATTCTCGGTGCAGCTATCGTCGGGGTTTCGCGACCCGTGTCAATTTTAACGTTTCACCGTGATTGCTTCCTTGTACGGCGGCCTCGAGTGGCCAAGCGGTGAAATCTCGAATTAAAATCCTTCCACCGATGTCAGCCGATAATGATAACGAGCGGCCACGGAGGTGTTAATAACTTGACAGCCGCGGATCATCGATTTCCAACCAGAAAGCAAGAAGAAGGCCCCAGGAAGCGTTTCGAGAAACGAACCGAATGGCAAAAGTCGAATCTTTGTTTTCACAGAGAATGCTTGATGATTGAGTAGAAGTTGGAATTGTAAACAGTTTTCTTCTTTGTGCGGTATATAGCATACGCTTTCTAAGAACGACGCCCTCGTGAGATTGACAGCTGGACGCGTTAATTGGCGTCGAAGAATGCCTCAAACTGGACACTTGATGAGAATCATTAATTATCTCAAAAGGAAATGGGAGGTTGCGATTCGAGCAAGAAAAAACCGTCGATATTAGGTAAGAATATAAATTTTCGGTGGCATTCATGAGCAGAAGTTAATGTATTAAATGATTTTATCTTTAGTATGTATTTTTCTTTCTATTTTTTCTTGTTTTTTTTTTTTCTTAGTAAAAGAAGATATCTTAAACGTCCAAGGAATTAAATAATGAGTCAAAACCGTATATTAATTTTAATAAACTGCTGCGGATAGGCGAAGATACGAAAACCAGTTGACAGCTGATATTTAGCATTTTGCTTAAGAACTCAAATTACACCATAGCTTACGAAACACTTAACAAGGCGGATGGGATTGACACACGTGTCAGAGAGGTTTAACCGATGATAAAGGAATATTATCGAGGCATTAAAAAAGCAAACATCGAGCCGGCCACCTGTTCACTTTCCGATTCTATAGAGAGCGAAATCAGAGTTGCTTTCAGTATCCTTTCGGATGATTTTTAATGACGTTCGCTTTAACGCATTACGAAGAGCTCGTTAAATTTGAGAAAAAACGGTATAAACTCACAAATAGCGAAAGAAAATTCTAGAATACGTAGCAATGTCTCTGTTGCGTCACATAATCATTCGGTAAGTCAAACGTTTGAAACTCCTTCGACAACGATTCTTCTACATATTTCTGAAATATCGGAAATCCTTCGACGTTGGAAAACTTATCCATTATATTTCACAAGAAAAATCATTCGAATTCCCAAGAATTCGTCCCCTCTACCGATCCTAGTACCAATAACGTAGAACAGAGAACGTAACAAATTCTTAATTCTTAAGTTCTTTGAAACTGCTTCTCCGCGAAGATAAAAGAAACGCGTCTTATCGTATCCTTTCCCCGTGGTCTTCGTGTTCTTTACGCGTGATCTTCAATTCTCATGACCTCGCGTCAGAAACAAGCACAAGCGACGTTGACTCTCGTTATGAAGGGCCGGGCACCTACGAGATCCCGCGGGATTACAAGCGCATCGCCGGAGTGGATTCGCATAATTTGCCCAGGGCGCAGCGCGCCGTTTCGTTCGTGCCAAAATAAATCAGGGGCCTGGCCGGATGAAAAATAGCCGGATGGCGTCCTAGTGTATATATTCGGGTCGCCAGGCCGAACGATTCTAACAAATTGGTCCCGAAGTAAATGGACGCCACGATGCCGATTTATTATTATCTATTTACGATGCGTCTTAAATCATACGCACGATGGCGTAGTGGCCGGCGGCGGACCACGGCTTCGGCGAAATCGCGAAGAAAGCCAGAGAGGCAACGAACAAGCGGAAAAGTAGTACCACGCCGCGTATTATTAACCGTTTAGCCAATTTGACAGGCGTTGTAAGTACTTTCGAATCGCGGCGGGGTCCGATACAATCGCGCGCGGATACACGCGCCCCGCGTGATTTATACGTAAAAGCAAGCCCCCTTTTTCCCGCGGCTCGCGGCAGCCTCGCGCATTACACGCGCTATTAGCGCTATTTTGCGATCATCTCCGACGATCCGTCTCCGTGCTGCGAATGTTTGCTTTCGATTGATTAACCGTGGATGTATGCTGATTTCATAGATCGTTCTTTACACAGGATATATCTACGTAGATTGGCCGTCTCTTTCGGTTGTTTGTTCAAGTACCGTGCGTGGGTAGATTTGAAATTGTATCGCGTGTACCTATCTATCGGCAATTGGAAATATACGGGAATTGTCATTGACGGTGTAGATGGTAAATTCAATCTCAACTGTTTTACAGGCAAGATTAGTTATAGGATCGTTACAGAATCTCGACAAATGAATCGTGATCGTATTTGTACAAACTTTCGTGGATAACGCCAATTATCGGGATGGGCTGTGTATTTGAACGAGTAAATTAGAATTACGATAGATTAGAATTATTACAATTAGAATTTTCCTCAATTTTCTCGATCGGCGTCTACTTGTGATCAGCAAGCAACGCGTGATTCGACTTTCAAACGTATACAACTTTTGCTGCGCTCAAACAAAAAGTTCTCGTTATTCCGACTAACCAAAAGAAACATAGATCAACATTTTCATCTTCGATTGAAACAAACAATTGGAAAAAGTAACTTACGACAATATCTGATCAGGCGAACTCGATTTAGTATCCACCTGCGGATCGCCGGCCGTAGGGAGCATTCGTGGCGATCTCGTAAGCCCAGAAACGATCCCCCACCGAATTTCACGCTCGCGCTTGAAAATTCGTGCCACGAGATTGGCCTTGACGGGGCATCCCGGTGCCCAACGAGGCACTCCGGTGTACCGATCAGTGACGTATTGACAGACGTGAACAAATGACAGCGCGCAGCTGGAGGGAAGCGTATCCGAGCGTAGAGGCCTGCTAACAAAGCGGGGGACGGGGCAGGAATATCGTGGAACCGGGCGAGCGCGGCGAGCATTATCATATTATGCTCGTTTGTAACTACAAATTGAGTTACCCCCGCGTGAACCCCGCGCCACTCCCGCCGCCTGAGATATATATCTCTTGGCCGCACACTGTCAGCCCGCGAACGATAGCTCGCGATCGATACCCTTCGTTCGAGACCGAGCACCCTCTCCGCTCGCGTAGAAGGGATCAAGCGAGAGTCGAAGGCGTTCGTCGTCCGAAGGAGTCAACCGCGGGTGGGCCACCGCTCTCTCGCCTCGTTTTCTCCGGTCAAAGGTGAAAAATGTCCGACTCGCGCGTAACAACCAGACGATCCGCCCGATAAGATTCGCTTGATGTATGCGTCGACAAGTCAGACTCGTTTGGAAGTTTCACCCTCGCGGATACTATGTCAGGTGTGTAGCTGTGTGTTCGCGTACGTGTGCGATCGAGGGTATCGGTGAGTTTTGAATCGGGTTGCAAGATAGCTACGTATCGTTCGATCGTCCCGAGCAGTGGAGAATTTTGGGTGATTTATTGGAGATGAAGAGGGACGAAGGCTTACAAAGTTATACAAAGGTAGTTGTCTTACGGTGAAGCGCGTGTTGCGTTGCGAGATGTGCGTGGAAATTGAAACTGTGCATTCAACGGAATCGAACTTGATTCGATTAATATCATCGAGCGAAGTAGTTGATACAGCTCTCGGTACGATATTCGAGAGAGAATGTAAGCACACAACGGAAACCTGTCGGTGTTTCGAATCAATCGCACACTTTGCGGATCGGTAACTAACGTTCTACGAATAACCACTGGAAGATATTCTCACACGAAAGGTTCGAAGAATTCGAATCTGACGAGCATGGGAGTAGAACGAACCGAGGATAATTCGTGTGTGCCGACGCCTACGATGTTGAAAACAGCCGTCATTTAATATTTCCACGTAATTATTACGCGCACTTGTAACAAATTACATCGAACAACACGAAACGGGTACTACGTACACCTTTGTATCGAGTTCTAGAAAAATTTCTATCGTTTTCCTATTTATTATATTTAAGCGCTTTAAAACGATAATTAGTAATACGTAGGAACATCTCGATAACACCCTTCCCAACGTATCATCTTGGACACCCCGCAATTTATCGATCGAAGACATTTCCACCTCGAGCAGAATCAATGAGAAAATCTAATATACACGCCCGCGATTGAATCGCTCCGGTGTTGCGATCATCTTGCAACAGCCGCGGCTCTCTCGAAGGTGAGATTCACAGGAAAGGGAATGGAAACCGGAAACCAGGGGCCGCGGTTCGAGGAGGCGCGCGGCGAACGTACATACATTCACTGAATCTCGTTCCTGGCAGATGACTAATACTTGATTTGACGAGACAACCATGAAGAAACTGTTATACATTGTTCCTTGATCATGGCTGGAAACGGCGTGGGCGACTCTCGCCGTTATGCTCGATCCCCCGAGACGAGACCAGACACAGCGCGTTCCACGAAAAAGCGACAGACGCGGGCCATCTTGCGAAATTCGAAATAATTCTTCGAAAGAAACGCTCATTCCGCTCGTGTTACGCGAATGTTTTACGACACGGCGAACAGAGAAAACGAACGAGGGGGAAAAAATATATCGCTTACATAAAAACACCGTCGTTTTGTTCCACGATCTTTTCTCGCTTGTTTAATTTATCGTGAATACGTTTCTTTTTCATTATCGAGATTTTTATTTCAGCCTCGTCTTCCGTTTGTCGAGGAGTACGTGACCAGGAGACGAGGGATCGTCGTTAAACGTTGACGCAACGCGACGTAACGCGTAACGACGTTTTACGGCCAATATTTTTCGACGTGTAAATCGGTCTCTTTAATTGGAGGCCAATTCGCGCGGCTTTCCCTTTTATTACCTCGTAACACGCTCGTCCCGCGGTTAGGTTGGTTCCTACGACGCTACGATCTCGAAAACGACGGCGACCTCTTTGGCCATCGACGAAATATCGAGCGCTGCGAGCGATAGACAGCTGAGAAATACGTTGAGGAATACGATCAGAGAGAAAACCAACGACGTTCGAGCATCGAATTTTAATTGGTACGGAATTTTAAATTCGACCGCGAAGAAGACTGCGAGATCAAATTAGTATGAAAATTACTCGATAGCGACGTCCAATTACCTCCAACGATCCAACGACCGAAACACTCAAAATTCTCCACACCGAGGCAGTGCGAAAAATACCGAAAAAATACCGACTCCCACCATACGTTGTGTCTCATCTACGCGCGATGTCCAGATGGTATCAGCATAAATCATCGTGGGAGGACAATAAAGCGCAAACCGACCTATCGTGCGACGTAGACACAGACACGCTCGAGCCAGCTACTAGACTCCGATGGTCCATCCGCGTCTGAATCCGCATAATCTAACAATGGCGATTGGGCAACGCGTCACGGTGGCTTCCTACCTGGCGGTGTGAGCTCGTTTCCGCTGACCATTTAGGGTCAGCGGGGGATGACAGAGATCGTGTTCCAATTACTCAACGGAAAGCCGGAGGGCACCCACCTCCACCTCCACCTTCTTCGTCTCCGTCGAGGAGGGTCGCGGCGGTGTTTCGCAGCCGCGAGGATGCAACGCTTCGAGACGACAATCGAGAGGTGGGAGGACAAACGATCGTTTACCTACGTGTGTCGCCTCGCTGCCCGGCCTCGCATTATGTCGTCGCGCGTGTGCATCAGCTATTTCGCCACCGCTCCGATCCACGCCGGAGCCCAGCTCTCGATGAGCTGTCCCGCGAGAGCGTAATTTCATTTTCTATCGACGACCCATTGTCTCTTCGATGTCTATAAAGTAGGAGCCTCCGACGAGGCTAGCAACGTCCGGTCGCTTTTACACCTTTCTCGTTGCCGTGTATTTCCAATCGAATCCATCGAAAGATGTCATCGTGCTTCGCTTGCTATTAGACGACTTTCTTTTACTATGTAAATCGTGAAATTTTATCGCGTTCGTCTCAATGGGTAAAATAAAAATTTGTTTTTCCATAAATTAACCAAAAATTCTGAAAAATCATCGGTCGACTGTAAACATTCGCGTATACGCAGAAAATTTAAAAGTATCAGAATGCGATGAATGTATACTCGTTGTAACGTTTAATAAATACAGCAAAAATCTATGCTCAGATTTCATTCGTTCATTCAATCGAGTAATTTCGTTTCTATCCGATGAAAAATGCGAATTTCTGTAAACACTCGCTCACCACCGATCCCAAGTCTCCAAATTCCCACGCTTCGCATCCATCGGTTGATCGATCTCCGAACCAACCACGGTGACCACGAGTGTAACACGCTCGAGAAGGTGGTGGATCGCTTTGGGTCGAGCCGCGAAGCGGAAACATACGAGCTAGTTCTCGCCTTATCGGCATTTACTGGCCGCCCGCGCGCTGCCTCGATACGATCGCCGTCGATATCGATCGTTCCGTGGCTCGTTCAGATCCGCGAGACCCTTGCTTATTTACGTGTCCATAGTGCACGTTACCCACATTGGCACATACCAATTCGCCGCTAGATATACGAGTGACACCGGCGGCTATCGACTAATTATCCGGCGATTCGATTACGGCCTACCACCGCGTATTTCCTGGCTATCCGACTAGAAGGTCTCCACCCACGCGCGGACGAGACTGTACGAGCCACCGTGGTGCACGTTCGGACACCGCATACACCTTCGTATCGGCACGACATCACCTGTGTGCGTGTTTCTGCCGCTCGTCTGATTTTACATCGGCGGAGATTGAGTCGCGTGTAACGCAGCCGAGAATAAAGGCTGAGTTGCGCCATCGAGACACTACGCCAAGCCGATACACGGTATATTGGCCTCAGCGTCACAAGGCGGTGACTTAGTCACCCGGCTCGTCATGGGAGACCAGGCCGATATACACCTCGATCGCTGGCGAATGATTCATTCGGACGTGCTCCGCGATAGGGAAGACTTCCGCCACCTTCTAACATTTTCACATCCTGTACGCAGGAGGGAGACGCGTGGAACGATCGTTTTCCGACTTTTAATCGCGCGCGCATCATGCGTAGACTGTAGGGCTACTTTGATTCCTTGCGTGTATAGGTTTCCTGGAAGAGAGTGCGTTTGAGGATGGAAATGAAAGGGTCGCGTTATTGGGAATGACTGGAGACGGAAGGAAGTAACGACGGCTGAGGAGATTCGATAATCAGGGGATGAACGGGGGAATCTCGTCGCGTTCTCCGGGAAAGTTTCGATCGAATTCTTAAGAAGCGTTCAGAGTACCGAGACTAGTGCAGGCGACTGTCAGTTCCGTATCGATGTTTAATATCAAGATCTTTGTATATTAAGCTAGTACGATGAGAGCAAAAGTAACTGGAAGATTTCGACAAAGTCTTACAAATTAACTTACTTCTAACACTTTTGTTATTTCTAGCGTCGATCCAGCTGAAATCAAGCGTAAAATCTAATTTCGTCGTCCCATCGACCCATACAATCGCGTAAACTCGATTTCCCTCCCGAGCAATCCATTACTATTCTGTTACAAATCCTTCGACACAAATCAATTCCTTCTTCGATCCATTCCAAACGAATTCAAAGACTTCGCAACATGACCAACGTTCTAGCAAGTGGATTTCTCGTAGTCGTGGAGGGGCAGGACGTCGCAAGGGACGTCGAAACGCGCAATCAGCGTCTACCGACAAAAACGCTGGTTAGCAACATGGGCAAACGACATCGTGGTCGGTGAGCTCCGTAGAAAAGAAGGAGGAACGCGCATGTTCTTGGCACGGGATGCAGAAGATATACATATGTATGTACGCATAGCGCTGCTGCAGAAGCAGTTACACTGATTGCCGTGTTTTCAAACTCGAAAGAACTCCTCCCGGTCCCGTCCGTGGGAACCCGCGGACGTTCGCGAGCCTCGCGAGCAACAGGCGAGCGTGGCCGCCGTGTGGACGAACGAGAAACACAGGCTCGCTCTGGTGCAAAAGAGAAAGGAGTGCAGAAGAGAGTGGAAGGAAAGATACAGAGGACCGCGGCTCATCACTCGCGAATTAACCCGCGGAGCATCCAGTACCACTTCTTCCACTTGGCAGGCTGCCTAGATTCGATCTCTGATGAGACTTTACGACCACCTAGCGCCTCTAAACGGTAACGAATAGATCCACCGGCCGTGGCTACTTAGGCCGTTCGAAGGGAATCCGAGAAAATCAGGACGAAGTAAACCGTTATGGGAACAGCTTAAGAATCTAACCCTGCGGTGATCTGGTTCCTCGCGTCGCTCGTATTTCGTCCTAGCGAACAGATTCGAATGGAAGTTTAATGGACCTCGTCGGACAAATGGAAGCAGCAGTAACGCCGATTTAACGTTCCAGTCGTGCGGATTTAAACGTCTATTTGTTTACCGTGCAAGCTGCACGAGAGAGATTTACGGTCAATTAGACGGCGAACAAAGCCGCGGACGTACAATCTCGCTTATTAAAGTTTCATTTGTACTTTCGAGCCCCTTTCACCCGCGAACCGTGGTTGCGCGGACCGGTGACCGATCGCGAGTACCCGCGATTTATCATCGTAGAAAGTAACCCGCCTCGACTTCGATTTAATAGCTCAAGCAGAGAGAGAGAGAGAGAGAGAGAGAGAGAGAGATTGGGAAACGGTCGACGGATAGGCCGCCACTGATCGGAAATCTGAACGATATAGAAGCGTGGTCGGGCAGGAATACACGCGGACAGGCTGGTGGAACTCGCAGAGATCGGAGATACCGAGTGAAACAACGTTGACGCATTTATGCATGAGCAGCGGAGGCCGTCAAGAGCCTCGGGGGTATATACCTTTCCGTAGATCGGCTCAGATATATACGGCTCGCGGCCCGTACGTACGCGCTGTGCCTACCGTGATGGCGTTACCCTTTTGAACGGTCCTCACCTTTTTATCTCACGATCCTATTGTCTCGCATCTTCGCCAAAAACGCGTCGCGTACGCGTCGGCATAATTTTTCAATTTGCTCGGGGTCCGCCCCGAGATTCTATCTGTCGACTCTTCGTTGCTCGAAATCGTTGGGGTAGCACCATCGCCACCACCATAAGCAAGGAGGACGGATAGAGAAGGGAGGAAGAGCTACGCGAGGGGATAGGTTAGCTGTGAGATACCGGTAAGATGGTAGAGAAAAGAGAGAGAGAGAGAGAGAGAGGGAGGTCAGTTCTTTCGCGCGTGACCTTTCGCACGAGAGAGGACAGGAGCCTGGCAACCTCTCTCGTGCCATAAGTTTTCGACCACGAACCCGTATCGGTGCTCGGAGGAATTCTAAAATTCTCTCCTCCGGTGATCTCTCTTTGTTGCGCGTGTGTTCCTTACTGGCACGCTTGACGATTCCGTGCGAGTTGCCGAAGATAAGAACATCTAACGGTGCCACGCGTTTGAAAACTGACTGTCTGACTCGGTAGCAGTGGCTTGACGAAAAAGACAAATGAAAAATTTGCTAGAAACTGATAACGTCGATATAAATCGAAGTTTAAAGTATGGAAACATTGTTGTGTCAGATTAATCTGATAGAACTGCAGTTCGATAAGAAGAGAGACTGCTGTTAATTACGAAGATCTGCATAAACGAAGCAACAAATACCTCGCGCGATCCTTCGAATAGGAGAAGAGGGGAAATCCTCCGCGAGAGCATCACCCGAGGCCATCCTCGAACCGTATCGATTTCCCCGTGACCCCGACGTGTCGTACGATTTCCACCCGCGAGCTACGTTCCCTCGTGTACGTTTTATGCGACGTCACTGTACTACGTATACTTATACAAATTGTCCATACGAGCTTCGTCGATCGATCGCGCGCGATTTTGACCATGTGCGTTTCTCAGCTTCTCTGTACACTCGTTCAGGTTCTCAAAACTGGATCCTCTTGACAAGTAAGTTAGCTTTTTCACGTCGTACGACGTCCGATCCTCGATCTCTCTAGCTCGCTCGAATCTTCGCAACGATCCTTTCTGTAATTCAATATTATTAATCATCCGTAATTCAATACCATCGCAAGAGACAATTTCTCTCTGAATCTACTTGGAACGTGTGCTACTTTGATATAATAGCAGATGTATCGTCGGTACATCGTGTTCGTCGTTCTGTAAGACGATTCGAGGAGAGAAGAGCACGGTGTTGCCTGGTTGAACCTGCGCTCGAGGCATCCGGGCCAACTGAGAGCCACTGCGGTGTGTCTGCGACCCATGACCCTTCGCCCACACGAGGACGCCATGCGCTGCAACGCGATGCAGCACGGGCCAGGGGCCAGTGGGAGGGCGTGCTGGCCCGTTCAGGTCCGAGGGGACACGGGGGGAATCCTCGGTCACCGAGCCCGAGCGGCCTGGTCGATCGCGCACAGCGCTTCGCGCAACCTGTAAACTCGTACCAGCGGCAAAAATGCTCCCTCGCGCAAGACACTCCTGCGTTGAGATCCGACGACGGCCGAGCTTCACCCTGCAAGCCCGTCTTACGCGAGTACGCGCATTCGATCGACTACGCGTTCGTCGGTGCGATGCCAGGGGCGAGGCATCGAAGGCGGAACGACACGTTTCTCTGGAAATGTCTTCCGTGTCCTGGTCGTCGAATTGTATTGTTATACAACGTCGTCCTAGGTTCGTGTTACGCATGATGATTCTATGGCGCAAAGTCATACGAGAATCGTCGTTTTAGAGTTTGGAAATTTGTCTAGCACGCGTGTACCGATCTACGCGAACTCCAAAAATTGTCTGCGAAACGAGATCTCGAACGATACAATTTTATTCTACGACTACAGACATCACGATTTTGTAGGTTCGAACGATCGATGCTTGGATTTGTCTTCGATTCAGATTGAGTTTCAATAGGAAAGAAAAAGAGTATTTCGAAAGTATTATTAGAAAGGAGCGAAGAGATATGTAATTAGTCTAACAATAAGCGAAAGTATTCAATTGCAGCTTGGTCCGTTATTTGAAGCAGGTTGACGTGTTAGGTGATGCGATAAATACAATAACGAAGATACGCTTTGAAGAATAAATGCGATGGTTCGATTTACAAAAGTGAAAACAGATGACTACGACTATTTAGCCTGGAAATATGAAATTTCCTGTGCATTATAATAAATATAATAGACAGGAGTAGCGCTATTTGTTATTTTTAACTGTTCCTATTAAAACATCTAGCCGCACGATGGAAAAAATCATGCCGTAAATCAAGGCTTTCTATCAGAAGCTTCGAGTTTCTTGGACTGACAGTTCCTAGAAGTAGGATAACGTCTTCGTTTGACTGTTCATCAGGACAACCGATCTGGCAGTGCCGACGCCAATAAACCTATTGAAGCCACTTTCACAGAGTGAAACCAAAGAAAAAGTATTTCTCGAGAACCAAACAGCTATTACATCCTTTGCCAGCATTCTCCGCAACAATTCGCGCTGGAAAAATGAAAACGTGTCTAATGTTCGAATACACATGCACATAACATCGTTGTACAAGGAGAAGTAACGATTAAAAATTTAGCAAATGGTAGACGAAAAGTTAAATCAATCGATTCTACTTTTCTCTAATTTCACGATCTTGTAGCTCGTATTATTAATATTCAATTGGTATCCAAAAATGTAATGCCGATGTTCAACTGCTCCGAGAACAAATGTTTCATCTTTATATATAAATATTTATTTATTTATTACATAAGCACAAAGAGTAGCAAATTTCAAGTTTGTAAATTAAAAAAAAAAAATCATATTTGGAACGCTTCTCTTTATTTTCCAATTTCCGATCGAACTGATCGTTACGACTTCTGAACGACCGAAATGCGTATCGTTATAGTGTCAAACTGTATCGTTCGATAGCGTTCAAAAAATTCTACTTCCAAGTAACGTTCACGCGACCGAAGAAACTTCGAAGCAGCGAGCATTCGTGATCTCGAACTCGAGCACCCGGCTCATACTTCTTTCAGGCTAATGCATTCGCCCGTAGACGAAGAAGAAGTGCGAGCGGGAACGAAATTGGCTCTGGGTTCGAAATTATTTGTTCCTCGCTTTCTCTGTGTTCGTACGTTGTACATGAAGCGCGAGTCGTTACCAACGATAATAATAAACGTTAAATATGAAACAGCCGGCGTACAATAGCGGCCGTTCAGCCAGCCTCTCCCAACCTTTTCAAACACTTTTCTCTTTTCCGCTACTCGATAAGCCGCGACACCGTTGCAACCGCGTCCAGTCATCGTTCAATACTTCTGAAAATTCATACTTCATTCGCGACGAGAGAGATAACGGTGGAAGGTGTCGTGGAAACGCTTTGTCGCGAACGTGTCCGAGTTGTCTGTACGAAAGAAAGAGCCGGAGACACTCGGGAGACACGGCCTCGTCGCAGAGATCATAAACTCGAGAACGTAAGAGCGACTCCAGACCCGGACACGATTCGAAGGCATTATTTCCTCGGCAGAGACAGTTTCTTGTCGCTCTGTCTTTGCCATGGCAGCGCTATTGTTGCTCTGGCACGACTCGCACTTTCTAGTCGGTCCCGGTCTACCCTCGCGAAACACAGTCGCTGATGATTTCCGCGAAATCCGTGGAATCCAGATGGATCGTTGTCTGGCTTTAGTTGTCTGAGTCGGTCCGTTTGAAAAGCCAAAGACGACGATATTTATTTGCGAGGTAAGGAAGAATCTTTGATCGTTGTAAACGATGGTACTTTGATATCATCCAAGTTCGCTTATTACGTAAATACTTTATAACGACTACCGACCAGAAGTTTCAAATGATTGTATATTTTCGTGTGGTCTTCGATTAGATCGGTTTTACAGAAAACGGATTTCACAGAGTCGCGTCAACAGATTCACGCAACTCACGATTTCCCCTGTTTCCGTTCGTGCAGACGCGAGACTCTTAATCCGCAATAAATCGTGCGTCTCGTTTCGACGTTGCGCATCCGTTATACGTGTACGTATCCAGCTATAGTCACGTCGAGGGTTACAGGGTGTCGAGTTATGGAATATAGGGGGCCACCACTGGTACAGGGAGTACGAGGGACCGGTATGAGTTACGACTGACCCCATAAATCGCGCCCGGGTCACCGGGTAATTGGCGGGCCCCAATTCTCGCACCCAATCAGCACGGCGTGTCTGATGTACGATGACGTCATGCATTATCGGCGATTTACGCAGGAAAATTAGAGCCCTTCCCAGATCGGTTTCATTCACGCGTTCAACAGGCGATCGTAACGCGATGAAAGAGTTTGAATTCGACGAGGATCGGTCGACAAGATCGTTCTTAAAACAGAATTTGAACCTTTAATCGTTGATACGTCGTACATCGTTTAAACGACGATGTTCGATTATCAATTTTCGATATTTTGAAACGTATTTGGTATTCGATGCAGAGCAAATTTATATTTGATACGTGCAAGGGAATTCCGATAGACTATATACGCATGATCTTTCTATACGATCCGCAAGCTTCGATCTATATCAGATCCTTGCAAGTTTACTTTACGAGTAATCTAACGCTAGCTTGTACGAAAGCACTCCTTCTTTCTTATGAAATCTATGCGATAAACAGATATTGCATAAAATTTTACATCTATATAAATCCATTTTAGGGAAATATCTAAAAGTTATTGTTTGATAAATAAAATCACATACGTACGAGTGTTCGCGCGAGAAACAAAAGAAAAGCGGCAATTACGATGAATAAACGATCCAATCGGCAGACCGTGACAAGAATCGTCACCCAGCGCTGTCCGCTTTGCTCGATTGCCCGGCAACAATTCCAGGGCACGGGAGGTAGAAAGACACCTCGGGCTAATCACACGAGCATGCAATCAGTCTACTAATTAGCCGCGACGCGAGCGTTGCACGAGCGACAGGCCACCTGTCCTCTGTCGGTAGGGTAATAACGTTCCGCAGTGTGCACGTCCAACCAAGAGGCAATGTCGCGTCTCGGAAGTTCGCGAGAGTACCACGCAGCCATTATGAACCGCGAAACGACCTGCATCATAGTAGCGTGCCTCGTGACTCGAATCGTTTTGTTTCCCGTGGACGGCCAGTCGGCTCGTTACGAAGTTAATCGTCTCGACGCTGCTGTTCGCGGCTCGTTCTAATCGTCGCGTGTTACGTCGTTGTCGTCTTCGGACAACCGTTGTTCGAATTAAAAAGAGAGAGAGAGAGCACGACGACCCGCACCTGTTATCCCGATACTTCCGTAGGATTAACCGTTATTATAAATACAATTTATTCGTTTATAAAATCGTCAACTCTGTTACTGTTCCGCTGAATTCGTGTATCTCGTTTTCATTCTTGTTTCGGTAAGCGAAAAGTCTGCGATGTTCTAAGAAAAACTCTATCGGAAAATTGAGAGAAAAAATTCATTCGTATTGATCTTAACAGTTAATCGAATAACCTCTGCGACTTCTTCGTAACATTGGATTAACCTTAAACGTCAACGATACAATCTCAGGTATCTTTCGCGAATTTGGAACGATCTCGAGGGCTAATGATACAACCTCGATAACCTCTTTATAACTTTCGAGCGACCTTCAGATTCAATGTCATTATCTCGGTATCCTCTGTAACTCTCCAGTGTCTGCGAACGTCGGCAACAACCTAGAGACCTCGATGACCCGGTAATTAATCGATTTCGAATAACAGTAGCTATTGTGATAAATCTCCTACGATAGCGCCATTAATTTCGATTAGTACAGTTAGCTCGTTACGACGAAACGTAATTGTCGATACGAAAAAACCAAATTGGTAAACCAAAATAATTTCTTTCAAATGGGATTCGATCGCTATTAACGATCTAATCTGGACTAATAAATAAATGGTAGCTGCAGGGTATCTAGGCAGTACTTTCCGAAAGACGAGTTCCCTTCGCCTTTCCTTTTTTCCCAATCTCCGTGAATCGCTGCCTCTGGAATCAATGGACTTCGTACGGTGAAATTGCGCGTGACAGTGGATCGTTAAGACTGTTTAACGGTGTTTCATTAGGTGACGGACGGACAATCTCGATAAATCCGCGGGGCACGATGCCGAAAATGACCGGTTTCGGTAATCCACGGCTGGCCTCGCAGTTAGAAAGTTTCGTCGAGGGGATTCGTCGCGGTTTGCTCGGTAGAAGAAAGAAGGGGACCGCGGTGTGGCGATTCGTAGAAACAAAAAGGTTTCACCGTCTCCGGACGCTAAGTAATGGGCGGTTAATTACGATCCGGTTCGAAATACGCCGGCATTTCGATGGGATTGGACGACTGAGAAAACCGTAAAACAGCGTTCTGGCGCGCCGAGCACCGTAGAATTCGCCAAACGACTTCCTGGTTTCTATGCGTTCACCGTTAATCGGTACGGTTTTACCGATAACGCAAGAAGGTCCCAACGCACGCGACAAAAACGCACGAGACGTACGATGCGTGTCGGAAGTAGGTAATCTCGTGTGATTCTCCAATATGATTATTCGATATAAACGTAGTAACGAGCTAAGAGAAGTTTCATGGTATTTGTCCAACTGAAATGAGTGGAGAGAATTTGTCGAGCATAAAGATCGTGGCTATATTACGCGAATTAAATAAGAGGGCAGATACGAAAAGAAACAATTCGTCGGCAAACAGGTTAGCAGCGATCGATCGGCTGTTTATCGTAATTAAATTATACGTTTCGGATTTAGTCACGAGCTTAACGATAAAGATGTTGGAATACAAAACATCTTCCAACGTTTTAAATCGTTCGAGCAAATACGATTTTCCAAGCTTTAAACATTGGCTCCGATATTGCCACAAACAATACGACGAAGTTCGATGAAATTTCACTTTTTCATATCAGACGACTGTGCGAATCTAAACCAAGTCAATTCATCTCAAATGGTGTTTCTGAAATAAACTGAAAGAATCTTTTCTTTTACGCAAGCTCAAAGATATATTATTCTCGCACTCAGAAAATCTTATTGAAATTCAAGTTTCGTTTGAATCAAACGTTCGATAGATGCGTTCCATTTCCCTTTACGTAACGACAAACGAAAGGTACAGAAAATAGAGTAACGCTTTCGGACGGTGGAACGAGTTATCCACCGAACGAACCTGAAACGCGACGGCTGCACCAAGATACGTAACTATACCACGATGCAATTTGCAGTCTCAATTTGTAGTTTGTACGCTTCTAATTTAAACTGCGGGTTTCGGCAATCTCCGTGTTTCTCATGACGACAATTCAACGAGCTCTGGAGAGCGTCGACGATACCCACGTCCGGTGTATCCGCAAAGCTGCCAGCAACCGCAAACCTGGCCTGTTATTCCCCAATGACATTCTCATCTTCCTATCTCTTTTTCCTTCTTCTTGTCGTCGTCGTCGTCGTCGTCATCGTCGTCGTCGTCGTCATCCACCTCGTCGTCGTCGGCGCCCGTTCTTCCTGTTAGCCGACGACGTTCCTTCTCTGGATCACCGAACACTGTTGCTGCAGCTGTAGCTGCGATCGCGCGTAATGGAGGCTGCGAATTGTCTGAAGGAAGCGACACGACCGCGTCTCATTTATCGCAACCGAGTTCTAATCTTTCCCGCGGCTAGAAACAAGATTGTTCTGACCACGGTCGCGTCGTAGAAAGAAAGAAGAGGGAAAAAAGGTTCGGTCGTTTAGAGTAGCGAGATGAAGCACGAAAGTAGTCGTCGGCATCGGGGAAAAATGTAATTATCATCCGCGCCGCTTCGCTCCTCAATAACGTGATCGCCCGCGGACAACGCCGCTACGCGCGCGATCAACCAAGCTTCCGCCTTGATGAACTTCAAGTCCGAAGATTTCAGTATATCGATTTAATCTTAATTTGTAAAGAGTTATCGGGTTAATATCGATTAACGAATTTGAACTGGCAAATTTTAAAAATTGCCTACTTGCAAAACATTTACGAAAAGATTCCACGACAAATCAGTATCAACCGACAAACGTATTCGTTGAACCTAGAAAATCGGTTCTATTCCACCGTGTGTTTATAGGATGCAACGTCTGCCAAATTTTTAATTTCGGCTAAGCTAAAGCAAACGGTATCCAGGTCCCGAAGCACGCGCGACCGAAAAATCAGATCTCGGTTGGACCACCACCGAACCACGTAAACGTAATAACCCTTTAGCACCGGTGCTTGCTAGGAATGCATATTTCGTCGGTGGTTCGCCCACGCCAGTCGGTCGGTAGGTCCGATTGTTCTCAGGATATATCCTGGGCTGGTTTACTCGGCTGGTTAGTCTAGCTGGTTAGTTCTCTGCCCAACCTTCAGCCTGGATACCCGGCATAGTTCGCCTACAGGTCCTCTCAGCTCTTGGTACTCTTTCTCTCTCTCTCTCTCTCTCTCTCTCCACACACTTTCTTCCAATAACGAAGGAAACAGCAACGAAAGTAGAAAGAAGAAGCAAGGAGAAGAAGAGAGCGATACGATCTTCCTCCTTTGTCTGTTCGTTCGTTCCGCTTTATCCTTACTCTCGTCCCGTTTTAACGCTTCATCTTTCGCTCGTTTTCCTCGTCCGATCTCCTGGTCGTCGTGCAGGTCGCACGAGTGCCTGTTTTCTGGCGTGCGATTCGCGTGTGACGCATCGCAGCCACCCTGAGAAACGCGCCCACGCAACGCTCGAGCCCGCTTCGCGATTCCTCGCCTGCAGGCTACACCTGCCGTGCGCTCGTCTACCTGTCCAACGGGTGATTCCGAAATCCGGCTCGACCTCTATCTTAACCGAGCCGCACCTGGTCGCATCTGCCTCCTCCGCTTTCACCGTGTATTACCCGTCGTAGATCTCTGTCACCCCGGCACCGGTAAGGTGGATTCGGTGCCGGGTTTTCTTTGCCGAGTGAAAGCGACCGCACCACGCGAGAGACAGCGCTCTACCGCTTCACAATTGTAACACCGTGTATAAATCTTCGCGCCGGAGAATTATCGCGATGACTTGCTATTTAAATGACCGCCGCGATCGTAACCGATTTTCGATTTGCTCGCTTCGTCCACGACCACGACCGCGATTACGATCACGATTAGCGAGAATGTAGACAGTCGGAGGTTCCGCAACATTGGGATACCCCAGATAGGGATTCCCCTTAGCTTTCGATTCGCTAAATGTATACCTATATATCTTCGTTCGAGCGTATCGTTGGTAGAAAGGAAGATCAACGACGTGAATAGCCTCCGTGTGTGTAATGGGATCCTCTTTCTCCCGGAGGAGGTGGAAGAGGTAGCAGGTCGAAAATACGACGATCGTATAGGAACGAGTTCAACGAGCGTTTCGGCGAATGTTCCACGGACCCGATACCGGATGTAAAGTATAGCAGACGGCGAGGTAGAGAAAGGGAGAGACAGAACGATCCGCAATACGCGTAATTACAGGTTGCTCCGGTGGTTCTTCGCTGACTCCGCAGGCCCTATCGCTTCTCGTGCGTGCGTGCATGCAGAGCAGAATTTCTTCGGTAACGGTAGGGGGAGAAGAACGACCCACTTGCCTCGCGAGGGGGCTGAACCCGGTGGTGGACTGATTTATTGAAACGTCTGCACGGTGACCGGCTACTAATTATCCTTTCTATGGAAAAATTCGTACGGTACGAGGTACCGATGCAATATGGCCGCGTGTTCGCGCGTCGAAAGCGTGTCACGGATTACCAAATAGGATCGAAGATATCGACACAATGGCTGGAAGAAATATCCCAGACTACCCGTATCGTAAATCTACCCGGCTGAGACATATTTTATTGCGCGCCGCTAACGTATGGATGCTCCACGAGCGCAGCGCGAGCGCGCGAGTGCTCGCACGAGTACACACCATGAGTAAAGGCCGCTGTTACGGAAATATTAATGCAACTTCATCAATCACCCTGCATAAACAGTGGGGCAAGAAAACGATTTACTACTTACGATCTGACCGGCCTACCGACGAATGTATAGCACGCTCCAACGCTACGAGGAGAAACTTCAGGCGAACGCGAGGCTACGGCGGACGAGCATTCGTCAAAATCTTTCATCGCCCGCTAGTCGCACGAAGCATTTCCACGGACGCTGGACGCGCCGAACGCGATCAAATTGAAATTTCACGCGGCGTTTGCACCGAACCAGAGAAACGTTTGCGAAACCGTTTGTACTTTTGGGAGTGACGTGTCTTCGAACACGTAGCTGTAGATGAACGAAAGATTTTTCGTTATTGCGAAATTCTACTTGTACGACGTTACGTAACGCTGCGATAACAACGCATTCGCTCTGTTACTAAACGTAATATACTAAACGTAATCGGACGAAAATATCGCACGAAGAGGAATCTTATACGGAGCGGCAACGAGTAACAAGATCCCAATGTTGGTCGGTAACGAAATCGAGGAAAACCACGATAAACGAGCTTCGATCACGTAGGATTGCCAGTACGATCGAGTAATAGAACAGCAGGATAACATAAAAATTCATTTCGCTGACACGAAACGATGAGTCAGAGCCGCGATTTCGTTCGTTCGTTCGTTCGTTCTCAAGCGTAACGGGGCGGTTAGGTGCGTGAGTTTCACCGAGCAAGTATTCCCATGGGGTCGCACGACGAGATTTCTGGATTACGATCCGTCCTTTTGATAGAAACTTATATGGCAAGAAAACGGATGGCGTATTCGGCATTAAGGAAGTACGTGAGTCTAGAGCGCTCGGTGCTTATGGGTGCGTTTCAGCCGCGGGTCGACGTGCGTCTCCCTCGAGTCCTCGTCTTTCAACGTTTCCTTTTTCTTTCGCGAATTGCCTAACCGACGGTCGTCCTCCTGAAACGGACGGCTGAACTTCCTTGAATCTGATGGCTACGCGAAATGTACGCACAAACGATCTTCAACTCGGTTAAACGCTACTTTCATTCACCTGACGGAATCTATGGGAATCCGTTATCATGGTTCCGTGAAGAAAGGCATATCAAAGAGGTGCACATAGGATCGCTTCAGTCGTCGTAACCGTTGTACAAAGACCATAAGAGAAGGATACAGTAATTCACGTTTTTCGTGTTTCACAAAGGGACGATGTTAAAATCCGATTCGTCTTGCGAATCAATTTTACGTTATCAATCTCTATCTTTATGTTATTCGGCTACTAAGCGGACCATCGGTTAATAGAAATTTAATTGGTACACGAACATTACGCGTCAAGTAAAACCGAGCTATTTCAGACACAGAGATCACGAAGTTTGAGAAACGAAAGATTCGGGCGGATCTAGATTCATAAAGAACGATAGACCGTGTTTCGTCAACGATGATAATAATCTCGCTATAATTTGACCGTTCTATCTCGTGTAAAGAAGCCACGGTCGATATTACTTCTCCACCTTAAACGAAATTCCGCTTAGAAAGAACGCTGTACAACTGGACAGTCCGCAGAGAATAACCTTGTATCTCTTATTCGCGCACGATTGAAATTCGCGATTCCGCGGTAGCCAGTTCGATTCCATCGTATATCATATCATACTGGCGAATAGCAGCCGTTTATCTTGCCCGGTGCCCAATGAAATTCACCGGGTGTTCGTTAGGGAACAAGCCGGGCATCGTTCATCGGACGATTCGTCGAACGTTAACATAAACCGTGTGGCTTATTCGATGGCGCGGAATACGCTCGTGTATTCGCTCGCGATATTCAACCGAAGCGTAAATCATACGAGTCACTGGCACTCGCACCACCAACACGGAGGGAAGGTCGCTTCTCTCGGAGCGTGGTCGCTTGTCTTCGCGTTCCCTTTTGCGATCCACGATCGTACTCTTCTCTTCTTCGTTCCGCGACGCGTCTCGACGCGCGAGATGGAAGCAACTCTCGCGTGCGGGGCCATCTCTGGCCCGCTAGAACGGGCATCAGCTGCCTGACAAGGCGTATAATTAATCCCTAATGACGCTGGCATAAATCCATCTCGGTAGGCCGTTTGGCCGGTCGCCGCTCGCGCGCCGTTGCCTTTACCAGCGAAATCAGCGCTAGCTTTGTCGCTGTCGTCCATTTCCCGCGTTATTTATGCGCCCATCATTGGATCGCGCCGCTTCGAACTCAGCGAGAAATATCGCGGGAACGGGGGTCCTTCGAGGAATTCAACTCGAGGATCGTTCCGAATCGTTATACGCTTCGATGAGACGCGTTTCGTCTTTTGGATTAGAAACTACGCCGACGATATTCACGATATTAAGCGTTTCTAATACGATTTCTAGCGAGATTTCTATATAATCCCACGTTACGAGAGTTAATAACGAAAATTCTTTTTCGAGACGGATGGAAAGGGAGCATTATCTGTTACGCATGGCACGCTGGCAAATGAAAAACCCAGAGGAACGGTTGTAAACGCGCTAATATTCTTTTTATTCGCCAGGTGATCCGTAGTCCAGCGAGCGTACGTAGAATCCTAACGGTACGATTTAGAATAATCTCGTACGGTTGCTCTTTTCTTCCTTTCATTTTTCCTTTTCACGTTTTACGATGATGTGAATTTCAATCGGCAACGGAGAGCGACGCTGACCGCGAGCGGTGACCTCGTGTCCAACCGCTTAAATTACTCGACCGACAAAACGCGACGGGACAATGGAGCGATAAAGCCGTTGGTTAAAAAGCAACGCCGGCTATAAATCCCGCGGTGATCTAGTTTACAGCGTTCCTATTTCTCCGCTACACGTTCGGCTGACGTCATCTTATTGTAATCCCGACCCACGTCGGTCACGTTATCCGTCGACGGACACGGAAAAATCGAGGGCGGCTTGCGAACCGAATGATTCTCGCGCGCGTTCATTGGTCGCGGAAAATGGTCTTGTCGGGTCAGCTCTGAATTTCGTTCGAGACTAAGGATTCAGGCGCGTAGATTCTTAAGTCGGCTGAGCGTCGTAAAACGTGTAATAATATTTTTCTAATCTTCTTATTCCTAAAATCGAACCGTCTTTATCAACTTTCGATTCCAATTCCGATCCAATAACAAATTTCTGATCGAGTAATAATTCAGTTAACGGGTTAAAGGATTGGATCGGTAGACCTACAAGATGGAATTTTTCTAATTCGAAAAGTAAAGCTAACGACGTAGGATAAACGAAAACGAGAAGATATCTATGGAAATTGATTTAATTTATAAGACACAGCATATATCATTCGGTTCAAACAGAATGACTGCGAGCAATGGTTGAAATCAGCTGCGGTAACCTCTGGCAACTCTAGTAACCCTTTCACCAATTAAACCTTCCTATGACTAAACACGTTCTTGCCTAATAGCACGCTGACATAACCTCTCTCCCTTTCTGTACCTTTCCTTTCCTCTAAAAAGTTGCTCGTATATTTTTCTTCATCAAAATCCTATCAATTTCCTTTCTCCTATATTTCCCTCGTCATCAACCAAAAACTCATTTTCCTCGTATCTTTACTCCAGTTGCTCGTTTCGTCTCTTTCTGAGATTTATAATCACATCAATTTTACCTTGCATACTTAAACAAATCCGCAATCTAGTTATTATCTCGTCATCAATCAAAAACACAAGACCTGGCCAATTACGTACTCTTCGAACGAGAATTTATAATCGCATAAAACATACGTATCTTCCAAATCCAAATCTGAACTAAACTTCCCGTATTTAAATACATCTGATCTTTTTTACGACCTCGTAATTACACAGGCAAAATTCAAAACTAAGCTGTTTATTTCTCGAAGCAAGAATTCTTAATCAGCCATAATCGGACATAACAGCTCGCAAGTCGAAACAAGACGCAAATTTCTCATATGTAAAAAGTCTCATACTCCGTTTCCGATGTTTACCGTGAAAAATACAGTTATCTCGGTTCTTGCGCTGACAAGAACCGCTCTTGAGAACGAGAATTCTCTTTCGCGAACGATTCCCTCTCACAACCTTCGCTCGGGTGGTTCACGAAGAAACGGAAGCTGACCCCAAGGAGCGCGTGCATACGTGGGATAAAGTAGCCGCGAGAAGAGTAACGAACGGCCGGCGAAAAGAGAGCGGGGAAAACGAAGCGTTTACCGATTCCCGGATAGCTGATCCTTCCTGGAAAGGATCGCCCTGCTTCTCCTTCTCCAACCAGCCCAGGCACGCCGTTCTTTCGAGCTTCGTACGTCGAGCGAAACCGTCGACGAGGGACGAAGCGGGAGGGAAGCAAAGACAAGAGGGAGTCGAAGAGGAGATCCTCTCGCGGCTGTGAACTCCGCAAAGAGGGAACTGGCGTACCGAATTGATGCACACGAAACGGCATGCCCGGAATGTTATAATCGCGAACCTTTGAACCCAAACAGCCTGGACTCCCACACCACCACCATTCGTCGACGGACCGTGCCGGGCCCCGTTTCCATCGCTGAAATTACTCGTGTTACTCTCCCGCGCCGCTTCGTGCCGGTTCGTCGTTGATACGCTTCCATGAAACCGCTGGTCGGCTTATAACAGCTCGGTCACACGGCTGTCAATTCGATGCACGTTGTGTCATTTATGCAAGCGCAACGAAGGAGCACGCTGCTATTTTCCTGTAAACGACGTTCAAACGTTGCATCCGTGTCAGGAGTACCAGTATCTAGACGTAAATGCATTCCGATCCGTTTCGATCGTATTTGTACTTTGCGTTTGTACATGACAAATTCTCGCTGAAATTGAACGATATGGAAGCACCGAGTTTGCTTCGAAATATTTATGCGAAATATATTACGACGAATCCCGAGAAACGATTGGACGTACCAAATGGAAAAAATTTGTGTGACCGGGCTGTAAATACGGTTGCGCCGTGTTTCACCGATATACGATGGAACGAACGATAGGGAAAATTCGTAGAAGTACGAACGCGAAACGTTGTTCGCGGGATCTAGAAATGGATCTTCGATTAACTGGAGAAGAGAAGAGGATACGTGTACGCCGTTAAAGGACACCGATGGAATTTAATCGGCTATTCATATACGTGCCGCTTTTACAAACTTTCCGCGCGATCTTCGATAGCTGCGTCGCTGTGGGCATTGGAAAGCACGTCGCGTCGCCGTAATTAGAAGAAGATATCACGGAACTCGGTGCCGGGAGGTTCGAAAGGTTTGGGTTAATGGGATAGAATGAAGTTCGTTTGAGATTCCTGATAATCGCAGTTAAATACGTTGGCCGAAGCAACTTTCGAAATCGTTCTTTAAATTGAGATCTGGTTCGTATAAATCGTTCTTGTATATACCAGCGCTTAAGCGTTATTTATGAGAGATAACGTAGAATATGTAAATGTAAGTTGTAAGACGAAATGAAAATTGTGAAATTGTATTATATAAATACTAGATATTTAATATTTATAAGATCAATTTCCCTTCACTTATCAATATAACCCATCGAGCTAAAAACATTTCATTGATATTTGTACGATTAACTTGCAACTCTTGCTGATTTTCCTATTGGTACTAAATTTTTATTAGATCCGCGAAAATGCCTATCGTTCTCGATACGCTCGATTTATCGACGAAGAAAGGATAAATTTCAAATAAAAGGTAAGAACTTGAACGATTGGAGGGAGTTGGAAATTTGTTGGCGCCTCACGATTTAGAAACAACGGGCAAGCTCCGTGTGCTCTACTCCCACGAATGCCCTACGGGAGTCCCCGCCGCCTTCGTTCCATTGCACGGACGCGGTGGGCGTTACGGTAATTAATTTTTGCCCGATAATTAAGATATCCTGTGCAGACGCTGAGATATAGCCCGCGGTATCGTCATTTTTCAGGCCGGGATATCGCGTGTTTCTTCGCGCAACCTTGCAATTCCTGGTGTCCCGAACGAGCTGCTATTACGTCCTCGCGAGAACGATCCTGACGCTTGATTCTCAAAACGGCCCGATCCTTCTGGATGCAACCATTTCCAGCCATAAATCCGCTCGCGTGCTTTGGAATAATATCAACGAGCACACGCGTGTTCGTAATAGTAAACGGATAGTTAGGTCAAATAAATTGCACTGTTAGATGCGAAATCCGAAAAACATCGTGGAATTTTTATGTATATCTACGTATATGTGTATATATTTGAATACGTAATTCCTTTGTTATCGAAACGACGAGATTTGAATTAGAATCGAAAGTAGTTTGTAGAAGGAAATTAGAATAGTTTCAACGAAACATTAGACGAAATCGTCGAAATTTCGTATGCGGAAGAACGTCGAAAAATTTTCCAACTTTTTGAAGAAATTTGTTTTAAAGAGTCCCAAGATTTCAACAAATAATCATGGAATATTTGAATACCAGCGAGATATTTTTGTGATAATTGTCTCAAATCGAACGAAGAGAAGAGCGTCGTACGCGCTATCCAGTACAAATGAATTTCACGATTTCCGACATCAATACCGCTCGAAGCGCGCCGATCTCGCGGTCCGACAAAGTATCTTATTAGCGTCCGACGGTGTGTCTACGTCCTAAAATTTCCAACAATCCGTGGACGTGTAACGCGTAGAATTATACGGTACAGTGAAAGTCCGGATCAGAATGCAGCGCAAAATTTCTCTCATCCACCGTCGTCACGATCGTTCGCGTAGTCGCGATCGCGCTTTCGAATCCGCGTTTTCATATTCGATCGTGTGGTTACACCTTTGTTTGAGAAAAGTCCCGGGTTGCAGTGATGGAAACCGGGACAAGCGCGCCGGAAGAACGAGAGATTACGAACGTGTGTTTACACAGAAGAAAGAGAAGAAAGAAGACTAAGCAGAAGAAGAAGAAGAAGAAGAAGAAGAAGAGAAAGAAAACGAAGAAGCTGGCGAAGGAAACATCTGGCCCACGGTGCTGGCGTTTCGTTGGGATTATTAATTGTTTCATCTCCGCGCTTATCCGCGCCTGGCCGATCGCACGACTAAGCAAATACGAGAGGCGTAACCCACACGGTGATGTACGAGCTTAAAAGCCCTCACGATTCACCACGGACCACGTTTCTCTCTTTTCGTCTTGCGTTTGTCTCGATGTAACGCGCGTACAGAGAAACGGAGACGGAAGAAGATACAGCCGAGGGGTTATCGTCTGATTTATAATTTGAGGCCCCGGCTGCTCCACCGTGGAATACGACCCGACGTTTTCCGGTTCAACAAACGTAATTGGTTGCCGGTACGATCGTAGATAGCCGCCGGTTCGGATCGCGGCTCCTCTCGCTCTGTCCCGAGCTTCGCTTCCTCTCTTTTCTCGCGAGGCTGTTTCGCCTCTCTGACGAGTCCTTATCTCGCGAAATACTTTTTTCCAAATGCTCTCCGAACGTAAACTTAAATCAAGAATATCGAACGCGATGGATCGAATTGAATTCGAAGAGCTCGAGCAGCCTCGTGCTCGTGAGACTACCAGTAGGATTCTTCGCCCTGCTAATTCCTATGTTTCAATTTTAACCTCGTTTCGATAAACAAAAGGAATATCTAACATTTTCAAAGGTTGTCTAACCAGATTCAAGAAAGAAGAACCTCGCGTATTTCTTAAGATTCGAAACGTAAAATACGATTGTACACGAAGAAAAGAAGATGACATGGTTGAAACCCTTTTCAATCCTTATCCTTTGTAATACAAGTGACACGACAGTAGGGAGCCCGATAAATATAAGCCAATTATTCTCTTCCTAGATAGTCCTCGAACGATATATAAAAAAAAAAAAAAAAAAAAATTACGACAAACTTCAAATTCACGATAATAAACAGTTGAAACGGTAAAATAGAGTACCAGCGCGTGTCGCCATAAACCGTATCGACTCGAGTATCGTTAAACGACGGGTGGAATAAGTGGCACTAAATCATCGAAAGTTCGCAACGTGATCGTCTCCTATTTAAGACCGAACCCTCCTGTGTACAGTCCTTTAAAGGCGCGTGCTCAGCGACGATTTGTTAGAAACGCGGCCGCATTTGTACCTTTCTACTTCGTGTTGCGCCCCTTGGAAACGTTCACGGCAACGTCTTCATCCGCGCCACGTCCGGATACACGTCCGCCTCGATGACCGTGGACCAAGCAGGATCGGTCGGGCGCGCGAGCTCCAGCTAGCACGGAGGCAGGCCACGAGCACACACCCGGTGAATTATGGAGTGCAGCAACACCCACTTCCTGGTCCTCGAAACGCCAACTCCCACGCATACTGATGGACCTGCCAGGGGCGGCGTGATGAATCCACGGCGGCGATGTGTCCACCCCTTCGCCCCTCGCACGAAATCTCGACGATATCCAGGCCGCCTGCGAGCCACTTCGCGCTTGCTCTATCATTATTCGCCGAGCGATTCGTTAATCAATCATTCCGCCTAATTGCGCGACTGGCGGCGCGTCACGCGGCTCCGACGTCTCCTTTCGCGCCAGCGAAACCTTGTATTTTGCTGCCGAGGGACGATTTAATTCCAAGGGGGAGATCGGTGGAGCAGAATCTTCGGCGAAGATAGACAAAGAAAGATGCGAGCGATGATATTTTGATACGCGTGCGTAGGCTCGCGGAAGTATCGGAGCACTTGCAGACTCTTCCCGCGAGTATGTGTTACACGAAATATTTTGAAATTTCATTAGCGTTGTTGCGCCATTCGTTCGTCGTAATTAAACGTTAAAGGTAAAGTTTCGAACGAATCTAGAGATGTACATTGAAGTGACAGAATATTTTTTGTAGTGAAAAATTAGTTACCGTATCAATGGCCGCGTTAAGCGTACTAATGAAGCGTTAAAAACGGTCTACACGTGTCTCCAACTTTACTCGTACGATCTTGACGAGTAACGCACACGCGTTACGCTTAGTTGGCTTCGCACGGACATATTTATCGCACAGTGAAACAACTTTCCGTCTATTTGTATCGCGCGACCGTAATGAAAAATGGAACCACAGCTTGCAGCAGTAGGTCCCAAAATGTAAAAAAATCTGTCGAATTGCGACTTTAAAATCTTTCAATTATGATCCACGCCATCGTGAATTCCTTAAACATGGTGCGACCCTTCCTTCTAACGTCACGTAAGCTCTCATCGCCACCGATCCAGCAATATTTCCATTCGAGGAATCCGCAGAACCGATTTACTTGCGACGCGAGGCCGGTACACCGGGAATCGTAAGAACATACGTGATATCGAAAGGAAATGCCTCGCCGGACGTCGGCCAGGCGCCGGGAGTACGAAAAGAGAGGAGAGAAAGGAAGAGAGAAAGGAAGAGAGAAAGAGGCTCCCCGACGCGGAGAGTTGAATTCTGAGATGGGGCATAAATTGATATGCATCCAGCATTCGACATGTCGGTCGGATGAAAGAGGGAGACCCGAGACAATGCCTGTCGGCCGAGCAACACCCCATCGTGCATCCGGTGCGTTTTCAAGGAAGCTTTCGGAGCACCGTGACACATATCAATTGATTTTCACGGGCACAGGTCCGACAGCGTTCGACATATCGTGAGTACGCTCGTCGCGCGCATTAGTCGATGCCTGCCGTACGTTCGCTCGATGCACGAACAAAAGACGAAAGTTCGATACGACGATTTCACGTATCCCAGCGAGTAGTATAAGATACCTTCTCGACGATGCTAGGTGCACGAAGAGGCAGAGTGCGTGCGTCAGAGCGCGCTGCGGCGCGGCAGTTACTAATTTAATTACAACGAGACACCGATTGCGCAATTAACATATCGTTAAAATACCGCGGCGCGGTAATTATACGCTTTCTAGGTGCGCAGGTCGCGGCCGATTTGCATATCGTTCGTACGGGCAGAGACAACCACCGGCACGACGACGTTTGACAACAGTCGCTCGTTAGAGCTCGTCGCTTCTGCCGACGTTGTGCAACACAGATTCTGGGTCTAACCAGTGTAACTTCTAATTTACAAGTGATACTCGTAGGCTTCGGCCACGGTTGATACTTACGCGCATTCGTCGAAACGATCGAACGTAGTCGGCCGTATTAGCGTTCGTCCGCTCGCCGTACCTTTTCCATACATCGTAATATTTCGTTCAATATTTTCTTCCCTGATAACTGTAAATTTTCAACGATGTTATCTCGTTTTATATTCTTGCTATTGTCGTTAATTAATTCTCTGTTGTATAAATAGCGTCAAATTTGACGATAGAATAAGCGAGATGTACAAGTCCGATTACGTTTACGATTACGTTTCGACGTAAAATTCAAAAGTTGTGCTGTTACGCTCTACAACCTGCAACTTGTCGCTCGTTTTAATTCGTCGAAGATATTAATTAATCGATTATAGCGCGAGACCGTGCGAGAATTCGTTCGATCGAGCGGTAACCGACACATCGTCTCTATAAACGAAGTTTTCCCGTACTTTCTCCAAGATTCCCCAACGAAACGGTAGAAAACAATACTATCGGTTAACGTCGCGTCTGATTTATCTCCTTTTGTTAATTTCCTTCTGCCAGAAACGAGACCCACCACCACGAAACTTTTATCGCCAATGAATCAGAGGAACAATACGCAACACAGACGCGCGGCAACGGAATACGATATTCCATGGAGCCCGAACTCGATCAAGTATGATTCACCTGACTATCAAACGCGTCAATAAACACTCCCCGAAGCGAATAGGACAGCGGCGCCGAAAGGTTGCGTTCACGGATCGTCCTCGACGTGTGTCTTCTATAAATTCCAACGAGAGCTGGAACGTCCGCGTCCCCTGGAAACTACTTTGTTTTACAACTCGACACTCGTGTCTCGTCTCTATGCGTACGCACGAGCGTTTGTGCGATCGCTCGCTTACGCGCGCGCGCGCACGATAGTGCTCTTTGCACACAGAAATCGGCGTGTATCGGCTCGTAACCGCGTCGACGTTCTACACAGAGCACGCGCTGCGTTCAATGTAAAGCGTTAAAACGCTACGTGATCAAATTCGACAAGCGACCGGACACTCGCCACTCCGAGCCACCATTTCGCGCTCGTCGCTGGAATATCAAGCAGAGAGATCGTTAGAAACGTTTTAGAATTAAGCGTGCCTTATGCCCGGGGCCCCTCGCGCCGTGTATCGATTAGAATGGAACGCGATTCCCGCTCGGTGAAACTTGGTTAATGGAAATTAGCCGGACGACTCGCGCGACCGTCCTTTGCCCGCGATCTTGAATGACAATGTTCGACCCAGGGGAATTTCGGTGAGCCTGTTGCAGCGTCGTAATTGTGTCGCGAAAAGACGTTTTCGTTATTTTCGCGGATCGAAGAATCTTCTTTGCGCGCGAAATTCGTATCTTTACAGATGCGATTCAAGAAACGGAACCTAAGCGATTCGTTTTTCACCTTCCAAGCATGTATCGTAGCGAAAAGGCGTTTTGCGTATTACAAGCATACGCGTATGGGAATACGATATATTACCAATAACAGGAACCTTCGTCAGGTAGCAAAATTTGTTGCGTATAGAAAACTACCATACTCTTATTCTCTCATGCTTCCAAAGCTAACGTAAAGTTCAATATTCGAATGTCTGATAATAAACATAAGACTAAAACGTTAATTTCACAGACTGGATATTATTTTCTAGCGTACAGAGCGTTCCTTTAATCATATTCCAACGATTATTCCCGTAGAACGAAACGAGAACATCGAGTCGAGCCGCACTCCGTATCCCGGCTATATCCACGGCAGTTGCAACTTGTTCCTTATTAGCGACAGTCGCGAGTAGTGCCGGAAGCAAGAGAACAAATCGTTCTCCGTGACGGAACGCCTCTCGCATGACCACGGTTGAGAAATCCCATTCGTTCGGTCCCATCGCCCTCTCTCTCCTTCACGAAAGTCATCTTCGGGGAATTTACGGAGGTGTGCGATCTTACAAAATCGCGACCTCCCACCCCTGTGCAACAACAATGAACGCACGAATACGAACGCGAACGCGAGATGCTCTCGATCGAGCGTCGGCTATTTTGAATAGTTTCCCACAGACGCTCGGCGAAAAATCCGCACCAACGACGGAGATCGAACGTCCACGCGTTTCGCCGTGGCATCTATGATTCACCAGTCGCGCGCGAGGAAGAAGAAACCTGTGGAAACAGGGGGAAGCGAGACGAAAAGACTCATTATCATATGGAACGAGCATCGAGAGTTAACGTGACTTCGCGAAATAATCTCGGCCGCTAGCACGTTAACGCGAAATCAGGCGTTCGGATCGTGAGACGAGGCGAAAACAGAGGCAACCGTGGCCGGTGTGACGCCATTTCGAAGCAAAAGCCCGGTAGGGATCACCTTGATCCCTGAAACGTTAGGTTCAACGTCATTCTGCGTAAAACTATCCGTCTCCGTTAAAACGAGAAGGTTCGTGGGTCGGCTCGAGCCTCTCGCTACCCGTATCGCGGAATTAGATTACGTATCTCGCGTTTGCCCCGTGATTTATTTATCGCGCCGGCCTCCCCGAGGCGTGCTGCGGTTTCAACACCTTTTGACGCGTGTATTTACGATTATGAGAATTACACAAGGCAATTAGAGCCGGCTGGCCGGTATAAATACGAGTAATTGTGCGCCGCTTCGCATGGCCGGTACGCGCGACCGGCTTAAATTACGCGCTCCGCTGCGGAAAATCGAGCGATGCGCACGGTGCGCGCCGCGGGAATCGCTACGATTTCGAATAATTGCGCCATCGTTTTTCACGATCTCGTAGATTCACGACATGCTCTGCCTTTCTTTCAACTTGTTCGCTGGTGTTTGATTTTAGATATCGGAAATACGAATCGACGCATTTATCGAAATTGCACGACGAAGAATGAGACGATACAGGAGATTGGAGAGGCTCGCTTATATAACAAAATATAATAGAAGTTATCGATCTAAATATTTACGGAAATACACTATGGCGTATGAGGTATAATTACGGCGCGATAACGAGTAAAAGCATAAAAAGATCGTAAAGAGTCGAAAGAAAAAAAGTTTTCAACTCGAGCCAACGTTTGTATGGTTGTTGCGAGTAATAAAGTACGTTATTATACAACACATATAGGGATAAACGACAAGAAGCTTCTCGTATCTCGATCGTTTCTCGTCCGATGCTGCCTAATGTCCTTACTCCGACGAGGACCGAAGGATTAGCGAACGATCGAACGGAGAATAACGACGATTAGCGAAGCTTCAGCGTGGGAATGCACGAGCTTCGCAGAAATATCGTCCCTGGCGAACTTCGAAATTCGATTTCGTGATTGCAAGGCGTATCTCGAGCGCGTTCGGTGCCGCCTTAGAGACGGTTATTGCGCTCTAAAGTGCTACAAAATTGCACGCGCGTCGTGATCGCACCGTCTCTGAAGGGGAGAGCGAGGGAGACCGACGAGGGAGAACGAAAACACGGGTACGATCGACGGTTACCGTTCGATCCTTCGGATCTCGCTTGCTACAAGGGTTAGGCCTGTTCGACCAAACCACGACGAGGATTCAGCGCGGTCGGATGGCTCATTTTCACCTGGGGTTACCTTTGGCACACAATCATCCGCCATTAAGGCCGTCTGCAAAAATTTCGAAAACACCGGAATATCCCTTTACACGGGGCGAGCAAGAGGCGATCTCGTGGTACGCGCATAACCCGTCCGCGGCTCGGGTATATCACGAATAGCCCCGTGATCTCGCGGCATGATCTTTCAAGATCGAGAGTAACAGTCGAGTGGACGAAGGATGGGGGAATACGTGGGGGCGAAACGATAGAGCGAGACGCAAGCAGAAAATAAGACGGTGTTGAAGCAACGAGATGGAAAAAGAGAATACGGTGTGACGAGAAAGGAAAAGGGAGAGAGGCAACGAGTGCTAGATCTCGAGCAACGATCGGAGATCATCTTCCCTCTTCGACCGGCTCTTCTTCTCGTCCACGATCCTAGAATGAGGCGGCGGGGGCGAAAACTACGAAGCGCTACGTCGGCGTCGCTCCCGCCGCCGCCATTATCAAATTATTCACTCACACCGAGCGCCATCTATCTTCGGGCTCCGCGATCCTAACGTGTTATTATTTGATCCTCACTTTGTTAGCGATCTGACTCTAACAGCCTCGCGATATGTACCTGGTAGATCCTGCTCGCTGATCTGGAGTACTTCTCACGATCTCGCGCCACCAGCTCGCCCAAGACCAGGCCGACGCTTTCGGAACGACGAGCGGCTCTCTCGCGGCCGAGCTCGTGCACGCCAGAAGCTGCTTGCTGCTTATTCTACGACGGAGGCGAGGACGATGGAATGGAAACTCGCGCGAGATTCCAGAGAAAGATCGCTTCGGGATAACGCTCGAGAGATAGCTGGCCTAATAACTTATTAATTTACGGAGACGGCATACAGCGACGTGGTAAAATTGATCGATATATACGTGGTATTTGGTATAACGCACGAGTACGTTTCAAGGGTGAAACGACGAAATCGATGAAAGTGAAAGGGCACGTGAGAAATTCACGCCTCGGTCGTGGTTGCGCTAAGAAATTTTTCTATATGTATTTCTATATGTAAACGAAACACCATTGATCGTAAATTCTTACAGTATAACGCATTTAAATAGAAATTAAGAGTTGGTCGTTATATCTCGCACTACACGAGTATACGATTTCCAATTTCTACGAAACACGTGTAACGTGTAATTCGACCGCGGTAATAGCCGTAACGAGTGAAAAATCAGCAAAGATCCGAATAACTTCACGTGACCCAAAATATTCGACCACCTTCGAAGGAAAAACACTAGAGACCGTGAGAGGAGCAAAGGTCTAGGGGTTAACCAAGATACCGTTCCGCGTGCGTGTATATTCTGCGGGGTACGGAAGGTGAACGAGCCGACGGCGGGTTGCGCCACGACTCCGTTTTTCACGGGAATCGCCACGAGGTGAGACGGGATGGATGGCGAGAAACGTTGCCAGCGCCGGCAACAACAAGGGCAGGCCAAGGGATCAGAAACGGCGAAACTTTAGAGCTAGGGGTGAGGGGACGAAGATGACCGTAGCTCGTGAGGATCAGGCATAGGTAAGTGGCACTTATGTTTAATACTCGAGTGTGGATGAGTGGTCGGTCCTGCACGCGATCCTCGCGTCGGCCAGGTCTTTCCTGACCTCGCGTTCGCTAGAACCAATTTCCGCGGATAATACGAGCGCTCCGTGAATGTGGAGAGAGAGAGAGAGCGTTTCTTTAAACTTTAAATGGAGCACGGAGTTAGATAAATACCTTCTCTTCCACGCATATCGTCTTACTGCTATTCTTTGCTACGTTTTACTTGTCCGAGAATTTTGGACAATCGCTCGGATTCAGCTTGACCGATGGATTTCTAAATCGTTAACGCGTTTTGTCTAAAGCGAATGAAAAAATTGTAAAACATAGAAAAAAGGGAATACACGCAGTACGACGTAATGCGTGGAAAACTGGGTCGGTCTTTTCATAGTATTTCGTTGAGCTATATTGCGTTACGTTGCTCTTTCATATCGTACAACGACTGCGATATACGCATAATCTCGCTTCGAAGTGAAACCCTGTACCTTCTACATTGACAAAAATGGCTTCTTACAAAGAATACAGCTATTTCTGTGGCTGACAGTATATCTAGTTCTAGTTTTATTTTATATAGCGCTGGAACTGTTTTATACACTTCCCTGTTCACGCTTCGGCAGATGCGACAATTAAAACGTCTACACGTATTATTATCGGAATTAAGGTTAATGTCGTTCATCCTGATGACGAGCAGGAAAAAAAAGCAGTTAAACTTGCGACTTCTGTTTGAAGCGCGGGAAAGTGAAAGGCGCGAAAAGGCCGCGTCGAGCCGACGTGAAACCAAGTAATCGAACGTTTACGTAGTCATGCGTAATTGCGCCCCACGGTCGAAGCCACGGTAATCTCGAAACTCGTTAAAAATCGCGTTAATCCTCGTTACGTGCCGTTTGTTCCAGCTTGTCATTAGCGCGAATCCTCCGCGAACGATCGTTTTAATATCGATCACGGTTCTTTCGAAACGTCGAACATTCTTCGCACGCTACGCTAAAGCTGTTCTAGATTAGACGCGTGTACATAGATATAGACGCAATTCTGTGTGAAAATAACGAGAAAATCTTGTCGAAGATTTATTTTGTTTGAAAGTCGAGACTAGAGCAAGAAGGCGATGAACCGTTTTCGAGCGGCAATCGTAATAGCTTAAAAAAAAAAAAAAAGAACGATCGATAGGCGAGAGGCAATCGTTTTTCAAACAAACCAACAGCACGGCAACGTTTCGGCCACGCGAAATCTTTCGCGAAATTCTAAGTAAATTATCAAAATTCTTTGGTCGCGGTAGATTCTACCGGTGAAGTCGAAAATAGCAAGGCGATCTCTATTATGTCTCTTCACTACATCAAGAATCCCATGTACGCACTTTGTCTCTTAGCGGCAGTTTGCGTACGACAACATGTGCAAAATAATAGGTATGGATTACAAGGAAATATCAAACTGACGAATATTTTTTATTAAAAATATACTTCTTAATAAGATTTCGCCGCATGTACAGAACCGACCAAGCATTAACGAAAGGCGTGTCGTTTCAAACTCCGACGACAGCGCACAGGAAACTGAACGAAGCGAATTTGAAGACAGTAACTAACCCGAAGAAAGAGCTTAACTACGTGGAAGTTGATCAAAAGAAACCGGTAAACCTCGAAGAAGCAAATTCGTTGGTTCATTGCGTGCAGAACTTCGCTGAACGGGCTCGGCGAATCGTTAACGATATTCGGACGAGCATACCGGTGAGTCTGATGTCGTATTTAACTTTCCTTTATTAACAACGAAGAAAATTGAGGGGTTGGAGTGGTAAATGAGATAAAAAAAAAAAAAAAGAAAGAAGGATAAGGGCTGGAATAATTTATTTTAATTTTTCTGGCTATTGTAAGATAAAGCACAATAAAACACGAAAGTACGATGTAGCAAACGCGTCGCGTGTTTCTTTCCGTTTGTTCTCTCTCTCTCTCTCTCTCTCTCTCTCTCTCTCTCTCTCTCTCTCTCTCTGAATTGATAAACCTTGCAAATTTGAAAATAGCGTTCAGTGCTAAACGATGTAAGAATTGTGTCAAAAATATGAAAAATCTCTAGCTTTCAAAATTAACAGAAATACATCGCTATCGGGAAACCAAGCTTCTCGGGTGCACGACGTTTGCCATCTCAACTGCTCAATTAGAAATGTTCGAAATAAAGAGACAAACTCGAGAATCTTATTTCTTCGTCAGGGTTCCAAGTCGACAGAATACATTGAACCGCTAACTTCGTCGAACATTCTAGATTCGTTGCTTTACTTAACGAGCGACGTCGGAATCAAATGGTTAGCCTGATGCACCGATTTGTGATGCGCTAAGAGAATCCATCGAAGAACTGTCGTTTGACCGAGGCCAATGTGGATTAAGGGGGGAATTCGCGAATGATCTTTGTCAATCGACGGTAAAGAAGATAACAAAGTTCGAATGTTTGCTGTTCTGTCGTAGACATCGAGGTTATCGGACAACTTGAATCGAAGGAGCTGATAAAACCATAGTTTGCTTCACAGGTGGATCGGTTCGGTGCTGTGCGCTCAAAAGGCGCCAACGAGCGCGCACGCATCGAACATGACACTGAAGCAGACACGCGAGTGTATTTAAACGCTCGTTCATTTTCCTTTCCATCAAACATTTCGTTATTTAAAGATGTAAACGTTGCAACGATCATAAATCAATAAATCCTCGTGAACGAAATTGCATATTTATTCGTCAAAGCACGAAACGTTTCGATCGTCTCGTGTTTCGATCAATCGTATAAGACATCGCGAATTATTAATTTGTACTTTACCCCAACCAACGTTCCACGTTTTAGATATTAAAAACAGACAGGCGAACCATCTATGTGGTGGGTAACGTCGTTAATAACGTACGAACAAAATTATATCGGGAAATATTTCCGTCGTGAATGCAAAGAGGTTAACCATCGAATCCTCTGCCTGATGGACTTCCGTTTCCCACACCATTTCGAAACTCCACCCTGGAATATCAATAACGAACCCTCCCCACTCCTGCAATCTGACTTTCGCTACGTTTCCACAAGCCAACTGTCCCACGTTCCTCCCCACGAAAAAAAAACCTGCTTGCTCATCGTGCACGGATATTTATCACTCGGATCTCTTTTCGTGGTCCCGGAGCGTGTCTCGCAATCCATCCGTCAGAAGCGGTCGAGCGGATTTCCAAATCTCTCTCGGAGGGTTTCGTAGCGGTTGCGGGCGGACAGAGTTCGAGCATACCAAGGCTCATTTGAATTTTCCCGGACAGGATGTGCACCGCGTGCATTTCAATCCCCGGGGACACCCCGACGAATTATGGTCGAGCGAGATGGCCCCCTCTGGAGGCGCGAGGAACGAACGAAGAGGGAAACGGTATACGCGGATGGTAGTTTAAGAGCGAACGCCCGGTATCCAGGGCACGTCCGGAGCGCCGACAGAACTTATTGTCGTGCGCACGACTCGTCGGGGCATTTTAATATTTCCGCTGAATGCGCCGAGAAAACGGTCGAACGTGGGCAACCGGCGACGAGAAAACGAAAGGAGACGAAAAGAGAAAAAAAAACAAAGAAACGAGAAAGAGAAGAAAAATGAGAAAGAGGCGAAAAAGAGAGAAAAAAGGGAAAGAGGAACGCGCAGACCGGAGGCGAGGAATCGTTACGCGACACTGCCACTGGTCTTGCGTTTTCGACTCCGTGACAGGTGGAGTGGCCACGGGGAACCCTTTGTTTTTTCTCCGGAGTGAGAGACTGCTCGCTCGTCGAGACAACACCAGCACCGTTTAGAGAGGCTGGCGCCACGAAGCGCATAACGATACTCGAATTTAAATATTCACTCTCCGGGCCGCGTTGAAAATATATTGCCGACAGTCCCCTTCGCTTCTCGTCGAGACGAACCCCGGCAAGACCATCTTTTCTTTGCCGCGAATTTGTGTAAGGTTTTGTGAGCTGTTGCTGTTTCGAACAATTAGCATGTTGGACGAAGTTTTGGAAGGGAACCGATTGTGTCTCGAGTGTTTTCGCCAAATAGGACGCACCATTGCTGACTTCTTTCTCGTGTTTATTATGTATTCTATTGTGCGAAAAACCTTTCATCTTTTATCGTATCGTTAAGGTTTAACGTAGCAGTGCTACCGACTCGCGTTGCTCCTGAGAATCGAGAAATTTCACGCGTTGCTACTATATATACCACTTCGTCTACGTCAAACTTTATGAATGAATTTGAATAACGATTGCATCACACGTATATGATTCTTCGACGATTTCAAAATAACTTGTTGCCAACAAATTCGACTTGTCTCGCAAATTCTCAGATCTTAATAAAATTAAAAAATATTCGTCAAACTGTACAACGAATTGCACTAGAAGTAAATTCTCTTCGACGAAGTTACTTTTCCTTCGAATACCACGAAATTCCTCGCGCGTCCTGCGAATCTTAAGTTTCGATCAAAGTAAAAGATATCCGTTCTGAACAGTTACGCTATTAGACGTTTAAAAAAAAATAAAGCAACGTCTCTGAACGAAATTACGACAAATTTCTGCGGTTTCCCCGAAAGGTCGTCGTCAGGAAATTCACTCCAGGTCCCGTGTGACGGATGCTTCTCAGGATTCGCGAATAATCCGCTGCGTGCCAAGCACACGCTACACCAAGTAGGTATATTTCACCTCGGCCAGAAGATCTATCACTCGAAACCGTGCTCCCCGTCGCGCATCCGCTTGCAACGCGTCCCTCAGCGGCGAGTGATGCACGATGCCCGGTCGCATGGACGCGCGACAACCCCCAGATAAATCGTTGCGGGTCTCAAAGAGTGCCACTGCGTTATCGCGTCCCCTAACGCCGGGCCTCGCGGTGCAAACCGTCTTGGTAGCTCGTACGTGGCACCATTTACATCTTATGCGTACACGGTAGCTGTGGTCCTTTCCAGACACCACGAACCGACTGTTAATGCCGATGGGCTCACAGGACAGACTTCTCGAACTAGCCTTTCGAACCTATCGAGCGGTTATTCTCGCGTGAATAAAATTTGGAAAAGAACAGGTTTTATTGGACGCTTCGGACGACTTATCGGTTATTGAGATATCGTTGTTTGAAAAATCGAGGAGCTTAGGTTAGATCGTTAGAAATTATTGCGACGTCGAACAAGCGAAGAAGAGAATCTGCCGTCTTGTATTTTGCAGTTGATCGAGATATTCGCGTGAAAATGTTGAGGTTATTGTGGTTGTGTGGATTAAAGAACACGTGGATAAATTGTAAAGATAGCAAATATATTTAATGCGTACGAGTGGATACAAGTACGAATACAGTTGGTCTAGATCCGCACGCTGGCAGTGTTACCCTGAGACTGAAAAAGACCGAACCCAACGTCGTCTCTCTAAAACATATGGCTTCAATGACCGAGGAAACTAAACGGTACAGATGTAGAGTTTTTCTAGAAGTGCTGACCACTTCAACAGAAAATGCGAGGAGAAAAGAAGCTACGAGCTTCCTGAAATGTCTAAAAAGTTTGAAATTCGCTCAAATTCCGTATCCAAGATCCTATAAACTCTAAATTTTGTGCAAATTCGAAATTAAACGAAGATCCGATCGGGAAGAGAGCGAAGCACGGATCGATCTCGCGTGAGGGGGTGATTCACATCGGTTCGACGTGGAAAGAGATCCGGATGCAGCGGCAGAGTCGATTTCGTTATGTAAGCGACGGAGAAAATACCGTGGTTCTTGCAATTAGGCTCACCAATAGGGGACCACTTCGATCGCGTGCCGCGATACAACGATGCAATTCTTATTGCTACAATATAACAATTGCACCGTCGGGAAACGACCGTAGGACGCGTGTTGCAACCCGTTTGATACGTGCATCCGTTGCTTGAACTTTGATTAGAAAAGTTTAGCAAGGTATTCTTGCAACCGTGTCTCTTCGTTCCCAGGGAATAGCCTTGCCTAATCGATGCTAAACTTTGTTGCAATTTTGCGAGGAAAGTTTAAGGAATTTCCGAGTTTCTTGCTCGAGTAAGAATTTTGAGTAAGACTATTTTAACGTACCTATAATCGCTTTAAGCGATTTAAGGAAAGCTTGCGAGTCAGAAGAAAGTTTGTAACGAGAAGAAGATAATCCAAGCGAATTTTAATATGCAACGTATTTTAATAGAGATAAATTTCGCTGCCGATCAAACACCTTTAACCATCTCACGGTGGTCGTACTATTACGTATTTGCAATTAGGAAATTAGAAAAACGAATTTGATCCATTTTTTTGGATATCCCGAAGAGTGGCACGAATCGTTCGGTATCCATCACGGAATAAAAAGGTTGGTGGGAATTATGATGTTACAACTATTATCTGGTAAAATTTACATTGAAATTTACAATTGTTTGTTTCAGCTTCCAACAGCGAATAAACTAACGTCGATAAATCATTTGTTTCTACAGAAATTGGATAATCGTGTATCCAGATAACGAAAGCGAAAAACTACAAAAAATGAATTTGGTTTTCGAGAGGCTCGTATATCAGCTCTGAAACATCTTAATTCCGTATCAGCCAACGAATTCCACAAAGAGCGACGGAATTCGCGTCGCATATAGCTACGAGAACACCGTGTTCACGATTACGAAACGTTCGCACACGGCGACCAACGAAACAACCATCGAAGGAAGATGAACCTGCAAATGACTTTCACGCTTGCTCGAGACCATGAAACAAGATAAACGAGCTCTACCTTCGCTTTTTACCGCGTCGTATTCCCTCGACGAGTAAGACCGTCGCGGCGAGTCATCGTTCGGATCGAACCGCTCGAATCTGAGGGGAAATCTTTGATCGCACGCGGCGAAAGAAGGCGGAGAGGATCGTATCTTGCGTAGACGTCTCGCATCACCGGATGCGCGTGTGCCTCCCTCGCTTCCGGTCGTAAGGCTGGCCAGGCTCATTGCCATGCTCGTCGCCACGCCCGCCCCCGGAATATGAAAACGAAATCATATTCTTTGTCTACCTCTCACCGATCGGTTCTCTTTTATCTCCGCCATTTAACGTGTCTCATTGTTCGAACGGATCGAACGAACGAACACGTTGGAATTACGATTTTATGTGTTTTTATTATTCGTAGGAATACTCGTAGGAGCGTCGAGCTTCGAAGTCGACGAACGATATCGGTAACTTGAAATGATTGGCAAAATAATCGGAGATATACATATAATGTTTTATCGGAGTACGAATCTTGCTTGACATTTTGCACGATGCTGTTACGTTTTAACGATTTTCTAGAAACCTAACCAACAGTTTAATAACGAAAGTTTGTAGGTTTTCTTAAACAAAATGTTTTATGTAATACGTACGATATTCATGGTAAGTGCCGAAATACTTTCGTAAGCCAGTGTATATTCAAATATACGTACAGATATATCGGACCAAGTTGAACTTCGACATCCATTGCATTTGACTATCTAACAATCCTGCATAGTGTCTGATAATACGAATGGTAGGACTTGTGCGGGCGTTTTACGAAACGAGTAACTGACATTCCACGAACGGAGATAGAGAAATAGGTTGTTGAACGAACGGGAAAATAGCGTAAAGATGATTCGATCGAAGGAAGAAACGGATGATCCCTCTTTCGGTCGGCGTCGTCGACCGGCCCACTAGACTGCTTTCGTCAGGGCAGCGCACGGTTTCTCAAGATCGCTCGTTAAGCCGGCAAAACCCACAACCACGTAATTGCGGCGATCATACGTTAGTTAGGTTAATAACTTTGCATTATAAATGTATTAAGCTCGAATCCAATTACGTCGGTTGCGGGATCCGTTGCGAGATTGTGCCGCTGTAACGTTGATTTCTCTCAGCGTGGCGATTAATAACTCGAAAACGGGGCTACGGTGAGACGATGTGGCAGGGGAAACGTGCGAAATTTGAACACGGAAATTAGGAGTAGCATTCGCATAATTGAAGGAGACTAGCGAGAATGTTCTATGTTTAATTCTCGAGTTTAAGATTGATGCGAAATTAGAGCAGCAGATCTTGAGAGAAAAATTAAACGACACGACAATGTTTCCTAATGGAATTCCATGCAACAGATCGACAGAAAATCTATATCGTACAATGCTTGTAAATGTATTAAATAATCCGATTATATCCACGTTTGACTAAGGCTATATTATAAAGATGGAAAAAGCAAAGAGATTGAATATTTTCTGAAAATTTATATGTATTATACGAAACTTTTTTTAAATTTCATTAATACCGTAACCGAGGCACGACTTGGTTATACGTATTGGTAAAATTGCAAACCAATCTGAGATTGTATATAGAAATTACAAACATTTGCTACCAAATAACGAAGCTTATTAATATATCGAGTAATTGACTATCGAAAGTCTTTTACAGTGTTACAGGGTATGTACATATTTTATGTATAATTTCAGTTTTGCAAACTTATCTAACGTACATAACGCGTAACGTATTTACAAAAAGATTGTTGTATGTATTCAAATGTTTTAACGGGTCTCTGTGTATATATATATATACGCCTGCAATCGATAAATTTTATACCTAAATGCAGAAATAATCTAATTCTTAGGTCAGCTGACCAAACACTTGAGTCACTTTTAATCAACTTCGTAAGCGATCGTGTTACGGCAGTCTACGTCGATCGAAACACCGAAAGGCAGCAAATACCTCAAAGTTACACTTACAGCTAATTGGCGATTAAGTAAGAACAGCAGTTTCCGCGTGAGTGGTTCGACATCGTGCAAGAAAAATCGGGGAACATCGGCCTGCGACAGCCCCGGATGCTTTCGAATGTTTCCCGCAATTTGCAATCATGAACGCCCAGTGCACGCGATGCGCATCTGGTGCATTCGAACGTCACGCTCTCCAGTGATTTTAACGCCTGTCAGAGCGGCATCGCGCGATCTTTCCGACGCAGCAGAGCGGAACAAAGTTTGTTCGGCTTTTCTTAGATTTTCTAATCGACTTTGTAGCATCGAGACGCCTTCTAAGCATTAGAGATCATCGCGTGAAATTCAATCGAAAGGAGAGGACTCGACTTATTACTGGCAAGCGAAAAAGACGTCTAATACTTTCTTATAAATTTCCTTTCGTGGAATCAATTTCTAATGTAATTTTCATTTGCTGAAATCGCACCGTAAGAAGAAGCACCGACGCTGTTGAATATCTCTGTAGACGTGCGTAATCTCGATAGTTTGATCGTTTCATACAATTCGGTGTACGTAATTAAAAAATGTTTTAATTCTGCTGCGCAAGTTCTTTGCGTCTCGAGCTCGTTTTAATTCCTACGGATGTTCCTTTCAATTTCTATTTTTAACGTTTTAGGAAAACCTTTGATATACAGTTGAAACGAAAAATTATACGTTATTTCGCATAAAGAATGGAACAAAGTTGAACAAAGGACCATAATTATCTTTAATTATTAAGCTATCGGTTAAAAGAAGATTTGTAGTATCTTCTTGCGTGGTAAAATTATTTCAACAATATTTCCTCAGACACGAATGTTTATTAAGCAGTATCTATCTTAATAACCGCTTACGCGTCTTTCTTTGTGTCGATTTACATGAAATAAAACTCCGTGACTGTAATTAAGGAATTTCGAAAAAATTCTCCAGAGACGAGCGAAAGATTCGAAACGGAGGAGGACACAATAGAACAATACGTCTGACCGAGGATACGCCGAACGAGATGACACGCAAATAAGTGTGCGAATGGTGACGATGTAACGCGGTCGCGGATGCATTCGCGAATAGAAAAAGCGAATGTCGCCAGTGGCAATTAGCTGTGCCCTGGAAAAGTCGGGAAGTTGCGAAAAATGACGGAAAAAGGCCGAGAAAAAATATCGATAATTGAGACTTTGCAACGAATGAAATTTTGCAACGAAATTTGCAATAGTGTTGTAATAAGTTAGCGAAGCAGCACACTTGGACGGAGAACGCTAAATGTAAAAAAGTAAAAAACAAATAAGATTCGCGAGACAAAGACGTAAAGCAGGAAGTGCGTCCTAAGCCGATAGGCGAATATGTATATGTATAATAAATAAAAAATAAACAACCAAATAAGGTTCTAAGAAATTTTTACAAAATAATTTCACTGCAACAAATAAAAATCTCAAAGATGGTACAATCTCAAATATAATAAAATAGGGGAAAGTAAGAGGATGAAAAAGAGGGAGAAAGAGGAAAACGAAGAAAATCTCGAAATTGGAGGAGGTTGAAAGAAAGAAAAATAAAAAGAATGAAAGGAATGTGTGGCAGCGTTAAAATGGAATTTTAAAAAGGAAAAAGAGTTAAACAGAGCTTCGATCGAGGTGCGTCAGTTGGACGTCGACGACCGTCACGGAAGGAGGGCGTTCCATACACGCATGTACAGGATTGTGTCACAGATGTCATAACTTTACGTAATTGGGAGCCATCGTCGGGCATTTGTAAGCTGTACGCATGCGAACTGGCCGACCGGTACGCACGGCAATTTGCTTTGATTCGGTATTGTAAATTGTGTCGCGGGAAAAGTGATGTCCGTAGTTGGGAAAGCGCTAGCCAGAGATAATAGTAACGACATTGGTAAATCTTTGCAACTTTATCAAATACATTGTCTTTAGTTTCCTAAATTACTCGTATAGATGTTCCCTAGGAAACACCTCGCACCTCGTTGCATAAATCCACATCTCCCGAAACGATAGAACTTTGCTACCGCGAATCATCGAAAAATACGGTTTCATCCACGCGCAACATAAAAAAAGAAAACCATCGATAAAATATCTCACCCCTTATCTATCAGAAGTTTATCTAATTACGGTAACAAACCATCGAATTACTGTTTCTAAACGTCTCATACGGACTATCAAAGTCGGATGCAGGCTGAATAATTCATGAAACCGAGATCCGAAAGCCGATGTTTATCCGGTCATTAATCAGCCCGTCTATGTTATAATTAATTTTTGCCAAGAATGGCCTCCGTTTCGCCTCGCGGCTCATGGCTGCCGTCCAATCTAATGGTAACCAGGTCGTTACCAATCGCTTCGGAACGTTTGCTTCCCGCGGCACACGAGGTCGGCCAATTCCTTTCGTAATTCGCCCTGATGATATGCGACGAGCGCACCACCCGCGGCCATTATGAAATAACGATATATATATTCCGCGCGGAACGCTCGAAACCGCGCCACGGTTTATATCGAGCTGTTACGATACACCTGTGCCGATACCTTCTGATCATCGCGTTTCAGCTTTATTCGCGCCTACTTACACCTGTGTACGTACATGCGAGTGCTTGATCAATTTCACCGTTCGACAGAGGGGAAAATCGCGCACGTAATCGCTCGAGAAACCAACGAATAACGTATTCAGGGTAGCTTAATCCGATCGATAAAACGTGACAAATGGTACGTTAAGTATCTATAAATTGAACAATTACGAGGATCACAGAAAAGGACGATAAATTTCGATTTTTAGCCATGTTGATTTTTTTACTTTTATATCGTGTTACGGTCGAAAAGGAATATTTCAATACGAGATAGCTAGAAATGGAAAGAATATGTAAGGTCCAAACATATAGTTGAAGAAATGTGTTACTGTTGTGGGAAGGTATAGCGGCTAAGATACACGATATCTTGTTATTACGGCGAGCGATATTTTTAAAATTACGGAGAAAGTGAAGCGACGATCACAGGTTTGGCTGCGAATCGAATAATTTAGGAACGTGGAATCGATCGAAACGATATGGCGAATTTTAAAATTGCTCCCCAGTAAAAATCGGACAATATCGGTTATTCTCGTACGGTGATAGAGGTATAGCGATAAGGGTAGATCGATTAAATTGATAGAACGCATCGAACAGATCAACTACTGTAAATATCTCCAAATTGAACGGATACCTTCTCCGATATATTACAGTAACACATAGTTTATTTTACACGTGTCTCGTTCGAATTCATTGAGTGACGATTACGACGATACCATTTTAACTTTACGATTCGCTAATTTGATGGTTTCGATTTGGAGATCGAGGAACGCGATGCAAACGAAGAAAAACATATATGTGGGCGTGTCAGGTGAGAAGAAGCGGCGATCAATTCCTTCTGATCGAAGATTGTTAATCCCTCGCGTAAAAAGAGAGAAACAGCAAGAGAGAAGCATCGACGAGGCGAAACGAAGAAAGTACGATGAAAGAGGTAACAGGAGGAATGCTGGCAAGTCGTTGGGAGACTGGGAGAGTGAATTCTATCGACGAAAGGAGGAGCTTGGTACTCATTACTTAAACCACCCCCAAGAAAAAGCGGTCCCGCGAACCGGTGCCACCCTCTCAAGACGAATTAGCAAATCTAACGTAATAATTAAATTATCGCCGCCGCTTGGCCGGTTCAGGTAGTTAAAGACACGCTGTTCGCTGCGGACCGTGCTAATGAACCGTCCCGCGCAAATGGCAGTGGGAATAAATTTGAATTTCCATTACGTCCACGGTGGCGTGGATGCCTGTCTGCGAGAACACGGATCTCTTTGACGAGCAGCATTTAGAGAATCGGTACGAGTTGAAATAAAAAAAAAAAAGGTTGTTCTCTAACGCTTCGCCGAGAAATCTGTTTCCTTTTTCCGTGAACTTTACGCTGCGTGATTAATTTATACAAATTTAGTTTGATAAGAAAATTCGATTGTCCATCCTCTTTGCATTTTTTTATTACGTACTTGCCTGTTTAAGTTTTGGAACGATTATTTAAAAGATTACTTAAACAACTAACAGAAATAATCTATGTAATTTTTAACAAACTACTCGTTCTTGGTAGAAGAATTGACGATAAAAAAAAAAACAACAGAAATAGCCATTTCTGACACGTACCTAGTAACATGGACGAGAAAAACAAATACGAACGAAGGTTTTAACGACGTTTTAACGACCTGGACAGGTCCGAAAGATCGCGAAAAAAAAAAAAAAAAAAAAAAATAGATCGATGTCGATAACCTGAATCCGATACATATGTATGCCGTACAATAATGGTTTCTTTAAATCGGAAATATAACGAACGTGCGGCACGTATGTAACTAGCGTCGTGGCACGGCCATAAACGCGGTACAAATATCTGACATTTACATCGTTGCATATTTATTGGCGTTACTTTGCATAAACGGTCCTGAATATACATGCGCGTCATCGAGTCGCCGCGTGATAGCGAATTTCATTGACTTCAAACTCGGATCGTGGGCAATTATACACGGGCCGGTAGCGTAATGCGACACATCCGTATTTACATTTCATTTTCACCGCGATAGCCACGTCGAATTTCCATGGCCAGTTAATTGCACGCTCTCCTGTGTACACCAGTCGATCCATATATCTCGTTATATGTAGGTTCGATGCGCGGCACCAACGAAGAGAGGAAAGAAAGAGATACAAATTGGAAATAGGATAAAGAAGAAGATGAAAAGAAACGACGAAGTAGCGCGCGTCACGCGTTTAGAGGGCACGAGCAAACCGTGGGAGGAAGCCATTTAGAAACCCAATCCACCTGTTAATCCAATCGCCACGAAGCCGCTTGAGAACGATTTTAATTGAGTGCCACCAATGTTCCTCGCTCGACGACCGTCGGTGGCAGTGTGTGTCCTAGGAAAGGCCTGGCACGCTCGCTTCTCTCCGAGTTAAATTCGATGAATCGAACACACCGTTGACGGGGATTAATCAACTTTCGTTGGCCAGGTGAGAAACCTCTGACGTCTTCGTTGCAACATCAGGTCAGGTGAAAAAAGAAAAAGTACGAAAGAGGGGAAAAAAAAAGAAAGGAAAAGAAGCGTCCAGCGAAAGGAATGGATAATAGAACGAAAGAGAGGATCGAAAGAGAGGAAAGAGGGGGGAGGGGGGGAGGGGGAATCCGTAGTCAGAACGGTGCGAGAAAGTGCAGCACGACGATCACGAACGTATTATTGCCTTATTTTCATTTCTGCGACCGGCGATCGTGTGTCTTCGCGTAAAAGTTCAAGACGTCGATTACGAAATGCGAATCCGCGGTCTCGAGCCTCGTGCGTGCTGAGGTGCCAGGGTCGACACGTTCGAGATCGAGCTATCAGCTCGGCCGGTCTAACGAAGATCGATACATTCGTTAATTAACGAATAACGTTTCTTTTCTTTTTCCTTTCTTTTTCTTTTGTATTCTATGTACGCGAGTTCTGCTGTATCTTTTTTAACCCCGTATCTATGGTCGTGCAATTAAATCTCTGCACGAGAGTGACGCATGAGCGCGAGGTCGTCGTTCGAACTAATTAGCACATTCCACACGGACGATGTTACGAAACGTGAGATAGACGCTCTATAATAGGAGCGGTGATACCCACGTTGAAATAATCGATACGCCGGGATTTATTACGACGCCGATACGTTTTCGCGCGGATTCATTTAGGTATTACGACACCGGTGGATCGTGGTTCGAAGCCAATTTCGTCTAGCCGAAAAAATTTACACATTCGACCTAATTAACCGTCTGCAGCCTGTCTTTGCCCGTTTAATGGCAGATCCTCCTACGGATATCGCGAGAAGAGGTGGTGAAACTTTAAATTCCTCTCCAGACACCTAATTTATTTTGCTGAAATTGTTTCTCTGTATATTCTCACATATCCTCTGGTAATCTTCCTTGAAACAAGTCCTACCATATAGAATCGGTAGACTATAAATGGAAATTAGCTATTCAAATTTTGCTATTTACCGCGTTATATACTCTGCTATATCGCTAATTGTTACATTATATACTTGTCAAGTAATAAAATCGTTTCGTTGTGTTTGACGATTAGAAACATCAATTTTATCATTTCGCGTTGGCCTTTAAAAATCAATTTAATCGTTAATGGCTTATTGCGACGATTACGAAGAATAAAAACATCGTAGTTTGACCTATCCATAACTTTACAATGAAATTACATTTCGTCAGAGATTAGCAAGTATCTCGATACATTTGAGTTATAATGTACATCAACCAACACGAATATCTTCTTATCTACCTAATCTTGTATAACGGAAAATCTCTGTTCGTGTACAGTACGAAATGAACGCGTCGATCGACCTAATGTCTTACGTGTACCCGTAAATGTTCCAAAACGATTGGTACGAGCACGAATCGCGATATCAAGATCGTGTTGGCTTCGACACCTGAACCCACGTTATTGGGCACGTGTGAATTAAATGAATTAAACGAACCACGAGCTGGATAGAGAGAAACCGATGCAATCCTAATTCACTTTTATATTTCGCGTATGCCTATATACCGGCGAAAGAGAAAGAGAAAGATCGGCCCACGCTCGGCGAGGTTCGCGAGAGGTCTGGCGAGAAGCAGCTGACGCGAATTACGGGAACTCTCCTCTTTACAAAGCAGATTGCCTCGCCAGGGCAAACATACTGGCATTAGGTTAGGCCAGGTCATTCTTCCGGGCACGTTTAATCAACTCTTACCTCGTATCTTGGGATTTTTAACGCCTGGCGGATAAATCGATTCGATTAGGCACGTATAAAATGGTGTACGATGAGTGGAATCTAGAAACGTTCAGAGGCAGAGGTAGGTCATCTAATAATTTAGCGACGAGTGATCACGGTTCGCTTGGCCGGTATTGTCTCATCGTAATGACGACTCGGCTCGCCGATCGTTGACCGCATTATGTTTCCGGAAAATCGCATGCGAAACGATCACGATGATAACCGATCGCAGTGAAAGTTTTCATTCTTTCGTGCACTTGTACGAGTTTGCGTGTATCGAGCCGATTCGAGAATATTAACTAATTTTGCATAGCATAATTCCATCTGTTCTTATTTCGATGAAATGTTATCAATGGTGAAAAATTAAATACTTACGACACTCGGAGACGCGCAATCGTTACTTGGAGTATTTGGATTCTGAAAAGAAAAGTAAAGTTCTCGTTAAAACGGAGCTAAAAAATGTTAATTCGATAAAAATTCCGTTGAAATTTTTCAACCTTTCGAGCAAACGAACGTACGAGAGGGCGCGATGTTCGCACATATCGAGCGGAAAAGCGGGTAACCTGTATCAAAAGCATGGAACAGCGGCGTTCTTATACGTTTCTTTTGCCACATCCCTCTTTTTTTCATGTAGAGTCGTTTCGTATTCCCGTGCGACGTTCGGCCACGACGCCACCGTACATTCTAAGAGACTGACTCATCCGAGTCCAGTGCCTCTTCTTCATCGACACAGGACGCTCTGCGTCTGGTCACGTCCCGTGGCACGGAGAGCTGCATTACGCACCCTTCGTACACGCTTCTATGCGCTCGACTCTTAAACAGGTGCCTACGATGTATTATCTCTGGCGTGCAATGAGACCTGCTAACGCGGAACACGTCCGTTCTCGCATGACAATGAAGATAACCGGCGTCGCCATTAACCAACGGAAAAGGAACACTGTCGGGAGGAAATTCTCGATCATTATGCCCGCGAAACTCTAAAATCGGCGACGAGCGTGTGTCACAATGAGCATATTTTAAGACCGTTGAACAGAGCATTTTGGAGTAGGAAACGAGGGAAACGGCTGTGTTTCGCGTTAAGTGTTGAAAGTTGGAAACAGTTCTGCGGCTATACACTGAATAATACATGAATATATTTTAGCAGTACACGCGAGCAAGTAAAAAGAAAACCTACTTTGTTCGTCTACCTGTGTTCTAACAGAGAGACAATGCGTGTTCATACTCGAGAGAACAGAATTATCGGAATAATAAATGAATCTGTCGACCGATGTATGAAAATAGCACAAGTCGGTTGGAAGTATACGTCAAATATTTTGTTCGCCGAAAGCCTTTGTCTTTTATATAAACGCGCGATTAAACACGACTTCGTTAGAATAAACTTTTCATTCGTATTTGTAAAACTCGATTAGGATTGAAATTTATCGTATAATTTAAGAATCTCGAATTTGTACTCTTAGAATAGTCTTAAAGCTTCCAACGTACAGGACCCTCTTCCACGATAGTTTACAAAACCAATGACGTCAATAAAGTCAAACAGGTACAAATTCCAGGTTATAAAGATCGATGGAAGGGATCGGATCGTGCTAATAATATAAGTTTATTTACTTTGTTTGTTATTATACCGATACCATCGTACACGAAATTTATAAACATCCACTAGCTCGTCATTTGTGCCTTGTAAGATTTCGTTAATAATACCGATTCGATCGTGGAAAATTGTCCTGATGCTCGCAATTAAAAAAGCTAGAGCAGCTATTCATCGATTCGCCTGAAACTAACTGCAACGTCTCTCGAACGTGTCTTTTTATATTTCCCTTTTTTCAGATTCATGGAAAGCAATGCTGGCATCGAAATACGTGTAAACGCGTGCAACGGCGCGTTGCACATTGCCGCTCGAGCGCATACGATTCATGCGAGCACGAGAGGAGTCGTCGATGCGTATCCAGCTATCCACGTGCCAGGCGTTGCGTGCGACACGCCCAGTGCGTGGCTCGTACCACACGCACATACGTGCCGCGCGAACCGAGATTTATGCCATTGGCCGCGAACCACGCCGCTCGTTTATCGGCCGTTCCACGCGCGCGGATCACGGCAACTAACCAGGTACTTAATCGCACCTTGCGCCGTCATCCGCCGTGCTCGACGAACGCTGCCACGAAACATACCTCATTTTTCGATCATTATCATCTGCTTCGATTAATTCCAATAATCTTCGAATTTATTTCCCGTGATTAGCTTGCGGACGTTAAATTCCCGTAAGTGTGTGTAGAAAATAATTAAATACGACAATTCGCCAATATCGAAGAGTCAGAATAGATATTTCGAATCCCTAAGTCGATGAAGTTGAACGTTGCGTACGCACGTTCGTTGAAAAACTTGTGCGAGGAAGATATATCTATGACGATTGAAACAATGATGCAAAAATTAGAATCGGTAGTAGCCTGAATTATTTGAACGGTACACTATGTCGATCGAAAATCCCTTCTCCCGATATTTACGTAAAAATAACGGCATCTCTAAAGCTTCGAGTTCGATCAACTCTTATCTCTACTACCTACGATCAATGAAAATCTCGCAGAACAAACAAACACGCTGTAGCATATTAATGCTCTACCTTGACTCGTCGTCACACTCCATCGTACCTCGCGCGTCTCCGCCGCTTAAGCGCATCTTCCTTTCCATCGCTTTAACCAAAAAATCAGATATACTAAGTTACAAAGCGAACAGGTGCGCGTCTTATCTCGATCGTATCACGATCGACCGATCAGTTCACTTTTTTACCGTTGAACGAATGGGGAAAATCGGCGAAGCCGAGTACAGCTAGACGTGGGTCAAGCTGTAGACAGGTGCGCCTAGGAAACGATCGTCTGGATGCAAAGCGAGGTGCGCGTCGAACGGAGCGCCGCTCTGCTTCGTGCTTGCCGATTCCCTTGGGCTGCGAATCGGCGGGTGAGTCAACCGAACAAACGTGCTTGTGGGAGGGTGAAGAGAGGCGAGGAAAGAAGAAGGAAAGAAAGGGAAAGAAAGAGAAAGGAGACTAGGTGGGGTCTGTTGGTTGGAGTTTCCGAGAGCTGGCCCTCCTCGTCGTCGTCCTGGTACGGAGGCTTGCCGGATACGCGTTCCCTGCATCTGTAACGAGGGATGCGCACCTCCGACACGCCGGTGGCAGTGTCGTTGCGCACGATGCATAAAAGCTTAGTCCGGTCAGTCGACTATCGGCGGTCTCGGAGCGAGTCGAGTCGAGCGTTCTACGCGCTCGGTACTTATCCAGCCCGGAGCATTGAAATGCAATCCCTCGCGCGGATGATTTATACCTCGCCAATGCCCGCCCGCGGGGCAGGATGTCGCACGTCCCTTCTTTATGTCTCTATCGCTCGCCTTCGAAAATATCCCGCAGCGCCGAAGCGCGTTACGCTTGACACGTACGTACCAGCACGATCGGCGCCACCGTTCGATTGCCGATCGAATCCGAACGATCGACCATGCATTCGATCGATAGCACGGTCGGGATATTTGCCTGCTAGTTTCGGGGGTAGTCGAGAGTTCAAAGGTGTTTGACAGAATTCGAGAAACAAGAGCTTAATTGCAAGATTAGGGATGCTATTTTCTCGTCTTCGGCAAGACGAGTTAGCTTCGGTCGGTTGCCTACGGTAGAAAAGTTTCTCGTTAAGAAATTCATTTTTTCTTTTTTTTTTTTTTTTTTCGTTGGAGAAGTTTTTAAGCCGTAATCGAAATTTGGTAAGTATACATAGCGTGATGATTGATTGAGCATTCGATCAAATAGACTTTCTATTTACGTGTAAAAGTATGCGTTACAGAAGAACATCCTTACGAACACGCTCGATTCGCTCCTACTCGCCCATTAAATGGAACAACTGCGAAATATCCTATTGTATAATACGAAACTTCGTGAACCTTACGAATCATCGTCGAACCATTTCGCCCCGAGGATCGTTCAGAAATTCGGCACGCGATCGTGCGAAACGACGATAAACAACGCCATTGCGGCGCACGCGGACCGAATATCGATTTCAAGTTCACCAAGCGGTGTAACGAACCGCGAGCCAGTAACATCCATGCGCAGGAGAAAGTTCTCTTGTAGCTTCATAACGTGCGGCTCCTTTGTTTTCAATTAAGACTCGGACATAATAATTATTGAATGTATATAGAGAGGAGAGGCTCTCGCAGTCTGTTATTAAACAGAACGATAAGAACGTCGAGAACGAAGGCGTAGAGGGCAAAGTTGTCGCGCGTATCGTGAAATCAGCTCGGTATCGAGCACGATGGAACGCCGCTTACGGTTCGCAAAGCTCGCAGAGCGCTCTACATCCGAACGCATTAGAAACGGTCGAGCGTGTAATAAGCGGGGACCGAAAAATTAGCATCTGCCGGCCGAGAGACAATGCCTGATTTGAATAACAATGTTCGCTACCGTGTGGGCTTCTAACTCTTAACTATGGGTTTCTAGACGCGCGATGCGAGCCTGCATATCGCGCTCGCATACCCGGCGCGGTACTCGCACATGACAATGCGTCTGCCTCCACAATTTCCTCCCGCGGTCGCGTTGCTCCCGTGACTCCGGCTTGGTCGAAAAAAAATCGGACACTTTTTCGAGACCGACGCTTTTCTACCGTTTTCTAATACCGGTTCCGTGACACAGCGCGGTTGTGAAATCGAATTGAACGGTGGATGCCTTAGTGGATTTCTGAATATTCGTTAGGGATAACGGAGCAGCCAAGTTTGTTACTCGCACGTGGCGTTTCGTTGTTAATAAGCTGCGTTCTCTGGAGGATAATCGAAGAGAACATTTTTAGGTAGGTGTAATAAATTACTCGAATAGGTATTTGGAACACGGTATTTCGCAATACCTCTTATGACACTGTTTTCTCAAGCCCTTGTTTTACAGTATCGAGTCACGCTTTCGTTATTGGTTAGCATTCGGTATTGGCTGAATAAAGGCAAATCGTACGTTCGTAGATCGAATTCAGTTCTTCATACTGAGAATATTAAATACGAATTACGTATAATGCTCGATATTGTGCGGTGAACGACTACTTTAAATTGCTACTGAAAAAATTACAAACGAAACGAATAAAATGATAAATCAGTTTCACAAATTGGAAGAAAGAAAAAGAGAAAGAAGCGAGCACTGTTGTTTAAATCTACCTCGTTCGGGTCGTCCTCCCGCGACGAATAAACGTGTCAAAGTAAATCATTCGTTTCTTCTCAACTCGCATATCAATCGTGTACTTACGATGAGATCACGAAACCAAGAAGTTGATGAGTAGGAGAACTACTACTATCGGCTACATAGAAGCCTCTGAACATTTCCTGCGAGCAATTAATACGAGCAGCCGTGTATTGGAAAAAATCTCACGGACATAACCGAGTGCCAAGAAGCGGTAGCGAAGCCGTGGCTGCCAGTTAAGCGTAACATAAGTATGAGCCGGTGCGAGCGGTATACGAGGTCCTCATATCGATGCGCAGATGTCTGACCCTGAAGTGTCTTCACCCTCGCCGGAGCGGATTCGGTGTGCGTGTATCGCACACGATCGTCCCTGTTACACCATCGCATCGTGCCGACCGCTGGTCGCTCTTTACTCCGTATGCCCCTGTGTGGACGGTGAGACGAATATAGTTTGTGCGTGACCAGGGCGGCAAGTGTCATCTGCTGATGCACGATCGACGCACGCACGAAACAACGCACACGAGCAGAGCACACACACACACACTCGCGAAATTCCACCGCGAGTACTACCGTATGATAACCGATTTAACCTACGTGACGACGCTTGCGAGTCGCTGTCGGAATCCAGACGGAATAGAAGTTTAAAGATTCACAAAGCAAATGACGGGCATTAGCCTCGAAGCTTTGCGCGTTAACGGAGATCGTAAAATGGCACAATTTTAGGAATAAATTGGACTTTAATTGTTGTAATTTCAACGTCTTTTTGTTCTCATAGCATAGAAGCTAACGTATTTCTATTCTATATCTGGTGTAGGCGTTTCATGAACGAATTATGAATTACGAATTATATCGGATACGTTCTATCTTTTAGTTTATCGTCTGCATCTAGACGATGCACGATCATCGAGATCCAAAGGATATCTGTTTCGTAGGTTATCGAAGATTACAAGGCTGAGCAACTTTTCGTTTCGGTGAAGTAGAAGATACGACATCGAAAGCCGTGTCTCGTTTCTATCGTAGTTTATTAAAATTGAACAATGTACGCGACTAGATTGATAATACTAAAAATTGGTAATACGCAAACAGAATCTTGCCGAATGGAAACGCCTACTATATTTTTTTAAATATTTACGTCAATATATTCGGACAAAACGCTTTACGATCGATCTGTACCGCATACGAATAATTTAATAATGTCCTGACAATGTTTCCGTATTCCATATACCTTGTATAACTTTCTCGTTTCGATTTATATAAATTTCAACGTCGTGCTTCTATATTCCGCCTTAAAGTTCGAAATGAAGTGCCTTATAATTTATTCAAAACTCGGATACACGCACACGCGTTGGGAGGACGTGCGAAGAAATACAGCGCAGAGTCGAGCAGGATCGTTTCATCTAAAAGGATCGACTCTTCTTTAACAAGATCATACGATCGAGAGGCGTAACACGCGGGAACAGCGTAAAATTTTGGTTTTACGCGGTCGTAAATAGCCGGCGTGCACGGTAGCTCGTTACAGTTTATGACGAAGCTCTGGAGACAGTTATGGGTGACGGCAACGATGTCACGTCGAATAACGTGTGGGTGCAAGCCTGGCGGCCATTGTTCGAAGGTGTTGCCTTCGTAATTTCTTACGAAGGCTCGCGTGGAACACACTGTTTCCCATTCGCAGCGTGCGTCTATCGTGTGTTCGACGTTCGTATCCGTAAAATCGAACACGGAGAAAACGTAGTTTCGAATCGTTGTTTGCCAGCTGTAAAATTTGAGCGAATTGTCGAAGGGTACACGGTAATTATAAATGACGACCAATAAACCGTGATTAGCGTCGTAGCGCGTACGTCAGTCACTCGAAGCGTATCGCGAGGATACTGATACCGATAGTGTCGGACGGATCGATACCTCGACCCGATGAACGCGATTAACACGACTAAAAAGAGCAATTCCTTCGCTGTCGGCACCTGTGATCGTCCGAAGAAAATGTATCCTAAGCACACCGTTCGAACAGTGGACGATGATCATCTTTCCCTTGCGTATAAACGTGGAGCATTTATGTCGAAACAGGTGGCCGCCATCGGGCCATAAAACCAGAATGTCCCGATGGGTAGAAAAAAGAATTAGGTAGAAACCTAGGGCAGTTTCGTGTTTACCCTGCGAAGGGATCGCTTTGAAGTTTCACTTTTATTGCGATCGGCATAAACAACCAGGAAATAGAGTAAAAGGATTGGGACAAAAAGGAAAGGGAAGGAAGAAACGAGATTTTTTGTTCCATTCCCCCAGTCACGTTCGAGTAGGTATTCGAGCGTCTTCTCCACTCTCGTTGCTACGCTCGGGGTTTCTTCTTTTTTCGTGCCAGGCCTGTCTTTCTCTCGTGTCCGTGTACATCGTGCTCTACGATGTTTGACTTAATGTTATCGTTAATCGACGGACACGGTAAATTTACATGGCGGATTCGGCGCTGGCATTTGATTCCAGCAACGTTATAAGGCCTCCGCGGTAAAATTTCTCGTCACTCTCGATCCGATAAGTTTCTGTTACCCCTTCGATACATCTTAGCCACGAAGGTCACGTCGTGTTTCGAGAACCTGCCGGATCGAACTCGCTCACGGGAGCGTATCAGCTTACTTAGTCGTAGATCGTGCCCGCCAGGCCTTGTTGCAAACATTTATTTTCTTCTTATTGGCAATGTACTGTCGATTTCTGGACTACCTAATCGTAAATCACCGGGCCTCGACGGTGCTCAAGTTGTGTATACCTGCATTCTTCGCTCTACACGGCTGTAACACGACGATCGGCGTATAACAGCGGGCATGTGTAAAGCTGCACATCGGCCCCGATTCGATAAGGACGATTAACGCGGCGCCGATATCAATAAATACGGGCGGAACGATCGAACCAGATGCATACCGTTAAATCACACGCTATCGCGGCTTCCTGACTAATTTTCTCTTCCCTTCGTCTTCGTCCGTGCTGCTACTGTCAACAAGCTACGTCTATTTTACCGTACAACCATACAAATTTTCGGATTACACACGGATCGCTTGTAAAAGTAAACCAGGTCTTACCGTATCAACTTTGTTAAGTCGTTCGAGTTTAAACGTGCTTCTACCTTTGTAAAAGCTAAAATCGTTCAAAAAACCAACGCCGTTTGCGTAATATGGTTTCTCATTTTACGGTCGAGGAGGCTACGATATACGCATTGTGCCTTCCTTTGTAAAAATTGAGATTACTCACGTTTTTATTTGAGAAACAACTTTATAGTTACTCATAAAAAATTAGTTCACCGTTATTCTATTGCTACCTAAACCCAGACCTTGTAAAAATCCACGCTCCAATTACCCAGTAAGAACTAAGCGCGATATCTGTTAAGATGATCGTCGTGATAAATTTGTTACGAACAAAGCTAACCTCGATTACTCGCTTCAAAGTCAAAACTATATTTCGTAAAAAGGCACGAGACTATTTTGAACGCCTAGCTAATCGATCGATCCTCTTCGAGACATTTCTGTGATACTTGTATAAAAAAAAAAAAAAAAAAAACAGGCATAGAAAACGATCGCGTGGTCGAAAAGAGTGCCCGAGGCCGCGTCTAAAAGGCCGCGCTCCTTTTCCAAGAATGGCGCTGGTTTTCGCTCTGGCGAGCAGCGAGAGAGCGGTGGCAGGTCGATCTCGATGGTTGGAAAATGGTTTCAAGGTTCGCGCGGGATTTCCGCACGCGACGTAACGAGGGCGCGAAGCGCGTCTCCGCGCGCTCGCTTAGCTAGGTCAAAACCCTTGCGCAAGAGCTCGACAACATCCTCAGACTCGATCCGCGATACCAATACGGCGTAAATGCAACGAAAACGCGCGTTGAACAGACGCGATATTCGAAAAGGAAGGAACAAGAAACGTAAGAGATCCTATGGAACAAAAGGCGGACAGAGGAAAAGACTTCTGAGAAGAGAGAAGGATAAAACGAAAGAAGAGAAACGAACGGAGTAGTAAAAACAGGCAAATGCCTCGCGCAACGGCTCGACGACATCCTCGGACGCGATCTACGACATCGGCATGACAAAGACGCAGCGAAAACACGAGTTGGAATGACACAACGCGCGAAACGAAAGGAAAAGTGTAGGAGACGCGGCGGGACCAAAGACAGACAGGGAAAAGAATCCGAGGAGAAAGCAGGATGGAACGAAGGGGAAAAGAAGGAAAAAATTGCGACGAGATTCGCCTCGTTGGCCGCGTTGCCAGGACCCACGCCCGCATTGTGTTTCGCGTCCAACTTGTCGTTCTCGCCTGTTTCATTGTGCTTCTTCCTCCTCTGTCAGCCCCCTTTCCCTTGACGCGAGTAACCGAGCCAAGCGAGCACCGGATTAGGTGGGCAGACGCGTATGAGTCACGGTGCTCGTGCTGAAGCAAGTGAGATTTTCTTGCATACGGGAGAGTCGACGCCCTAACCCACATAAATCCGTGCCATTAGCTGGCCAGGAAAGGCCTTTTCCTCGCACCTCAGCCGGAGAGAGTTCCGGACAAGAGCCAGCCAGCAAAGCGGAGTGTCGGGCAGCCTCGGGTGGGAGGTCGGCCGACCCTTTGTTCGCCCGCGACGCCCGCTGGAATCTCGACTGGCGTAATCGAAATTCTTTTATTAAGTCATTCAACGTCGATGATGCACGGCCGAGGAGGCGTTCTATTATAGTTGTAATCGAAGGCGTTACGCTCGCCGTTCGATATCGAGCGGAGATACTAGCTGGCCGCGAGAAAATTGCCACGACCACCCGAGTATTTATGGAAACGATCGAGCAGCCATTAACGAGACAGGCACAATGAGGCCGGAGATCTCTAATCCATTCCGGTGCCGCGATGTGTATTCAATATGCACGTGTATCGGTCGTGGGACACGTATAACCGTGTAGTTCTTCTCCATTGACGAAGAAAGAGCCCTTCACAGGGAACAAACCCCCTCCTGGTGAAACACTGGAAAAAAAGTTCGGAACGTGGGTGTGTGTATCGAACGTCCATTCTTCTTGAGTCAACGCCAGGGACAACGATCCTCTTCTGTCAAGTGCAGCGGTTCGTTTCAGCCAGCTCGAACGAAAATCGTTACTTTAGTTTGAATAGCTTTTTATGGAGGTTACGGTGCTGATTTACGATAAGATTTACAGAGTTTTCGCATGATTCCAAAGAAAATGTTTTACGGCCTTTTTACGTATCTCAATCGTCGTTCGAAGTAAAATATTTCACTCGATGTTTTCGTTGAAGGTACTTTTTTTAAAATATACATTTCATAAATTTATTATTCGTCTTAGGAAAATAAAAAAAAAAATTCTCTCGACTCAATTTGCAAACTAATTCGTTAAAAATCAAACTGCCAATCTCGATGGAGTTAATTGGTTCGGCTTCTGTATAATTCGTATAATTTATTCGTTTTGCTCGTTCGAATATGAATAGAACAGAGTAACGTTTCGCTGTCCAAACTGTAAAAAATTCTCGCAAACGGGTAAAAAGATTCACAGACGAGTAGAAGAACGTAGAAAGCATCGTTGAATGCAACAGACAACAAGATCGAGGGTAAACGGTAAGATCAGAAGGCGATCGGAGCAAAAGTCCGGATCACGGGCTGAAAGCGAACGGTCGAAGAAACCACGTGGAACAATGGGCACCACTGTCAAAGAGTTGCTCGATGCGGCGCAACTCGGAGATCCGATAAGATAGGTGCAGCCCCTCTCTCTTGGAGCCACCATTCATCGGCGCCGTGGTCGTGGGTACCTCTTTACCCTTTTCACAGTGCGCCGTATTAGAGCCATTGTGTTATCTGTCACGGCCGAGATATCCGAAGGGCCAACATCGACGACGGCTTTTGGTGCCTCGGCAAAGGAACTAGTCGTGTCAGAGGCGTGAAAAGCCCTCGCGTGGGTGGCACGAGGCAACCCGATATATCCGCCTGTGCCTTTCACGACCCTCCGAAAACCCGATCACCGTTGCTCCTGCTTCCTTTCCAGTCCACGCTAAATTACGCGTTTTCTTAACAGGATTAAACGAAAGAGGCGACTACAAAAAATTGATCGTTATAACAAAACACGTTTAAATCGACGTTTAAAACGTCGCAAGCGTATCATCGACGGTACTATCAAAAGTGATTTACCGTGCGCAACAAAGGATACGAAGTTGCGCGATTAATTACGCATTCAACATGATTACAAAAGATTTCTCTAGTTGACTCTATCTTAAGCCAGGATACAGACGTAACGAGCGTAGCTACCCGTCGGCGACAAAAAAGAGCACGGCACCAGTTATCGCGCGCCTACTGTCAATCCGTCAGCAACAGCCGCGTGCTGTAATTTTCACGCCGACAACGATCTCGAGCACGAAGCTCGCCCGTAGAGCGCAATTCTCGGAACAAAAGGCAATCGATGCCGATGGAAACTCGGATCGAATAGTTTTCTCGCCCCGGGTTGCCGCCCCATTGACAATTGATTTCAAGCTCGGGTCACGAAGTCCGACACACGACACATAACCACGTGCGACTGGGATACCGCGACGATACGACACAGGGAGGAGCGTCTACCTACGTGAAACACCTATCTATCCGTACGTCCATCTATCTACCTACCTACCACCTACCCACCATCTCTATTCCGTCTATCGAGCCGTGTTACTTTCGCACACCGAATTGTAAAAGGCCGTGTAACACTTGCAACGAAAACCAACTTGCCAGTCCATGGTTCTCTCCCCGTGGCACGGCGTCTCTCTGTTCTGCCTGTCGAGCAACAATGGCAACGCGCGCTCTGACGTTTCACATGACGATTAATCCGCGGACAATGCACGATTACGCCACGACAATTAGCGACAATGGTTTTAGTCAGGAGAGTGCAGAGGTACGACGCCCGTGACGAGAGCGGATAAAGCTAGTTTCACACGAGGATACATCTTTACGAATAAAATATCCACTTGGCAGGGTTCTGGTCATTCGTTTCCTACATCAGTGAAAGAATCGAGAAGGAGACTGTACAAGAGAGAAACGATCGGACAGACATACCGTATGCTGTTGCGCGAATTAAGCATTTCGTTGTTTTCTCGTCCTTATGTAAAAAATTTACAACGCCTGATAAAATCACCAGGCTGCGAATTTAAATTACTGCATATTTACTGCATGTACTACCACGTACACACCGATGATAAAGAGATCGTCGAGTAACACGATGATAATTCGCTGAGATATGATAATTACGAACGTCAATGTTATTATCGTATAGTTTAAAATATCTCTCAAAGTATCGTCGCAAGAAACAACGATGATCATGAAGAATAAATCTTTGCGATCTGATTTACCCGTGATTTTACGATCAACGTACGCCTTGCTAAAAATAGACAGGTGCGTTGATAATCTTAAACAATAGCGTATCTCCGTGTGGAACTAGCCTAAGAGAATCGAGCGTAGAGCACACGCGCGTGCACACGCACTGCTCACGCACAGGCGAGCACGCAGAGTAATCACCTTCGCTCCCTCGCCTTTTGCGTGCTACGCCGACTGTGCAAGCGCGTGCCTACCGTGCTTTGCGTATGTGGAGCATGGGATCGCCATTGTCTATTGTTGACTGCTTTATTGCTGGCAGGTCATGGTCGCGAGCTGACACTTTGCCAATCCGAATCGCGCTGCCTCCTCGCGAGCCGCGGCCCGTTTATCAAGATAGAAAGGATTACGCGCGTTCGTTTCGTTCCGTGACTGTGGCTGCCGCGGTGTTTCGTATCTCGGTTAAATGCACCCATCCTGCTAGAGACGATCGCCCCGCACCGTCACGGCGAATCTCCACTTTCCTCTCCCGACCGAGCGCGATGATTTATGCAATCCACTTTTCGGTCTGTCACGCAAATGTCGAGCGCCGAACCGACACGAGCCTTCTTTTTCGTTCGTCGTTGTCTTCGATTCTCACGCGAAATACGGACACTCACGGAATACCGCGTATTCCTTTCGATTTTCGTGCTTCTCGTGATTCTAGCGAAAATTTAATTCCTCGTGGAATGAAAAACAATCGTCGACCGATAAGAAGAATCTCAATGGGAACGCTTTCTTATTAGTGAAAAAATTTGTTTACCAATATAATTCTATTCTACGTATTGCGCTTTTGCGAAAGATATTCAGGATACTCTTATCCCTTTTCGAATGTTCAGAAAGAAAAATCTACGAATCAAGCGTACGTGCATTCAGAAAATATTCGCAAACAGAGCTTCGTACGAAAAAAAAAAAAAAAGAAAAAGAAAACGTAGTTTTACGCTTTTCACTGTAAATTCGCGCCTTCCTGGGTAACATGTACCACCAATTCTAAAATATCTTGTTCGAGGAACAAACACATCCGATGAATGGTTGATTCACGATAAAGAGAATAGGAAGAAAGGGTATAGATTGGAAACAAGGGGATACAAAGAGAGTACTCTTCGCGCGACCTGACTTTTTATAGGTGAACGCTTATGATACTTAGTATGAAAAGAGGGATAAGAGAGCGAGAGCTCACTCCGGGGCAGCGGAATAAAAGAAAGAGTTGAAATGGAAGGGCAAAGGGTTCCCGATCGGTGCTCATTCGAGAGCGAAGGCGTCGGAGCGGTCGCCCGCAGTGCCGCTGACTATTTATCATAAGATCGATCGGTATCTCGAAACGATACCGGTCCGATCGGCGCCGTATCGATTCTTCTAAGGGCTTCAATTAACGTTATTAAAGCACCATTAATCTCCGGGTCGACACGACGGCATGCTCGGCATCCCGTGTCCCTATCTCGAAACTGCCCCCTCCTTCCTTCCTTCCTTTCTTCTTCCTTCTCCCTTCTCCCTTCGTCCTCGTTCAAGAGCAAACGAATAATTCGCCGGACCGAGTCCTCTTCTCGTCCCTTCATCCTCGATCACGGCCGGCACGTGCGAAACATACCAACTTATAACTCGCCCGTCCGCTCGGGGAATTACGACGTGTCATGGAACGCTTAAAAAAGTTAATCGAACAATTTGGAAGCGGAATTCCTGCGGGCTTCTGAGCGAAAACAGAAGATACCTCTTTTTATTATGGAAAGGACCACCGATACGGTAAGAATTTTATGAAACTTTCGACGAGATCTCGTGAAATTACTGTTCCGTGTTTATAGATTGGGCTGGCAACTAAGTGTTTACGGATTTTGTCATTAGGCGGTATTGACGAAACCCGCGATCACTTAGTTGCCAACCGAACAGAACGATATGTAACTCAGGGATCAATAATAACGATTCTTTGGAAAAATTTGTACGAAAAATAAAGGAAAGTAAAATTTGCTGTCCCTTCGGTTCATCCGATAGCTGTAGAAAGCGCATATTTTATAAAATGACAAGTGATCAACGTAGAAGTACGTTAACTGGCCTACATGCAAGATGCCTGGATCTCTTTCTTGCGCGATAAAGTTTCAACGAATAAGCTACGGAGATAATCGACGTTCTACCGCGTCAGGATTCCTTGGAAAGTCTCGTAGGATCGTGGAGAACTCGCGATTACCGCGTTTCAAATGAACAGATCTTTTTGTTACATTTACGCAAACGGAACACGCGGCAGGTGCTCCGCGGTTTAATTGCGGTGAAACGCGGTTATGCCGGTCGACCCTAGGTCCCGATGCCTCTGATTTGCCAGCTAACAAGAGTAAAACCGGCGTTTCCTTGCTGCGACCTCTCGTAAACCTTTCGTACTTTGATTTACGTATCGTTTCGCGACGCGGTGTCTCAAACGCTCCCGCGGATTTTATGCTCCACCGTTTCAGAGAAAGCGAAACCGTTTTAGAAAATTTACTGACAGATAATGCACCTTTCAATTGAATAATCATCGCCTCGACCGTTTCATATCCGTGGAAGATGCGTCCCGTTGTGGTGATTGTAATTTTCAGAAAATCGCGCGAATCGTTCTGTCGCGTTTATCGAAAAACTGGATTAGAAAATTTAAATCTAAAAGCAGTAAGAAACATTCGACTTATACCAGGTATTGCCGTAGGTGTTTCGATACCTATATTCGACAGTGTACACGTAGTGTGACAGAATTGATCGCGTTTCTCTCTCTATCGTTTAGGCAACTGATCCAGTTGTAATAACGAAATTTTACAAGTTACGGATTACTCGTACGAATTAATCGCTTCGACAGTTCTAACTTCGAATCTGAGCACACCATACGCAAATCTAACGCATTCTGATTAACCTTACTAATCACGGTATTAACAAATGACGAAACAATCGTCAAAGCATTGGAAGATACGACCAATTCGTGCGTAATAATCTCAAGCAAAAGACAACGAGAGTTGCATCTTGAGATAAAATCGCTGAGACAGAACCCCGAAAAGTCGGTGACGTAGGTGAATAATTCGATTCATTTTACTAATCCAATGCTAACTCCTTACCTTTCGTCCAGGTAGATCTTTCAACGAACGAAATATTGTTTCAACGAAGCCACGCAACCGATGTGGAGGTGGCTCGGTCTAGCTCATGTGGTATGTAAAGTCCTGGTAAGCGTATATGCTCGGTTGGTCCGCGCTAATGAAGTAGACCAGACGCTGGGGCAAGAAGCAGACCCGGTGCTGTACTATTACCGGGGCGTGGCCGCATACATGAATACGAAAAACGTGGTCTCCGAACGAGTGCACGAGTCGTAGCAGGTTTGTCAAAAACACCATCTCCGAACGATAGGTGGAAAGAAAACTTTCGCTCGCCATAGCTGACAGAAAGAACGAGGGAACGTCGCGCGCATTTACGACTGTTTCGTCGTTTGCCGACGTTTTTAACGAGCACCACAGTTTCGGATGAATAATTTTAAGATCCGCGTTTATTAGCGATTCACTGTGTTTTTGCGCGATATTCGATCGTTCCCGTAAGAAGACCACGATCTTTCCTTTATGCACGAGAGACAGTAGTTTTAACATTCGGTACACGATCGACGTGTTATCAGACCGCGGTACGCAAAGCTACGTCGCAATACTTTATCAGTCGGTCTTTTTTACGAGTATTTCCGTTGTTGAACGGTTGCACGCTTATGGAAGGAAGAAATCCACAGGTATTCGTCAGTCGATCTATCTTTCGCGACCCCGTTTTCCTGCTGCGTTACGAAAATCCGCATTATCCGTATTGTTAGCGGCGCATCGTCACGACAGGTCGCACGAGTGTACTCTCGTGCTCATCGTGCCGCGAAGTTCCGTTTTCCAGCGGCCGGTCGCAGCACGTAAAAGAAACCGCTAGCTTGTGCAGCGAAGGATGCATCTGGCGCGAGGTCCCGACTCGTCCTTGTCGATTCCGTCGCCGGAAACGCAGCCTCTTTATATCCCTCCCTTGGCGTCTCTGCCGTCTTGCTTCCGGTAACCGGGCGACGGAGACGCGCGATTGTTGGTCCAGGTAAATAAGAGGAACGCGCGCACAATGCCGTGACTATAACCGTATCTAGGACGAAGAACATATACGCGAGCCTCGTAACATCCCTCTCATCGAATATTCAACGCCAGCCGTTTCTTCTGATTCCAATGGATTTACGATTTTACTTGGACACCGTCTTCGTCTTCGGGATTTACACGTGTCGCGGTCACGACTGAATTGCATCCGTACACGACTTCTGTGGTAACGCGTTTAGCAAATGATTTGTTACGGGGCTGCGGATGTTTATGCATTTGTGGAAAATTTAAATATGAACATGACGATTTCTCGAAAGACGACGACTGTCGTCGACGGACCACGCGTATAACAACGATATCGTGTCTAGCTGCGATTTACGAAAAGATTCTCTCGTCTGAAGCCACCTTGTTCGATTGTTTCTACGTAATTTCTTCGATTTCACGTCATCGTTTGTCGATATAGAAGCAACAATATGACACAAAGCACGAAGAAACAGGATCAACGAGGAGTTTACTTTTCCACGTCTAGTACCGTAACTTTTCGTTGCATCATACTTAATATATATCGCAACGTTAACATTCAACAAGAATCCTAACATCGATTAAAAAACAATCGGTGGGGAGAATTCTTCCAAGGGAACAACCCAGAAACCCAGTTACGAAATTCACTTCTGATCGTGCAGCTTGCTGATTAATTACCTAGAGTTGTACGGACCTGCGTCGCCAAGGATTTGAATAGAAGTTTACGGGGAACGACGCAATTGACGACGGGTGGGGGAGCGGAGGAGACCAAAAGGATGTCCAAACGGAATCAGGATCGGCATGGGCACAGAACCGTGCACCAGGCAGCCTCGTCGACATCCTGCCTTTGCCAGAATTGCGACACCGTGGCTCGTGCACGGAGAACACACTGGTGCCCCGACAGCGGAAGGAGATCTTGCGCAATCGGCCGCCCATTGTCTCAGGATCCTCCGCGTTCGGGGTCGGCTTCGACGTCGTCTTCGCCGTTGCACGTAGCTAGGTACGTAATAGTACCGTGGATTTGAAAACCGGGCCAATGCTTGGCGATCTTGACGATCGTCGGGCAGATCGATATCTCGCTCCTTGAGAGAGCAGGATCGGGATATAGCGATGAATCACTAATTGACGCTTCCATTGAAGTCTTTTTTCAATCGAACAATAGTTATCTCTTTCAAAACGGACGTGTATTTCTTTTTATTTCCTTGTCTTTTTCTTTTCTTTTCTTTCTTCTTTCTTTCTTTCTCGTTAGAAATGATTGGTGCTCCGAAGATAAAAGGTTTCCGCCCGGTGTGTGGGGATTTAACGTTCTAGAACGATGTGAAAAGAGGAAAAGGTGCTGCATACCTGGTCTGTTTACATTGGAATACGCTTTTAGGTCGGAATGATTTCTCGGGGTTTGTGAGTTACAGAATCTCTCTAGAACCGATCTTCGATAAATTAATGCAACGAGAGTATGTAGCAATGTCGCGGCAAAGTAGGTCTTATCCTCTTTGAAATCGATAGTTTGAAATTCGATAGAAACGAAATCAATAATGGCCACGTATACGGTCAATTAAATACGTCATAGGACGTCGTAAGAGTTCGAGTTCCAGGAACTTTGGTATTAACCTGTCGAATAGAACGTGAATAGCCGTATTTCGTAGGAAAATCGGTTTATTGCAAAGGCTGGCGCGCACGGTAATCCTCGCGAAGGCGCGCGCGAGACGATTGCCACACTCTTTCCTCCGCGCGCAATTTTACATCCGCACGTGGTGGATGCGGATATGTGGGACGGCAGGCAGGAAAGCCTTAGCACGCCTCGAAATCTATGAATCATCGGACTGATACACATGAGGCGATACACACGAGCAACGGGCACATCTCCGTCGGGCTAATTCCCCGCTCGAAACTCGTTTTCCACTCGCCGTGCCGCGCCAGTTCGCCGCGTGGGAGGATTACGTAAAAGGCCGGCTCAAGGAAACACGCGATACAAGTAAATGGGTGCAAACCGGGTCTACATGATGATACAAACGATCGAATCGGCCAACTTAACGAACGCAACCCGAATCCGAAATCGACTAATAGCTTTGCCATTTCCCTCGCAAATCCCATCGCCTTTCTAATCCGGATATAGTATCCGTAGGGTTGTTTAAGTCGCCCAAGCCTCGTAATGCTCGAATTTACCGTAATTTGTCAAGCATTTTATTGTTAGCGTGATTCACAAACTAGCTCGTTTACTATTTTGCAACGACGCGAAACGATCGGCAATGGAGACGTAGTCACAAATCGAACCACGAATTTTCGCAAAATTACTTCCTATAATTTTCCAAGTGTCGGAATCGTCTGCAAAATAATCCCAATAACGAAGCTGTCCATAGAACAAAATCCGCGATAAAGCGAAATAGTTTGCTTTTAAATACAGATACCGGACTCGAATAACCTTGCCTTGCTCTAATCTGTCTCCTTGTTGTTTCCTGTCTCTCGTTGCATCGTAGCTGTGAACTCTTTTTGCGATACTTTCTCCGGTTACAGCAACGTTGATTAACCAGATGATTCCGGTACGTTGTTCCAAGGAACATTCAACGTCCGGGAGACATTCTTTCCACCTTTCCCGTGTCTCAAAGCCGTCTCTTCGGACGAATCGAACGGCTAATTGCCCACAATCTGACCGCGACTCGAGCTCGTTACGCCACGAACGGGAACGCTAATTGGACCAATTTGGAGACATTTCCTAACGACGTCGTCGCGGTGGTCTCTCTGATGGAAGCTGGATCGATCCGCGTGCTATTCCTAATTGAGACGTGCCCCGTACGGAATTATTCGAAAGCGAACGGTCGAGTCGGTCGCGACCAGCTTGAACTTCTTAATGGCGCTCTTAAATAATAACCGCGACCCCGGGGACCATAAAACGAGCACGATGGAATTGGAGATGATGGGACGAGACGTTCGCGCTTCTTTCCAACTGTCGGATTATAAGACGTTAGAAACGTTGAATTCGTAAGATGGCTAGTGAAACTATATGCATTTATAGGTATTCGGTAATAAAAATGGCAAACGATAGAACTTTCTCTTGTAATTAAAACTTTTCGCACAACTCTCTGCTACTTGCTCCTCGGTCATTTGTTTTTGCGACTAAATACATACGATACATATTCTTGTCAAGTGAAACCAAAATCTGCGCAAGATTCGTCAAATAGAATATATAGAATTCGTTCGATTCTCGATCCTTCGTCATCCACGCAAATTCCAACTCCTACAGAAGAACATCATCCGGGTACCCGCCAACATTCTGATCCAACCAATAATTCTCTTCCATTGCTGGGGCGATCGCGTGCACAAGGAGGCAGAACACTGAGAATAGCGTGTAATTCGTGAATCGAGCATAAAGTGTCGCGCACTTTAAAATCAATTACTCACCGGCGCGGAGTAAACGCGCTCACGCGCGCACATCTAACGATCTTCGTGCCCATTTTCGCAGACCACCGTACATGTTCCCGCGGCTAGATCGCGTAAAGTATCAATCTAGCGTAAAGGGGTTGGGGGGAGGGAGACTTGACCTCTCGCACACGCATTTATATTAACCCTCTTGGGACCTCGCGAGATCGCGCTCGCAGGCCAAAGACGATTCTATTTATGCGTGCAACCGACGGACCCAGGGTTAATGCGATGATATTACTCACGGGATATGCTTGCCTACCTAAGTCGATTAGCGGGCAAGAAAGCTCCGGGACCAGTTTTGCGGTCGAAAGCGAGCGCGCCGCGAAACACGAGCGAGGAGGGTGGCCGTGAAACGAAAGGGACAAAGACGGGGACGAAAACTAGTTTCTCCTCTTGCTGTTCCTTTCTCGCGTCTACGCGCAAGGATCTGGACCTTTAACCGGTCATCTAGCAGCGCCAAGATTCCTCGCCACTTGTCCTCATTTGCCCGTTATCCCGGTGTTCGCCAAATCGACCACGTTTGATCCATGGATACGTTCATTTTTCCATTTTATACCGATTACCGTGCGCTATTACGATTTAACGTCCGAGAGACAGAACGATTTACACGAATGCGTAAATACGACCAGCTACGTTACGATGCGTACGCGTAGCCCGTTTCGAATAAGGTGGGCCGTCTTAAAGCGGCGAATCGTAGCGATACTGCGAGACTGTTTTCCGATCATGGAGAAAAACAAAGATTTAAACACGATGCAAAGATGGCAGCGTCTGCGTATTTAAGAAAGTAGCCAAGTGAACGGAGAACGAGCCGTAAAACTCGAAATACCCGAGGAAATTGCCTCGAGACATCGATATAATCATTACCAACGTCTTTAAAAGGGGTATCGTCCCGGCCAAGTCAGAAACGAATGAAAATCGCCTTCGTTTCGCTTTGTCGATGTTTCCGGGTCCCTGAAAGGGATACTTTCATCGTCATTAATCTTTGGTTGACCGACCGTGTTAATTATACGCCCGATGCCGCAGCGCGATACACGCACGACTGGTAATATTCTTTTCATCGAGCGGGGATGTCACGGACTCTCCATAAACGCAGCATCTCCGACAGGCTTGTTCTCTCTCATCGAACATCGAAAAACATATATACTTATATCGTACCTACGTATTACACGCAAAAACTGAAAAAGTCTGAAAGGAAGGAACGAAAGCTCGCGCACGTTTTACCCGCGCTTGCGGGTTCTGGCCGAATACATACAGTCGCACCTGTCGGAAAGCGGCACACACGATGGTGACTGTACGGTACCGGCGCGGAGCCGGCAATAAAATATACCTTCGAACGGCGTGATTATACCGACGAGCCCTAAATATTTCTCCTCGTGCCTTCCTTTCGATCTCCTGGAATGCATCGTATCCTTTTCACCAACGAAGATCCATCTGTCCTTCCCTCTCTCTATTTCATCTCGCTACCTTTCCTTCAGCCTCTGTCTCGCTTCGTCCAACCAGGACTCTGAACGCATCCTCGCGTTAACGAATTTCGAGACCAGGCCAAGGAGCCAGGGAACCCTTCTAATCCTGACTAACGTCCGCGTCGAGTCAGCCACGGAGAGTCGAGGATGCGAGAATACATCCAATAGAGCTTAAGCTTCGTCGAGGTCCCGAAAAAGGGAGGGTTGCTGCCTGACAACGTCTTTATCGGCCCTCATCTCCGGCCGTTGCCTCACTGCCGCTTAATAGCGTCCATAAAGTTCCATCGTGCGACTACTATGTCGTTTAAATGTATATCGAGCGCCGCGGCACGCAGCATAGCGTGGCGCACCGAATCGCGTGCGCCTCCAACGATTTATTTTATCGTTCGGCCGCTTTATGCCTTCTTCCGTCCGCCATTTGCATACCGGCAGCCTCTGACGTACTGTACGCGCTGTACGAAATTCGTTTTATTCGCCAGACCGTGTACTGACGTTAATAACGCGTGCTGCTCTTTCGTTCGTGCCGATCTTACCTCGGCCACGACCCGCTACTTTGATGCATTAACGAAGATGGGCCACGGGGAATATTCTCGTAAACGTCGCGAGTTTCAACCGCCGCCGGTTATCACGCGCTTATTAATAAGACCCGTGCACGTTTGCAAGTTTTTATTGGCGACGCGGTGCGTTGTTCGTTACACCCCCGTTGCTTTGATATATCGCGCTTGTTTCCCTGGTGTAGCCAACAGTGTCGAAACTTGAAAATCTTTTTACGAGTAACTCGCCTTACATATTCCTTGCGTGGCAAGAAGAAAAGGAATGCTATCGTGCGACTAGAACCAGTTTAGCTCCTCCACTTTGTAGCCGTAAACGCGACAAACCCTACCAGACTAATCTCACGAGAAGCAGCGTGCGTGTAGCTACTTTCCAATTAGCGAACATGAACCTTCCTGCGAACCCTTTTTCTTCTATACAGTTCAAGCAAATCCTTCATATTTTTGTCAGTATCTAAGGCAAGGTGTATGAATGGAAATTCATCGGGAGTCCTCTCGTGCGTTCACTGTTTTCGGTGTTCTGCTTTGCATCATCATGCTTGCATCGTTGCAACGATTGTTATGTCGCAACATTCGCACGGTAGCAGCGAGCGACTCCTTTGTGAGGACACTGCATTTTGTGGCAACACAATGGCTCATTCCGGCGACCGGATTTCGGGCTTCTTCGCGTTCGTCTGAATGGGCCATTGGAGCAGCACGGACCCCAGCCAACGAGCTACATTAAGGTAATAACTTGCATGGGTGTCAACGTATTAGGCGTGATTTCCGTTACATCGTAGCCCATCCTTCTCCCCGTTCGACCGATCTACCGCTCGCTCAAAGCCAGGACTCTTAATCTCGCGCGCAAAAAGATCGCGCCGCGGATGACGATGCACGAGGGAAAAAAGATTAAGAATCATTTCCGGCACCATTGTCGTATCCACGCCTCGAGCACGTTGCGAATATGTAGAACGATTTGCGTGTCGATGAGAAATGGCGACGTGGCTATCGTTTATTTCTCACGGAAACCGTCTGTTCTCCTACCACGCTGAATCGAACATTTCGCAATTTAATTTGTTCCCTGATGGCGATTGTCGTCGCTTTTACGATGCTTCGCGTGCAAGTATTTATTTCGATCCTGGATAGATCAATGAGTTTCTCAAGATGATGTAAAAGTCTGGCGTCTTGCGTGGAGTAATAAACTAGGAGGTTAGTAACGTTGTCGTCGATGTCCATTGTCTGAAGCGGATTGCGGCAAACCGGGTAACTTGCATACGATTCTACGTACATTTGTACACTCGTCTTCAATAAATCACGGAATGCTCGCTAACTTTTAGCAACAGCTTTGATAAAATATGACGTTCCAAACATTGTGGTTTGGTTTTCCTTACGATACACGCGGTTGTCAAAAGGTAATTCAAGGCTATTCTAAATTTATTATAGACTGCAATGTACATACGTCTGTGCGTCCACCCACTATGAATCGATGTGAAAGGACGAAGGTTGATAACAAGTTATAATACGCGCAGAGAGCGATAGGTGAACGATCAAATAGAAAACGAAACTCGATAAGTAACGGAAGGTTCTCCGTATTCGTTCGAATTGTTGGATACCTAACGTGGTATAATTGTTAGAATCGCGGTTGTAAATTTGATCGGAATTTATTAATCGCACGGTTTTACGTTTATTCGTTGCAGAACAATGACCGATTTCTTTTTCCTTCAAACGTGCGTACTGCTGTACGTTATATTCTGCGCAACATGCGTTCCAAAGCAAACCTCAAAATCCAACAGAAACTGCTATTAGTCGTGCAACTTATCTACCCTTATCTAAAATAAATGAGTTTACTCGGTTAATGAACGTAATGCACCTCGTAAGAAGCACGTTAAACAATAAACTATTATCCGATACTCATCTAACGTCGTACAAATTACCTTAATAAAGAATTCCAGCTGCCGATTACTATTATCCTCGCCTACTAATTGCTCTCCGTGTTACGTAGCCTCGAAACAATGAACGACATAAACGAACGAACGTAATGAATGTAGACCGCAATCATCGAGGAGCAACGTAAGACTCGTCCTCTAATAACTAACTTGTACGATGATTTCGCGTTCTGTATGAACGTAAAAAATAGCAGAACTAGGTGACCGTCACGGCCGAAGGTATTGTACGAACTCACGGTCTGAAAAATCACGGATCTACTCGACTTCCTACCAAGAACGCCCACGGTGATTAAAAAAGACCAGAGGATGCTACGTAATAATAATTGCATTATACAACGTTGATATCGTTTCGTTTTTATCGAGTTGAGTCGCCTGCTCGTCGAATGTTATTAACACCGTAAAGCAAAAGGTAGAGGAAATCGATGAAATTATATAATTTTACAAGGTGAATATCGATCAATTAACTTAACGTTAAAGCTTGAAAATTTGGAAAAAATGCAATCGCGTTTTATGGGAAATTGCGAATGTTGTCCCTGAATCTCTGTATTTACAACCAATCGATTTCGTCGACTAGTTCCATTCCGATTTCTTCGCGCGTTTCGAATTGTTTGAAGAATTATCACGGTGATTTAGTAGCCGGTTTACCCGAATTCCTTCGAAGCCCTGGAAGCCTTAGCCTTAGTTGATTCCGAAAATTCGGAATACATTAACGAGAGTTATTAGAGCCGAACTGTTCCCTGCCGCGGCCTTTGCGTACTCTCGAATCCTTGAATTGGAAATAAACGTTAATACATTAGCACCACTGAATAACAGCGGCGCGGTGATAAATGTTATACTATGTCGTCTACACGATGTTGGTGGAGGATGTTTTAATAATTTAAAGACCAGTCACGGACATCGACGTTGCAATAACGATTACGTAACCGGCGTCGTGTCGTTCGGCACTCTGTATTTATTGACGTAGAAGCAATGCCGGAACGGTGATTACGGGCAGGGAACTTGTTAAAGATATAGAAGAGCGATATTTTGCCGATAGTTTAGTCCTGCGGGGGCCACTCGGGGTCTCTCGAGTCGCCGGCAACGCGCGTTTATAGATCCGGCTCTTTCTCCACGATCGCGAACAGCCTCGTCGGATTGTAAATCGCGGGGTCTCGCGTTAAAAGTTTGAGAAACGGCAAACGCATATAATATATCCTAGATACCTAACGAGTTAACGTTCGTAGGTAATCGGTGCCTGTTACGGCAAATGACGTGTTGAAACGTCTTGACAGAAAAAAAAAAAAAACGCTAAATATCGATTAAATTTATTAACTGCGAGATTTACTTCGGGATAATGGCATGCTTTTGTTTTTAGGTTATAATACACGTACGACATACGGGTATAACAAAGTCGTTCGATTTCGTTTCTTATAAACTTATTAATTTCAGATTATTCGCGTATACGATGGTATTCGACGTCCGAAAGAAGGGATCTTATCTTCGTAAAGTTATTTATCGTTAGAGGACGGTACAGATAATGATAATTTTTCTGTCTATTTTAATATATAAAATTGATCCAGCACGGCTACTGAGCGACTCGTATTACGATGGAGCGATTAACGTTGATCGGTGTTAGGGTTAAGCCAGGCGAAGCACACGATACGATTGAGAAAGGAAAAGTAATCTCGACCATGTTTACGATGACCGTTCGATGCGCGCTTCCTATAAGAGAAACTGAAACGATCGAGGAGTATCGAAATAAGTCGAGGAACGTGAAATAGGTATAATAATAACACACGGTCGGTCTTGATTTTTCTGGCGGTGGTGGTATTAAAAACTCATAACGCGCTTTAATAAACGATACGTGACTGGTTGCGGGCATGGTAACGATCGTTTCGACCAAATGTAGTCGAAAAAACTGAAACGTCGGAAGGGAATACAGAATGAGAGGAGGTCCGAACGAGAGGAGGAATATCGTAGAGTTTGTAAGGGAGGATCACGTTAAAACGAAAGGGGGAGAAGAGAGGATGAAGAAAAAAGGAAACAGGAGGGAGACGAAGAAGAAGGAGAAAGAGGCGAGGCATAAAGAAGAACAAGAAGCGCGCGTGGTCGCGGTAGCAATCGACAGACCCGTCATTAAAAATCAGTTAACCTGGCAATTACCGTGCAAGTCCGAGCCTATTAAGTGCGCGTAATCGGAAGGGACTTTTTTGGAATAATCGTTTGCAGCAAACACTCGCAGAGAAACGAGCTCGTGGTACTCGCAATCAGATCTGCGACTATTAAGGGGGAGAGATACGCTTTGTTTCGCGGTAGAGCGAATGGGAATAATGGGACGATGCTACGGATTCTTTAGGAAAGGGACACTGCGTGAAGAAATACGTGCGATACCTTGTCTCGAATGGGAAATACTCTTCGCGAGCTAAGGACTCTCGGGAACGGGATTGCGTCGGTGTGTACGTTTTCAGGATGCGATCCTCGTTCCTCTACGAGTAACTTCTACGAGCAACTTTTACGAGTAACTTCTACGAGTAACGTCGTAGAAAATAACGCAGGAAAAGTTAGAAACAATTCAGAAACGTTATAGATACTTGCATTTACAATCTCTCCTTAACAAAGAATTAAACTGTCTCCGATTGCCATCGATTAAATTTCAATTTCTCGTATTCGTTCGATACGTTCGTAGCGAAAGGGAACACCCGGTATACAGGCAATACGGTTGGAGGATCACGGCAGAAGGGTTAGGATACGAATCATCGGCTTGGATTTTTCGATTTAACAATTGGAAGCTCGAACGGACCGTTAGGTGGGGAAACTTTCATTTACCTTGGCTTAAGTGGCCACTTGCGAGTCTATAACCCTTTCTTTACCTACGTTATTGCTTTGTTAAAGCATCATTTTCCTTTCCCCTGATTTCCACCGTGGCGACTCCGGACCGCTCGATACTCATTCGTAGGCCCATTCCCTCCGAGTTATTCCCAACTCCGTTCCAACTCCGTACTTAACTTCGCCTACCATATAAGACTTCCGGAAGAGCCGTTTGCTCTCGATACGTTGCTCCGCGTTCGGCCTGTACCCACCAGAAGAGAAGTTCAAGAGAGAGCCGATCCGGTGAAGTAGTTACGGATAAGTTTGTCGGCGCTTAAGTGGCGCCGAATACGGTTCTGTAAGTACAACCTGCTCGTGGCAATTCGTCCGTGTATGCGTGTATACGTGTACGTGTACGTGTGCACGGTTTAAGCGCCGTCGAACGATCGCGGAGCGGCAAACTGGCCCGATACCAGCAGAAATCCTGGAAATCCTCTTTAACCAGGCTCCTCCAATTCGGTCGATAATTTAGCCGTGTAATTGGTGCACGCGAGACTCGCCGAAATTCAGAAACTACACGAGCAGAAGATCGCCGATACATCGTCGAAAATCACACGGTAGACGATCGAGAACGACTACGGTGCTGCATCCGTTATACGTTTGGAAATCGAGGAAAGAGAGAGCCTGAAGAAGGCTCGTGCCTTTATTTCTCGAGCATCTTGCTCGAGTATCCTGTTCGCGGTGGAATCTCGGTAGGCTGGAAGGAAGAATTCGAGAACGAAAGGCGAAACAAATAGTTACAAAACTGGCCGGGGACGGAAGACAAAGTATTTCGGTGGACAGCCGAACAACCGCATAGCGGCGTGGCGAGTCGGTGTGGTTCGTTTTAAGCCTCGTTGCCATTATCTCGAGGAGAAGGGACAACCGGAGAACCGGTCGTACAGAATCTTGGGTTCGCGATAATATTTGCGACACTCCGATCCGTGGAGCCAAGTGGACGTATATAAGCTAACAGGATAGGCCAGAGGGGGAGGGTTAAAAAGCGAGTGATTTGGTCGGTGAGGCCCTGGCTGATTAATGTGACCGACTATGCGCGCCCGCTATATGGGCCGACCTGGCTCATTTGCATTCGCATCGGCGCGGACCACCGTGTTCTCCGCGAGCGGACTTCTTTCGGGACGAACAAGCGCATGTCCGGAGCTCTCCGTTCAACTGCTGCCATTTCAACCGCGCCTTCTAGCTACCTAGCTAAATCCGTGGGATATCTCGAACCAAGAGAACGATTGTCCAACTTGGAAATGGGTATCCCCTAATAAACGATACCGAGGCAAATCTAAATTCGCTACTTGTTTTCTCGTACTGCTTTAAATGGCTACACTATACGAGATCGCTACATGGCAAGGTCGGGAATGGAACGATGATTTGGAAGGCGTCGTCGATCGTTGGCGCGTGCAATCGCGTGGGCGTTTATTGGCGACCTGCTTAACATAGTCGACGGTTAGTGGATTCAATGATCGTGTAATTGCCGACAGGAAATCGGACAGTTGCTTGCAAAGCGTTTTACTTCGCAGTCGGTTCGTTCGTCTTACGACGCGTGGCAAGAGTTTGGAAACGTTTCGAAAGTTCCACGCGTTTTACTTTTTTTGAAAATGTGAAATTTTCGTCGCTTTATGTTAGATATATAAACACTGCCGTTTATAGCTATCGCAGTACCTTCTCGTTACATTTATATATTTTTCTACTTTTGAATCTTCTATAAACGCGTAAAAATCCGTAACCTAAATCGTTAACTTTCAACTTTACTTCGTAATAAAAGAAATTCGTTAACTCTCATTGAAAAATTCACGTCTCACGGTAAGCGTAGATCGGAAACTAAACATTTCATAAAGCGTCACTCCTTTGAAACCCTCTTGTCTGTATACAGTCGGATTGTTGTGCTATACATTTGAAGGGGATCGGTTGATCCCGCTTCCACAGTTGTGTTGTTGTCGGCCGATCCTCGTAGATGATTCCTAAAGAAGAAGGTTCGTCGCGTTTCGTCCCGGGACTACCGGCGAACTCGTCAGTAAGGCTATGCCCGGTAGTCCCTGCCTTAGACGCAGAGGGCGTCTCGCTAATTGCGGTATATATTCTAATGCGGATCCAATTCGACCACTAGCGAGAAATTCGTTCAATCGCCGTTGGTCCTCTGGTGGCGATCGCCAGCCTGGTGTTGCCGTGGGAGGTTTGTGCCGTCGTCGTTTCGTTCCTCGACCGTTTGACGACCGAGGCTGCTTGATCCGCCACACATTTGAAAAAGATACGTATGAAAAATATGCGCGTATGGGAGCATCCCTCGGAAGGAAAGAGGAGAAAGATCGTATGTTCGCGATTCCCTATATCTGTGCCATAAAAACGAAAACTCGATAGAATCGGCGAGAAAATCGACGAATTCTTGCACGAGAGACGTATCTTTATAGCGAAATCGCGCACACCTACGCAACATGGCGAGCGCTTGTATGCAGGTGCGTAGCGATGGGTTAGCGAGGGTTAATGCGTCGAGTAATAATTAAAACGCCATTTCCCATAGATGAGAAAGGCGAGATGAGGCGTGCTTATAAAGGCGCTTGCCGCGCCTATCTTGCTAACGGTTTAAGCAAATGGATCTTTTCGCGGACCACGATATTATATCACGACATACCTGTTCCCTCTGGCAGCCACTATGAGGATCACGGATGATACATATAAAATATGCGCGTGAATTTTAATAAATTGCCTGTTAATTCGGATAATTTATGAATCCTCGTTTCCAACTAGTCGCATCAACTACGTACATGTGTGTGCGGTTTCGCAACACGCGCGTTTCGCTTTTCAGGAATATCAAAAAGATTCGATGGTCGTCCGTTCGACGACGAATTCATACGTCATCTCCTTTTTTTCTTTTTTTTTTTATCCTTTCTTTTCCTCCTCCTCCTCCTCCTCCTTCTTCTTCTTCTTCTTCTTCTTCTTCTTCTTCTTCTTCTTCTTCTTCTTCTATTAAACAAGTCGACCATATCCGGCTATATTTTATTTTGCGAATCACGATCGCTTGAATAATGGCACCTAGACATCGATGGCCTTGTAACGCTTCAAGGATGGTACACGGAGGCTCGTACGAAATTCGTCGAATCGGTATACGAATGTGTTCACGTGTACCCAAATGGTAGGATTGCATCCTGGCCACGAGAGCATACATTGTAACGAATTATCGCACGTCGAGCGGCATCGTAATTAAGAGTTACGCAACGGATAATTGAGAAACCTGACACCTTTTCAAAAGCGCTATCTCGTCGACACGGTGTATCGTATCGAGAAGCTTAATAATAATAATATGGTTTCCGCGATGATCGAACGCGCGCGAGCTCGACAGATCACGACGCGTAGTAGTCGATAGTCCTCGCGATTCGTTTGCCTTGATCCCCGATAAACTGTCTGACGTAATACCACGTCCGCGTGGTTTTCAGTCAAACGGATGAAAAGCGCGAATTTATTAATTATCCTTCGTCGTTCGCATCGACAATTCCATCTTCCCTCCCTCGAGTCTCCTCACATTGTATCAAGCTGTTTCTAACAACTCGATTCCAGTAACTTGTCTTTCCGAGAAACGTTTAATCGCATCAATCACGTTGGAAAATCGCGCTTACATCGCGCTGTATCGCGATCCATCTCAATTGGAATTACGCGGCCCGTTCGAGCGAGTGAAATATAATGTCAGCCGTAATGAAAATGTAGCCGCAACAAAAAGAGAAGCGCGACGTTAAACGACCGGGATAATCCCTCTGACGGTCGTGGGTGATAAAGATGCCTCGATTCCACGGTCTAATTACCGGCGATTATTCGCGGGCCTAACGGACAACACAGTCGCGATCGCTCGCGCGTATAACCGAGGAAGAGATGGGCGAAGAGAGACGCGTACACGCACGATAAAGAAATAAGCATCGACTGTTAACCGTCGTGGGCAATTATTAATCGCGTCTCAGGCTAATGACGAGCGTACCATACGTACGAAAAGGCCTGCAGAGAGAGAGAGAGACAGAGAGAGAGAGAGAGAGAGAGAGAGAGCGTATGCTAATGAAGCGGCGAGAGTAGCCAGGGATCCTTTTATTTTTCACGCGGATAATGTAACTTTGGTTGCCGTGGCGAGAGCAGTACCGCGCGCTCCAGTGATTAGCATCGGCTCCGACTCGCCGTACGATGAGGTTATTCCTCAAGAAGACCACGGGATAGGTGCAGAGGGGAATATTCCTCAATGTCGCGGTAGCCGATGAAGACCTCACCGGGGGTAGCTGCGAGCCTTGACCGCGTGCTGCACGCTTGATATATATCTCTATCGTGGTCGGAGCCGAGCCGAGCCAGCCGGACGAGCGGTCAAAGTGCGAAATCCAGCTAATACGATCGTGAAAGCTAGCGAACAGGTAGAATAAGCTGGCTAAGGTGGCGGATGATGACGGTTGGTATACGCTGTTTACAAACTAAAATTTATACCCCGATTGGCAACGCTCTTAGGCTTTTCTGGTAATGCATAAATTTCAAGCGTGACAATTTCAAAGCTATTTTCGTAGTTTGTAGAAAGTTTAGACAACAGGATGAGATATAGCAGAGATAGAGATATAAGCTTTTACGTGGTTCGAGTGGTTGCCCGAAATATAATAGATGGTACTTGGTAAACGTTCGTAGGTAATCTGCTTCTGTCAAGACTATATTTAAAACCTCATTGTACCATTTTGGATTGACCATTTCTAAAGATCCGTCAATGTAATTTATAGCATAGTAATTTCAGCGATGATCGATAACCGATTAAGTTTTCTTCTTATTTTCTCAACAACAGAGCTGTAATACTGTTTAATCTTAGTGTTCCGGATTAATTAATTAATATCGAAGTAATTCGTCAAATTAACTTAATTAATTAAGGTATTAATCAATAATAAGATAACTTTAGTGTCAACGATAATCATCGAAAAGACTTTAAATGCTAACTTTGTCCATGACATTAGTACCAAAATGATTGTTCTAATAGTTTGCTGTAAACGATAAATATTTGATTTTACTCCTATTCCTCTTCTCTCCTACCTTTCAAACAATTTTTCGGCAAAATTGAACGTCACCGTCGTTCTTTACGGTTGCGCTTGTAATGCATTGTACGGTTGCCACTGTAATACATCACGGTTCGCTACACAGTGGATACGCACGGTGTACAAATACGACGATCGATTTAAAGATCGTGACGAATCGCGAACGACGAACCTGTCCACGGATCGACGATCGAGGAATCTATTAACCGAACGAATTCAGACCGATCGGATACCCAAAGCGTTAATTAATCATGCCGGTTAACCGAGTATCGTTTAGCCGGTGGTTTACAAGCCACGAGCTCTCACGGAACGTGCGTGAAATTGATTTAAGATCGACGCGGTTGTAAACAGTTATTTAAACGAAAAGAATATCGGGACTCGTCGGAGGTGCGAACCAACACCTCGTTACGCTCTTCGGGGTTCCCGATGTTAGTGGAAAGTATATGGTTATTGCAAGACAGTTGAAAACGTCCGCCGGCAAAAATGCCATCGCTAATCACGCACCGATCTAATCGTCGAGCCTTTCGGTGTTTCGTCGGTAAAATCGGGTATCGTTTCAACCGCAACGCACCGGCGTTATACCCGTTACAGGCTCCGCACAAGTACCAGTAAAGTGTACGAAGTAATTCCGGAGTGTAGATACGTCGGCACGGACGTGTCAGCCGCTATTTTACTGGCGAACCATCGTCTCTTCGGTGTTGAACGCCGCGCCGCTATTTTACAAACCATGAAATACACACGCCGCCAGGGCGGTGACTTAAGCCGTGTCCTCGCTGGGCCCGCAACGATGTTGATATTCCATTTTCTTGAGAAAGTTGCTGTTCGTTGCCAGTAACGATGCTTGCTGCGCGGTCCAAAGACCAAAGAAAAACAGTTATACGGTTTGTCGACTGTTTCACAAGTTCGCCGCTGCATTTGGAAACAACCGGTAGAGACGCGATAAACAAATCGCGTTTTGTCTCGTGCGATGGCCATAGGAAGAAAACGAGACAAGTACGTCTTTGTCCATTTTCTGATTTTAATTATCGTTTTATGGCCAAAGAGTAGCATTTTAACGCGACACAGCTGGGAATAAAAGCGATCATATCCGTTATTCCATAGTTGATCAGTGCGGCTTCCGAATGTCTCGTTCTTTGGAACATACAGCGAGGACGCAGCTTAAACAGAGAGGAATAAGGCGCGCCGTGGAAGCGTGTTAAGAAAAAAAGCAGCAGGGAAAAGAGAGATGCGTAATTACGAATAAAAGTTTCAATTAGCTCCCAGGTGAGCTAAACGTGGTGATCGCGGCTGCGTGATTCATAGGCCATATAAACTGTGTGCATAGCCGGGCAGCGTCGCCGTGTAAGATCGCCGAAGGATGATGATGCTACGTAGCACTACCTTTCACTTTGTTTTCCCGCAAAGATGCCTCGGCTAAATATTAACGTCCGTGACAGAGATGCTTTTCCCGTCTGTCGCGTCCCATGACCATTACCGAACGTTATACCGGTGCGGCTGAAAATTCAGGCGGTAACCAAGCTTTCCAAGCCGAATATATATAGCCTCTCCCGTAAACTCTTTAACCCCGTCGTGTATTACATTGTAGCGCTCGCAGTCGCCAACGACGGCAAATTAAACGGAGAGATACCGCTGTTAAACATCCCATCGTCGTTTCTTTTCTCCCTTTTCTCTCCTTATTTCATTTTCTTCCGCTTTCATCGCGTTTCAATCGCGATGCAACGTAGTTAGAAACGAAATTTTTATCACGGCAGGAAGGAGTGCCGCTTGTTCCACGCGTGTTACTCGTAACGTTCGTCGGAGATGGGTGAAAAAGGTGTAAAAACGATCGTGAGCGTTGACGTCTACCAACGATTCTTCGCGGCCTAAGTTACGAGGTGTACGCGGTCCGGCAACGAAGTTACAGCTGCCGAAGCTGTTATTAACGTTATTCAATCATCGCTCGAGTTTCAGCCAAGGGTTCTACGACCTCGTTCCTCCGACCTCGTTCCACCGACGACCACCCGTGCTGAAAATTCTTCGCGACGCATACGAGACTCGGAGACGAGAGCGGCGTTCTTCTATGACACGGTTTCTCGTCGACGATAAAAATTTCCGTCGACCGCGGATGTAGCTAATTGTGACCATCGGGCGCTGTTAAACGCCTCTGAATGGCTTTACACCGCGCTAACAGGTAAAAAAAGCAGAAATCACGGTGTATCGATTCCGCTTTGTCATCGCTCGACCACCTACCTAGTTTCAACTTTTCTGACCGCTTTCGCTATACGTATTTAGTATATATATCGTTGAGGCGTTACTCTGCTACGTTTCTCTCGCCTTATTTGCTCCTCGAGACTTCATCGATATTACCTTCAGAGCGATATTTAAGCTTCGATCCTACAAGAAGATAACGAACGATATGTACACCGGATATACCTAATTATTAAACCTTTAAAGTAGTATTCGTCTTATATGCGCTGGAACTCTATTTACAGGAATAAGATTTTAGTGTCCGACCGAATTTATTTATATCGTCTGCTATTACGCGTATGAACATGGCATTAGTGACAAGAATCGGCGATCTTTCACTATATGATGTACTTCTCCACCGATGGATTCAGACAAACGATGTTCCATCGTATCGTGAATATCGTGATGACGAAATCAGAACTCGCAACGATACGCATTTAGCAAAGCCTGTACACTCGGTAGAGGTAGATAAACTTGGTTCTTACGATCTGCGTATCACGTATTTCGTCCGTTGCAGTGCAACCCTAACTGAGATTCGGTCACCGAACACCGGAAAACTTCTATTCGCGGGAATACCACGCATCGTTGGATCGTCAAAGCGATCGATCAAAATATCGTTTTGCAATATCGACGAGCGGAATTCCGCTAAAATAACGTGCATTCGCGCAACAACGGTTGAAACGGTATACACGTCGAAGGTGGAAGAGACGCGACGCGAGTGACGTTAACGAGCGACGCGACCCGTAATGGGATTACTTTGCGTAAATCACAAAGCTGACCGGTCGTCCTGGTCTTCTACACTTATTACGCGTGTGGTTCTACGACTTCTCCCTGGCCCTGTTGAGATACGTTCGACGTTTAACCCCGAGGTCCCCGCCACGCTGGAAACCCCCGATGTATCGATCCTTGACCAACCGCACAGAAGGGACCAACACTGGTGCACACCAACGGACCGACAGGCTCGAATATTACCTGGAACTCCGGGAATTCTATCTTCCGCGATGGCTACGTACGAATACACCGAGCACAGCGAACGAACGAAAGAACGATCGTCCGGTTTCTCGTCTTCTCTAATCGGGACTTTACGAGCACCCTGTATTCCGGCATGCGTGCCTCGTGCGCGACCTCAGCCGACCTACGCCGACCTCTCCCACATTACCTCGTCCACGCACCTCGCTCGGTAGAGATGCCACGACGGAGAAACTCCATCGCGGAGCATCCAGCATACCGGGATTACCCCCGACGACGTCTCTCTCACAGTCTCTCGCCAAATTAGCTCTCGCTCGTGTTTGTTTCCCGTCGATTCCTCTCCTCGAAGATTCGCGTCTTCGCGTTTAACTTGGCGTATCTCTAGCCGGTCGCGTCGGTGATCCTTTGAAAACAGCCCGAGGAGAAATTTTCGCGGCCACCGAGATTACAGCCGAGGCTTTATCCGATACCTAGGCTCGAGCTGACTGGTCGAGACGAGTACACGCATAGCGTAGAAACCTCTTCCTCGGGAATTCTTCCTGCTGAACCATCTTTAATTAAACTCCTGACGCGATATAGCTTCGAGGAATTCAGCCTGCGCGAAACACGGGAACGATCCGGGGTGAAAGTAACGCGACGCACGAACAAATGTTGTTCGCTGTACCGAGATGAAATAGAACACGTGTATTCTGGCCGACCTGTGGAGGAAAGCTAATCTAAATACGAGACTATTATCCTTCTGGGATAACGGATTTAAAAGTCTTTAGCAACGTCTAACGTGATTCTTCGAAATAAAAAAACGGAGAATTTGAAATATTTCAAGGTATCTCGAAGATCGGTAAGATATTAAGATATTGGTTGGTTGCAATTTTCCACCAAAATCGGCGATCCGCTACGACGATGAAATTACGACGAACAAAACTTGTTTTTTTTCGCAGCTGCTACCTTTTCTCATGGTATTTCTTTATCGTCTGTTTGCCAGAAGATTTTCGTACAGACCGTGGAAACTTGGCTCCTTTCACAAGTTCGCTTGACCCGCGCCGCTTCCTGTTTGTCTACTTTTGCCAGCCGAAAAAGCTGGTATCTACCGAAAAATTCGAAACTAGATTGCCGCGTTTGCCCCGACGATTAGCAGCGGGGACACGCTAAACGGCGAGACAAACGGCGAGATCGGTTTCTTCCTGAAAGCAGCAAAAATTCCTGGCGCGCACAAGGGAAGAACACGCGAAGAGGTGGGGGATTCCTATGGAGATTCCATTGGCTCGGTGTCGTTACTCGCTCGTCTTAACGAAAGCAACCGGTGTTTGACTTGAAAATATTCCACCGGCCGTTTAATTGGCCGATAAAGTTAAGCTGCAAAACATGGCCGCGGCTAACGTGGCCAACGGAGGATTTCGTGTCTGTAAAAAGCCGTTCAACGTCAACGCGTCGATATTTTATCGTTGTATAATCTGCGCGCCAGCTCCGGAGCCTTCAGAGCGCATAAATGACATCGACCTCGGGCTGACCCGGGTAATTGAAAGAGGTGGCCGCGAAGCGACTGTGAGTAACCACAAGCTGCACGGGCTCGTACGTAGGTGCAGGTGCGCGAGGCTGAGCGCACCTCCGTCAGCGCATATGTAATAACGAGTGTGCGGTGTTGCGTGGATTTTTGCGCCAGAATCGGAGAAACTTAACCGTTCGTTAGACGAAAGTAAACGGTGGCTATCGTTGTTCACGAGGTAATAAATAACGAGCGTCTCTTCGTTGACGGAAAGTCGTTCTCGCCTAATTAGGATGATGGTAAAAAAGAAATAAAAGAATGGAATAAAAGAGGAAGAAAGAGAATGACGAGATAGACGGGGGGCATGGGAAAAGGTGGTATTAGAACGTTATTAAGTCCGAATAGAAACGCATTAAATTTTCAATAAAGAGTATCTAACGAGAGCTAATTGGCGTGTTCCGATAGGTACCTACCTAATGATTAGTTTTATAACCGGCGGGCGAAGCATCGAGGAAAATGCCCCGACCTACCCTTACTTTTTCTTCTCCTATCGTATCGATAGGCTAACGATATTAGAAATAAATTTATTACCGAAAATTATCAATGCCTAATCGTCGATCGTTAGTAACATCTTCTGTTGAACCTAAGGCCACGCGGTGATTCGTGTCTCTGCGATGCGATACGGGACAATGCAGGGACGGCGCTGAAAGTATAGGCCACACGTAGAGAAAAATAAATTAACGACTTGGCCCTAATTGCACGTTCAGAATTTTACGGCCGACCCTGTCGTACACGTGATGTAGACAACATTACGGACACACACGGTCGAGTAGCGTACTGCCATAGTCTGGCAAGGGTTGCGCGGAGGGGGAACGGTAATTACTTTGAGCGTGTTCTCGTGCACGATAAAAAATCAGAATGAAATGGTGCCTTTATTAATTACGTATTACTTAATCACCGGCTCGAAAAAAGGCGTAAAGAATGGAAGCGCATCCTGGTTTCTTTGGTCGGACGTGCTCTTTTGGTCGTCGACGAAAGAACTCGGGACGAAGAATCGCGAAACAGCTCGTGCTCGATCGTGGTCAGAACTAAGGCTCGTTTGCCGTGTAACGATGCCATGGCCCCGATTGCTCCTACATTTTTGGCCAAACATTCACTTTTAGAAACAAGGATGGCCCCTTTCGCGTCCTACGTTCGTCGATCGTTGTGTAACTCGCGCGTGGACTTTTTTCTCGCCGGTTTTTTCGTTCGCGCGTCTGGTGTCTGTCAGGTGTCGAAACTTTTGCCCCGAATTAACTACGATTGTATCAGTGGATTCGCGGGTCTCTGTCGCGATGCACAATAGCCGCACGGCTCTCCGAGGCTGCTTCATTATGTAAAGAGAGGAAGAGGGGAAAAAGGGAGAAGAAGAGAAAGAGAGGAGCGTAACGAAACGTGGTGTATTCAAATTGTTTACACAGTAAACACCGGTGAACCGCCGTAACCGAACGTTGTGAAACGTATTCGAAGCGCTTATTCGTTAACCACATCGGTTGCTCTCTTATCTCACCGTGAGATATATTTATTGCAAAAAGGATAGACTTTTATCCCGTCGTTAATGCTCTCGTCTTTCTATAAAACGTCGATCCGCTGATTTTATATAGTCGTCGATAATCGCCAGTGATCAGTGTCGACTCGACGTCCATAACGTGCTGGCCTTGGTAAAAAGAATCCTTCGAATTCACGCGGTTGATCAACAGAGTGGCAATAAAACGAGTTTCGGGTACGCGTGTTTTCATACTGTTTATTTCTGTCGCGACTTAACGGAGAAAGAATCGTCGCGATAAATTGGCACCGGGCGTTGATTGTCTCGTGGACACTCGAAACGTTCAGAAGCTACGTCGATCGAACGTATAAATCGATATGTACGGAAAGGTAGTTGCGTTACAAACGCAGCCCTTTAAACGTACGTTAGAATTTATAAAAATAAGTCATTCGCTTTTGACCGTTCGAATTATTAATCGTACGCTTATTCGACGAAACTAAGAAATCAACGAAACGCGCAGTTGATCAGTTTGACTTACGAGAAACTCGTTCGACGGTTCAACCGCGATTTCGATGATTTTAGAACTCGCGTCATCGTTAACGGGCCTGCTATCGATCAACTACGATCGTCTTATAGCTCCTACTATGTAAGCTGGTTTATTTCATTCGTTCTGTTCACTCGTTGGCTTATGCCCACTGGCGCGACAGCAATTTTTCTTCTCTTCTTCAAGGATTTTCAACGCGGACACTTTCAACGTGAGTGCTTTTCTACAGCGCTAAGAATATTACTGTTGGATAGTTATGAAATAAAAATGTTGCATATTATTGAATTAGAGTGTGTGAGATACGTGATTACTCGGAAGCTGTGTGAGTTATTAGAATTATTAGATTTATTAGAAAGGGTTACAGTAGAAAGGACAGAAATATACAGGCGTTAATGTTCAGAGAAGAAATTGAGCTGAAAACAGGTTTCAAAAGACATTATCGAATTGCATCGAGGGTGTTGGAAACAAGAAAATGACTTGCGAATTTGATTAAATAAAATTGATGCATTCGCTCATTTACAAGAGTAATTTCGCAACAATCATTGGCGACTCTCGACTTTGATGCATTAATTTCTGAGAAAAATCGATGTAATTGCATTGGAAAGCATTGTCAAGACCAATATATACTAAGATTAAAATATTACGAAAGTGGGTAAAAGTTATAAAAGGCTTTATAAAAATACTCGTGTATTATTCCTAAAGAAACACTAATTCAACTTTGCTTTGATACGAAGATTAATCGACGAACCTTCCAAAAAATTCCAACCGATATTCTAAGGGAGTAGCGGACTCGATATTCACGATTTAGGTAAAGTAAAACTCGCAGTAAAATCAATTATTCCGGTAATAAGCGAGCTACGGTACGTGAACAGCATTTGAGTTGACAACAAAATAACAAACACGAGTACTGATGCTTCGATCAAGCGAAATCATCGGTAACCTTTATCAGGGATATGGACATAAACGGACGTGTTTAATTATTACTTGCGCGCGAAAAGGACTGACTGAAGGAAAGACCATCAACGTTAGGGGAAAAAACAAACCGTTAGGTCTAACACGCGACATTAGGGGACACGCGACTATAGCGCGCGAGCTACGCACGTTCAATGGAGTTTGAAATCGCGCTGCGTGAAAGTATTGCGCACACGCGTTCGTAAAAAGTAAAAGTAAAGAAATTCCATCGTGGGCTCGTCCGGGATTTGAACCCGGGACCTCTCGCACCCGAAGCGAAAATCATACCCCTAGACCAACGAGCCAACTTATTAGTCTCTTTGTTCACCATATATAAAAACTACCAATTAACATGTATAATAATTCTTATCGCGATCGACCGATTATAATAATTTACTGCACGCGCACATCCTTCCTGTCCGAGCAACCTGACACGTGTAAAACAAGCGATCGATTACACAGATAAATTTCTTCCATCTTCCGAGAATATAATTATCACGAGACAATTGATCGATTAAGAAATTCAAAGGCGAGAAAAATAATCGTGTGCTGAAACGACGAGAAACGATCGATACGCGTTCCTCCGATTTTGTTCCCCCTGGTTGATTCGATCTAGACCGATCAACGGTTTAGTTTTTGCCACGATCCGTTCAAAGTTCCACGCTATCCTGAGCAGATTGTCCAGCGGATGAAAGAAAAAACGTTAATTAGCTCGTTCGAATGGGAGCCGGGGATGAGAGATCCTCGGAGTTGGTGCGCGTGGCGCCACCTGTGGTGGAAACGTTGCATTCGTGATTAGCATTGCGTGTTGTCTTCGACCTGGCAATTGCCCTGCCAGCATGAAGATAATCCTCCGTTTCGATCTATCGCAACAAAGTTGCGGAAAGGTCAGAAAGTGCGTGATTGCTTTTCATCGCTGCAACGTAATTAGGGTCGCGTCAGAGTTGTCGAGCTAGAAACTCGAAGTATTTTTTGCTACGCCAACTATGAACCGTCTGCGTTTAATCCTCGTTGATACGGTCGAGTATTTTACCGAAAGGTATCGTCTCCAGGTAACGACGAAAACATTTTTGATTGTTTTATAGGGGGATTATAAAGGTGTTCCCGTTTTAATGATCGCAATGCTTCGATCTTCGTGGGAACGTCCATACGTTGCGAGGCGTACAGGAAACAGAAGCGACAGAAATTTTCTAGTGCGCAAAAATGACCGGCTAAAAAGGTAGAAATGTACTGTGTTTCTAACATTTTTTATTATTGTATTGGCCACTAATTTACGGCCGTGAGTTGTTTCTTTCGACCCACGGACGGCTGTTTGAACTCGTAAAAAGTTATGGAACAACCGTTCCGACAGACCTGTCGTAAAAAAAAATGCCAGAAATGAGAAAAAAATTTCTGTCACATTTTTTACAACAGTGTACGTTTACAGTGCCGCATATTCCGAAGGACATCGGGGTTGATTAAGCGATTCCACAAAAATACCATCCCTCTCCGGCACAACGTATACGCGCGTTTATGGTATAGTTCAGATTGAGTTTTGCCTGCGACGTAATGGCCATGGTAACAATATGACAAACGACTGAGGAACACCTTTGTTTCTGTAAATCCTACTAACGTACTGTGAAATGAAGGTCGAAGATCGAGCTTAGGGCTAAAAAAAAACCCATTTCAAACAAAAAAGGTAGAAACAAAAAGGTAGTTGATTAAATATTTATCCAATTCAAAAATAGATTTACGAACCATTTAAATACTTCCTCAAATATTAAGACAGACTCGTTCTGATTATTATCTTTATAAACTTCGTTAATGACACTGTTGCTCTTTGATGTGCAATGTATGGTTAGTTGGCGCGGTGACGACGCTAACCTACGACAGTCGCCGTGAAAATTATTATTTTCGAAATATGTTTTTTTTTTCTTTTTTTGTCTAGATTACGTCAGCGCGCGTGATTTCGTGGAATTAAAAGTGGAAGAAATGAAAGGCGACGAGGAATGCGCGATACGAGCTTGACACAACTACGGGGGATTTCTTTTAAACTAATTTTAGCGACGACCAGTTGCGAACTATGGGTAATGGAAAACCAGTGAGTATCGTAGAGCGTAAATAAAGAGTGAAAGAAGAAGGCAGTAAATAAAGTAAGAGAAGTAAAGAGAGACTTTACCACGGCAGACGCACAGATGTAAAGTTAACACGCATTTAAACACGTTGTAATTAATTAATTTACCACCTCTAAAATGTTACTCTTCGCTTTTTTATTTTTCATTGCTTTAGCAGCAATCTTGGTAAATGATTACAAATGATTTGCCAATGAGTAAAAACCTGTCGAACATGATTTTGACTCTACCTTGAGATTCTAAATAATTTTATGTAATCGATCGTTCAAATTTTCGTCCATATATTGCATAGGATAAAATAAGATTATATTTATCGAAAACTCGATGAAAGATCGAACGTTCGTCGCCGACAGTCGGCAATATTTATCAATATTACCGATGATCATTACGATTAAGAAACTTCCAGATTTTAGACGAGGTAGTTGACCAATTTAATTCTTCAACGACTCGTACATAATGTTTATCATCGGTAGTATTCGTCGAGATTGGTCAACATTCCAACAAACAAGCCAAAAATTTCCACGCTTCCCTGATACACTTATTGCTATTCCTCGCCAGAAGCTTTATACCGTTTTTATCACAGATATGAATTTCTGATTCCTTTTGTTAAAACGTATCGACTCAAAAAAGCCCACGATTGCGTCACTAATCGAAGGTTGCCGCGATAGGCTCCTACAGGTTGCTGCTATGAATTCACAATCGACTAATGTCTATAACAAGGAATTTACGCGCTTTAGTCGTACGAAACCTACTACACCTTTGCTCGCTATAACGAAGAGTTCGGCGACGACGCAACGCGTGTCAATAATAAATCAGATTGGTAAATTTGCTAAATTCATATTCGGACAAACTGGGTATATAGGAGTGCGCCCTTCCAGGCATTCGTGGCACTAAGGGAAGAAAAGAAGCGTGACGAGGAAGGTGTTCGGGAACAGAGGATCGTTATCGGTACCGTCAACTCCGGTGTGCAAACTGGATGCGAAGCAGGTACGCGTCGCAAGTCCGGCGGCTCTCCGAGAGGATAGGAGGTCCGAGCAAAGGAGGAGAAAGAGAAGATCGAAGAGAGGGTAGAGCAGCGAAGCCCCTCCCTTGGATCTCCTTCCCGTCGGCCAAGAGGATCCCTCCGGTCGACCAGCAGGACCCCCCACCAAAGATACGAGAGGACCCGCGACCCACCTGTGCCTCGGATGGACCCTGCACGCTTCTCCGCTGAACCGACGCACAGTGTGCCCATAAGGCCCATTCGAGGTATACTTACGAGAGCGCACGAGCCTCTATCCAGCGGACGAACGAACGAACGAACGAACGAACGAACGATCGAGCGGCCGACCGATCGAGCGGCCGTCCGATCGAGCGAACGAAGTGGGACCGTAGAAAATAATCGGAGGTGGGGGCTGATTCAAGAATCGACGTGGACACCCTCGCCTTCCAAAGTCATTCACCTAACGGTCATCGCCGCGTCAAGAATCTTCTTCTTGTTCTTCTTCTTCTGCTGTCATGTCTTCCGTTATTCGATTTGATTAAGGGGATACCTGGACAGCGTAGCGTGTCGTTAAATAATTAGTCGAAAGAAGAGCAAACCTAAAGACGGTGGACTCGGTTTTTGTTTGGAGAATAATTTAAAAGGATCAAAGTGACGTTTCGAGGTACGACGTGAACTGTTGTCGCGGGCCTTTGATTTCTATTTTTGCCTCGCGAATCTATGTGATTGAACTGTTACGGGAAAGATTACAACTGGTAAGTCGTACAGTGAAATCGGCTTTGGTGTATTCCGTAGGAGGAGAGAGTGAGTTTACAAGTGAACTGGATTTATCTATCGGATGATTACCAATAAGTTCGTGGTACCCGACGCTCCAAGTGATTGCGTAGAAATGATCGTCAGTGTATCGGATCTGTTAAACATCGTGATGACAAAGTGTCATGATGAACGCTATATCGTAATTAAGTAAAGGATCATCCTTCGAAGATGTCGTTGATGAATCTCGCGTAATCGTTTCCGTCTTCAAGGTACGTGATCACGTTGATTTACGAAAGGTGATCGGTTTAAACTGGGAGAAGCGATTCCCGAATCTGACAACTAGCAATTACAGGTTTCCTCATCGCGTTTAATTCGAATGGTATCGCGCTGTCGCTCTAAGTTAATAACAACGATCCTACGTTCGCTGGCTATTTTCTTCCACGTTATTTCGCGATACATTTCGTCGCGTTTAGAAACAAATCGCCCGGTGTGCCTACAAGTTGAGAAGAAAAACTGAAGGACACGATCTTCATTTCGTAATTCGAGCGCGTGCTGTCGACCGACTCCTTCGTCTTCGATCGTGACACGATACGAGAAGCGTCGTTTATCGACTAGATTTTAACGATAGAAAACGTGTCCGACATGAGAATTCATTGTCGATAAGGTTAACTCGACGCTGAAAGCCTTGAGGCATCGTGATTAGGCTAATTATTTGATTCATTAGATACATTGCGAGGAGATCGTATCGTCGTAAGTTTAATTATTTAACGATACCGAGGAGGAACTATTCTCACCGCGTGTCACTCGAGATAAGATTCCATGTGAAACCCGGTTTTCACATCTATCGTTTGGAAATATACCGTAACGAGATTATATTATATAGTTAGATGAAATCGTAGAGATTTAGATGTGATACACGCGGAAAAGAGACAGAGAGACGTATTACATGCACCATGTCGCGTTTCTGCTCGAGCATATTCGACCGTCATACAATAGCGCATTGCGCGATAGTTAGATACGAATCTGTACGAACTGGCCTATCGAAGAGCGATAGAATAATAGCATCGGAAACAAACGGTCCACGTTGCATCGTTCGAAGGCCGATCGCCGGAGCACGCGTTGCGGAACGCCGTTTCATTTCGAAAGACCGGAAGTCGCTCTCTGCAAACTAGATCGCGATGCTTCGCGAAGATGAGGTCGAAAGACGCCGCACGTGCGACGATCCGTCGATCGTTGCTGGATCTCGAATTTTTGTGTTTACGTAAAGTATTTACAAAAATATATAAAATATTCGAAATACAGTAGCTACGAAAAGTATTTGCGCACGATTGTATTTGTCGTAGCATTCGTGTCTACGATTATTAATTCGCTTCAGGTGTATTACATTTCGTATGAAAAGCAACGAAACGGAACTCCGATTAACTCCACCTTTTGTCAAGTTATCGATTTCGTTATATCGATACACGATTAATAAGCGATTCAAAAGTAAATCACTTACGTACATAAATCATAGGTAAGTAATATCAAATTTTAGGACATCGTCGTCCATAATTATAGTTCCTAGCAGTAAAACAATTACCTGCTCGTACCTACCTTGGCGCTCTAATCAACGACCTTTGCTCGAGTATTTAGGAAATGGAAGATTAACCGTCATTCGCTAATAAAAAGACGAATAACGGTCTCCAACGTACAAAACACTTCGTTTTCACTTTTACGATCTGAAAGCTTAAAAATCCACGAACATAAAATCCTCAAACATAGGCTGATATGCTTAAAGAAAATTTGGCAAGTTAGATGCTTGTAGGATCGTAAAGCATCGTTTGAAAACGGAACTAAACTCATTTCCGTAAGAGTGCGTCGTGGGAAAAAGGAAAATTCTACGGTCGTGCTTAGACGACGTGCCGCGACGAAAGTAACGAGGCGTCGGTCATTTAAAATAGTTCCGCTAAAACAGCCGTGCGCCGACTTTCACGCGCATGTAAATGAAGAAAAAATCCAGCGATTCCGAAGAAACCTCTCCTCGCGATCGATTGGTCAGCACACGGCGTCGTCGTTTAATTAATGCGCGAAGTGGCGTTGATGGTGACTGGTGGCTTTCAGCAAAATCTTCTGTCAGCCTCCGTGTGTGTTCGTGTGTGTGTGTGTGTGTGTGTGTGTGTGTGTGTGTGTGTGTGTGTGTTTGTGTGTGCCAGACACAAAGCGGAAGAGCGTCGTGGTAAGTGTTTTTATCGAGAAGGTCAGCTCTAGAAAGGAGGACAATCACCGAGCGGCACCGTAGGAACTCCGATTGATCCCTTTAAACGTTTGAACGGTGCCGGTTGCACCTTCTCGTTCCGTCCACTCTCTGTGTCTTTCCGTAGAATCGAACGATGATCGGCGGCACTATCGGCGATAGAGTAGATCGCGCTGAAAGCTAGGAACCGCGGCGCTCGTTACGATTCTCACGGCTTCGATCGTGCTAGCTGGACGATTGCGGCCCGCGAGATCTCGACGACGATCGTTGTTACCGTTTCAAGACTTACCGTCGAAGGTGATCGGATGAAAACTGAACGCCATGCCTGTTCATTAATTACCGATCGAATTCCACTCCGATAGTCTTTTCGTATAAGCTACGCGTTTCAATAACGACCGAGGTAAACTTTCTCTCCCTTTGTAATTCACTTTTTCCTTGGAACAATGGACGGACGCTTTCCGTTATCAATCTCTGAGCGATCAAGCGAATCTTCAACGTTTACTTGAAATAATTATCGTTCGAACATGTATATTGTACGACCATTAGCGGCAGAGGGTACGGCAATTTCGTTAAGTAACTTCTAAACAGGATCTATCGACGCAAATGCGAGGCCGGCTTAATTAATCAACAGTTTTATTGTGCCCACGGAGAAACCGTAATTAAAAGTCATTTGTTAGGGGAACGTTAAATCATCTATCATTCTTTTCGCGTCTTGTATTCTATTAAGCTCATAAGAACGGGTATCTCCGCACGATGTATCCGTTGCGACACGCGAGCGCAACAATATGGCTCAAACTCTTAAACATTGGCAACTCGCATCGAGCGCTCGGGAATGCAGGCACCCCCTGAATGGCTCACCGGATGCACACCTGCGATCAGTGCAGGTTGCGATAGCTCGGGCGCATCGTCGAACGTTCCTCGACTCTGAGGATCGATCGATCTAGTACAGAACATCGATCGGTAAGTAATAGTACAGAAGAAGGATCTTCGAGCCGAGCCCGATATAATCGGAGGAGATACCCTCCCTGTCTTAAAATATCAACAAGGCCTTCGGGCTACGTTTAACGAGAATACGACGTCGTTTAAAATCAATTAACCAACCATCCGTTACTCTCTATTTATCTCGTTCTCTATCTTCCACGTTTCGTCGTGGTATTGCCGTGTTCGATCGATTTCGCGAGGGCAATCGTCGAGGTCCGGTAAACAAACCGCGATCATTGCTTCACGTGGATACGCCAGTTTTTCCGCTCGATTCGAAAATGCTCTGTAGCAATACTGTTAGCACTAACCCGTGAAAAGATCGTTCGCTCCTTTCTTTCTCTTTCGCTCTTCTGCATTCTTCAAGTAGAAAACGATCGTTTCGGACGTATTCGCCAGCTATTATAGCCAATTTATACGATAATAGGTGTAGATAGATCCATCGTTTACGAAAGTTGCGGGCGACGAGGAAGAGGAGAGAAAGACGACGAAGATGACAGGCGAGGAGGGCGAGGAAGAATAGGCGAGGAAGAACAGGGGAGGAAGGCGACGAAGAGCAACAGGCGACAAAGACGAGGAAAAGGTTGGACGCGCGCGGTTAGTGTCTAAACGGAAAAGAATCGAACGCGGAATTAAAAGTATGCGTAGGCGCGTCGAGGCATCGAGCGTCCGCGAATGAGAAGTGTCAACGACTGTGGGGTGTAGGTCAGGAAAGAGAGACTCCGTTGATCAAACAATCGATGTCTCTTCCATTAGCTGGGATTTACTTTCCCATTTAGCGACAGTCTGTCATGTATGAAAGTCGCCGCAGGTGACACCGACTCGAGGTACCCTCGGGCTACGTATGTGGGTCACTACTATTGTCCCATATTCCCGCTTCGTTGTAATTCACGCGGTGCAGAGGCGGCGGCGAGTGAAAAGGACGACAACTGCGAGAAGTAAAAAAGAAGGGAAGCGTATCGGGAATCGCGTAAACGCGGTTTCGCGACGAGCGACGAAAACTCGATCGGTAGAACGAGCAGAGAATGCGCGTTACCATGGAGAAAATTTTCGAAGCGTGATGTCACTTCGAGCATTATGCAAATGGTTAGACGATCCACGGGCGCAAAGAAGACGAAGTAAAGGAATGGAGGCGGCGAGGTGTGAAAACGAGACCGCGGCGGTCTGTTTTCTGGACGAGCGACTAAAGAAGGCGAAAGGAACTAGCCAGACTAAAGAGAGACCATCGCGAAAGAATACAAAGAAAGAGGGAGAAAGAGCGAGAGAGAAAAAAAAGCAAGTGCAGGAGGGTTTTCCGCTCGTTGAACGTAACACGCACCGCTTTGCACGATCCAGCGATTCGCGCGTACCGCGCAAACCGGCGAATTGCGCAACGAGCTTCTTCTCTTTCCCAATCATGCGATCGGTTGTGGGCACACGATAAGACTTGCATTGTGATTTTGTCGAACGTTTGAATATATACGCGAGTGCATTACGCGACATCGATTTTGTTTTCCCCGCGGTTTCGACATTTACCGTAACGAAAACCTGTAATCGTCGAAAGAATTACGAATTACCTGGAGGGACAAAGTTTCGTTACATCGATAGACGTGAAAACAACCAGCACGTCCTGTTCAAATAAAACGGGGCAACGTCAAAAGAAGGTTATATTCTTTCTGTTGCAGATGAATCAACAGTGCAAGGTGTGCGGAGAACCCGCGGCAGGCTTCCACTTTGGCGCGTTCACCTGCGAGGGCTGCAAGGTGAGTCGACTATGGATCATTTCAACGATACGATATGGATTTCGTGGAAGTTTGAACGGTCGAGATAGCGATCAAATTGAAACGGCAGAGTGATATTTTGTATCGATTCCGGGATAATTGAAAGGCACCATCGTCTTGTAATTCGGTTGTAACAGGCTCCGTTCCTGATAGTTTCCACCAACTATTTGGAACGTATCGATCTGAACGAAATCGTGAGAGAGATCGTAAAAGAAAAACGGTGGAACGCAGATTCCAGACATTTTCCAGCAGGTTTCTTTTTTCCTCTGCTTCTTTTCTGCACGTTGTTGGCGGCGATCTTTTCCACAATTTCGCAAAACTCAGAAACGTTGATCGCTTTCACGAGCCGCTTCGTGGCCGAGGTTAAACGTTTGACTAGGCATGCGTGTCAACCAAGTCCCCCACCCCCGCCCCAAAAGTAACAGCTACCATGTTTGGTGAACCGCTCAGCGATCGCTCTGTAAGGAGAACCAAAATTTCTAGCTTCAAAGGGACGTTCAAAGAACATCAATCGACCGTTCGACTGATTTCTCCTGATTAAAATGATCTACGCTATTCTACGCAATTATTTATTCGACGATTCGTTTATACATATTTTAAAATAAATCTACATAAAGATTCGTTCGAACGAACTCTAATAACAGGTGACTATATCCTATAACCAATCACGATTATTTAAAAGTCAATGTAACAGCTTTAAAATAATAACAAGTGGAAGATGGACCGAAAATTACACAATAGCATATTTTAGAAAAAGTAGGTCATTCGAATCTTCTTGACATCGTCAGTGTAATATAAACAAATATATATATATATATATATACGACAATCGATTCTTTGATCTCAAATCAAAAACCTACGAAATCTCTCGAAGAAAAATGAATAGCCGTACGGTCGAATTCGTACTATACCGCGAGTCGAGCGTAAAAGCAAACGATGTCGAGTAGAATAGTAGGAAGGTGGAAGAGGGGAGAGCTGACATGCTACGATGGGCCTGAAAACGAAAATAACGAAACGAAACAATGTCGAGCTGACGTAATCGTGAACTAGGGCGGAAACAATTGTGGCAGACAAGTGCGAAGCGCCGGAAGCACCGCCTCGAAGCCGCTCCGCGATCCGAGCGAATTGACGAAACGCGCGTGCACGTGCTCGCGCGGCTACAATGTCTCCCGTTACCGTAGATTCGTCCCACGATCGGGATGCATATCGTTCACGGTGAAAACTCGAAGAGCGCGACTTGCCACGGTCCTTGAATTCATATAACGAATCGATATAGTCCATGTAGCGAAACAGCGAGCGATTCGCGGTTTATCAGGCCTTCCAAAAGAAAGAAGTATGGAAACAGTGAAAACGGTACAACGGTTCGTTATCGTCGTCCATTGAGAACGAATTTCAATCTCTGTCGTTCCTCTCCTTCTTTTTCTTCTTCTTCTCTTTTTCCACGGCGTGAGTCAGAGATACGTTTCTTAGGCCACGAAAGTTCAGCCGTGGCGTAATTAGCCGGTCTATTTATCGGGCGGTTTTCGAAAGGAAACCGTAACACAATCCAACTGTGGAAGGTTTTGACGATGAAAAGGCGCGAGCCGGCACTTTGAAGTTTCAAACTGCTGTCCCGTTTGCATAACACGAGGCGCGCGACTCAAGGAGGCGGGAGGGGGGGGGGGAGCAGGTAATAACGGTAGCATTTTCTCGATTGTGTCATCGCTTCTGAACTGTCGCGCATAGTTCCCTGATCTCCTTGTTTCCTCGTCACGAACGAACTTTGCATCCTTAGAACGGGAAGAATTTGAACGATAACGATGACAATGACGATTACTGGGACGACGCTACAGGTAGACAAACGACGAGGAAGACACAGTTGCATACAGTTGCACGTAGCACAGGCCACGATATAGGAAAATTGTAAAACGAATCCAGCAGAAAATCACAAATGTGACTTGATCTTACTGCGATCCCGAATTTGTATATTTTAATTTTGTTCTTACCGCGACAAACAAAAGGACTATTGCTTTGATTTAAGAAAATGCTTAATATTGTGTCATACTTTTTTTTTTTTTGACGACGTATCCAAGTTTCTTGCTATACCGAGAAGGGATTAAAGGATTAAAGGATTTTGGGGAATAACAAAAGAGAGAAATCAGTCGATGCCGCTAATAATACTGTAACTTACGACCTCGTAGCGTAGTTCTTTTTATATTATACCTAGCATGATATATTATACTAAAAAAAAAATAAACGTCAAATACAAGTGGAACACGGTGGCGGATCGTGGGTCTCGGCAATGCGCGCATCGGGACCACTGGGACGCAGGAAGAGCTCGTTTTCAGAACAAACGAACCAGAAACGATTAATAATATAGCGTGCGTACGAGCAGAAAAAGCGAAAGTGGATGTCGCGTACACGCTGAGACCTGCGTCTCTTTAAAGACTGATCATTAACTAAGAAGGGCGAAATTTTCTATCAGGTTACACAGGAAATCGTAGGTGTTTCGGGGCGCAATACTTGGGACTGAGCTTCAAATGGATACGTTCGATGTCTGTCATAACGAACGAGGTCTTAAATTGCACGCGTTTCGTAAGACAGAACTTTGCCATTAGCTTTTCGCTATCTGCCGTGGTTACTCGCTCGATGCAGGCGCGTTCGAACCATTAGCTTATTCCTTATCGTATTCGTAAGTATTTTATTCTTTATTCTAACATACAAAATCGTTATACGTTTTCACAACTGACGTTTCGAGCTTTATTTAAAAAAAAATATATATATTTTTCAACCTGTCAAGCAGTTTCTGTTTCTTGTCGCATCAAAATTGGCTTTTCTTATTACCGTAAAAATAAAAATGCCGTACAAATAAGAAAAAGATTGTACGTCCGTGTATGGAGAGAACGCGTTGACTAAACGCCAGTGTCGGAATTGGTTTTCGAAATTTCTTTCCTGTAATTTTGATCTCAAAGTTGCTCCACGTTCTTCAAGGCCAGTTGAGTCTGACGAAGACCAAATAAATGCATTGGTGGACGCAAATCGTCGCGTAACAACGCGAGAAATTGCTGGCAGGTTGAATTTACATAACCGAATAAAACCATTCTTTTTTCCACTAAAAAAAAAGAAGAGAACCCTCTTGCATTTCCATACAAAGAACGAAATTATTTTACGAAAAACCATAACTCGCCGTGTAGCGGATTCCATTCGAATCGAAGGTATTTCTCGACTCGATGTAATCGAGTGGAAGTAGAACGCATCGATGTGTCGAAGAGGCGCGCGAGTAGATGGAAAAGAAGCAGGGAGAATACGTGTAAACGAAAGGAGACCGTTTCGCGACGCCGACACGGAAAGGCAACGGTGTCGGAATCGTGGAATTGCACCATTTGGGCAATTAGCACGAGCACAGTAGGCCGCACGCGCCTACACCGGCTGGTTCTCCGCGATACAACATGAATGAGACAACGAGAGCACGCTGTTACCATCTAACAATTTTGCAGTACTCATTATGAGCGGCACAATGCCGTTGCAGCCGCGGCGGATCTCCCAGCGAATCTTTGACCTCTGAATTTGCATTTAAAGAGCATTCTAGATTTTGTCTCCCTTTGTAGTCCTCAGCTGAAGCTTGATTCCTTTTGTCGGCGTAATTAACGCGAATAAAATTATCATGCTGCGTTATTGTCGTATTAGCAACAACGAAATATTTTTGTTTCAGTCGTTCTTCGGAAGATCCTACAACAATCTAAGCAGTATTACCGAATGCAAAAACGGCGGAGAATGTGTTATAAATAAGAAGAATCGTACAGCCTGCAAGGCTTGTCGTCTAAGGAAATGTTTACTCGTGGGCATGTCAAAATCTGGTTCCCGATACGGGCGCAGATCAAACTGGTTCAAAATTCACTGTCTGCTACAGGAGCAGCAGCAGCAACAACAACAACAACAACAGCAACAACAACAGCAACACTATCAACAGAATATTCCTAACCAATCACTGGCGCAACAACGAAAACCTATGAGCCCACCCATTGGAATTCATCCAGCCCAACGAAAGGACGATGTCCTGATGCTAAGTTTAGACGACTACAAGAACTCGACATCCCCCAGTATTAGTTCCCCAGAATCGCACAACAGCGACAGTTCCGTGGAACTATCCGAAAGAAGAGCAGCCTTCTCGGGTCATCCAGGCTTTAGACCGTTGCATTCGCACCTGCAACCCTCCGTAGCCGATCTGTCAGCTCTCAGCAAAGAAATGATGAGTTTACCCCTCGGTTTTCACCTCGGTGGAATGTCTCTGATTCCACCCGCGTTTCTACCACCGCCAAGTCTCACCATGTTCTCACCCTATCATTTATACGCAACGTCACACGGAGCTTCTCACCCCTTGGTACCAAATCATTCTTCCAATCTACTACAACATTCACCGATCGTTGAAGACGTAACCAGTCCAATCAGTCCCTCTACGACGGCTACCACTACCACGACCATTAGCATCGATGGTAAAGACTCGTGCGCAAATAACAATAACAACAACAATAACAACAACAACAACAACAACAACAATGATAGATATGCACATAATAACAATGTTCAGACGTCGAGACAGAGTTCCTCGCCGAACGAAGAAACCGGTGAGACGTATACCAAGAGAGTCTATCTGGATGCAGTGTTGAAGAGTCAACGAACACACGCCGGAGGTTCTCCGATAGTAGCGAAGGAACACTCGGAAAGTGATTCGCCGCTATGCAGTCCAGGATCGGAAACGGACCCTCCACCTCAAGATAACCCTATGGACCTATCTATGAAAACGATGACCACACGAATTAATGATACGACGGAAGAAGACGAGATAGACATGGAGAGCGTGAGCGATCGAGACAGTCCCCCCTTAAAGAAGAAATCAGCGCCCATAGATCTAACGACGAGAACCTAGAATCGAAGTATCGTTTGTCCGCTGAAAGACGGACGGAATAATTCGTCCCGAGCGTGGAAAGAAGTTAATCAAAAACCGGCTGCCAAATACGGCGTGTGATATCGTAATCAATTACATTCTTACATTCCCCCGTAACTGACTATCTGGACGCTTCAACGCATGTTCGATAATGGAACGAGTTTCCCAGAACCGCAAATTATCTTTAATTGCGCTCTCCGACGAAGTAGGAATTATCGGATCGGACTCTGATTGCGGGATACGCATGGGGACAAATCATTCGCGCCGAATAGTTAAACGCAATCCCGCATAAATATCCACGGAGACTGAAAGAATGAAGGATTAACGTCTCAATTCCGGGTAATCACGACGAGGATCGCGAGTCGCCGATCGATGGCTGGTTGTGCAATAACCAATCGACTTTAACGAGAGTCCTCCGCTTTAATTAACGAGCGCGCGCGCTCGTGCGGCAATCACACGGGGTAGACAAAGACGAGAGACAAGGGAGTCAGGCTGGAGAAAAGAGAAAGAAGAGGAGAGCCCGAGAACCTGGCACTGACGCATTTGCAGAAGCAGGAGAGCAACGACGGAGTGCAACCGTAGTGCATCGGTTGATAAACACGTCAAACTGCAGGGTGCACGTGTTCGGAACGTGCGTTACAAACCGCCGTACACGTGTAGAACGTTGCCAACCGTTTTATCTTACAAGCGTTCGACGCCTGCCAATGTAAACGCCTCCGTCGCTGCCGCTCTGCCGCCCCTTCTCTGATTTTGTCCCGCGCCAATTTACACATCCTTGCGCCAGAGGAATCTCCATCGATACGAGAATTGCGATCATGACAGACCTTGCTCGATTTTGTTCATGGCGATTCCAGAACATTCCGGTGAAATTCCTCGGTGCCCTACCACTATTGAAGGATCGGGCTCTCGCTGAAACCGCGTGGACGATACTTTTACGGTCTTCGTTGTCCAAGCCTGGGTTGCTCGAACACAGATTTGCTTTTAGTAAGACATTAGATCGTGCACGATTCACGCCACGTCGCGCGAGATGGAGCTCCTTAATTCCTTTGAGACGCTTGCGTTGGGTCGGCCCTCTAGGGAAATTTTCACAGACCTGACTATGACAATATTTTGAAACAACGAACAATACCGTATATTTGAACGAAAGTAGTAAAATCGTAGGCAATCGTATATAAAAGGTATGTAAATATAAATGTAGTAAAAACGAATGCATTCGTATTAAATACACTTCGTTAACCATGAACGATGCAACGAAAATATATTGTCAATGGTTTTCTATCCTTACCGGTAATTATAAAAATAGTCAACAAATGGCCAGTATTTCCTTTAATGGTTAATATTCTTGATCATATTGCGATACTGAACATATGCAATTTTTCGTACTTTACTTAACACTAACCTTACCAGGTCCGGTCAAATGACATCGGTTTGGAAATTTAATTTAAAATTGTGTACATTTCTTATTTCTGTTCATCAAACTATTATATTATTTGATCAATCAGTTTCTGTTAACGTAAGAATCTACATAAAGTTAGACGAACAGAAGAAATAACAATGAATGTACAAACAATTTTAAATTAAATTTTGGAATCGGTCTCGTTTGACCGGACCTGGTAAGGTTAGTTTTAATTGATACTTATGTCATTATCACAGGCACGCTATGACTCCATTTGTATCGAAATATTTCAGGTAGCAAATAAACAGAGAACGGAGGTGTAAATAATAGTTAGGCAAGATTTGCGTGAACGGGACCCGGGCCAGTAGGTACTTACTTGTATATAGCTAGTAGATAATAGCGACTAATCGATCAATTACAATGCTCGAAATAATTAGAGAAATATGATTCGAATTACTATGACAATAAAAAATGCTATATGCATGTTGCAAATTGCAAAAAGTATTGGTTACCATTATTCTAATGACGCTAATTAATTTGAGCAATGTATTTTACGAGTTTAAATAATTGTATAAATCATTTTTCGTCGAAAGAAAATGAACGATAAATGTAATACATTACGATGTACTTAATGTAATTATCGACGTATACGTTACTTACAAAGCCACGCTATTTCACAAGTAAAGTACAAATCTATGAATTCCTGGGCCCTCATATTTGTAAATATAAATTACTTTTAAAAACCATAACAGTGGAGTTCCAATACGTAGGTTAATGGTAATAAGGCTGTTGGTGGAATTGAACAATTTTTATCAGAATATGCTCCCGTTTTTAGCGATATTGTTGAAAGGATACTAACTTAGCGTTGTTGATCGATGAACGCTCTTTAAAACGGCTCTACGACGACTTACAATGTAATAATTATTAGATAAATAGTAAAATTATCGATTTATTAGAGTTACAGGCACCATTCACTGCCGCGCTAAACTAGTTAATAGAGCGTTAATTAAGGCGTTAATATAGGGCAAGCTATTTTACAGAATTTTGGTACAAACAAATGCAAATGATAGCGTTAACGAAAAAGCTAAAAAATTATTAAAAATACATAGTTAATTTGAAATTAATCGAATGTTATTTTCAGTTCACTTACATTACTCGACGACATCTTCGATTGCTTCTCAGCGTCGCTTAATTACATCTCCATGAATTGCTGGTGATTCCTAAAAAATTGCAAATTTGGATAAAAAAAAGGAATAAAAATATAGTTAAAATAACTTTTCGAGATATTAACGTTCGAGACATTTCGTTCGTTTCGGGAGAGACACTTTAAAGATAACGATTGAGACAATGCCAAGAATAAAGACTTGTGGAATGTTTAATCGATAGAAAACATGGCCGTTCTAACTTGCAACATTCCGACGTGGCTATTCAACATAATTGTGGCATAAATTTCGGACGTATGAAAATGCAAAAACACGCAACTAACGTGACCATCGCGAAGAATATTAAAGATTCGTATTCAAATATGAGTTAGTTTCGATAGAATATATTTTTATGAGATATGTCGTGCATCCAACAGGCGCCCGTATAGTTCGCACATAAAAAACAATCGCATGTGCGTGAACCAACCAGAATTTTCGCAATACCTCTGCGAGAACTGCAAATATTACACGAACTGCGTAGAGGAAAGTCAATATTCTATATTATTACGTAACTCACCTACAAAGCAGTATGTATCCACATATAATTGACAAATAATAAGACAAAGATGCAACAACGAAGTTTCGCGCCATTACACTTTTTCTAACTATCGGAAAAGACGGAACACAGAACCGAGATATGAAAAATGGAACGTTCGAAGTGGACGCTTAACCGTCTTAGTCACGCGAGAGTACAAACTATATCAATCTGAAAATAAAGTAATTTTTTCGATTAAAATTCTTAAGTGAAATAATCATTCTTATCATTATACAGAAGTTTCTAATTTTTTGAATTATATTAGTTGCTACTCGTAAATGATCAAAGTATACATTGTGAATTCGAAATGACTAGGCATTGACTAGCGAAGTGCAATTTGAATTGTTCAGTTAGTAGCAAACGTTCCGTTGTATCTATTTCGTTGGAACGTTAATCTTGTCGCGTTATAAACTTTGATGTGAATTTTTAATAAATAATGCGTGTTCGTAGTCAGTTTTGTTACAAACTGTGTCAAGCAAAGCGTAGTTGAACGAAACCACTGTATCTTTCTGTCAACTATTGTGAGGATGAAATTTAGGATAAGTTTTCAAGCAATGGATAAGCACAAAAATGGAGGGAAACGGTGAGTATTCTAATTAATTATTTAAAGAGAAAGTGGCAATTAATGCTCATGTGGCGAATAAATTTTCATGTTTTGCGTATTTAATTGGAGTACGTGGTTCGAATTGTCACACAGTTTTGCAGTAAATTGAAATTTAAATTTCAACCAAGGATAAGTAGAATCGGTACGATTTTACTTATCGACCATACATCCGTGTCATCGGTGTCTTTGATACTCTACTCTAATGCATACTCAGTAGTTCGCATTTTTCCGTGGATTTTCACATTTCACGTTTACTTTCGAACGCGCCACTGTAATACAGATTAGATTTCGAAGTCATTTCATGGCAATTTAACGCGATGTTTAACGAGTTCCTTGAGAATCGGGCTATGCACCGGCGTATGTACCGTAGCGTTCGTAGCATATCAAACACTCATTATGCAGGCCACAAAGCATTGTTTGGCATACTTTGATTCTATCGAGAGCTACAGTCTTTAATTGTAGTGCCAATATTGGTTCTCATTGGCTGTTCGTTAACACTGAAAAAACCGAAAGTAAGTTTAATTCATTCTTTATTTCGAATAGCGTAAAAAGTTACATTTTTATTTTCGTAAAATTATACCCTGTTCATATTCAAAATTTACTCATTTATGAATTGAACAACTTACTAACGGTGTTACCTAAATTTACTATTCTTAAGAAAAAAGTATGCAACCATATATGTACAAGCTCATGGAATGAAAGATATTTATATTGTTAATGAGTAGATTTGGGAGCTGGGTGGCTGAGGGTGAAGACTTCGTAATCTACTACAAAAAAATGGTAGTCTCCCATAAGTACAGTGTTAGAGGCGTGTTCTCCATCGTAGCTATGGGGAAGATTACTATAGCTTTCCTTGTTCACGTTGCAGTTACTAGAAATTAGTAAATCAGCTCCTGCTCCGAAAATTGGTCCGATGCTATAAAAGTATTTGAGTCAGTTTAATCATTAGAATACATTTCGATGCGTTTAAACATATCTCTTGTTATACTTAGTTAAATAATATTTACTCCGGATGATAGCAAATTGCAAAAGGCTTCTTTACAATGTCGTATTTCGTTGGAGGAACATCTTGGTTATTGGTCAGTGTAAATAAGAAAGCTTTTTCTGAAGAGATGTAGTGCCCTTTAGCGTTCGTTTTACCCCATGGCGCGTCGCTAAAGCCGCCACAAATTTCTCCTCGAGTTCCCTAGAAAATTACATCGTTCTTCGTTAGTTATGGATAGCTATTTATTCGACGCGTGTAAATTACTTACCAACGCGATTACGTATGTTGGGCAAATCCCGTCACAATGTCGATGAAACGCTGTTGCAGAGTAATCATGGTTGGAGGCACTGAAACGCGTTCGTAGTTAGGATTGTGTTGATCTCGATATGCTTCCAATATTATTTACATTTTCCTCCACACGTACCGATATACCAAACGCCAACTTTGCTTCGGTGATCCATACCACTGATTGAGGAGACGCTGGAAACCCACCTTGTCTCGCGACAGAATTTGCGACCCAGGAAATAGGAATGGACTTACTCTTGGTTGTAACCTCTTATCTGTACAGATTTCCGCGTACTTGTTCGGTAGGGCTGCATACCTATATCTAAAACAAAACGTAAAAATCGAAAGCCTCCAAGAATAAGAAAATTTCCCGGCAAACCATACCTTATGGGTTTTGAGCCACTTGATCGATCGGGATTGAAAAATTCGTACCTCTCCAAGGAAAGCTCTATAGGCACCGCTCCTGTTGGCTCTACTTCCTCCGCAAAGACCTGGCTGTCGATTAGCAGCAGGCGAACGTGATTTATCACTCCTGATAAATGTTGGCAAACCCTCACACGTTCCTCCTCTGTCCAGTGCTGAGTAGGCTGCGTCACCCCTGCCTAGGAGCGTGGTCCGTACGGTTAAGCGTTCCTTAACTCGTAATTCTAAATTCCGATCCAAGAACCTAAGGACCCAAGGACCCGGTAATAATCGTATGCGACGTAAGGTCTAAGACCTTGCACGACATACGCATGATCAGAGCGTTAAGTCTTCTTGGAATTTTCAACGGATTCAAAGTACTCGGAAACGGAATAAAATGTTCAAAGAAAAAGAACCTGATATTTTGCCCAGTTCAGTACTGCTCTCCAAACATCTTCTTCCTCCAATCCTAGATAGTCCGAAGAAATAAGTTTCACCAGTGCGTCCTTTGGAAGATTACAAAACGCCGTTGTTTTCACTGTGTCTACAGCATTTTCTCCAATGAAAGCGAAACATCTTTCGATGAAGGAGGAACAAGCTCCCTTACCACCTACGATAACGAAAGATTTTTGTTAACAGCGTATCATAGATCGATAGCGATATTAAAATACGATCTAAATAATAATACTTAACTTCTGCGACCTCTAAATTATAGTATATTTTATCAGTTAGAATAACTATTCGGCTAGGACTTTGGCAAAAGCATAAACATAAATAAAACACAAACCTAGAATCAAAAATATTTATTAAATATTTATCTAATTCATATCTGTTACAGCAATTATTCAGTCGCATAAAATTTACATCTGAAATTCTTCTTAAAGTTAGAAATGAACCGAGATACAAGATCTGATACAGTTTGATGGTATCTACGCAAATTGGACTTATATTGCATAGTTTTTCATTTAGACATTTGAAAAATTATTCTATTACGAGAATACAATAACAAATACGTTTCCCAATAGAAAACAATACTGTCACTTTAACCTGATAAGTATTTTCAGTTACAACTTGTAACTATCGGTTAATCGTTGTTCTTCTTAACTATAACGAGAGACGTATCACAACTTGTACAACTTGGAAAATGTTAACTCCATCTTTATTGAACCCTTTTAAGTCACTTCCAGTGTGCGTAATTGCACAAGTCATAAAGTAATATGCCTTGTTTGTCCTGGGTCATAACTTGAGGTTATAGTTGAACGATTTAATTTGCCCCTGGATTTGTATTTTGTATTAATGTTATATTATCGCCTTTCAACATAATTCGTCCAAGTGGTTTTCTGGCCTTCGTCTTCAGATTATATTCCTCAGCATCGTCCAGTACTAAATTCATATATTCGTCGAATCCAACGATGTGACCTTCGATTCGTAGGTTGATGTTTTCGAATAACCATACTTGCACGCGCGAACGATTTTGTAGGTACCGAAATATAAGGTTGATGGGCTGTACCATCACCTTTTGAACTTTTTGTGGTCCTTTGTACGACATTTTTGTGTTGTGGTTTCAAAAATTTATAAGCAACGTTTGATAAACGCGTGCTTGGTAATAGCCAGACGCCGGAAAATGTGGCGTCGTGGTTGTACCAACTGTTCGTTCTCACTTTTCCCTATTTCTTTCGTTTGCTTAAAATGCGTTTTAAGATTTAATCATATCGGTCAAATTTTGATTCAAGAAATTCTGATTCGATTACGAAATTATAAATCTGGCAGATTTGGAAGACTTGACAAATTTACATTTCTAACGTTTAATACGTTTAGGGGAAATGTAACATAGAGATAAAATAAACTTTATCACTATAGGCGTTGGTATCACTGAATTCGTAAAATCCCGTATGTAGTGCTGCCTTCGTGGCGGGCATGTCAATTAGACGACGAAAAGCACGGTCGATAACTAATCATCGTAATACAATTGCCATACAAACTGTAATTTTTTAGATTCAAGATATGTACATATCCAGTTTAATTAATTTTCTTATCCAATGTATAGAATAATATCATAATCTAAGCCACTTGCGCGCAAACGTACACACGTTCATTATAGTCGTCAAATATCACATAAGAAACAAATATATACACAAACGTTCTAATATTACTAATTATATTCCACAGATACTAAGATCATATTCTCAGTTACTAAGAAATCGTTTTATATTTCAATTAGACATTTCTCATTTTCCAACTTTCAAGAAACACACACTTACCAACCATTGTAAGTTTGAATTGCCGTTTCATTTTCCATCAGATGGAACATTCAACAAACTTGAGAACGCGGATCGATCGGTAGGCAAACTTTTAACAGTATGCCATGAATAACTTACCGGGAACTCGCTCCTGGGCATCCAGAGCGGCAGTCAAAAGAGCGCACGCGTTTCCTGGGCTAAGCGTAGCGGAGACGTGTTCTTCGCAACTTCTCCATAGTTCCTCGACTCCCAGTTCTTGAGCAAGTCCCAACATCTCGAAGATGCCACTGTCCTGAAGCATAATCTACGGAACAGTTACGAATGAAACTCAGCCATGACTTTCGGTCAAAGCGAAAGTTCTCTCGGTAGATTCTTTCACGTACCAAACACCGTAATAAATTTCGAATCTATTCGAGATATTATTTACCTTGCCTGTGTATATATAGTGAATGAATTGTCGAAAGGTCTCCGGATGAGCATGCAGCATACGCACTGACGTTGGATTTCCAGGTGTTCCGATCCTCTTCGCGGCTGTGAAGTTCTTGCATCTAGAGAAATCGAAGCAATGGCGTCGGTATCGATTCCCGAACGATAATTACCATAGCATACGAGTTATAGGGAAGAGAAGCGCAGGAATAGAAGTGCGCTGCTTTGAATCGTGCTCGCGTAAATGTGCCGTGGATGCGTGACCCTTCTAACGAACACACCCACCACTTCGTCTTTCGTCACCTTCGCTACTACTTCTGGCAGAGTTTCTTGTTACAAAAGGGCTTAATTGACTTCGTCAGGAAGCTCCGTTGCCACAAGAGTATTCGCTACGTACGCAGTCGGGCTTTAGTTTTCGTTCCTCTACAAATTAATGGCAACCTTCGAAAAGTCACTTCTCGCCCCTCTTTCTTTTTTTTTTTTTTTTTTTTCCTACGGCAAGCCCCCCAGGTACGAGAGAAACTCGGAAGAACAAATCTTTCTCTAGCACTTCGTGCTGAAAGCGGAGATTCCCTGTGACCCATTGGGAGAACATTCGATCTCGGTTTCTCTAGTGTACATCTTCTCTTGCAATGCGTACAATGCGACTAGGTACATAAAAGGGAGGCTTTTAAATATCCACGAGTACAGAAACCAACAGAACTCTTATTTTTTACCCCGAAATCATCGATGCGTTTCCTATATTCTTCTTTGTGCAACATCTAAAGTATATTCTCGAAATTGTTCACCTCTAATAATGATTTCACGATTGTCTACCATCTCATTTTCTCACTATTCAGTTTTAGATTCGATATTGGCGAAGAGCTAAGTCAATTAGAAATCTCCGCCATATGAAACTATCGCAATTTCGAATTGCAATTAAGCGAAACTACTTCTAAAACGCTCCTGACAGTGACTTCGCTACGGTCTTTTACGGATATCGTAGCTATTCAATTTTAATATCTTAAATCTGATACTAGCAAAGAGCAAAGCGAAATTATTCCAATTTTGATATTGCGATTAACCAAAGAAACGATTAAAATTTGAAACAGAGACGGTAAAGGGGTGGAATTTGAATTAGAAAAGAGCCGACGAATCCTTAAACGAGTACTTTGTGAATCCACTGAAGACACACTGATGTTCAGTCTTCTAATACCACTAAGCAGCGCAAGGTAAAAAGATTTCGCGTGCTAGAAACGAAGAGATCGCGGGTACGAGTTTCGTCAAGGTAAGGGGTAAAGTGTAGATACACCAAGAGCGTAGTCCGTATCGAATCAAAAGAAAATCCGTCAAAGAGACCGGGTGCACATGGAAAAGGCATGCACGCCGGTTACTTTGATATTATAACCGACGCGTTAACAAACGCTCCGCTTCGTCGACAGGAGAGCGTGCGAAAGTTGGAAAATCGCGGGGCCGAGCCACGAAACATGGTTGCCGAGAGAGTCGACAGAGGAAAACTAGTGCTCAAAAAAATTAAAAACACCAGCCTCGCGTACAGGAAACCAGAGGTGCGCGCGTAGATGTAACCCTTACCGTGGGTCGATTTTTAACGGACCGAAAAACTCCACCTTTATGCTTTCGTCTGTAGTTGGGAAGCGATGCGGGCTCGTACAAATATCAAAGCGATAGTTCGCGTATTTATTTCCGCAAATTACAGGCGAAATATTCGAGTATCGAGGATATTGCACGATTTTCTCGTACGTTTAACAGGCAAGCACACCGTTGCACGCGATATGATTTATCGTTGAATCTGCTTTTCAAATCTACCTCTGTAGAAATTTACGCGAGGAAAGGTGAACTCGATATGTCAGACGCGTTGCAGGGCTTTCTTCGTTGAGAATCTTTAGCCTGTTCTAAGAAACGTGGCCGGCAATTCTGACTAGAGCCGCGGCAATATCGGCGCGCAAAAACCGTGCTACCGGCGAAGAAATGAAAAAGTATTAAGAGGAAAAATCAAGGCAGCGGCGGACGATGGTTGGGTTGTGTGATGGATGGTACTCGGTGGAACGAGGCGGAGAAGAAAAGAAAACGTGCAGAAGAAGAAGAAGAAGAAGAAGAAGAAGACGAAGGAGAAGAAGAAGAGAAGAGAGGAAAGGGGGTGAAAAACACGAGGAACGAAGTCGTTCCCGGAGAGAAGCTTTTCCCTAATCACAGGCGAACGCCGCAGTGGAATCAAAGAAAACCAAATATCAGCGAGTGACGCCGAGAAAAGAATAGGGCAACGCGTGCGCGTCTGGCGTGACGATGAGGTGTCACGGGGGTGGTAACCGTAGGTTCGCGAGCTCGACGTGGAAAGAGGATGTTAGAGGGGTAAGGGGCCTAGTGGTGGCGGGAAACGAGGGTCGTGGCTGCTTGGTTTCACGGCGGCAAGGGTTGAATGTCGCCGCGGGCTCCGCTACTAACGACCAAGCGTGCGATTATATAGCGGCTCCGTCGATCTCCGCGCAAAAACCGCCTCCGTTTCCGGTGCACGAGAGTCAAATTCGCGCCACACCCCTCGTTTCCCGTACCGGTAAAACACCGCAGTCTCACGCTTCGGTCCATTATCAGATCGTGCGCCTCGATTCGCCACGTTCACGTGTATACCATTGTCATCGAATGCATGATTACTGGCGTGAAACGTCGTTAACGAATGCTTCTTTTTCAATTGAACATTCATCTTCTTCTCGGTGAGCGTTGTTCGAAATTCGAAGCTTCTATCTCGGTAAATTGCGATGGAACTCGAGCTGAAATTTAGGTCTCGTCGAGATTACACCTCCTCCGCCGGTAGGCGCTGCGGGTCTCTCAATGAAACTGGAATTGCTTTCTCCGTTAATTCGATAATTGCAACGATTTGGTATCTAGCTATCTGTATTTTTATATGTAAATCGGTGCTCTTTTTGGCAAATCAAATTCGATAGAACAGATAAGAGTATGCGCGGTACTTGATATATTAATAGCGATCAGTTGCACGCGAGAACCGATAGAAACGATGGGATTACGTTAGAGTGCCATTGAACATCACCGAAGCCTGAGCGTATTTTTCAATTTCTTTTCTCTGGCCGTCAAACATCTCATCTGCGTCGCATTTCGAAATGACAAGGACTACAAGAGAGGGACGGGCGGTGGGACGAGGGACTACGACTCTTTGTCAGGATTTTCACCGGACTGGAGAGCGCCGCGTAGAGTTTTGAGTGCGGTCGCGTATTGTCCATGCATTTCTCCTACGGACGACGCCTGTCACGAGCATGCGTAACTTAATTTTCCGATCCCGGTGTCTACGAAACGAGGCGCGAGGAGAGCGACAAAGAGGAGGGATGACAAAAGGACCGACGTTCCCTTCCACGCCGTGGTATCAAAGGGGTTCGCTGGAATATCGTAATTGACTTTACAATTAGCATCAAGCCTATCCAGTGGAATGTCGTTGCCTCGAAAGCTAAGGCCCCTCCACCTAATATTAAACCGAGCCCTTCTTACAGCAATTAGAAATCCGTCGAGCGAAAATGCGGCCCAGAGACTCGTGCTCGTCACGGATGAATCGTCCTTAACAGAAGAAAAGAGTACCTCTCCTCTTATTATCCAACTAATTAGAACGTTCGATCGATTCGTTTCACCGTAACAATCGGAGTCCCTTAATTAAAATTCATCGCTGCCGCGAACTTCGCCATCCTCCGCTTCTCTTCGTTCCGAAGAAAGTTTGACGACTTGGCGATTTTTCTCCCGGGAACCGTTCGTTCGACCAAGAATTTTCATAGAATCTCGCCCGATCGAGCGTTTGTTTCGCGACTGGATTGTCCCTCCCGACCGGATATACCTTCTCCCTTCCTCCGGAAGGAACAGCACAAGGGACGATGCAAAGAGTACGGGAGAGATAGGTGAATTATGTATACGTAGGTTCCTGCAGCGACTCGAAGAATTTAACGAAGTTATCATTTCCCTTCCGTTGGGTTCGTTTGCAATTCTGCAGGAAAGTTAACTTCTAGCTATTCTTTTCGTTTTTCCCTCGTTCCACCCCTCTTTGTACCCGCGACTTCAGTTTCAGCGACGAGAGGAAAGTTTGTAACGCAATTACCGCGAAATAAGTCCGTGTCTCGGAGAAGGCGACCAAGGCGAGTCGCGGTGTTTCGAAAATATTTTCGAACGCGAATCCGCTTCGCTATGCTACTACGTCCGTCTCTCCATTTCCATTGTAAAAGCTACGCCGAGCGTACTCTGAAAATAGCGGGGCCGCGTACTTCCCCAGCTCTGTATCTCGGGTAAGCGTGTTTGCCTCCGGTGTGATTTATCTCGCGCGCGTTTTCGAATCGTTGTCGGGTCTCCGAGGAAATACGTATCGGCTACGAATCGCTCGACGAGACGCGACCTGTTTTAATAAAAATTACGATTAACAATTAATTCGGTCCCAGGGTGCGTCGTTCGAACGGTTGCCTTCGACTTAATAAAATTTCCGATCTCGCGTGCTCCGTTCATGGGAATGCATCGAGCTCGTTCGCGTCCCTGGAGGCGTTGAAAGATATCGAGAGCAAGGGAAAATAATATAAATTGTCTCATTGTGTATATGTCGGGTTTGAAACGTTTTCCCTTATCAACTGGAAGGTATCGACGCGTGCGCCAGTGAGATTAATTCCACGGTTTTGGAATCGCTTGGTCGAGTAGGACGAAACGATTCCGAGTACTGACCTCGCTTGGAGGATAATTCTGTGAGCGTACACCGGTGTCTCGTCCCTTCCTAGCAGAAAGACAATGTCAGCTGTGTCTTTGTCCTCGGAAAGTCGAGCCAGGTCCTCCAGAAGTCTGGGTACGCCGGCTAAACCTGCCTCGCCATATACCCCCGCTGCTCCTGGTGCCGCCCCCACAGCGACGGCTCTAGTTCCCATGTTGGTTGAATCGAAAATCAGCAACTGCGTGGCAGACGGCACTAGAAGTTAATTAGCGAGATATTATACGATAGTATCTGCACCGTAGTAATTTCTTCGGACGTGCAGTGGCCGGCAAATATAGGGCACAACTATTTATATAGGGAAAAACCTTATACCAAATTCATTGCAATTTAATTAATCTGTAATTTTATTACTCGAGGTAAAAATTTGAAAGGCGTTCTATATTTATAGCGCGTGGAAAAAGAAACGACGAAGAACTCGGAAAGAACGATTCGAACGGCGATTATTTCTTTATTCTCAAGATTTCTTGCGTTTCTACTACGATATACAAAAAAAATTGTTAAACGAAATAAATACGAATAATCGAGTTAGAGTTAAATCCTACCGCGCAAAAGTTAAATTCTATATTATAGAAAAGAAAAAAAAAAAGAGAAAAATAAAAATAAAATTTGTGTTTGATAGAAACGTTTATGTCTACCGCAGGATGATTCAAAAGTCACTGGCACGAAATTCTAATTTCATTTTTCTTTCTAACTCGCGTCTTTCATAGAACTGTAAGTTCTTAAATTTAAAGAGACCGCGTAAACTTTTATACGCGTAACAGGAAGCTTGCTCCAATATTCTCCTAAACTTCTTCAGACTTGCATCTCTCTTAAATGTTTCACAATTAGTGTACGGTATTTCATACTTGCGGCTAGTTAAAAATCCAACACGTTGCTCGCGGTACCTAAGTAAGTTCCCTTAAGTACTACGAAACTTTTACTCATTAACCGTCCTTCGAAAACAATCAAGCCAATTAAGACGGGAGCAGCCGAACGAATGCACCTTCCTGCGTTAAACCGATCGCGCGGAGTTGCCGCCCTGTGGTGGGGAGGAAAGTGGAGTTCGTACAATTTGCGATAATCCGAAATTAATGACGGGGACTTCGACCAAGAATAAACCTGTGACTGATGACAGGGAGAGGAACACGAATGCCAGAACGCGTGTCATCGTCTCGAACGCTTTTCGGTCGCACCCGCGGCACCGGTTGACGAGCTTCGCCGAGCAATGTAACAAAAAAAAAAAAAAAAGAACAAAACCGATTAACAATCGGCGCTAATTGCACGATTAATATTTGATTTGCACCGCGTCGCGACGCGGCGTCACTCTAGTCCCGTCTCTCTTTCTCTCCGCGTGCTCTCTCTGTCCGTGTCGTTCTGTCACGGCCGGTCGATCGACACGGAGAATTTTGTGTCACGACGGCTGGCTGATTCCCTTTTAATTAGTTCGGGTTTTGTAGTTTTCGAGCTGGTGACGCGCGTCGATCGTGCCGCGGTACAGCTCGAGGGCTCCGCGTGATTCCCGGTCATTTGCCCTTCCACGGATTTCCTCGCAACGCGTCCCATCATCCCGCATTCCAACGTCGCCTCTGATTCGATTAAAAAATCATTAGACGAAGGTTTTGTTTATCTTCGGTTAAGCAGATCGCGTCCCAGGAAACTCATTAACGATGCTACGAACCACGAATTCGAACGTACACGCACTGTTAAACATTCACTTTCTATTCAACTTTGTATCTCGAAATGGATGTTACGTTTAAACGGATATTATTAAAACACACCGTGGCGAAAGAATTCCCGGAAGCGTTCGAACGTGTAAGAAAGTCTTTTACGAATACGTTATATGCATTACACGAAACGTTTTAAACTGTTCGCGCTATAACCGAAGCTCGACTCTAGTTTGTAATAAATATCGTTAAAAATCCGAACGATCTTTAAATCGTAAAGTTTGAAACGAGAGATTAAAATAAACGTATAGTTACGTTTCTAGGCGAGTTACGAGGAAGAATTTCTGCCGATCGATCTCTGTGTAAGCACAAACCACAACTGTGTTCGTCACCGCGTGTTTATTTTGAATATACCTGTTCGGTCGGCTGTGATCACGTTCAGTATCGTTCCGCGTATAAATAAACACGAGTTTACCAGCATGAATTGCGCGGCACTTAACGATCGTTGTTCAACGCCGTTACTGTCAAATTCGATCGTGTTTAGAGAACCATCGGAGCGTCTCGAGAAATTAATCGCCGTGGCGTCCAAAATACGGGAAGATCGCACGAGGAACGCGGTGTCGGTCGTATTGCTCTCACCTTCTCGTCGATCTCAGCGAGCGAACGTGCCCAGGAACGTTCGAAAGAGGAATCTAAGCGAGCCGCGGCGGGCAAAATCGTTGTTTCCGTGGCACACGTGGACGAGTATCGTGTTCGCACGCGAAACACTGCATTTTCAGCCGATCCTCGGCATCTCACACTCCCACGGGGCGAAACATCGTTTCGTCAAAAACTTTCCTCCCGCTTGTCTTTTCTTTTCGTTTCTCCCCTTTTCTCTGCCAGCTTCCCGTTATTTTACAAGGCGAACGCAATCCCGCGAGTATCGCACATCGACGAAGAAAGAAAAAAAAAAAAAAAAAAGAAATGTAAAAAGGAAGAAACGCGACGAAAGCGGAGGAAAACGCGTAGTGTACCGTACTCGACCGGAAGTTTCAACGTTGAACGCGAGGTATTTCTGCCGTGCGAGACGAGTTTCACGAGCGCTGGACCCAGGCCTGCTTCGGACCCGCCGCTTTCTTCTTCGGCCCTTCTCCTCTCGTTCTCTCCTCAGGCGAGGCCGCGGTCTTCTTTCCACCAACGTCGATTCCCTCCTTCCTTCTCGTTCTCGCGTGGCCAATGCTCCTGTAAGATCACTCCTCCTCCAGCCGTTGTTGCCAGATCCTCTCTGGAGCACCGTTCGCACGATCAAAAAGGATACATACGCGCGCTGCCTCGTTCCAGCTAGCAACGAACGCTGCTTCGTCTAACCTGGCCCTTCGATCGACACCGATTCCAAACTTTCTCGCCCGCTGTCCGCCTCCGTTTCTCCCTGTTTACCCAACATTCTACCCTTTGTTCTTCTTAAATCGCGGCGAAGCCAAGATCCACTCGCTCGCTGTACTCTCTTCGTTTCGAGTCTCGCTTTATATCCCTTTCTCCCAGTGGCGTCCCTTGTTTTCGAGACGAGCTTCCACCAGGTTTCGCTCGGTCGCGCGATATTGCCGCAATGCGGTGCTTCCTAGTTTCCTCGACAAAATGAGATTGTCCTTTTATTCGCATTCCGTGCCTTCAGACGCCCTTTTTCGACTTCGCTGTGATTCTTTTTCAGCATTGCGGATCGTCTTTCAGACGCTTGAATTTCGGTTTCAGCTTCCGTTATCGATCGCTTCCAGTCGCTGTTGTTTATCAACGTTGCTGTTGATTTAACGCGGTACTTTGATTTCACATTTTTACGTCTAATAGAATTTCAATGTCGAAAGAATCGAAAATAGGGATTCGTCTTTCTTCCCCGTGGAAGAAATTGAATTTTTCCATGGATATTTGAATTGATTAATATCGTGACATTTTCTCAGACATTCTTTTTGACATTTCCGGAATAGTTACCGGGTAGACTGCGTATGTCTGTATCGTAGAAATAAAATATTATTTATTAACCTGTGCAGCACTTTTGTCACCAATGGAATACGATTAATTGCGAAACGTATAAGAAATACGAACAATCGTTGTCTCGTAGAAAATTAAATCCGAGAATGGCTAGAAGAAAATTGATTTTCAATAGAACGTTCTGTAACCAAATTTATTCAGATACGTGCTGCAATTATCAAGCATATTCATCTTTCATTCGTTAAAAATACAATCACTTTGAGATCTAATTGTAAGTTTATCCTCATAACTCGTAACTTTCGTTTTCGCTGCTCCGACAGGATGTGCTCTATCTCTAAAAGCTTCTCGTTTAACTTCTCGTATCATTCTCAACGGAATCGTAATAATTACGCGATGAAGATGATAAATCACAGATAGGCGTCATACCTGTTCTTCGCGAACGTAGTGATCCATGGTAAAGTTTCTCGTGTCTCGAATTAATCGGTGGATGGTAAAGTAGACGCTTTGCTCCGCCATTGACTAAGAATAGCTGGCTACTCGTTTGTGGCTCCACACAACTCCATTGATGCAATCGTATCGATCGTTGGTCTAACGATCGCTATATCGATCGAACGATAAATCCCAGTATCGATATAGAAGGGAATCGATCTTTCTGGCCTGAAAGTTTTCGTCGTATATGTACGTAGACGTGAAAATTTTAAAGATCGTGAAAATGCGGAACGAAAAGTCGATGATGTAATTCAATATTTTCATAATTAAGATGTAAAAGGATTGATATTTCGATTTTCGCGTCTTTCAGGACATCTTCCTTCTCCTGTAATCCTTTCATTCATAAAGCGCGTGATATACACAAAAAGTGGTAAAATCATATCGAGTATTATCCATTAAACGTAACGTTCGTTTCGGGTCATGCAAATCAGAGGAGAACGACGAGATTAAATTTTTATTGCAGCCGGGATATTACTAGGTACGCCACGTGTTATTAAAAACAAAGTTAATTCTATTTCACTCTTAATCGGTTTAGCTTCCTTTAAAAGGAAAAAAGGTCCGGAGAAGCTTTCGCGAGGTATTTGCTCGCGCGTTGGCGCCATCGGTGTTTACCGAGCAGTTTGTCAACGACGGCTACGAAAATTCGCCCTGGTACACCGGCTGGATCCTACATAATTTTATATAATATGGCACGCAATACGGAAGGCTAAAGTGTCTTCTCGTCGGCGATGAGACGCGAATTTCCAACGCTGCGATATCCGAGGCAGTTTTTTTTCTCCTAACTGCTGGAAATGGAATATCCCTAGCTGGCAGTAATAATCGGAGAAAGATCGCTTAACGGCCCTCTAGGATAAGAGCCACCGTCATTCGCACCTCCGCGAATTTGCTGCTAGCGCCTAACAAAATTGCCGCATTATGTCGTTTAACGCCCTCGGAAATACAGCCGCGCATCGGGAACGAGAGAGAATAAAAGTTAGCTGGCTGGAGGGGGTTGAAGGGGGAGGGTTGGCGAAGAGGGAGGCGCGGCGAGCTGGGGACGGACGAATGCCGAATGAAGCGAGAAAGAGACGGGAAACGGCCGGGGAAGAGACAATTACACGGGATGTCCGCGCGATAGAACGATGTGACGCGACGCTATAACACGGGGAAAGGTGTCAGGGAGTGCGAGCACAAGCACGGGCCGAGGATCGCGATGCATAATAGATGCGTCGGCTGCGTTTTGGTGCAAACAGGAACAAATTTCTCGGTGCACTCGTTGCAACAATTGAATCGGTAATCAAGCCGGTCTCGATAATCGAATCGGTCTCTGGTACACGCGTAATTGAAATTTCGCAACCGACCACTGCAAATACCCCCAACCCCGCCGCCTCTTGCCTATCTCTTTTCCCTATTCTGGCTCTCGTTGCAAGTCGCGAAATTGCCTCGACGAATTTTCTGCTCGCTTGTGTTCCCGGTGACGAATCGGCAATCTTACGAATTGTCTCTGCCATAGAGAGGAAAAATGGTGCACGCTGCAGAGGTAGGAGGAAAAAACTGATGGCGATGGACGGATGACCGATGGTAACGACGTCGCGTCGATGCTGCGCACTGTGCCTCACGGTGACAAGTAATTCGATGTGATACGTATACCGCGCGAAATCGTATTTCGAAAACGCCGGAAAGTTGTGGCGATCGAATGATTAAACTCTCAGCAATGTCAAGAACTATGCCGTCCCGTCGCTCCGAAGGAAGAAATTTCATTTTTGCTTCCGAAGACATTACGATATTGACGTAGAATGAATCGTTTAAAGAAAAGCATCAGCTACAATAGCTGTTCTCGGAGCTTGTACAATAAATTCTTCCATATCGTTGTCTGCTTTACAACTCGTTGCAAATTTGCGACGAAATCGACGAAACCCTTAAAGAACAGCTGCATAGGAAACGGCATTACGGAGCGATCGAAAGGTTTATTACTTTCGGCTAGTCGATGCCCGGCGTTAAGAAACCTGCTATTGTTCCCGATTTCATTTTTCTAACGCACACGGCCGAGAATGAAAGGCAGGGTTGGATTAATTATCGAAGGATAGAAAAAAATGGGTACTTAATTAAGGCGGATGACCGGATCAGATGTTCTTAGCCGCGCAACGGTGACACGGTCGAAAGAATTTCCTTCGAGCGGACTTCATTTCGCGGAGCGTGAATAAAAGTGGCCGACGAAAGGAGGCGACACGGACCTCGCCCCTCGCTCTCACGCTGTTTCGCGTAAATTGACCCTGACGAAGAAAGCATTTCTGTAAACTACTTTCATTCCGTTCCTTTTGTGTCGACTCGCCGCGCCGTAGCTTTGGCTGAAAAGACTCGCGATATCTATGGAAAATGCACGGTTGGCGAGTCGCGAGCCATTCGCGCGCGACTCAATATCAATTGTACAGAGTAATTATTAGCAACGCCATTGTCGCTGACTAGAGACCGCCTTAATAATCGGCATGTCGAATGCTGGATCGTTTTGTGCCCTCAGAGAAAAACCACTTCTTTCGCTCGAAGCGATTCCAGGAAATACTGTAGAGACTGTAGAGACTGTAGAGACGTTCAGATTGTGGAGCAGCGTTTTTTAGAACGTGGAAATCGTGTTTAATTAGAGGAAGTTGGAAGCACGGTATGAAAATATGGTATAAGCGATTGAAGCGGTACAAATTCTTCTCCGCAGACGTGCAAACATTTTTAACAAATGATATAGAATTAAACGTAAAGAAGGATTCGTTGATGCGATGGAAAATAGATGGAGCGTTGGATACACGCGTTGACAAACAAGGAAGTAAAAATACAGGATACTCGCTTGCTAAAATTTGCTCTTTCTAAACACACGCCGCTTGCTAATGCTCTCTCAAAATTCTCTTTCTGTACCTTAAACTCTTTTTTACCACTGTCCGCCCTTTAAGAAGGGCCAGCTCTCCATACAAAACAAACACACACTCGCTACCGCCACTTAGTCTCATCGACGCATGTCTCTGCTCTTTAGAATTCTCCGACTCCAAACACTTGCTACGCTCTTCATTCTCGAAAACTTTCTTTGAAATTTCCGCTGTCGTTTCTCGATAATTGCATCGATCGTTGCTTGACAAAAATTACAGAAGTTTCCTTCTTCTATTCTTCGTCCGTCGCCTTGAAACAATGCTGTTCCCATCAATCATCTCTCTCTTTCTCTGTTTCTCGCACCAATACCTAATTCATTTTACGTTACCACAGCATCGCGTGTTTCGCAATCGGGCCTCGATAAAGGACGGCTCGATGGAGATAAGAATCTCTATTTCGCTCGGTTGAATTGAATCTGGAAGCCTGGCGAAGGTTTTTCAAGCAGTTGGACGACAGTCGAACCGGGAACTCGTGCATCCTATTCACCTTGTGCCGGTGGCGGTGCCGCCGCGCGCCAGGCATCGTTTCCCTAGCAGTTTTTGCGTGATGTAAACACAAAACTTGCATCACGGAAGAGAGACAGGGAAAGCGGACCTTCCGTCGTGTACACACCTATCCGCCTTGCGAACGCAGGCGGAGGGTTTTTCTAAAGACGCGACACAGGGAATGTGTAATACGCGGAACAATGCTCGACACGCTTTCCTACGACTCCCACTTACATTCACGTATCCGTCCGCTCCATTATCTTTTCACGAACGTCCACTTTGTGCCGTTTCTCTCGCGCTCTCTCTCTTCTTCACCCCATCGTCTCCTTTTTCTTCTCTCCAATTTTTCTTTTGCCGTTCGTAAACCGTGCAACTGCACGACGCGAGAGAAACTAGCTTAATTTTACGCCGCGAGACGTACAAATGACGGCGTTAACGTCGAGCCACGAACGTCAACCATGGGAAAATTCGACCAAGTCGTACTACAGGCTCGTGGATTTATCAGCGACGTAAATCAGCCAACGATACCGTGAACGTTTAACGCGCCGTTGGAATTTATGCACAGCCATCCGGGACGGACAATTTATATCGAACCGATCGGATGGCTGGCGAAATAAAGCGATCACGCGTAAATTCGTTATAAACCGGCTGGTTATGAATTTGCCTGTGCCCGGAGTTTCAACCTGCAGTCTACGGAGGAGGGAGAAAAAAAGTTGGAATTAATTTTATGGAAATACGCGGTGGCGCGAACAGAGGGCTTGATTGTTGAAATCTCGTTAGAATAATGCCCGGTGTGCACGAATATCTTTTATTTTCACTCGAACGATTGTTTATCCGTTTGTAAAAATAATATTTTATTGTTCAAATGTTTTCTCGGTGCGAGCTGATTCGTTACGCGCTGCTGCAATTTATTCCGCTCTAACGAAATAACGAAACGTAACCGAATTCTGAAACGACTTTAACTTACTTTACGAACGACCGTGAATACCTTTTTCAAACGTTTCGTGTGAAAAACAACGGTACGCCGTTTCGTTCTCAAATAATTTGACCGCCGCAAACATTCGTCCACGGCATTTTGTTAATTGTATGCCAAGTAAACAATTCCTACGAACGGTTTGACGTTTGGCAACAAGTAACAAATTTACAAATGGAACATTCCTGTTTAAATTCTCTTAAATCGAAAGATTTTACGACTGTAGATTATAATTTCATAACTAATGCGATCGCGACAGCTGAATTTCACTACGCGCTAACAAAACGTTTCAAGGTATATATTATAACACGATATAAACGCGTTCTAATATTTTCGTAACCAACTACACATCGAACCCGGAATAGCAAAACTAACGAAAAATAGTTCAACCATAAATCTTCCTTCTAAACCGTTCGTTCCGACAGCGTGTACACGAACAGAAAACCATATAAAGCATTCCCTTGGACGGACTACCAGTCTGAACTCAAACTCATCCGAATACCGCTAAACTGCCATATCGATAAATATAGCTGGTTCGCACCCTTCGAGGGCTGATAGTTAATAAAGGATTTAACAGAGACGTAAACAGGAAATTCAAACGGGGTGTACGTCAACGCGGGTTTCCGTTTTTGCGCGGACAGGCATCGCACGGGGTACGATCGACGACGCTACGCAGTCAGTTGTCTCCACAGGATCTATCCCATGGTGTGGCCGTGTGTCGCAAAAGCCCTCCTCTCTCTATTACTGTCACGGTTCCTATACTCGCAGAGAGATACGCTCCGCGTATATGTGTGTGTGTGTGTGTGTGTACGTGGTCCCTCCATTCTCCTTCGTAGCCCATTATGCTCCCATGAATGGTGTCCGCGTTCGAGTACGAGATTCGAATCGGCACCCCGACCATCGTCGACACTTCGCCTCTGTTCGAACTGTCAATGGTGAGAGAGCAGAGTCGAGAGAACGACACGAACACGGGAGAAACGAACCGTTTCACGACAATGGAAACTCGCGCCGCACGTAGACCATGCCGGTGGCTTCGTGTTTTTTCTCCGTTGCCATCGGCCGGTTGTCACTCTCTCGGCTGACACGTACTCCACGGAAAAAAGGATATTGATGGCTGCAATGAAATAACCGCCGCAACGGACGACTTCCATAAAGCCAAAAGAAGGAGAAGTCTGTCCGCCTGCGTCGCCGCGTTTATCGTTTGTCCGTTCCATCGCCAAACGGCAAGATATCGCACGTAAGATGGATCTATCGGTCGACGTCGATCGTACCACGTTAGCAAGGATGGTACGCATCGTCAGGTTCGATTTTGATGATCTCGCGTAGCTACGACGTAGAAAGTCGGGCAAGAAGTCGGTTTTTTACCGATCGATTTATAATAATCTATCGTTTATTAATTTCACTATTTTCATTACAAGTTTGTTGCATTCGTTTTACACGTCACAATAAACTCGTAACTCTGAATCGTAGAAAACACAGTAGTGGGAAATTCTGTTCGATGTTTTCCACTCATACGGCACATAAATTCCCATAGCGCGATAAATCTCTACCCGTATCTAATTTGTTGCACGCGTCTCATCCGTTCGTCCTAATCAACGGATCCCCAGGGATTATGCTACGAAAATTTGATTTCGTCGCCAATCAAGCAACAGTAGACACCTTCCGCGAAAGTATTTACCACGCCTGTCCAACCGATCGACAGAATTAGAGCGTCGAAACGAATCGAGCGAGAAATAAGTCATTCGCTGTCGGAACGACAGCGGCACGGCAATTGGATTTTTGTCAAGTCCCCTTTCGACACGCAGGCATCGACAACTTGGAAGCTTCGATTCGTGCAGCCAAAGTGACTCTTATTGCTTTCTTTTAATTTGCGACTGCTCACACGTGCGGCCGAGTTTGCGTTCTCCCCTTCGAATTCGCGCGAATCGTTGCGACTCGAACGGATCGAGTTTTGTACGGCGTTGAACGATTTCGATTATCGGCTAACGTCATAAGGGGCAAGAGAGGGAAATCGGGGCCGGTGTTCGATCCTGCGAACCGGTGCGGGCCATCGTCCTCCGAAACTCGGTCCTCGAATCGTCGAAACGTATAACGACCATTCCGACCGAGTAACGAAGAGCAAGTTCACCACCCGCGGCGACCAATTACCCGAGGTGAGGGGAGGACGAGGAATTTTCAGGGGTTCTCGCGGGAAGCATTGTGTCTACAAGATCGTTATTTCTTGTCGATTTCCAGAGCTGTAGCACTGTCTGCGACCACGCTGAATACCGGCACAATTAAGATCCCCGACGGAGGTAATGGGGAACGTTTATTCTCTCTTCTTAATACGTCAATATCCTGAACCAGGGGGCTTACGTATTTTTCTCATGATCGTCCCTTCTTGGCTCATTGAGAGCAACTTTATCGTTTGTTATCGATTTTATCCCCCGTCCTTCTCCACTCCCGTATAGCGTGTGATTCTTGACGTCGCCCGTTCTGTATGTTCGTCGTTGCGTTTCTAGTTATTTTGGTCATCGCTTAAAAGTTCCCGTTTGCTACCAACTATTAGAAATCAATACTCGCTAGGTAGCGGCTTCCGCGGCCGTTTGTCCTCGTCTTTCCGCTCGAAAATATTCCAACGGATTAATCTGGAATTGGCTGCGAACAATTAACGTTATCGATGTTTTTTTTGGGGGGGAAGGAATAATTAACGAACAATATTTTACGGACAGGGTACGTTTCAGCCGTAGAAACCTAAAGCGATCTGTCGTCTTACGATCGTCCCAAGTACGTACGTTTCTTTATTTTATACTCTTTAGTTTAGTCGTGTAGGGTATCGAGCGAGATAATATCGAAATAATTCTAAATAATTCGTATCGAGCAACTTTCGATAGATGGAAACTGAAATTACGGATGAAAGCAAATTCTGTTGCATTACGCAACGAAACCTATTTTTGTTGAATTTGATGTACGATCCGCACCATTGGAATGCCTCGACATTTTCAGGCAAGGGGTAAAACTCTCGTGAGAAATTTCCGACGTACACCGTGTATCATCTTCTCACCTACAAATCACAAAACAAAGTTTTCAGAGTATCCATCGAGAAAAGATGGCCTTCGTTGCTCGTTTCTAATCGAGTGAATCAAGCTTGCCAAACATGTATCCCTTGATGAATAACAGCCCTGGAAAACAATCGTAAATCAAACCTATCGTTCGAGCAAACCTAACCAGTCGCAACGGAAAAATTCCGGTTGATCCAACACCGTGTTTGTTCGAGGAAGTACAAACAACGCGTGTTTCCACCAGCTCGAAAACCCGTTGCTCGCGCGCGAAGGTAACTGCGAGCGATTTCCATCGGCGTTTTCCCCTGCAATTCTCATCTCGGTCGAGCCGGTAAAACCGCTAATGCCGCATCCATTATAACGTCACATTCGATTTGGCATATCCACGGAGGTATTCGAAAGCGCGAACAACCCTGCGCCGCGGGCTTCGACCGAGGGGTGCGTTCGAACACGCGCTCGAATTTCACAGGCGCAATTTCAAGAGCACGCGCGCCGCGTCGCTGCTCTCATTCATATTCATCGCGTTCGAAGCTGATCGCGCGTATTTACGCTCCGTTGTCGGATAGAATTGACTTTCAACGATGGGCCCTGCGATCTTCTTCGATCGAACGCGTTAACGTCGAAACCGATAGAGCGAACGTAGAGAAGTCGTTAGAGAAGTTTGGTGAAATCGTAGTTAAACAAATAAGTGGGTAGAAACGTTGATCGTTATCTCGTCCTAGTATTTGCTGTTATCATCGGCAATTTAAACGGACACTCGTCTGGATCGGGATCTTTGAGAGCGATCGGAAGATTAAGAAGATACTTGTTAAATCGTATATTAATCGTATATTGTCACCGTGCAACGAAAATAATGTAAGAAATTGCTAAAGCTGGTTCCTGACTACCGAGTGAACTCTCTCTCTCCATCGAGACGTTCTTTTTTATACCAGAGTTTTCGTTATTACTACGGCGTACGCGTGTTTTGCAGCTATTGACCCAAGATGGTCAAATGTACCTTTTTCAATTACCCAATATCCTAAAGGGCCACGGGTATATGGCCCATCGGGATTTCGCATCCTTCCCAGCCTGTCAGTACTTTTGTTCTGTTCTATCCGTAGTTGATCGGTATTTCCCGAGGCTCCCAAACGGAGCGAAACTGTAATTTCTTGCAACAGAACCTTGAACAAAATCGTAACGCTACGCTGGAAGTGCATAACAGCGATTGCGTAGAATTTCGCGACGAAAAGGAAACCAACAAAGACTGGAGGTAAATTTTCATCAAACTAACGGAAATTTTACCTCCGGTAGTCGTCGGTCACCGTTGATCTACGCGTTAATAAACTGATTAAAACGCGCTCGATATTCAAGGGTGTAGACGCGTGTCCCGTGCGAAAGTACGCATCAATCCGTGTGTATCGTACGTGCACATTGCACACGCGTGCACGTGTGGCGGGAACCAATGAAACGGTTCACGACTGACGCCTCCTCGATCGAGGGGATCCCCGGGTTGCCCCAAGGCAATGCCCCGATTGGATCCCACATCTACCACTATTCCCGACCGCAGATAGTAATACGAACCGTGTACGTATAGGTACACAAGTTCCCGAATACGCTCGACAATGCCAGGTATTTAGCCAACCGACTGTTAATACGAATTCACGTGGCTGACTGGCTGGCTGGATCGGTTCGCTAATTATCCTCCCGGTTAACTTTCTCGCGTTTGCCTCCGGCTGCCGAGGAAGGGATTTTCTACTGCAATCGATAAGATGCTTCGAATAATTATAAAAACGGATACATTTCCGCGATTTTTTGCCTTTCGTCGGTGATTATCTTGGACATCAACGTCGAAACTACTAACGCGTACAATCATACAATTATATATATATGTCGGAGATGAAAGGACATCGGGGCCTTTTTTTTGCGACGTTTGGGAAGGTCCCCGATACTTTAGTCCAGACTTTTTATTATAGCTGTGCTTAAATAATAAAACCGTGAAATAGTTGTTTATGATTTAATCCGAGAATGGGCGCCCGAGATTAACGACAGTGGACTTGGGCTCGAAGTGACACAACGGGTCGCTGAACGTAGCCACGGTCACGGGAGGGACGTGTACTTAACAGAGGTGCGGAGTAATTATATAGTTTTCTTTAAAAACAAAGATTGATCCGAGGGATACAGAGAGGTACGGAGAGGAGAGTATATAAGGGCAGTTTCACTTGGACTGAGAGGCAGTCAGATAAGTTCTACTTGTATCGTGGACAAGTCAGTACGTTGAGTCACATCCGAATCGTGGATCGGTAAGTCGAGTTCGACTCGGACTGTGACAGAAATCGCATTCGTCATCCCGTTGACCGTGGATTCGTTATCGGACCTAAATTCATTGTCATCAACATCTCGATTATCTAATCGCCGCTATTACTTGTTAAACTCTGTAATAATTACATTTTTATCAGTAAAATATCATCTATAGAACGTAACAACGATGGCCAATTCGCGTGAAGATTCATTATACGCCCCTAACCCCAATGATAACCCGACATGTATATTATATATATATATATATATATATATAGTACGACGATGGATATAATTGAAATAATATTAGAAAAGTAAATAGACATATAATTTATGGTAAAAGCAACATTTTGATGAATTTCTAGCAATTCCGTATAGTGCTGAAAATTTGCCATTACAACGAGTTTATCGGTTTTCAGTTTCAGTAACGAAAGCAGCATTTTGACAAACTTTTATACCGAATCAGACGCTATTATTCGGCCGAATTCGTTGTTAAATTAAGCGTAACCATTCCGATTTTAGATAACCAGTGGGAATTAGTCCGATACCAAGACGAATTATCTTCCTTTCAGCTTTCTCACCCTTGCCTCGTCCCGACAAAAGGAATTCGATCCAAATTCCCCGGTTCTTTAATCGAACATTCGCCGCAGCATCCTCGGCTTGGTAACAGTTCACGCTTTGTAGGCGCAATTAAACGTTTAATTGCGCGATCGTTTGTACGGGATCTGTGTCCGCCTTTGGCAGCGTCTCGGCCCTTTGATCGAAAGACGCGACCCTCCGTTACAGTCGTATTCGTAAAGCCGTTTCCATATACTCTGGCGATAATATCTCGGTGACCCGGGTTGCTGATTGGACGATTGAACGCCAACGGTAATTAACAGGGGTAATTATCGGGGATTGCCGGCGAAAGAATCGATTGTTAGCGGAACGAGTGGATTTCTGCGTAAGAATCGTCGCAACGGAGACACTTTCCGATATCAAAAACCTTGCAAATGAGATCCACTCGACCGTTCCGGAATTGATTATCATCAATCCTTATCGGAAAAGATTACCGATCGTAAGATCCTCAGGTTTTCTCGACCCTTGCACAATACTCGCCGACTCGTTTATTAGCCCCGTCGCGGTATAAACTCTCGAAAGCGGAGAAAGAGGAATCGCGTGTTTCTCGATCTGCAATTCCTTTCGCGTCTACCGGTGCGATTAGCAATCGCTTTACGAGCCGCGACGCGATCCTTCCGTTGGCTCCTCAAACGATCCGCCAGTCCTTTGGGTTTGATCGTCGATCTTTCGTCGAGTTGCCACAGAAAGCACGAGCTAACGATTCGTGATACGTGTGTTTCTCCTCGGATCCGATTCGTAGCATCGGTAGCACGTGTACGCTTTGAGATATAGATCTGGTTTCGGTAAAACATTAACGCGCGGAACGAGCAAAGTCGATTCGTAGAGGAGAGTGGAAGGTTCAAAGAGAGGCAAAGGTCGAACCACTCCCGTCGCCGTTATACGCCGTTCCTGTTATACGCAGGGTGGAGCGTAGAGAAATAGACGAGACAGACGAAAAGGTGACGAAAGAGCAAGAGAAATAGAAGTGGAAGGACAGGTTCGTCCGGGGGCAAGGACGGGGGCAAAGAAAAAGGGTATTTGGAAAGCGATGCTCCTGTCGTAAAACGCTGAGAGAAGTGAGAACGAGAACGTCAAAGCCCTGGCACGTATCCTTTAATCCCTTAATCCACCGTTGCCTTGCGAGAATTCTCTCTCTTCGACACCGGAACTGTGAATTTTCAAGATCTGCCTGGTGCAACGGCATCGGCGCGAGAAAGAGACAGAGGTCAGAGGAACGGAAAGGAACGGAGAGATGGCAAGAATCAGAGAAGAAGAAGGAGAGAACGAGAGGTCGGAGAAAAACAGAGAGATGTTTTACGGTTCAGACTTTTCAGGTCTGCGATGCGGGAATTACCGACACGCTGTTTGAAATTAAAGCAAGGGCGCCAGGGCAAAGGGTTGTACGTAAGCGAGGCTTGTGCACGTACACCTACACACCTGACTAAGAGAGAAGAGAAATAGAAGAAGAAAGAGGGAGAGAGGGAGAGAGAGAGAGAGAGAAATGTGCACGGGCCAGCGCAAAAGTTCTTCAAGATATTTCGCAACGGCGATGTAAATTTTTTCAACCACCATCCCCTTTCGTTCGACGCCTTTGCCATCCCTGCAAGAATGAAACGAATTTAACCTTATACGTTTTCCTTATTTGTTCGTAACTCGCTTTTGCTTTGAATTTCGCTACCTTTTGCCCTTTCTCTGTGCATGTGGCTCCCCTCCTCTTCTATCGTTTCTCCCTTTCCTGAGCTATATTGCACTCGCGGACCCGTGCACGGCCCTGATATGAAAGACGAAATTTCCGAGGGCTTTCCCGACATGCTCTGCAAATAAAGCCACGCGGTATTATGTTACCATGGACGTATGAATCGGTCGCGTGATCGGGGGACCGTGCCAATATAGGTGAACTTGGGTTCCTTCGTGCTTTCAACCCTCCGTATTTTCTATTTCTCACTCTGCTATCGAGCTATAGAAGAGCGGCAGACTGATTTTCAAAGTTGCGTCTCGGTCTGAAAGTTCGAAAGAACACCATTATCCGGCGCTGGAACAGCCGAGTTCAAAGAAAGCAGTCGCGCGACCGTGAAAGCGTCGAAGGAAAATGTCGTACGAGAAAGTCGCTTCCGGTGCTGCGCGCCTCGGTCCAACGCCAACCTTTTTCTCCATAGAATTCCTCCGTGTATTTTCATAATCGATTTCGCGTCGACGACGTAACGGTACACGCGTAAAAGAAGGGACCGACAATCGGGACGAGAGACGACGCGGCGCGACACGCGGATCGATGTGCCGGAGCTTTAACGTCCGATTCCGTGGCAGAACTTTCCAGCGTCGACGGCGCCATGGAGAAACACGAACTTCTCTTGTTTCGCGTGCGACACTCCATAGATAAACCAGTCGGTTTGAATCAAAACGAACAAGCGAAACAATCGCTGCAGTCGCCCGTTTCACGCCTTGCTCGGGGTTTTGTTTCAGCGAACGTTTTCAGCCTGAAGCGTCTTCGATTCCAGACCATTCGGAGCGTTTACACGAACGATCGGTTTTGACTAAGAATGGATTTCCACTCTTTCCACTTGATCGATCTAACATTATTTATCGAAATTTTGTAACAATCGTAGTAAGACAAACGAAGCTGTATATTTGTATGTAAGTGCCTCTCACTCGAAAGTTAAATTTATCAACGTCGAACGAGATTGATTTTTTGCGTTTTAAAACAATTAGGCGCCAATTATCTACGTTGGTGCTAAAGTTGAGAAATGTTCAGAAAGTACATTCAAGCGTTGCTCCTTTACGTCAAAATAATTATATGTATACGTATCGTATAATAGGGCGTCTCTGTCGCGTCCAACAGTAAGTAAAAAAAATTAAAATCAACTCAGCAGTCACATCGAATTTCGACAGATCGTTATCGCGATTGTTTCTCACGTTCATCAGACCGCCAATTCCTGGTGCAAAAATACGCCTGACCAATGGTTATTTCCATGATTCGAGAATTCGAGCGTTGGCTGGCGACGTGATGAATTAGCTGCATCAATTATCATGTTCCGGGGCTACAGTTTCAGCACCGGTTCGGTTATCGCGCGCTCAGACAGCCGGAAACGAACGCGGATACGTGTTCGACAGCGAATCGCAGAAAAAAAGGTCGCTTCTGTGCACGCTCGTATTCGCTTTGCGTCGCGTACGGTTTGTACACGTACATATGTAGAGGCGAGACCACGCGACACACGATATATACGAGGGCACGGGATATCCGTGAATGCGGCTACCGACGGAAGAAGACCGTTCAGTGGAGGCATGGTTCTTTTTAGTAATTAAAAATTACGCGCCGCGGCCGGTGTGAGTCAAAGCGCGCGGCTTCGTTAATATATTCAGACTCGTACGTGCCTTTGGCCTTGCAAAAAGACGCGACAAAGTTGGTGCCTATTTCCCTGGTTCTCTGCTCGCCCCCACCCCAACGGGACCGCCATACCATCCTCTCTCTTCATTCATACATTTTCCTCTTCCTTTTTTTTTTCTTTTTTCGTTCTTTCGTTCTTTCGTTCTTTCCTCCAACAGTCAGAGGCCCACCCTCCCCCGACGATAATCTTCCCTGATTTTCCAGTAGGAATTCTAATTTCTTTCTGCCGGCAAAGAACGATAAGAGCTCGTCGATGTGGAAAGCGATCTGGCCGCGCTCGCGATAACGTCCTCGACTCGTCTCTAATTTACCATCGTCCAAGCAGGCTCGCTGATTCCTCTCCTAGCCAATTACGAGTACAATGTATTGCTGATTTTTCGCCGAGATAAAAATAATTTACTAGCGAAAAATTGTCCGATTAAATGCTCCTTTTATCCATGAAATTCCAAATTGTTTTATATAACACATATGATGTATACATATAAAACGTATAAAAAAATTTGTGTTAGAAAATTGTCAGAAAATATATTTGATCAATTTGATTTTTCATCGTTCGTGCGTGGTCTTCGTTGAAAAGATAATGCGAATGACGAATCGTCGATTTGAGAAAAATATGAGAAGCATCGGTGTGGTTCTAAAGATTAATAATTTATACGAAAACAAGCATCTTACACATAATATCTCGTAGCTTTTGCAAGAATGCACCTGTATCACCTTTTTATTTAAATGTAACGCGGTATGGCACAGTGATTATTTTACAATAAGATACGCGGATGATACATCAAACATTAATTCACGACTGTACGTACACCCCCTCGGAAACTCCACCCCCCATTGAAATCAATAGCTTATGGCGTGTCATACCGGATTTTGTTTGTAGACGAACACTCGAAACCATCGTGTGTACTTCAACCAGACTGCGTATACAACTTGGTAGCGAGCGGTATCAACCTCGAAAAAATGGAGCTGTGAGAATCGAACATGTGTTTCACGGTTTTCGGTTACCGTCTGTCGTCTAAGGTTTCACGTTAATCGGTGCCGCTTTTTTCCAATGCCACTCTCGATAAATTTTCAAGCATCCTGCCTGTCTGTGGTCTAAAAATCCCAGACTTTCGTCGCTACTCATATAAAATGGAACACGCGGTTTGTTATCTGTGCAAAATAATTAAATTTCTTAATAGCCGAACGCTCACATCGATAAACAATGAACAATTTATTTTTCCGACGCGTTATTGATATTTCAAACGAGCTCAAGGAAGCTGAACTCGATTTAAGCGATAATCTAATTTTCGTCAAACATTCTGGTTGCAGTTGCAAACGACGTGCAAATCGTTTTCGATGTAATCTGTAATCTAAAAACGTATTCAGGGATCGCCTTTATTCGCAGGTCTGTCACTGAGAGTCGGTTGGAATAATAAACAGCTCGGTGTAGTCGATTCAGGAGAGCGCGGATTATTTTCCAGTGTCGTTATAAACCTGTCAGCAACATCGTCCAGCAATCGTCACCCGCAATCATAAGCGCGTGAATACGATAAGATGTTCTTTATTCCGCTCGCATCAACTTTGCGGAAATGAGCCATAAACATGACGCGCGACACGTGTCTCATACGAAAGTAAAAGGGAGGCACGCGAACAATGTTTTATCGCTTTAATAATTTTTTAATAGCATAGTAGAATCGATCGATACATTAATTATCTTGGTATTTTTTTAACTTCGTAGAAAAGAGGGATGTATATATTAGATTGTAGTATATAGAACGTCTGATTACTTTGATTCTTTACATAGATTATATAGAAAATCTTTTTTTAATTCAACCTGTCCTGAATTTTTTCCTACCTTCGTCGTTGGATTTTCGACGAAAGCGCTTTAGGATTTTCCTGAAATAATACACAATTCTGAGTTGTTTTTCTCTTGAATAATCGAATTGCATATCTTATGGAATTTTTTCGTAACTAGCTGCTTAAAATAATGTTGAAAGATCTTCGATGTTCTAGTTGCAACAGTCGCACATCGCACGATCTAGGTGCATGAATATTCATGAAATTCCAGTCACTTTCCTTCATGAGAGTAACTTATATATCGTTTTATCAAGGTATTAAGGTATTATAATTAAATACACGGAGAAAATTTGTTTCCTGCAAAAAAAGGCGGACATTTCAGCAGCAGTTCTCATCCTGTAATAATCCTGTACTACTAGTCTTATATATCGTGCCATATTTTTGCACTAGCGACTTCAGAAGATTCGAAGTTCTCCTAAAGCCGGCACTCTCAGATTTCTACGAAAATCTAGAATCCTGCGAATCCTAGAATATTTTAGAACTTTTTGGGGCTAGTTAGATTCAAGGATATCTTGGACTCTGTCTTTTGTATCTTCGCTTGTAGAAACTTTTCCTCCGTTTCCTTCTATCCCCTTTACGACGCTGTTTACGTCTACTGCTGACGTTTCTTTCCATACTCTCTTATTATCTTTTGCTCGCATTTTCTTGATTATATTTTTAGAATTCCTTTTGTAGTACATTTTTGCGCTGCTTTTTTTCAGCAGCAATTATTAACGTTGCAACTTAAGTTATTAATGAAAGAAGGACAAAAGTTGGTATTGAACAATTTCCATGTTGATTAAAAATGACGATAAGACGATTGATGAAGATGGACGATTAAAAATGAAGATTCAAGATATCGGTAAATCGATAATATCACGGAATTCGTACAATCTGAATGAAAGAAAAAAGATTGCAACAACATCGGGTAGAGACTGGTAGAACTCATCGATGAAAACCAATCTCCTGAAAATTCTTCGAAATATTCTAGACTCGGTGCTTCTTCTTTCAGTATCGAAATAAGAGAAAAATATTTTCCCGGACGTATTGCCAAGAGTAAAAGGAAAATTCATTCGCATTCGTCTGTAAATGAATATTATGCCGTCGAAAAGAAAGTATAAAATTATGTCGTTTGCTTCCTCCACATTTTCGAATCTTTCATACCGTTCCCAAGATTTACCTCTTTCATCATCGTTCGTTTAAATCATTTTTTAAAAGCAGTCGCTACTTCCATCATTTATTAGAATCAAAATTCAGTAATTCGTTTCGAAAGAAATAAAGGAGTAACAACTGAAACTATCTAAAGCTAAAAACGCGAGATTTTAATCCGACAATAATTTACATAGAGTTGTCACGGTTCACAGGAAACTCTACTAATCGATTGTTACTTTGGTCGCGCGTTACGTTTTTGTTTTCCACGGACAAAAATTCGAAAAAAAAAGAGGGACAAAATAGCGGCAAAAGAGGGAAATTTATCTACCGTTCACGGTCCTCTCTTTTATTCATCCCGTTCGTCACGCGTTTAAAAACTCGCGCGACGATAAATCGCAATTGACGAAATTCATTGCGCATTCTTCTGGCGGATTCAATTGGTGGCACAATTTTATTTGAAATTTACGCATCGCTGAAAAACTGGCAGACCAAAAATACGAGTCACGATGTTTTTGCCGGCTCTTTCAACGACGACGCACGATTCGATAGTGCTTGGTATATGATGCATCGAGCTGAAAAAGACCATGTATTTTTCCTATCGCGATCATTTCCTCTTGTCAAATTTATTCCTCTCTTTCCCACCAATCCCTCCTGTACTCGTTTTTTCAAAAATCATCCGCGATATATCGAATGCACGGCAGTTTGCACGACGGTGTATCGATCGCTCGACTTGGACAGCATCCTGACTCAGCGTAAAAATCCGATAATTATCGAGCTTTTTACCCAGAAATGCCCAAACGCGAAAAACGAAATAAAAAGTCTTTATATTTCGTGCGATTTGAACAATTAAATAATGTACGATCTATATAAACGTTGTCACTCGAGAATTGGTAAATGAAACGTCCCATGAATGTCGATTTAATCGAGAGGAGCCTTTTTGTTCTATAGAGAACAAAATGTGAATTGCGGTAAAAGCGCATATCGGTTCAAGTAGAAGTCGCTATTCAGACGCTATTTCAGATAGAATCACCACGAGATCTTCCATCTTTCTATGATTAGAGACTCGTACTTCCGATCTATTTGAATTATTTAACGCGAATTTCCTTTTTGATCGCTTCGTGACAATCGTCTAGATGATGTTCCACGATTAAATTGGAAAATTGACCGTCGTACATGAGATTACTTGTTCGTGATATATTTAATGTCTTATCGCTAGATTATCGATTTGGCCGCCTTAATATCTGGTTAAAACTAACCTGACACGTATAGCGTAGATTAACGTAGTCAGGCTCTTACCGAAAATTTTCCGGACTAATGAAATTCGTCGCTCGGTTAAGTCACATCATAAGCTTCATATTTATAGTAACCTAAATCTCGTCCGGGAAAGTCTGTATCGCGCAGCTATGCGGCAAACGCGGTGAACGATGCAAAACCAAAGTTAGCATCGCAAAGTTGTGGTTTAAAGTTAGCGTCTTTGAGAGAAACTACCGGCTTGCTGCATAGAAGCGGCGAGATTTTATTTAGCGATGGCTGTTTATGCATGGTTCGTGCACGTGCATGATTTTAATTAACGTATTTATAGCGTTGTGTATTTTTAATATTTGCGTCTTTTATGCGAAGAAGAAACATCTGTACATTCGGTATATGAATATTTAATTTACAGCGTGTAACTTTCATGTCGATGACAATGAGAATGTCTATAACGAAGAAAATTTCGTCGTATATATTTATTACGGGGATAGAATGTTCTCAGTCAGTTGTATCTGATACGTAAAATAGAGTATCATGGAATTATATATTCCACCAGGGGATTTTCTCAGAATTTCCTTAAAATCTTAACCATCGCTACGAGTCCTTCCGAACGAACAGTTCCATTTGATAATTCATATTACAAATCGTAGATTTCAATGGATCGTTTGACAGACAATTCTCTTTTAGAGATTAGAACTTGTTTAAAAAGGAAGAGTAAGATATAAGCAAAAAATATCAACTACAAATATTCAAATAGAACGGTATAAATAAGTTACAAATTTATGTGAACTTATATTCTTATGAATATAATCGAAGAAATGGAACTGAAGGAGAAATCATTTGTATGCACTGAATACTTTTACCGTACATGTTGTGTATATTCCGTATATTTTTACACCTTGAAATATCTCCATAAATGCATAAACATGCCCAATCTACTTATTCCTAAACCTTACCCAGAATCATAACTAAAATCTTACGAAATAAATATCATCCTACCGATAAGCGAATCTTTTCCATTTAACAATTCGTATCGCAAATTGCAGCTTTCAATAGGTTGTTCAACGAACGATCCCCCTTTTCGAGATTATAACCGGGTCCTCGAAAGTTACCAACGAAATAAAGCTGTATCGAACACTGCGACAAAATAATCGATTAAAGTAAACAGCGACCGAGAGCGGCCAAACGAACGTTACGAAATTTCCTATTAGCGAAACAGCAGCGACACGGGTCCGGTTTTCGCGCGCATCTCGCGACACCGCCCTGTGATTAATTGGCTGTGTCGCGATTTTTAAGCGGTCGCTAATTTCCGCGGACAAGAGTCGCCGAGCCAAGCGCCGTGTGCTCCACCCCTCTCCACTGCCATCGTTATATAATGTTTCGCCTTAATTGCGGATTCGACCCCCCGACGGTCCGCGCGCCGGCTGCCTGGCCCGCAACTCTCGCACGATACACTTTTAATTGCGTCCAGATTTGCAATTCAGATTTCCTCAGCCGCGGCCCGACGCTTGCCTCTCGCATATACCCGAATTTCGAAATTCGCTCGAGCGTTGGCGAAAGACAAAACACCCTCCGCGCATCCTGACCACCCCTCGACACGAGGGTGGGCTCCTCGACGATGATCTTCGTCCTTCGACGAAAAATACTCCTCTTTCGATATCATCACGAGCTCGATTCGATGTAACTGTTGCACACTGTTTTCGCATTATGCTCTGTTTTGCTCTGTCTGTACGTTGTACGGATTATCATGCATTTTTATACTTTTATGGTATGAGCGTAATTGGAGAAACGCGGAAATTTGTTTCATTCACTCTAAATATCATAATAAATACTCTACATTTAGGAGAATATATGGAATCGTTGCTTGCAATTGACTATTGTCTATCCATTGGACTATGCGTCACCCTCGACGAATACTACGTGGCATCTATAAAATGTTTACCTTAGCAACCAACGAATATACGTGTGCGAATTTTCGCGCACGGTGATAAAACCGGAGGGACTTTGTTAGCGCGACTAGTGTGCGGTCGTGTTTACTCCGCGGCGTTAAAAGTTTTAGAGAAAACAGTCGAGTTCCCAAGTTCTACCCTAAATTCCCAGCCGCGTTGTAACATTTCATCAGAGTCTGGTCGAAGAAATATACCGTCCGAATATCTGGGTTACGATCTCCGTAAGAATACTTCGTTAATGCCTCCGTGAACACGACCCTTCCATGAACAAATTGAAACTTTGTAATAAAATATTTCCTCCCTATGGAAGGCATAAGGTTGAACGATGTTCAACGAGCGGAACAAGTTTTGTTTTTTCACTGATCAAAGTCGGTAATGATTTTTAGGTGGAAATTGAACAGTTTACTAATAATGGCAGTTTCTTATTTTATGGTTTGTTATATAAGACAGATTACTACGTGGATATTTCTAGCGCAAAATTAGATTATTTGCAACTTGGAAGATACACCTTGTCCGACGTTCGCGTATATGAACTACTTTTAGTAACTTCACGCTTAGAATTGACTTCTCAAATTGCCCGCGAAAGAAATAATTTACGCGTGTAATCTTTACTGGAATTCAGGATACCGATTTACGATTATTATTACAATTTGCCATTTACGCGTACGCTGTACAGTTGAACGTTTCACCTTTGTTTCTCCTTACTTTCTATTTATTTGTCCACTTTCTAAAACTACCTAGCTTAGCCATAGTATAAAAAAAAAAAAAGAAGAAACTACAACAACTCCGAACTACCGTAACAATGTACCACGCTCCACTAAAAATGGCCAGAACATCTCCAATCCGTGAAACTCAAACGTGAGCCAATATCCGTCTGAAATCCCTCGGCAAAGACGTAAATATTTCGACAAAACGTAGTCGTTCGATAAGCAAACAGAGCTTCCTTAACAGAATATTCCCATTGAGGGAGGAATCAGATTGGCGAGGAATCAAGGTAGAGAAATACTGCTCGCGGGAGGGTGGCTTTTAAAAGGAAATCGTGCGCTCTATGACCGGTATAATTTCTTTCTGTACTCCTTATCGTTTTTCCAATATATGCCCGGCAGATGCTACCGTTCTGCCGATAAGATGACCGTGCACGAGTATCGAGGACAGAAAAGGGGGATGAGAGATCGATCGCTCCGATTCTCTCCTTTTGAAGGAGCCGCCGTTAACCTCGTCGTACAGGCTCCTCGAACACCGCGATACGTTCTCGTTCGAACGACAGTGTGTTGGCGGTGCAAAAGGGGGCCAAAGGCGCTCTCTATCGCGGCGGGTGTTGCCATGACACCATGGAACCTCCACCCTGCTTCTAAATCTTTCTCTCCTCTCTTCTCTCTCACCTCTCTCGTCCCTCGGCTCGGTGCTCGCTGCTCGCTGTACACACAGCCGTGGGCAACTACAATCTCTTGCTTCAAATTTGCTGGAATCACTCGTAAAACAGACGAACCGCTTCCATTCGCGAGGCCGCGCTACTCGAGCTCCCTATTTATTAGGCCGGCACGCGTTCTCACGTCCATTCTCTCGGTTTCGATTCGTGCCCGTTCACCCAGGATTTTTCTACTCCGGCAAGTTCGTTTCGTCATCGCGTACAGGGGATGACGATAGGGTCGAGCGTATCGCGATATCTACCCGGTTATTTTAGTGCCTTTAGATACGTTTTCAAAGTGGGTGCAACGGCAGATTGCACGGAATAATCATAGTCATTCGATAAAAGGGGTAATCGTCGTTTTATTAGCCGGATTTTCCATCTACGTAGTGGGAAATTGATATGGAAACGTTATCTGGGTGGGATAAAGCGTTGCGCGAGTCGATGAAAACGTAAAAATTGTTTGACTTTATTAACGACTCGTTATTTTTACGTATTTTTATTAGTGGATATCCAGAAAGGCAGTCGTAGCGAACATAGGTCTTGTTCGACTTATTCGTACGATACATCTTTATACCAGCTTACGCAAGAAAATCGGTAAACATCGAATTTCTGAGATTATTAAAAGTACAATCTCCGTTTCACTTTGTACTACTCGAACACGACACGATAGAAACTGCAGCTGCAAGTGGTACTCGGAATCGTTTATTTCCCGTACTTCGCGGTGCCGCGATCAAGAAGAAATCTTCGATCTTACAACCACCGTCGTATTTATTCGCGAAAGATCTCGCGTTCGAAAGTAGCGGCGGGAAAGGAGGCGGGTTTCGACGATGTAACTCGGTCCAGTCTCGTTCGTCTCACGAGGAAAAACGAGCATCGCGCATGAAACGATGTGCGAGCGTTCCCATCGAGAATTTTTACCAGCGTATCCGATTCCGCGCCATTACGCTTGCACCGCTTAAAGCCACGATGCAAAATCTCTTTTCTGGCAAGGACTTGCACCGTCCCTATCTATTCGAAAATGCAGCCTGGCTCAGATCCAACAGCGTCCTGCTCTTTCTCCTTTAGTCCTTTCCTCTTTGACGCCGCGTCTTCCGATGTCGTACATCCTGCCTTTTTGCACATTTCGCAGTCACCCCGCTCTGCCCACCCTCGCGAAACTTTTCCGCAGCGTACGGATCTACTTGTATTTTTTTACTTTGCTGCTCGTGCTCGTGATCAGCCTGCTACGAACTTCAAGCTACGAACGCAACAAAGTCTTGAATAGAAATGCTTTAAACAGCTAGAACTGGCAGTTTCGTCGTGACATATCGAATATAGCGGAGGTTTGATTAAACGGTGTCCGATTATTCACAGTGATTGGATATTAAAGTGGAATTAACGATAAATCAAAATGCGAAATCTAGAAGGAAGAAGAAATAGCAACGAAATTCTTAGAATTTCTTTCTATTATAACGACAATGTGAATTCAGTTGAATTCGATAATGCGAAATAACTATAAAAAGAAGTTACAAATGAAACGTTACGTTAATACAACCTTGGTACTTGATGGATTAACCGAGATTTTGGTTCATCCGTGTTTCATTGTCAGTTGTCGTCGGCGTAGAATTCATACGCGATACAATTCTTTTTCCACATAATTCTAAAGTATTCTGAACCGTTATTGTCGGGAATATAATATCGTCTCGGTGTATATAAATCATTCCTTGTTTGTTCTATTTCTGTGACAAGCTTGAAAAGCGTAGAACGAATACGAGATATCAACGAACGATATATTATTTCAATGAACGTTTGCCGATTTAGCCTAAGGCTCGATTATTCGCTAACTCCCGATTCATCTCAGCTACTTTGCTCGCAACGAAGCCGCTTAATCGAAATATCACCGTATTACGAAATGGCTACGATCGTAATTTAATTTTTCTTCGCAAATAACCTCGATCGATTTCCAATTTACCTCCAGCGGTAATACTGTACGTCGAACTCGGCTCATAACTCTCGTAAACATCGCAAAATGTACAAAAGCTACGTCAAACTCTTGTTTTTTCCGGATATCACGCGCTTGAAAACCCGTTTCGATTTTCATCCAAGAGCAAGCACACCGATCACCGCTTGCTAAAACGTTTGCCTACCCCCGATTCATCCGGTGCAGCTGAAAAACAAGATTTCAGCCCCGATCGGTAATAAATTGTCGCGTATATGACCGATACGGCGAAAGGAAGCACCGTGAGAGCTAGCTTTTCTTCCTTATGAAAATTTACCGTTGTGTACGCCTGAATTTATCGGGGGTTGGAATTTACAAGCTGCCGTGCGCGCGGCCGCCAGTTAGCCTTTCCAAACGATAAATTTCTTGGACCTTATCCAGCCACGTTCGTTCGTGTTTGTCTTACGTTTAAACTTTGCCCGTTGGAAACGGTAGGGGGGAGGGGGAGGTTAGTCACCAACCCTCGACTCCTCTTCTTCTCACAGAATTCGTCGCGCTTAATTAACCAGGAGTAAGTTTCGAAATTATAATACCGCTTTGATCATCGCCAGCTACGGTCGAAACTCGCGGCGTCGAAAGGTAAACTCTCTTCTAAAGTGTGCAAACGAACACTTCCTCGTGGAGTTTCTGCTAGATTTGCTCTCGCTCCTTCGTTTTCGCGCCCTTTTCCCCTCGTCGACGAAAACAAGGCGTAGCACGACCGAACAGCGTGCGGACAAAATACGAGCTCGTTAGATGCTCTCCCCACCAAATTACAGAGGCGAGAAAAAATAGCGACGTTTTTATGCGAATCGCGGTAAAACGGCCAGCTTAATTAAGAGAAGGTAACGCGAGCCAGAGACGTCGAGGGACACTAGAGATTTCAAAGAGAAACTGTCTTGTTGGTTCTTCTGTCTATTTGGTGTAACGTTGATAAGCGAGCGTTCGTCGATTCGGACCACTTTGACGATTAGGTAGCAACCGCAGCCATTTTCATCGGTAAGATAAACTCGGCTTCTCCTAGACCTTCTTAGCCTTTGTTAGGCGGTACACGCGGCCGGAAGAAGAGACAAGTCGCAAGGGCGTTCCGAGAGCGGCTAAAGAGCCAGGGGATAGGGTTCCAGTTAGGGGGAGAAACAGGGGATGGAAACACAGAGGTAAGCTTGAAAAAAAAGAAGAAAAAAAAAGAAAAAGAAGACGAAGAAGGATAGAGGGGAGAGAGAAAAAGCAAATGGAAAAGAAATTCCCATTACTTTGGGGGAGAGACGTCTAGTACCCTTCTTCTTCATCTTCCTGCCGGTCTTCGTCTTCCTATGTCTACTCCTTCGTCCTCTCCTTTCCGTTTCCTCCGCTTCCTCCTACCGGTCTGGTACGCGGACTCCGCGAGACGCGGGGACACGATGCACGCATGTGCCGGGGTCATTCTATCGATTTCTCTGGTTCGCGTGGCAGTCACGAGGAGGCGTAGCCGGAGTCGCGCTCCCGCTGCACCAGCACGCCACCCAAAACAGCCTCGCGTATCGTCGCAACCGGGTTGCCTTTTCAAGGTTAACCTACACGTATATGTATACGTACACACGACGAACACCACCGAAAGTGCCGGTTTCCTCGTCTTGAGTGTTCCTCCAACTCCGTGAATACCAACTTTTGCCCGTTTTTCACGCGCGCCTCCGTGATCGGTGAAAACGTTGTCGAACTGGTGATTTCCGACGAATTGGTGAAAAAGTCTTCCTACGCTCTTTCGTCTTTCCAGACTTCGTGACCGAGTGCGTTCCTTTTTTTTCTACGGTGAGTAACCAACCCTCTGTTTAGTTTCTTTTTATCGTTGAACTTTGTCATCGATTGTTTTCATAGTATAAGGATTAGCTGGTAGCTGGTTTCTTTCTTCTTGATGTCTAAACGTTCGGTCTTGCGGAAAACGTGCGCGACTTTCGATTGCCCGTTATTAAGCGTCTCCGTGTCGCGACGGACCGTTTGCGAGCCGACGCGACGGTCTCGATTAAAATTCAACGCGTTTCATTCTCTCGAGATTCTACCTCGCGGAATCATCGTTAGGATCGCAAATCGTTGGCGGAGTAAATCGTCGGTTACAACGATCGAGAGGCAATGAGCTACAACGAGGATTAAGCGACGGCTAATTAACGCGGTCGCGTCCGCAGACTAGAAGTCGCTCTCTTCGTGTTTCGTGGAATTCTACCGGCATTGCCCGGTGACCGTAACTTCGTGTAAATGGACAATCGATCAGGGATACCCGAGCGATATCACGCAAACGTAATAGCTCCCTCAACGCTTTGATACTTGGATATTCTGCAGACACTTCAGAGGGGAATGACCACCGATCCTTGTCCGTGATTTATAATCGTGGAAAGCAAAATGAGAAAATGTCAAAGGGCTCGCGTATCGTCGGATATACCGTTCATCGTGTATGAAAATTCATTCTAACATTATCGGATCGTTAGGGGCAGCGCAGTGTTTTAAAATAAATCTTGTTCCCGAATGTGTACGCGAAACGCATCGACCAATTTTACACAGCCGATTGATTCTTCTTCTTTCTTCCGTTCAACGAGCATCGATTCGATCCGATCATTTATTGAGCGTTCTCTAACCGAACGTCGATATACTTGGTTATTCCTCCGCTCCTAAACTTCACGTCTTATCGCGATACGTTCTTCGTTCGGAAAATTGACATTGGAACTATGAAATGGATTCTTCGACAGGAAACGGTAGTCACTAAATAGCAGAAAAATGCAGAAAAATACGCGATATTCGACGTACGCGTTATAATACAATTCAGTTATAACGTAATACTATAATTCCGTAAGCGAAACGGACCTCCACTTAGCTTCCAACTCTTCGATTAATACATTCGTGAAAATACGAATTTGCACAAATACCCACGATTCCATAAGCATGCGTAAGTCGAAATTACCGAAGGAAGTGAAGTTGGCGCGTCGATAAGTATCCGCATTGTGTGGCAGATAACTCTCGAGCGCCGTGAAAATCGCGGAGTAAAGAAAAAAGAAAGAGGAGGAAGAGGCACAATGCGAGTTGTCGTCGCGTGGAAACCGTTTGCCTAGAAGAAATCCGGTTAGCCACTCGACGTAGAGGCGCGAGTCGACAATACGCGGCTGTGTGCGCGTTTTCAGAGAGAATTTTTCTCTCCCCCAACGTTCCGACGCGATAAGCGCCGTTATCTTTTGTCGCGCAACGATAATCCAAAGAACCGTCGTTTCAGTTCTTTAGGCAGGTCGAGCTGCAGCAGCCAGCACAGCGATGAACTAAACGCCTGTGGCTATGTAACCAGGAGCGGAACCGAGGCCGAGTAATTCTCGAGCTTGTTACGAGGAGCGCACATCGTCGTGGATACAGAATAAAGAGAGAGTTAGGCCGTTTTCCCCTCTGTCTACTTTTTCTCGCTTCCACCCCTTCTCGTGTCGTACACTCTCTCTCTCTCTCTCTCTCTCGTTTTTCTTCCTTCTTTTTTTTACGTCAGCCCCTCGCCCCCTCTCTATTGCTCTAAGCGTGTACCCGCTTGTGCTCGCGCGTGTTTCTCCTTTTTCCTCCTTTTGCACTCTCTGTCTACGCCTATCGCTTCGGCTCTGTCCCACCGCGTAGCGTTAGGTAATTCGAAAGCAATTGGAATTGACGTGCACCGGCAGAGGAAAGTAATTACGGGGTGAACGCGAGGCACAAACTCCCAACCACGCCGGATCGTGTGCACCTACCTGGCCGTCGTGCTTCTACTACGCACAGGGAGTGCACGCGCAACCTGCTCACACGTGTACACGATACCTCTGTGTAAGTGCGTGCGTATACCACGGCTTCGCGGTTAGATTGATTAAAATTTACTATGCAAATTAGATTGCGCCTCGCGGTGCGGTGGAAGGCACGCGCGTACGAGGAACCTCGCCGGCTGAAAAGATGAATCGTTATCATTAGCATTTTCACCATTGACGTTGGCTTCGCCACACCGGTGTTATCGTGTCAACGCTAAGCCATCGAATATCCCTGGTTTCTGGCTGGTTCCTGGCTGATTTCAGGCTGCTCCCAGGCTGGCCGAGTCGATACGCCTGCGAACCGTGTATCCTATCTCCCCTGTACAGTGTGTGCCTTGTAGTTCTCCGCGTCTACCGTGCTATGAATATTCCATTAATATCACAGGAAAATTTCAATAAAAAGATTGTTAAAGGGACATTTACCTCTCGCCTTTAGTATCCTTCGAGCTTCTTCCTCCCAGTTTTCCTCCTCTTTTCGCAGGGAGTGGCTTTCAAAGACATTCCTCCAGCGATGGCACATAACCAACGAAGAAATTCGTCTTTCCGCTAGATCGGTCGGAAGCGGCGCGATTCGCGACAGGGCGAAGGGAAAGAGCACGAAGGGTGAGTTTCACCCCCGAGGCATGTACACGCGCGTGGTAGGCGAATTGATCGCGTTGGGGTAGAATCATCCATCACCGAGTGACAGTCCCGAGCTAAACCTCCCCCCTCCCTCCCTCCCACCTCCATGGAAAGGTGCCCCTCTTCCTTTCCGACAAGAGGAATGGACAGAGGTGGCAGTGGAGAAGGGGGCGAGAACGGAAAGGGGAGGTGTGCCAGAGAGGGAAAACGGTGGCGCCCTCGAACGACGGGCGACGAACCAAACAACCCCCTCAACAATGCCCAACAGATCCCACGGGACGGTGTATTCTCTCTCTGTGTTTTCTCTTTTTCTTTCTCATCCAACCCTCGCCGTCCTCCCGTCTCGGTTTATTCTCGTTGCCGCTTCCACCGTACGACGGCTGCTGACGTTTGCCTCTCGCGAAAATCGAAACGCTTAATTGCATGATCGCCTCGTTTAAAGTGGCCTTTCCACTTGTTCCAACCAGAAACCAACCACGGGAGGGAGATCATCGAGTGTGTATTTAAACGAGTATTACGATTATATGATTTAGAAGCGCGTTTTATGTAGAAGAATCGAGAAAAGCCGAGTAACGATGTTAATAGAAGTTGATACGGCACTCGAATTCGAATTACGTTTGACAGACCCTCGACTATGAATCGAGTCATCCAGGTGCAAAACCGTATTCGAATCGAGAGAGACTCGCCTTTGTTCGGTATCGGGGATCCCAACAAATATTTTGCACCATCATACTGCTATATCATATCTCCCTTTGATACATTATATCGTGGTCAAGGCACCCCTATTCGTCCCCTTACTCGAAAATTCTACCCACCGTTGTATGTTCGTTACTTCGTACCGTCTCTTTCTTACTATACCGCGTTGCTCTCCAACTTCCACAAAGCTACTGTTTCCGACCAACTATCGTATCGACTATACGTCATACAACATACTTTCAATGAAATTTGTTCAGCGAAAATTGTTCTTCCACACCTTTCCACCCAAAACCTGTTATATACACTCGACCGGGTGTGGCCATAGTAGTCTATTCAATTCTCGAAAACAGAAAATTCGACGGACTTGAACCGTACCGATCATTAGGTAATGAAAACGAACAACCGGAGGCGAATTCGTTTGCTCGAGACCTGGCGTGCAGTTGCTCTATCGGCGACGGATGGTGCATTACCCGTTCCGGGGTAGATGCACCACCATCCCCTCCTTCGTCGAGCTCGTTTCCCGGCATTGATGTGCTTCCTCGGTAGCGCGACGGCAATTTTCTTGATCACGCGACACAAAGGGCGGAAATCAATAATACGACGCGGGAGGAAATACGTCCTAAATTGGAATACAAGCCGGACTACGTGTCGCGTTATTCGTCCTCCGAGGCAATTCCAGTTCGTGCTACTGATTCACCGTTGAACGCGTCGATTTCGATGATTCAACGTCGCAAATGTATTTTCATGAAACTTCGAACTTTTGCCATTCTTCGAAAGATATTCGTAACAATTGAAACACAGCGAAATTCCTTTGCCCGTGATCTTGATATTCGTAGTTCCACGTATCAATGGTTTAGTCGTCGTACTAAGAAATTAACCATCGCGGTTCCATAATCTTCGATACTGTCAACGCTCCAATATACGATGTATGTATTATACGATTATAACGTTGAAGATCCAAAGATGCGCGGGATACAAGCGTAAATACGATACGTGTTGTAAAAATATATGAAATGAACGCGACGAAAGAAAATTTAGAGCAGTTTTAGAAGAATTATTAAGGAGATTTCCAATTTTTCTCCAACAGAATTTAAGAAAAAAATTCCTCTGATATAGTATACGTATATAATATCTTGCGAAGAAAGAAACGAGTATTTGAAAAATACGAATATTGCCAACAGTAAAGAAGGGTGGGAATAAGAAAAGGAAATGATACCTTGAAAGGGACCGGATATCTAGCTGTGTATTATTGTAAATGGAGGAAGAGAACTCGCGTTTGTCGCGAAACGCTGGTATCAGGAACTCGTGTGATTTTCACTAGAGAAACAGCGATTCTCCCTCTCTCTCTCTCTCTCTCTCTCTCTCTCTTTCTCTTTCTCTCTCTGGGAGCTAGTGGTCGTTTTGTTGCAAGAAAACGAATACAACGCGAGTAACAGAGGGCTCCGTCCAAGAGAAGTTGAACTGCATGCACAATGTGTTCGCGGGAGAGCATTGTGCGAGGTGCAAGAGCCGATAACAGGACACAAAAGGAAACGTGGCCTAGATCAGAACGAGCGGCATGTACACACAGGTCTACCTTATTCATCCCTGGGCAAACTCTACGGAGCCCGGAACGAGAGTTTAATACACGAGGTGAGGAAGCATTATGATCATGTAATGGGCCAATATTTGGATACGTACGATGGAACATTGCCGCTGTTCACACTCCGCTTCCCTTGCGGCTGTTCCATTGATTCGGTCGTAATTCAAGGGTCCAACCGCTTTGTGTTCGTCGTCTTATCAAACTGATTGAAGAATATTTGCCGCGGCATAGAATTAAGAGATTAAGGGATTTTGTCATTTTTGGATATTTATCCTCGATCAAGGAATTACATCCTCGAAATATATTCATCGGAATAATTCGTAATATTATTTCTACATATCCATTAATTTACGACTTTCTACAGATTTTTATTTTCGCGACAGGATGTTGCGCATTTTGTCTTTGATCGATGGTTCAATTATCTGCATCAAATTCAAAGAACATATAAACTTTATAACATTTTTAAAAGAGAATATATTTTCGCTTTCTTACCTTGCTTTTTCTTCTGAAAGCATCGTCGAGAAAAATCAACTTAGTAGGACGAGAATGGAACCTTCTTGCAAAATAACCCCAGGCTATTTTTCTTCGCAAGGTTAGAATAGTTCAAATATAGATGCAATTCAACTTCCACGAATCAAGCAAGCGAATGAACGAAATCTCCTAGTTTCTTTATCGTTTGAAAAACTGTACGATCCTAGGAGGTGATAAATGAAGTCACTGATATTGGAAGAGGAACGTACTTGATATTTGAATCGGTTGTTTGAAGAATGGATCAGAATTTCGTGCAGGCGTGGCAACATTCTGATCTTTTAACGTAGCAGAACTGTTAGAGCTCGCGCAGAAATGCAGAAGTGCGCAATGCAGAAGGAAAGCAATCTCTGTAACGCTTGCAATATCGCGCCCAACTTCGATGCACTCGGATCAAACTACGAAGCAACGTTAGTTGCAGAAATGGGACGATTTCGCGAGTATGTGGAGAATGCTTGCAAGAGTAATCGTATACAAAGCCAGATATATTCGGGAATAAGATCGATGTTGTCGCGATCGTTAGGGCAGTGTCACGTATGCTAGATTCAAGTTAGGGATTTGTTTAAGCTCCCTCGGAGTTTGCTTTGCCAAGTATGTTTGCGGAGATGTCAAATTATTTCTCCCTTATCCAGGCATTCTTCCCTCTAAATATAATAAATTATAGAGGAACGAGCAAAGAGTTTTAAACTTGTATGTTCAATTTGTACGTCGTACGCGTATCTCAAACTAATTAATCAAGCGACGGACACTTAGGATTTTGTTCAAAATCTAGGATCATTTTCTCTATCATATATGCCTATATCAATTACACCTGTAATTATTACATTGACAGTCTGTATTAAACGTTTCTTTCATAAAGTTCCGATTTTATGTCGTCGTGCATTTTTCTTTTTTCGATTCTTTTGTTCCAGCAACTGAAACACAAATACTCCGATTACCGACAGACTTTACAATTTCGCTACTCCGTTACGACATCACAATCGCTAACAGTTCATGGTACCATACACTGAAACTATACGTATAACGGATCGAACCATCAATTTGTCGAGGAGAAGCGAAGGAATACCGACGCTTCGTCAGCGTATCGCAGCGAAACGTCATTTGGTTGCGTTCGTAGGCGGCGTGTAGAGTGCTTTAGGTGTCTAGAGTCTAGAGTGTCTTGCAGCACCGATTCACCGGTTGTTCAGTCTCACCCGTTCAAGGATCCATAGAGCGTGTGCTCGCCGGCTGTCGTTACCAAGTCCTCGGCCTGGATGTGTAAAGAGGTCTGTAGCTTCAGTCCTCGCTTGCTCTGTTCAAACGTATCGATGGCACATTCGCCAACAACGTGTCTATCGAGATTCATCGCGTTCAACTTGAAGCGATCCGGCAAAATTCCAACCAAGCAAACAACGCTTGTATTTCGTGCGGTGCGCTTGTATCGCATCTTATCGATTTATAGGGTGTATGAAAGCACCCGTTAGGCAGAATATCTGTTCGTAACGAGGATACTTTTCATCAGAAGGAAACTGTGGTTTATAAAGGTATGGCGATTGCCGATGACGCGTTCAGCAGACGTCTTTCGAACGTGACAGTCACACGGAAAGATTACTTGGACGATCAAGACATTCTTAATTAAGTTGTCTACCTTGTAATCGTATATAATACATCATATATCATATAATACAAATATTAAGAGTTTCTATGATATTTCCAGGTTACGAACAATTATTATTTTTTCGCGTAAATAAATAGAGTTAACTATCGTTAAATTACTTTCAATAGACTAGACGATAAATTTAGTCGCGATAGCGTCGTACGGAGGATATATCATATCCTTGGCATCAAAGAGCGAGCAACAGTAGCCAGTTGTACACCACGAAGAATCAAAAAACGAGTCACGGCAAGCCATTCATCGTCATCATTGTCAGCAACTTTTCTTGGTTTTAGCCTCGCAACATTTGCAACGTGACGAGAAGTCGTGGAGATCTTTGCTCGATCGTATCTTCTTCCCTTCGTTTTTATTTCCTTCCGTTTTTATCGCTTTTCTCAAATCTTATAAAGACGTTCGATCGTAAAGTAGCTTCCTGCCAAAAAGTAGACATTACGCGGTTCTTTCGTTACTATATCAATGTTTCATAGTTTTGACAATCTGTGCAAAGTTCAAAATTGGATATTAGCCGATGTTTAGGTGGCTCAAACGAGCTCGGCTTACTCATCTATTGTCGTAAACGCGATTCGAGAGGCAGTTTGACCATAACACGACACGGTTCGTAAACGAAGGAAAGCTGCGTGCCTTCTTTTGTCGTTGCTTCTCCGGTTCGTCCCTGCTTGGAAATGCGAGAAGCTTGCAAGCTACCCTCAAACGCGCCACGGGTGGCGTGGTTAATTCGGTATATTCTAACCAGGGCCACCAGGAATCTCGAAGATGTGCTGTAATCGTCCGCAACAACCCCGGAACCGACGCGACAAGTGGCTGCGGGTGTGAGTTTTACGAGCGTTTAACGGCCGATTTATCGGTCGTTGAAACGAAAAGAGAGACAGGGCCTAGACACGGAACTGTCTATTGTCTGTCGCATGGCGTTCTCGCCCGTTTGCTTTTCCTTCGAATAGGACGAGCCACGTGACACGGACAGTAGCTAGAAACGTTCGATCCACGGGACGATTTATCGCTTCCGATTTTCAAGTGGACACCGGAGCCCGTTATTCATTCGTCACGCGTCTGCTTGTTTCCCCGAAGGTGCACAGTGCACAGTGCACAGTCTCCGCAGGCGACAAGGATATTTTCTTATTGGCGTCTCGTGCGAGTCTCGCAGAAGGGAGGTCAACATCCGCCTCATACGTTCCCTGGGATTCCTATCGATCTTAGTCATCTTCTACGATAGAGCTCTGTAAAAATATCAGAGAGAGAGAGAGAGAGAGACAAAGAAATCGATAGAGTTTCATCACGTTTCATTTTACAGCGTCGTTCGAGTTAGATGAGGCGAAGCTGGGTTCGAGGAATATGCAATTGTTCTACCACGAGAACTTATTGTTTAGTCGACTCGAAATGATATTTCAATTTTTTAAATCTTCGTTGGCACGCTACTCTGCTTCGAGTCAGGTACTCGAATTTAAAGGCCTCCGTTTCTTGTGTTTCACTTCATGCTTTCAAAATTGTCCATTCCTTTCTTATGTTGTTTTGTCTTTTTTTAAGAATTTAATTTCTCCAAAAAATTTCTTTCTTCATCACGGACATTTTAACAAGCGTTATTTCGAGGCTATTCCAAGTATCTCAAGTTAATTAATTCCACTTGTACAAATATAAATTTGAAATCAAATAACTAATTCACCAGTTTGAATAATATTTATCTCGTGATATTATCCGTTCATCGTATCCTTGATTTTGATCAAGTAGGAAGATAAGTTTCTCACGATCTTCCGACTACGGCATATGGAAAATATCTTAGATCACGTGTACCGATAGAAAATTCCTGTCTATTCGATCCATTAAAATATACGACGCTACTTAAACCTCGCTTATTTTTCGAATCACCCATTAAGAAACATGGTTTATTAAAATTCCAAGATTCCTTGAACCTCTGGTATCCGCGTTTTAAATTATCTCGACGTCGCTACAAGAACTTCATTCTCCATTGCTCGTAGTCAGAAATCAAGCAGAACACGGCAAAATCCATCGCGTGTACGTCGGTCGGAGACTGGCGAAATGGATCGGGAAGAATTTGAAATTTCATTCGGTTGAGTCGAGTGCGTCTGTGCAATACTATCATGGTACATCGCATGGTACACGGAAATACTTCCGACTATGTTGACGAATGACGAATTATCGGTAGATCCGTGTGTTAGGATAAATTTTGTTGGGATACAACGAAATAAATTCGGTGAAAATTGAGGTGCCACCCATTATGGACAATATCATGTACAGCTAGTAGATATTTGTCCAATATATCAAGTCCATAATTAAATTAATTAGTACGAATAAAAAACGTGAATTTATACGTGTCTGTTCAACGTTGAGATGTTAAAAGGATTAAAATATCTGTTCTTAATGACGCTCCAAAAATTTCTATAGATTTTACAAACTGTCAGCTATTTAACAGAGACAAACGTGGAACTTGAGCGACGCAGGTATATTTCTTGCATCAGTTTAAATCCAGCGCTGCATTTGATCTCGATCGTAGCAATTAAGAGATAAAGAATTAACGATAGTGAAACGTTTCTTAATTGCAACTCTGGCGCTGAATTGTTTAATATGCAGACAATTAAAAATCGAATAAATTGCAATGAGTAATGGAGAACGTGGTGGATGTAGCGCATTTTCACGAATTCTCCGTGGATAATCGGTGGCTAGGACGATATGATATGTGAATTAAGACGCAATCACCATGGAAGTCGTAAAACAGCGTGTCAAGTGGTAATTTTATAATATTCTAACGGGACGTGGGAGAGCAAACGTGTCGATGTTTACCGTGACGACGAAAGGCGACACTACCGTTAAAAACACGTTGCGCCTCCTAATGGTTACTGAAACTCCGACCCCTTTTCGCCGCCACTAGAACGTCCAGCAATTTCTTATAATGACCTCTGCAAATTGAAATCCTGTAAAATCGGATTTTCACCGTCGACCAAAACGAACGTCGAGAGTTATTAATCTTTTCGTTCTGCCGAGTTCTTACGTGATTATCGACCAGTTATTGCGTAGTTACTCGTTGTATGCTATGGCCAACGTTTCTGGAAAAATAGTCGTTTGAATGGATTTTCAGCAGGACGTTAACGAGACTCTTTTTCGGTACCTTTTATCACTCATCTTTCGCGTTAGGTGTTTAGAAGTGAATGGAAAATCGTTTAGCGAAGTTCGGCAGATAGTTGGTATCTACGGTATTTTGAAGATGCCTAGCGTTTGTTGACTTTTGTTATCCTTTTCAAATTACTACAAATGAAAATTACAGGAAAAGACATGGGTACGCTTTTGTTGATTTTTTTATTTCAACGTCACTTTACAACGAAAAGGAGTATGTTAACGTAGAAATAGAAAGAGCCGCTATTGGATGATTTTTAATTTATTAAATTACAATATTGTCCATACGTGAAAGTAAAGCTTTCTTATCTATTTTATGATCGTGTCGTAAATCTTGCGTTTTATTTGTATCTTTTGTGGTTCGTTTAATGTGAAAAGATCTCATAGTCGAATGACGCTATAAAGGGATTAATTATTAAATCGTCATTTCACATGCAAACGAATGGTAATTACTTGTGAACAAATACTGCCGGATGCTAATTACAGACGATTGTTTGCCGTATCCCGAAATACGCTGCGAGCCTGGTGATTTCGAGCTTAGTAATGCACATACATTAAAGAAACCGTTTGTGTACCCTCGTGTGGAATTACAATCACTGCTGCATTAGTAATGCGTCCAATTTTTGTTTCAACGTATATACCATCTAATCATGTTCTCCCTTACAGATAATCAATCAAAAATTGCACCTAATAATTTCTGTGTTCGTTATCGTAAAAGATACGTTATATCGTTCCAAGTGATAGAAACGTACTGTGGCAGAGGATAAACTCGATTAACGACGATTTAGTGAATATTATCGTAACATAATTAACCGTGAAACGCTAAAGGGATGACATATTTATTGATCTAAATACGTGGTTTACATCGGTATAACTTTCAGCCCCTCGATTAAAAAGCGGCTGTATATTTTTGGCTAGTGGCACGATATTCGTAAACCGAGCGTTTCACAATAACGGAGCGACTGTGACAAAACGCTAACTCCTTCTCCCCGATTTGCTCGAAAGAAAAATAGAAATTCCTGCCCACTACGAGCGACCAGCCCACGCAAAATGTGAAACGATCCACGTGAGTTCAGCATCCGACAAGAATCTCACGGCGCGGCATTGTCAGACGCTCGTAATCGACAATGAGCTTCGAAGGGTCGTAAAATTGCTTCTATGTGTCAGTGGATCAACAGCGCCGAGGCTGGGCCTGCGTTGACAACGGAGGATGACGTAAACGCGCGTTGATATGTCGCGTAATAGCCGATCAGATAATTTTCATCGCTTCCATCGAACTTGTCAAGTCGGTTGTCCAGGCTGCGCGTGGGACAGGCGTGCACGGTGGGTCGGTGGGTCGGCCATTGATATGAAGACGTAATTGGACCGGTTGACAGTTTCCGAGCATTCATTTGACGTGTGACATGATTCAGAAGCGTTCAGCCGTTGTCACTTCTTCAATTGCCTCCTCCGTCGCAGACAATCATCGTCCTGCGCGGCCTCGCGAGAATCGCGTCGCAACCAGGCCTCCTCTCTGTCCCGGCCATCGCGATTTCCTTTCTTATCTGTTCAGTATGATGCGTGTAACCGGACTCTGACCAAGCCGCATGCGAATGCACCGGCCTCTCCAAGCGGAAACTCCACAGATAGCCGTTCGTTTTGATGGACAGTCATTAGACATGGTTGCAATTATGTACGCAGAGATGGCCAGCAACGTCTGCTTTGAAATGGGAATTTCTCCAGTTATGTTGCGGCTACCGTGTTTATGGTATCGCGTGATAATTTGCATTTTCCAGTTTTATTTAGCCGCGCGATCACGGAAATCCGTATTTTTCGTGTTATAGAGTCGCAACTATATTCGTGGTACAATACGAAATTTTATTTAACTTTGCAATTAATCGAAGATGAAATTTTTCAAATCGTACACCGGCAACGTTGATCGTGAAAACCTTTCTTTATCTTCATTCACGCTTGCAACGTTCTACAGTTTGACAAGTACGCTTCTATTACCACGTAACGTGATAATTTGCAATTTAGGATTTTAGATACCTTTCAATTATCGAAGCGCGAATTTCTTGTACCACGAATTGATAATATACGCGTATTCCTCTGCTGGGTATCGATCATTTTCTAACGCTATCGGTCGTAAGCGAAGACCTGCTGGCATAATCTTACATCTAGAGGAAATATACTTTGCTATTTCGCGATATACCTGATATAGGTGCGCCAAGTAGAGACAAATAAATATAGGAAGCGTTATGCTAAATTTCCCTAACTATTAAAACTTCATTAGTACAAAGCGATGTATCTTTATTATACTTTGAAAAATGTCAGATATTTCCGTTCGAGCTTCTAGTAACTTTATATTGATTCACTTTACAGGTCGTTTTACGTTCATCGAAGGCTCGCTATTTGGTTTCTTTACGAACGTAAAGGATGTGATCTTATATCAGTAGATAAATCTCGTATAACGATAATTCTAACGTAACGATTTTATCGCGATAATAACAATATTTGACGATCGGTTTACCATAGCCTGCAATCGGTTTATGTCGGATATAAAACTGTAGCATACGCTTTACGATCACGTATGCGTCTTTTAAATGCAAATATTTGCCGTTATCGCTTTTCGTTCCACTACGACACGCATAACTAAAAGCGAATTACAAGGCAAGTAAAACATCGTTCTTACATCGAATATTCAAAAACGAGCAATTTCCTCTACAAAGTCGTATTAAAATGTTGAACAAATCACTGGCTCGAGACTTCTAATCAATTAATAATTCTCGGTTCGTCATGGAAACAAGATAGAGCTTGGTGTTTGTAACCGGATTGAATCGTTCGCGAAGGAACTGGCCACCGGTAACACGCGATCTACGAGGCAAAGCGAAAGAGTATTCTGGCATAATATCCCTCCCTGAAGCAGAACCCTTAATAACATGGTTGCGGTACAAGTCGGATCCAAGGGCAAGATACGAGAAGGTAAAAAGTTAATCGTAGCAAAGAAGAGAATCGAACCAGCTCGTACAGCAACGAAAACGAGATAGACGGAGAAAGAGAAAGCTTCCGTCGAGACAGTGATTATGTTAATCGTTACGCCAGGTTCCAGGTATTGATAACGGTATATTGCGACGGCAGCTTGAGATCCGTGCACCTTGCAGCAGATTATACCTGGCTAACTCGATGGTAAATAGAAACCTTACGCGATAACGAGCGCCGCGTTTCGTCTCGGAGGTTTCATCAGGTGAATTATCAACGCGGCTTGGTATTCGGTGAGGCCTGGACGTCCGTTCGTCTCTCTTCCACGATGTCGTGGAACCTGTTTATCGAAGCGTTTAGTTGGAAGCGGTAATTCTTGCCGAGTATTAATTGTAATTATACCCCCGGCGCTAATTGCACGTTATTAGATAGCGGAGTGGCTGGCAAACAAACGCCACGTTGGTTGTCTGTTCGTCCTCGTCCCTGTCTGCCGCCTGGTTTGACATGTTAACTCAAGACATCAGGCTCGTTGCACGAACCAGTCCACGTTCACTCGACTTCGCGCGGTATTTCTTCAACCGTTTAGTAGAGTACCATGGTAATTTAATGTTTGACCAGGCTGGTTACAACATTCCATTAGAGCGAATTAGTTGGGTTGTAAATTACATTTTCCCAAGTGTATGGATTTCTTTTATAAACTGATAATCCTATTTTTAGATAAGAGAGAGTTTGAAGTACACGAACGAGTTCGACGTTGACGAATCTTTTTCTCTCTTTCTTCTTTTCTTTTTTTTTTTTTTTTTAATAAGAAAAGGATCGAACCGTCCGATCGTGATACACGTTTCTTGATCATTTTTAGGGGACTGACCTCTGTTTCCTCTTCGTTCTTTATATCTCGGAAGGAGGCGTTAAACACAGTGCAGATGTTCGACAGAGTATTCTACGTTTTCGCGTAAATGCGCTTGTGCGCGCGAATGTCATTGCATTCCAATAAATTCGGACGATACTCTGCGAGTAAACAAATTCTCTTACAAACGAGGAAATAAAACCTTCAAATTTTCTCTACGACCAAAACAATTTCTTTCGCGATACCTGGTGTCCCTTACAGACTTTTTCCAACATTTCCGATCGAGGTATTCGATTCCATCGAACAAGTCCGCGCATCTGCAACCAAATCTTTCATCGGTTCCAGTTCGTGGTAACGCCGTTGGGAAGCATCAGAATTTTTATATTTCAAATATATATTCACGAGCAGTGCGTGGACCAACGAAGGGTCGTACCTTATCAGCTCGGACGGGTCATTCGAGCGAGAGAACATCGAAATATTGCGCATCGAGTCGTGCACGAGACCGAACCACGCCATCGGCGTAGAATATAACGAGTCTCCCGTCGACCGCCCCGTGGAAATTACATTTTCGTTTTGAAATTCAATGGCGTTTCGAGTTTACCGATATGGCTCTCTCTCGACACGTCAACGATACGTATCGCGTAATTGCGCTCTGCTCGTATCCGTTTTCGCTAAAACCAACTGTTATTGGATTTTTCGATTGATTCCAGGCTGGTTGTCCGCTGGATACCTCGCGGATAACTCGTGTAATTTCGTCGATTTCAGTTACCATAATCAACGATCTATCTATCACGCGATTTCACTTTACACAGGATTAAGTTGTTACGCAGAACAGCCATATACAATAACGTTGAATTATTTTCATATACGTGATTCTTAGCTAAAAAATTAAACAACTAGGACGAGCTACACGTCGAAGATAGTCTGATTATTATTAAATTATTCATATTATTCGAAATATCTTTATCTGATATTCGCAAATTGCAATTTGATTATTTTACGCGCAACATCGATTATCAATTATTAACATATTCTGCCGTTAGCAAATTAACACAGGGAATAATGACGATATGAAAATATAAAATACGTAACACCGATAAATAAACGAAGCAAGGATTCGCGTAGGGGACGAAACGTTAAGGTTATTAATACCAGTCTTCGCTGCACAAGGAGACGAACACACGATCGAGGAGCAGCCTCGAAAAAGAAGATCACGAGAGGTAACTCGATTACAGAACCTCGAGTATCCTTTATATTTCACTAGCGTATTTTCTTTTTCCTTCGCCGAAGTGCGCTTGCGACGGGTTAATTTTCTCCCGCCTCTTTATAACGTTCATCGCTCGTGTTTCATCCTCGATTCTCGTTCTTTTCTCTACATGGAACGCACGATGAAAAATACAAGACGCGAATATCGATAACAATACGCTATTAGCAGTTATGCTTGATCAAGGTTTGCTCATTTCCATTGTGAAATAAAGAGAGAAAATTGAGATCTTTATGAATTCAATCATTAATGTTGGAGATTCTACGTAGAAATTTTTTATTATTTGAAAAACGGTTAATTACTATAACGATTTGTCCATAGGTATATTCGTGCTTCTTCGACAGATAGTCGACAATTTTACCGTTAAACATTTACACCGTTATCTTATCTGTGTCCCCAATGGCGCCAAATTCATCAAACCACAACCAAATTAGCAACCCCGAAATTCCACCCCGACTAAACCTAGTCATCTAAAATGACATTCACGGCGTAAAGATTCAGATACGTGAAGATAATATTGGCGCAGATGTTAGGTTGCGTTTGAGCACCGCTGTAAATCAGCATGACAAAGAATATGGAAGGAACAGTGTAGCAGCGGCCTCGGAGGCCTCGGTGTACGCTGCAGCTCTCGGTACGAGCAAAAGGGTGGTGTGTGGCCAGAGAAATCTGTCACCCGGATGTCAATCAATATTTCGAGGGGTTCCAGTAGGCCGCCCCCTAACCCCCTTTCCTGGCTTTCCCTTATTCGAAACCCTCTGCCGTGTGCTGTGTACTCTGGTCTCTCGACGCGTCGTGTGCCGCCTAGATCGACGAACCGAATTCGTCCTGGCGCTCGTGTTTCGCAAGCCCCTCCGCGGTGATTAATTTCCACTAGGAAATTAATCAGATGGAAAGAATTTGCCGTGCGTGGACGCGACGTGCGATGATCCGCGCCAACAGATGGGAAGACAACGGGCGGATTAAAGCGCGGCGATGCTCGCCTCCTTAATTTACGACGCTCACGTCCGTTATTAGGGCCGTTTCATAAATCACGACAGGTCGCCGTTGCTGGAATATCGGGTTAACGCTAGTTCATCCGTTATTTACGATCATCGCTTCTCCGCGTCCAATGTAATTCGGTTTATCTTGTTTCTGGCGTGATCGACCGCGAGAAAGGGGTTGATTCTTCCGTAACGAGAACGCGACTCATCACCGTCCATTCACGTAGCTTGTTATCTTACTCTTCGTACCGTAAACTTCTTCCCCCTGTACAACGACCAAGAAGAACGTTCCCTATATTCGAGACGAAGAACTCGTACGTCTCCTTCGTCGCCCAATTTGTCTTGCTGAAAGAGCGGTTTCAGTCGCAACGAGCTATCATCTCCTGGTAAACCAACTACCCTCCGACTGGCCCCTCGAGGAACCTCTTTAAACGATCGACCAGCGTACGAACGAGCGAACGCTGGTCTATCGATCAACCGGTGCGTCGAACGCTCTCGAGGCGAGCGTGCAACGAATAATTACGACACAGATGTTACGGGCGTTTCGAGCAAAGCGGAGAAAGCGACGCTAGAAGAAAGGGGGTTGGGTCTTGAACGCAGTCGGTAATTTTCAAATTATATATATATATATACATACATATACAGAGACACACAGAGAGTGGGACTCTATGCTCGACACTACTGCACCACCCGTCGACGCCATCCCGCCCCCACCCTTCCTCTCTCTCTCTCTCTCTCTCTCTCTCTCTCGCGCTACTTCAACATCGTCATAACCGTTAACGTTATCTACAGAGAATATTGCGAGCCAGTGGAAGGGGGCCGGGATGAGCTGTTCCGCCGCCATAGGGAGGAACACGCAGCCCGCGTACATCGTGCATGTCCCTCAAAATAGAGTTACAAACTGTAACTACGTTTCGGTGCATTACTGCCGCGTTGGGTGCACGCGGGGGTTGGACCCGATGCCTCCGTCGGAATTCGCGGGGGCGCTCACCATGCGAATCGATCGCGGTTACCATGCTTTTCACCCGAAAGGGGGGTTGCGGCGGCCGTACGCGCTAACCTCGAAAGAGAGAGAGAGAGAGAGAGAGAGAGAGAGAGAGAGAGAGAGAGCCCTAGGCTTCGGCAGATCGTCGCTTCATGAGCCACTTTAAAATTTAAATGGACCTTTTGCCGCGATTCCTGGCACAACAGTGTGCGTATATTACCTAGCCGTCCCTTTGCCACCGGCGTCACGGCCAAGAAAGACAATATGCGCCGACCCCCGATGAAAGTACAAAGTTACGAATCCGGATCGGCTCCGTTCCTCGTTAGTTTCGAATTTATGCAATATTCATCTTGGATTTCCTCTCCTCCCCGTCCCCGTTTCCTTCGTCAGCTTGCGCGCCGCGTTTAAATTGATCGTATTAATGTCTCTGTTGAATCGCGAGACCAGAGCGGAGGCACGAATAATTCGCTTGGAGAAAGCGGATCTTATATTCAACCGGAGCTCTCTTGTCGGGGTTAATTTCCTCCGATCTCGTATTTTAGTTTTGTGCGCTATTATATAGTTATTTGTGTCTTTTTGTTATCTTATTCGAGCTGCGACTTTGTAAAAGTGAGCGAATCAACCGAGTCGGTTCAATTTACTCTTGGCCATTTGTTTCGAGTCGAATCATTGTTTAAATACGTGTCAACGCAAAAAATTTAAGATTTTTACATAGAAGATATAACGTATTCGTGGAAAGCGGAATGAAGTTTAAATATCGAAATTAGTTCCGATTGCAAAGATCGAATTTACGTCTGAGAAACAGACATAACCCTGAAAACACGCTATGATAAATATAATGAGGAAACGCTGTAACTAAATTCACTCCATTAAACGCGGACATTCTTGACAAATTAAAAGTAAACAGGATTGGGCTGGAAAGGCTATTATACGTCGTAAGCAGATTCTAGCTGTGTATCTGCCGATCAGCGATCTCTCCTTCAGCGGACCCATCCTTCCGCCCCACTTTTCAGGAAGGACCACGCTCGTAGTTTGGGTTACCATTCTCTCGTGTAAGAGGATTAAGATATTACTCGAGCGTGGCGGCGTGCAAGCGTCATGAAAACACGGGCTTTAACACGCTTTATTCGCTTCGTGAAAATTCACGTCTGAAAGTGCAACCCCTATCGTGGCTCCCTCTCGTGTCTGAGGGTTTACGCCGCGCGGAAAAGAGGGTTGGCGAGCATAAAATCGCTCGTGTACACGCGCGTGCATACACCTACTTGCGTCCGCGCTCTTCTTTCAATCCCCGACTTCTCGAAACGGATTTCCTACTCTTCCACGCGCCACCGTGCATTTATTGGAAATGTTTCTAACGATTTTAGTTAGATTTCCGAGATTCCAGGACGAACCAGGGGAAAACGCTTTCGCGAGATGAGGATTAAAATTTCCTCTCTATCTTATAGAGCTTTCAGTTTTACGTCTATATCTGTCGATATGGTTAATGTATTTAATAGCTCTTTCATCGTTGTTGTAAACGAAGAAACATCTCCGATACTTGAAAGATTTTACCGAAGGTACTCGTTTGAAACATTTTAGCCGCAATTCACCGAATTAAATTGCCATTGAAATGCTATAACGAAAATTAATTAGGAGATCGTACTTGGATCTTGACCAAAATTAACGCTAATTTTATCAAAAATATTAAAAAAAAAGTGTCTCTGTAATTGCAAAAGGAAGAAGATGCAGGCCTATTGCGTAATTGGACGTTCAATGAGGATCAAACGGAAATTCGTTCTACGAACAAGCCAATTACCATCACACTGGACAAAGCGTAAATTGCAAGTCCTAAAACTCTGCGTTCGATTTATTTTTCACATTCGTAAGATCCGAAGAAAAACGATCTCTTAAATATAATTCCTTATAAGCAACCAAAACCACGATATCTTAGATACACGAGAACGGAATGTTGCATTGAAAGTGGAAACGAGCGGGTCGTGTTGCGTTTCGTTTATCTATCGTCGCTCTTCCTGCGAATGCATTAAATTCTCACACTGATACGCGTCTCGGTGGAAGCAAAGCCGTTACAGGATGCGTACGACGGTTACGACGCAAGAACAACGATGTCAACGACTACGACTACGACTACGGCGACGACGACGACGACGACGACGACGACTACGACGACGACGACGACGACGACGATGGCGGCGGTGCTTTGAGGGCGCGAAGTGCCGCTCTCGACGTGTCATACGGCGCTCTCTAACACTGGCGTAGTGCCGTCTCGAATTTATTTGGACCGTTCTTTGTCTCACTCGTCGATCCCCCGAGAATTTTTTACGACCGGCCGCAATGTTCGTGTTTACCCCTCGGGACGTATTGACGTGTCCCAGCGACGAATCACCGAGATTCGTTGCGCTTGCATTCCACCGCGAAACTTGCAAAAAATCTTCGCTCGTAACGTTCCATTACGCGAGACACGTACCATCGAGGAGGAAGTAGAAAAGCAAGTACGTTGAAGAAACAAGAACGAAAATAAAAGATAGAAGAAGGAGAGAAGGAAGAAAAAAAGGAAAAAGTCGTTGGAAGCTACGCCAATGGCACGCTAGCCGGCAATAGCGCGTGGCGGCGTCGACGACGGGGGTGAACTCCCCTCTTCTCGTCCAGCCCCTTCTCTTCTTCTTTCCTTAGCACTGCCACCCTTGGCTGCTGCCCCCGCCGAGTCCGGCACAGGGCACAGTCGTACTACTTTGATCGGCACTCAAACATTTTTACTACCCACCCCCCCTGGCTGGCTGCTAGCTTCTGCTGCGACAGGGCCTCCTCTAACGGGGAACTGGCGCTCGCCGCGCGTTCCTTGCCACCAACTAATTACAGCGTGGATCAAAGAATTCATCGACGCGACTTTCTTTCGTCCGTGTATATATATATATATATATATATATATTCGTGTGGTTCGTACCGATGTGCGTACGTGCGTGCACGCGTGCCTGGTCTAGCATCCGTTCACGCGCCGATGCTGCGAGGAAAGAATGGCGCAAGAAGGGCGCGAAAGGGCGAGACCACGGCGGACCCTTGCACCCGCGCGGTGTACGCACTCTGTCTGTGCGTAATCCAGATTTGTTCAAAAACGAACATACCGAATTATACTTTACGCGATAGAAATAAGTTTGGTAATAGAACGAATCAAATTTTGCACGGGTCGTAAATTACGAGTTATCCTGTGGAAAGTCCTATTCCAAAAAAATGTATAGTCCGTAACTCTATACAGTATCGTCTATAAATTTATTTTTGTCAGATTTTTATTACAAAGCGGTCGCTCGATTAACGCGATAGTTTTGAAAAACTCGGAACAAACTTAACGAAACCGCGGAACAACGTTAGAATTTCAGAGAAACGCAACAGATGAATAATTAGATACTCGCGGCGAATTCAAAGCTGAAAGTTTCTCTCGGTTAGGAAAACGGGAATGGCGATGTCGGTAAACATCAGATTAGGTCAGTGCAAAGCGGAACGGCCACGCTGAAGGACCTCGTAACTCGAAGAATAAAGCCTGGACGTTCCAACGTTCGCGCGCCAAACGTTTTTTCGTTCTGCCGTGTGTTACACATTCGTCCCGTGGGACATTGACGAGCAATTAACAATGGCAGCGAATAAATCCGTCACGCGATTCGTCCGCGGATGCACGCCAGTGACAAATAATCCGGCCCGTGATAAAGACACCGAAACTGTTTCCGCGGCAATGGTTGCTTTTGAGCCGTCTGGTTGAAAAACGCGGTTTGAAATTGCCGGAGAGTAGCGAAAGGCTGGTTTTCAAGAACCACCACCACCGCCACAGGCGTACACTACCGTGTTTCATTAATTCTAGAATAAAACGGGACACGGCCAGAGGAGCGGGGTGATGCGGGGGGATCGGGAGTGGCTTTGAATTTACCCTTTAACCGGAGCGACTTTTTCAACAGGATCACGTCCGGATCGCAGAGATTCGTTTGGCAGTTTCGGCGGGTCGGGAAATCAGGTGGTCGCAAACGAATACTCGATCGCGAGAATGATTTATTCAGAAACGTCGATGTCCGTTGGTCGGGCGCGCGCTATAGAGAAAAAGTGGAAAATAGAGCGTTCGTTCCGCGAGATCGAAGCCTCGGAATCAATTTGAGTAACCAAACACGAAACGCATTATTTTTGCGCTCTTGCTGCTACGTGACGTTTTTCTTTCTTTTCGTCCTGATGGCTTGTCAGCGAGCTTGTTGAACAGAGTCTGTTTAATGAACGTCGACGCACGCCTCTGAATGATAATCAGAGTTTTAGATTACGTACATGTTAGGAATGTATCGTGCCACTCGAGGTATATGTACATACGATTGTTTCGAGAGTAGACCGGTGAAAATGTTGGTTAGTTTCTGCTGCGTAGGTTCGCGAGCTCGTTCGCCAACGACTGAGCGAGTCAGAGACCGATGCTTCAGATGCTGCTTCAGCAATTTTCACCGTTCGTCCGCTATTCCACGGGCGATGCAAGCTGGAAGTTACGCTTGCGTATTGGTGGTAAGCGAAATAGATGTGGCGACATCGAGAAATGCTCGGATTTCTCGTGGTATTATCTATAGTTCTTAACAACAATTAGAACTAGCACGATTACCGATGATTATAGGGGAAATTGATAAACGAATTAGAAGAATCTATAAAATTTCTACGAAATATCGTGAATTGATCATTCTGACTACACTGGGAGCCTGTCGTGGAAATGAAAGTATAGAATGATTTATCGTCCCATTGCGATGCGAGGGTTGTCTGTTTCTTACGTTTAATGGAAAGTTTGGGTCAGTGGAAGTTTGGAGTTTTAAAAAGTTTAAGCTTTCCGTTTAAACTTTCCGCGCTTTTCAAACGTAAAAAGTTACAATCGTAGATCATTTATCTGTCGTAAGCTTAAACAGAAAATATGATTTAAGCCATAGAACAAAATCGGAATTAGCTTTTATATCTTTTTGTCGTTTAAACGATATTTCTCAGTCAAGTTCGACAGACGGGTAACGTTTAATTAACGGAGATTCATAAATCGTCCTTAAATTTCTGTTTCGTTCGACAAATGATATTTCGCGTATCTATTTATATCTCGCAGCAATGCGAATTCGATTTCCTCGTGGCGTTGTCAAACACGTACAGCAACGTTCCGAAGACAAATGTTGCAAATCAAACCGCGCATCGTAACGTATCGCTGTCTGTACACAATCGGCGTCCATAAATGAAACGAATCACTCGTATCTCCATCACGGTTAATCTGCAAACGTTAACCAAACGATCGTCCCATATTTCAACGAACTCCTCTATTCTTTTGTTGCGAACTAACTCGATGGTTACCATCATCGATCCTTCCCGCGTTGACGACAATTTCAAGATCTTTGTCTCGCGAGCGTTTCACGCATAGACGACAGTACGAAATGTACGAAAGTCGATCGCTTCCAGAAGCTGCGAATCATAGATAATTCCATTAAACAGGAAGTTCAAAGAGAAAAAGTAGGCCAAGGTTTAAGACATTGTAATTTCTTTATGATTGGTTCGCGTATTGTATTCCTGAAGCATAAGCTAATGAGAACTTTTTGCCGGTTAACGCACGAGGAAGATCGCTCGTCTGTATCGAATAATCGTTCGATGAACCATTTCGCGAGCTCACGAATCACTTGGAAATTTCTTCGCACGGTTCTTCTCACGAACGTCCAAAGAGACGTCGCTTTGAGACGGGGGTGGCTCGTGAGATTCGTCGAAAAAGAAACGCAAAAAAGGGGCGACGTCGGTGACAGGCGGCGGACAAGGGGGAACACAAGGAGAATACGCTTTTTTCTCGGTTCCGTCAGTTTCTTACACACGACGAAGCCGAACGTCTTCGGTCCCGATTCGCTTCGATCTTTGACTCGAAGTTTTTTCCGCTCGCGTTTCCGCTTTCAATGCTTGTTTCATCGCGACTCTGCCACGTCGGCGATGCGATCTCTGGCGGGAGAGGCGAGCAGGACGGACGAAAGGAGAACAGAAGCGTGGCCCTCGGGAAATTTTCGAATCGCAACGATTCCAGGCGAGCGTGCTTTTTCTCGTGGAAATTTACGTTATGTCATCATAGACGCGATATCTTTGAGACCTACGCGCCTCGTGGTCGATTCGATCCCACGGTAACGAATGGCTACTTTTAACAACAAGCAGTTACACATAAATCGTTTTGGCGAAGATACCAAGATCGATGGCGGAAAATTAGGTTCGTTATAATTATCGATAACGATCGAATTTCTACTACACGATAAAAGTAACGTTATTTCTATATCGTAGATTCGTTGCAAATATTCGCGAAACGTTCGTGCCTGTGCCAGCACACTGTTCGTTATACTTTCGCGTCGATCTATGGGGAATTTTCAATTAATTGCTTTACTTAGAAACTACTATCTCTTCTAACTCGGCACATTCTTACCGTTTCTTTCCTTATGTTATCACCAAACGATAAGCATAGCTCCCATTTCGCTCAGGTATATAAACTACCATTGCCACTCGTTGATGACATTCTAGAACGAATATCGTTTTCAAGACCCAATTATCGAATATCACAAACTATCAATCGTATATTTCCTCGAACACGTCTACTCATCGAGAAAGCTCCACGAAATCTACCTCTCTGTATTCGATTCGTCTAAAAAACTAACTCGAACTCCAACAAATCTCAAGCGCGAAAATGTCAAAGAGTTTCACACGCCACGAGACTCTCCGTTAAAAAGGCAGGCCAATTTTTCGACGTTCCTAATAATGACCCGATATCATTCGCAAGTTTTATCACGCGCAACATGCTCGTTGACTCGTACGTGGCCGCGAAAAGATATAGCTGTGAATGTGAAGCCTCGTCGAGAATGTTTGCGATTCGTTGGTGCTCCAGGGCGTTGCACACTCGCGATGTAGCGGCATACTCGACGATCTTTCGTCGACAAAGAGACTTCGGTCAGCCTCGCGCACCGGCTGGTCCTTCTGGCCACTCGAGTCGCTCTCTATCGCGCTGTGGAACAGTTCGAAAGGAGAGGAAGCGACGCGTGCATAAAGAGAACCATCGAGGAACGAAAGAGAGAATAAAACAAGCACGAGGAAGATGGAGAAATTAGAGAGTTTCATCGTAGGCACGCGGAACGTCCACCGCGTCCGATGCAGGAATAGAAGAGAGAGAAAGAGATAGATAGAGAGAGAGAGAGAGAGAGAGAGAGAGCAGGGGGACCGAAATCGTAATTGGATTCGAAGAGGAGCACGCGAAGAGGAAGCGAGGCAACGAGGCGTAGACGAAGAGAGTGCACGAGCGGAAGGGAGGATCCTCTTCGGCTTCATTGGCCGACCGCGGCGATGTCACAAAGTATAATACGAACTAATTACCCCGTCGTCGGCAAAGCTGTACTCGACTGCCACTCCGAGACAATGAGTGGCCACTTCCGCGATGTTTTCTGCATACGCGGCATCGGAAGCAAAGGCTTCTCGCGGCACGGCCGCGAAAGAAACGCGGCTACGGGTAGGAGGAGCACACCTCCGCCCCTTCTGAAAGCTTCTTCTCGACGAATGAGAGAGAGAGAGAGAGGGAGAGAAAGAGACAGACAGATAGACAAGCGGGCAAACAGACAGAGAGGGAAAGAGAGAGAGAGAGAGAGAGAGAGAGAGGGCGATGAAAAAAAGCAAAGATGGAAAAGATGAAGACGGAGACGCGAGAGAATGACAAGGGACGACGAACGAAAACGCAAGGCCAGGCACGCTGATAGAGCGACAAAGACAAAAAGAGGAAGAAGAGCTTCTTTTTGGTTGATTAGCCCCCGCGACATGGAACACAGCGAGCCTGGGCGGAGTACACCTAGCGTGACAAGTCGTCACAAAGCCCAACCGCGCACCGTCTCTCTCTCTCTCTCTCTCTCTCGTAAAGTTACCGCGGAGGGATAAATCAAAGCAGGTACCATCCAACGTGCACGATGACCATCGTGCGAATCTCCGAGGGAAAAATAGCGGTAATTAGCCCCTTAAGCACCCGTGTCACCCATCGTACGTATATCCCGTGGCTGACTTCTACCGCCATCGTATATATCGCCATCACCATCGGCACATCACCATCGTCGCGTATCGTAACCGACCCTCCTCCCACCGATGGGCCGGAGTCCCTCTTTGTAAAACAGAATGTACGTACCACCAGTTCGACGACATTATCGTTGTATACTTGCCGTTGTGCTGCTACGTGGGTGGAGAGTCGAGACCTATTTCCCTCCCCGCGGGCTGGCTCGGTGCACACCGTGTCACATCCATGCCCGACGTCATACGCGCGCGTTTGGTCCCCTACGAAGCGAGTGGGTACGTGGCTGATGGAACGACGAGGCTAAGGGGGATCGACGGGGGCGTGTAGCCGAGGAAACTTCAAAGCTCCCGAAACGATTGTTCGGCAACGCTCCCGCGTGTTCCTCGTGTACCTCGAGAGCACCAGAGCGTTTCGAGGAGGGGGTAAAGTACCCACGAATATACACCTACCCCTTTGATTACCTCGGCGGTGTACTCTCCTTGGTCTTCTTTTTTTTCTTCTTCGAGCTTCGACAAAAAAAGTAAAAAAGAAAGAGTCGAGTACGACAGAGAAAGGAGAGGGCAGAATAGAGAGGTGGGAGAGAAAACGCGAAGGAGAAAGGCATAAAGTTGCCGGTTGCATACGGATGGAAAGGGCGAGCCTCTCGTGCCGCGGGAGAGCTAAAGAAAGAGGAAAAAGGGGTTGGAGGGTGGACGAGGACCGTCACCGAGATGAAGAACAAGATGCTCCACACGATGCATCTAGCCAGAAGGGCCGTTCACGCGTGTGTACCGCCGTTCATACGCTACGTGTGGCCCCGCGAGAAAAAGCTTCCCGGGATGAAGAAGACCTGCTGATTTTTACGAGCTCTCTCCACCGTTTGACCCGTGTATCGTAGTACAGGTACAAAGTAAGAGGCCGCTAGGCTACGCGGGTCTCGTAATAATTAATCCAACACCCTCGAACCCTTTAAGGTTCATCGATGCCATGACGAGACGAACGTGCAACTATTGCTGGACCGTATCGATTTCTATATTTCTATAACCGTTCCTTATTCGTGCGAATATAGTCTAAAAGAACTTGTCATCGACATACAGCGAAACAGGTTCTTAGCGATTTGGTAGACGCGTCGGTTTAATTTTTACTTTCTGATCGAAGATTTGCCGCGATAGTAGTCGTTCCTTTGTCTCCTTCAAACGCCACTGCAGTCGTACCAAGCTCAATTTGATCCATCGATGTAACAGATCTTCCACCGATAAATACGAAACAGGATGCAACGAAGAAAAAAATGCAACTTCGAAAAATCGACCGGTTCTCCAATGAAGTATCAACCAATATTAATCTTGGCGAATCTACCGTAATACAAAGTGTACCAGCCATACAAGATACATCGATGCATTATTCATAAGACTATTTCGATTCCACGGATAATCGCCAGCCACTATTTCACTCAGGCAGTAACAAGCTTTCAATGCAACCATACCCTCCCCAGAGCTTATTAATTTCGCGTGCGGATTTTTCTGACAATGGGTGTCCGTCGCGCGAGAACCAAGTCAATGCAAACTACGCGGCCACTGTTCCAGTACACAATGGTCACGTACGACTTCAATGCCGATTCACGAGCTATTCATCAGGACGCATCGCGCGCGAGTATGGCTTATCTCGTTTCCTCGTCTTCCATAGTCTAGCCGCGTTGCAACGACTTCCCATTGTACGCTCGCTCACGCGACCAAGCCGAAACGCTCGCGATACCGCACGCGAGAGAACCAAACTGACGGCCGAAGAAGCATTTACAGGCATTTAATCGTATCGCTAAACGAGAATGCCCGAGGAGCATAAATAAGCGTTAGGGTCCCTTCGTCACCCCTTACAGATATATCTTTCTTTTCTTATTACTCTTTACGGCTGCCGGCCATTTAGCCGTCTAACGCGGTGTGGCTCTAAAGTTAAATTGGCGGACGAGAAAGAAAGCTTGATATAAATAAAAATGAGCAACTATGGTCTATTACGTTACGATAAGAAGCTACAAATAGAATTTCTTTTTTTTTTTTATAAGCGAATTATATTCTACGGAGTCTAAATATAAATGTATCCACTTATCCGTAACGACGGAGTATCGACGCTTCTGTGCATCGACTCGATAGCAGCGAGATTCGCGGTACGAATGTTTTGCCGAGACGATGATCGTATGCCACTTAACGGTGGCAACGAGCTGATTATTCGTAATAAATTGCATTTTTAACTTCCACGTGACAGATAATGAAAAATTAATTCGTTCGTTCGTTCGTGAATATCCATCTTTACAACACGATATCGTTTCTTTTTAGTCGTGGATTCACCATGTTCCATACACTCTTCGTTTTCCACCGCTTTTATTTTCAGCCAGCAATAATCAAACCGTAGATATTTATGCATGTTCAGGTTTGTACGAATGCAATTAAAGAAAGTTTTGTTTCAATCTACAAATATCGTAACGGATATATCGAATATTTCGTATACTCTTCCACGTTATATAGAATTTTGCAATTAAAATTTTCCACGAACGCATAAATATCCACGATCGAATCCTCGTACGCTGATAGCCGCTCCTTCGACGCTAAATTTTCATACACTCGCTTTTATGAAACGCGTACGTCGATCGCTGATGCATTAGCGGTATCGTATCGACGTCGATAGGTGTGGCAAACGGCATTAACGTACGCGCTATTCTTATACCTTTGAAATCGATACATTAATAATCGCCGACGAATATTACGTTTGTTCATCATCGGATAGGTCAATCGTCAACGAGCTCGAGGAGAGGAAAATTTCTTTTATTTATTCGAACGAATAATGACAGATAATACAAACTGTTGTCACGCTTTCTTCGCGTCTCTTGGCCCGTCTATATAACGTTTGATCTTCTCTTCCAACAAGTACGCAACGAACGGTAAAATAATTTTATACATTTCGTTCTAAATAAAGGACAAATGACGTTTAATAAAACGCGAAAGGAAAAATTCGGGAATATTTAGGTTAATTGCGGAAACTTGTAATTCCCTGCTTCGTGATTTCCATAAAATACCTATCACGAACGTGTCGAGGCTTAGCATTTAAACGAATCGGGTCCTTTATCCTCGTCCGTTTCCTCTGGATACTTTTCTCGCGTGATTCCGCACGAGTTTGCTCCGCGCACAGAGATACCTCATGCATCGTGCGGCTAAGTAGCCGGTTCGACGGTATAACTCATTTGGTATCGGGCCTCGGACACGTTTCCCTTCGACCCATGCCCCTGCCACTATCGCCGAGAATTACGAGCGTCATTACCATTAGTCGCGGTAATATAGTAGACGCTCTCGCGTCTCTAAACAGATACGGGGCCCCGAGTTCCAAGGGGGTTCTCCTCTCTCTCTCTCTCTCTCGGCGTTGTTGGTAGGTCGACGTCTGCCGACGTTGAAAGGAATGCCACCACGAGCGCGGCTGCTTATCGCGTTAAATGGAAGTCGGGCGTGCCGCGTCGAAATATTACGCGCGCCCGCTGAAAAATTGGCTCGATTCGTTAATGCTCCTCGGATTGGATGGTTTCCTTGTATCTTTATGGGCTGAGAGCACCGCTAACTCGATGGAATTGTAGATTTTCTTCGTCGAATCAGAGGTTCGTAGCTCTTTCTTTCATAGGTTGGGAGAGAAGAAAATCTATGGTGAATTTTATCACGCATCCGCAGACTTGGGTCAACCGAATGGAATCGTAGATCTTCTTCCTGCGAACTGATCGTTCTTCTTCGATGAATTAAGAAGAAATGCAGCTGCCCGAATTTACGTATCATTCACCGAGTAAACTGTGTAATATCTCTAAGTACATTAAATATACGAGCGCCGACAATTTTAATTAATACAAAAATAGCCACACGCGCGATAAACGAAATAACAGCAAAGTACTAAAATATTCAAACCAACAGAACCCGCAGAGATCCAAATGGCTCAACCCTACGGTGGTTAATCTCCAGCTCCGTGTATCACCTCCCTCGTAAACTCAAAAACTATACGTACCACGCAATCCCCCCCTTATCCGGCAAATTATCACGTGCTTAATTACAGTAGCGTATGACCCGTCGGCGCGAATGAAACGATGGCGCAGCCTAAGAGACCGCCGACGACGAGGCAGGCCGCGATGTACGCGAACAAACGTATCCCCCCGACACAAATGTTTGCGATTGCTCGATTAAAAGGCCGCGAAGAGTCGTTTGTGAGATAATCCGGCGAAGAAAAAGGAAAAGGTGCCGCTTACTTGGCCGCGATTAAAACGTTTATCCGCGTTCGGCGAGTTCGCCAATTTGCAGCGAGCTTACGCTCGCTTGTTTACGCACGTGTCATTTTTCTTGTTCACACCTTTTTTTTTTTTTCTCGTCGCGAGTTTAAAACCACGTACCGGCCAACGATAGTTCCCTCGCCTTTTATCCTTCTCTCTTCGTATATGGGAAAATTTACGATTCATTTCGCGAGCAATAATCGGCGGCCACGTGACGCCGCAATGCCGCTGCGAATTATCCCTTAACCCTTGATGAATTGATATTGGCCCAGGCGCGTTTTGCCGCGCTTTTTTCCAGCCGCTGGTGCCGTTGAATATGCAATTGATTACACGACCGATCGGGGAGGCTCGCGATGCCTGCGATTAATTCCGATTCCACGGAACCACCGTTGCAGGCCGCGTGTTCGATTTAACATATTTGATCGATACCCCGTGTGTTCGCTACGCCCGATTATTCCCCCGTATACACACACACACACACACATCCGATTGCGAATTATCATCCCGTTACTGCCAGCGAAATTTTCGATGTCGAAGAGCTCGCGTCCTGTTTTCGAAATTAAAAATCGCTGCTTCGGGCTATTTGCGTTGCTTCTGCGAGAAAAAAGTCGTCGATAAGTTTGCCTTGCGCGGGAGTCGAGCGGAGTTCGCGAAATGTATCGGAGTTAGAGGAAGTAGGTAGTTGATGGGTGTTTATTAGATATCCAAGTGTCAAAATCATCGACGTTATCGAATTTGATTCTTAAATTAGTAATACGCGTTTAACACGGCACAGGTGTACAGATTTAATGTAGCGTGTAACAACTACTCTTTATCGATGAGCTTTACAGCATCTGTTTAAAAATACTCCTAAAAAGATTTTGAAAATATCTGACAGCGTAGTCAACCGATATTTGCAACGGTTATTTCGCATAGTTGATCTAATTAGTCATAACGTAGAATAATGCGATAGTTAGAAGAATGTACGATAAGTGGAACCTACCTGCGCTGTACGAGCGAGGATTGGCATCGTCACACACGCTACGGGACGTATGAAATACCCGGGGTTGAAATTCTGTCCACAATCGATGTTACGACCATCACGAATTTCAATATTTTAGTTAACAACGATTCGCTGTGTCGACGCTTAAATATTTATACAAACGCTTGAATATTATTAAGTCGGTGGGAAAGTAGTGTCAGTTTAATTGATGTTATTACTTTATTCAATTATGCGTTCATTGTCTGTTGTCTTCTACGATTCCACTACATCGTTCTGCAAACTTCGCAATTTCGTTGTAAACAACATTTTTATAGGAATTTCGATCGAAGATCGTAAAAGGTGTTGCAAGACTTTTGCACAGATGTTTCGTCGAGAATATCGACGCGCGAGTTATCTAAAATCATGCATCTTAATATCCTTAAGAATAGATATTAATTACTTTTCCACCAATTCAATGTTTCTCCTGCATCAAACCCAACAGATACTTTGGCATTCGCTCAAATTTGCACGACTCGCAGATAGCTTTCATTAGTAACGAATCTCTTAAGCTACCGGATTACGAGAGAACAGCTGGGTGTTCTCAATATTGAGAAGGCTAGTTGCACGTTACACGATGTTACTCACACGCCGTACGTCAGAAGCACGCGAGGTCGTATCGACGATCGGTCGCCGGACGTCGTGGGCTTTAATCCCGCGAAATCTCGTCCTGTCTTGTAATACTGATCGACCAGACGTCCTCGCAAAAACGAGTCGGATATAATTAAGATATTAATAACTCGTTGGAGGAGAGAAGCGTTCGCGATGATGGTCGAACGCGAGGAATCTGCATCGAACGGCCTTGGATCGAGTGGAAAAGATTTTCGTGCGAATCGAATCACCAGAACGTTCGCGTGTCATCGAGACCGATCGAGAGCCGTTCTCCGAACGACATTAATCGAATAATCGACGCTCTCCCAAGAATCGCTTGCGAAAAATTAATCGATTGCTTCGTGTATGGTAGAGTTTGTGGATCTATAGATTTTGTCATTTTATTTTCAAAAAAATGACGAAGAAATTCATGTGTTTTTTTGGCTAAATGGAATATACAAGAATAGAACAAGAATAGAATTCTTTTAATTATATCGTAAAATTAAATGGATTATGGAAGTCTCTGATTAAAGGATGATCCAGTTACGAGTTAACATAATTTTAGACGGTCTTTCAAGAGCGTTGAATTTTTCATTCAACGTTCTATCCACAGAAATTGCAAGGAGTGCGGATATCAATATTCGTTCCTTCGAAACGTTACTTTAACGTTACTTCCATTAAAAAGGAAACACTGTCTGTTCTCGACGAGTTTTAAAAATCAAGCGTTCCATATCCCAATTGCTATAATCGAATTGTACATACCACATAATTTAGAAATTTGAAAGAAGCGCTAAAAATTCTCGATTTTCACAGAATGTAAAAGTTGACGCTCTTTCGTTTCGCGAGTCAGTTTCCAGTTCCCGTAAAAATATTACAGCGATATATGTATTTGTTTATTTTATTTTGTATTCGGGGCAGCAATGAAATTTACTAACGAATAGAAGAATAACGCCGGAAACCTTATTTCTCCGGAACTATAAATCTTTCAAGACCCATTCCATACGTTTTCATATCTTCAAGAACGAATTTCTTCGCACCAAGAACAGCTCTAAGCACGTTCGTTCGTAGATACACATAGTTGGCGCATATTTCCAGGCTTTACGCTGCCATTTTTCTTACCGGTGAAGTTTATGAAGCTATAAAGTACGCGGGGAGTCCTCGCAAGACATTACCCTTTTAATTTTACAACGTGCACATTATATGCAATTATTCACGGGCATTACACGGTTACAAGTCTCTGGCAAATCCCTTCACGAACACGTAACATGCGTGACACATGTTTAAATTTCAGTATTCCCTTGCTAACGAGCCACGATGTACGCTCGACATTTTATTTTAATTAGCCTAAATTGCGTCGCAGGTAAACGACACGCTTAAATTTTGTTTAACATTTCGACTAAAATTTCATCTCTAATCGCGGTGGAACCGCGGAGTAACGTTATCAACGAATTTCCGTCGAAACGCTCGTCAACTTTCGGTTTACACAGTATCATTCTGCTGCTATTAAAACATTCAACGCCAGTAATATCATTTCACCGATAGGTTCACCATCGGAACGTTGGGTATTCTCATCGTCGATCGATAACATTAATAAATTTTACAACTCGCAAGATACGACTTGTTAGCATATTAATAAATCTATTCGCGTAAATTTTTGAAAACAGATTATACGAGTTACGATTATCCTAGTCAGCTGATTATCTTATTTCACGCGTATATATTATTTTCTACTCAGATAATTGAATTGTCGTAAAATTCTGAAATATCGAAGGAACAAAAGTCTTTTAAGAATCATTCGTTATAATTATCGATTCAAACACGGTTAATATTTAAAAATTAGAACTGAAACCTCGTGCAATTTGGTCGACTCGTCGTTTTGTCTCGATCGTACAAGTGGACCCTGCTATTTAAAATTGCACGAGATTCGTTCCGTGATGCTTGTATTACGAATGCTATACCGATTTCGTTCCAAGCGAATCTGGTAGCCGTTTCTTTTCTTTTATTCATCGCGCGAACGACGTTGAATCATTATCCTGTCCCGTTTAGCCAATCCGTCGATGTAAATACGAAACTTATCGCGTTTCGCCGTTCGAATACGAACTATGGAAATTTAAACGAACGTATAGCGTACGCCATAGTTTTTCGACAAAAAAAAAAAAAAAAAAACAGAATTGAGAAAAAGGAATGTTCATCGAAATTTGTATCTATTTGACGTATATGAGAATTTTGAGCGAAAGACAAATGAACTAGGCTGTCGTTTCTTGATCGTTCTACTCGTCGGATGCAGGTACACGATTCTAACTGTTTGCGTTGAAATTCACTTTGATGATACAAAGAAGCGACACCACAAAGAGACAAAAGGAAATTCGTCTGGGGCTCGAAGGCGATATCGTGACAAACGCTCCAACATTGGGAGAAACGTATTGGCGATGAAAAGCCATCACTTTTACGTTCATTGTGATTAACGTCTAAGAAAACACGTTCCGCATTTGCAATGCAGATTCAAGAAGTATTCGTGGCCCTTAATTGTTGGAAGTTTCACGTTCCATAACCGCGTATCATAGAAAATGGAAAATTATTGGAAGATAGTCAAAGGAGATGATCGCTCGGAATTTTACCAAAAATTCCACAAGATTTCCATTTTCTTTCTTCGCATTCCTCCGTATTTAAACCAAATATTATTATCACAAACTTTTGACGGAAAAGATTATCTTTTTTGGTTATAGAGTTTTCTTCGAGTGTTCTTGAAATGAGTTTATCTGCAAAAAAAACAATAGTTCTAAAATTATTGATTATTATATTTTAGATACTAAACATATCATTAGTATTGTCACAAACACCTATCGTCATCTGTCGTTGACACTTTTCGATCTTGGATCGAATCGCTTGTTTCTCTTTCAACTGTGTTCTTTTAAATTAAATTCCTTTAGCCAGATGATGTCAAATATAGTACTCTTATAGTCCAACACCAACGTCAAAATAAAATCACCGTAAAGAAATGTCAAAATGAATAAAAATCCCTACGAAACTTGCCGGAGATACGACAATAATCGAATACGAAAGTTCAGTGGAACTCGATCCGAGAGACGATCGAGAAGCTGGCCCGTTTCATCCACGAGGACGAGGATACGGGAATGGAGCGGTTTCTCGACTTGAGAAAGGTCGGAAGTCGCGGCAGATCGATGGCGCGAGGCGGTGAAAGAAACGCATCGGCGCGAAAGGGGCAGTCGCGTACAGGCGATGCGACGCGTCTTTATCGGCGGTCGCGTTTCGTCGCCGTGTGGCCGGATTGCGCGAGCGCTCGAGTACGCGTTCCTGACACGCACACACCGGGGAACGCGCGTGAAAGTATCGCGGAGGAGGAACGCGGGTTCTGCCGGTTGTAACGGGAGAGAAGCTAAAGGTAGAGAGAGCAAGATGGAGAGAGAGAGAGAGAAAGGGCACGCTTGCGCGCGTTCGCGCGCGCAGTTCTCGCGAGCGTCGATAAAAGCGAGCGCCGCCGGGCGGAGCGGGCATTTCTCGCGCGCCTTCCAGACCGGCAACCCGGCCAACGCGACTCATCCATTCCTTCGACGTTAGATCGAGTCTTATCGAAACTGTTGCTCGGCTCGCGTGCATTAGGAATCGAAGAATAAAGGGGAGGAAATACATCGTGAAAATTTGTCGCTTCGTTTGTTGGTCAAGGGGCGGCTTGTTCGAAATGGACCATTAGTTTTTGTCGTTTGCGCGAGACAAAGGCGTCGAGACACAAAGGACTGGCGCTTTCGAGCGAGATTTCGGGAAACAAACGACCTCGTATGGACCTTCTAGTGGAAACTGTTCAGCCACTGTGATCGTTGTTCCGAAGTGGAAGTGTAGAGGAAAAAAGGAAGACGAGTTACGGACGAAATGAAGTTCGATGGAAGAGAGTAGAGTCGACCGGGACTGAATTATTGGTTTCGGGAGTTCGACAGATCAAAGTGGTTGATGGATCGATAGATCGAACGTTACAGTGACGAAGTTTCCGCGTGCCGTCCGGTGAATCTCTTTTATCGGTCCCATAAATCGCTACTATGACCGGAATCTCTCGTTGTTGACACAGCACGTAAGGAGGGACGCTGCTCGGCAGACGATTTAGCGCTATCTGATCGGACACCGGCTAACAGGTAAGAAGTACGATAAGACGAATCCGCGGAAGGTAGATAAGAAACTGCGATCGCGATGGTAGGTCAGCTTCTACTGGGACGCCTAGGCAGAAGATCGATGTAACACGATGATTGCTTTTCAGCGTAGAAAAGTTGAGATTTGTTTTGGAGACCTTTGTTTTGTCCTTGTATCCGAATAAAAAGATGTCGGATTCGGTTAGAGGCGTCGTTCCTGGTTATACAAATAGAAGGTTCGTTCAAAAAATATATTTGATAAACTCGCACATTCGATAGTCTATGCGGTTTCTACGACAGACCACCTTTCTCGTTCGAGAGAATATAGAAAACGCTGCTTAGAATTCATAGAGCGTAAACCTCCGAACTTCTATATGAACGGAATTCCGGACTCTCGAACCAGAAATCTATCAATTTGGGTAACGTCTTCTTCGCAGAATGATCCAAAACAAGAAAAATATGTTTCTATCGCTAACGATTAATAAAAAGAGCAATTTTCGTTTACGTTAAACAGCAATTCGACCCTGATAAACATTCATAGTCTGCCGGTCGACGTATCTACAAAATGCTCTCGATACAATAAATTCCTTTATCCGGCTCGTTTAACCAAAAACAAATATAGCGATTACGCGCTTGGTTCGGCAAAATTCCCAAATTGCCCCAACACGGTAGTATCTACTCGATAGATCGTTACAGACGGCAAAACGTCGGTAATCCATCCGAGGAACGAGCACGTCGATTCGACGCGCACAGTTTCTGGTTTCGTAAACGCGACACGTCCGAACGGAAAAAGCATCTTATCGAGAAGGGTATACGCGTTCTGTCCATCGAAGAGAGGGTGACGTCCCTCTTTGTCCACAGGGAGGGAAGAGCAGAGCGTGCCCCCGTTACGGATCGCCCCCTTGTAACGAGCGCTTTGAATCGGACACACTGTCACGTCGTGGAAACACGGCGTCTCTAAGTGGCGGTCCCGCTTCATTAAATTCTGTTATCCGTCGGAGAGCATTGTCCCGCGGCGTGGTCCCGGGGACACCTGGCAGCCCAGAGTTCAACCGACAATGGAACGGTACGCGCCACCCGCGCATTATCTCGCAATTATGCGCGTAGCCCAAACGTGTTCGAGCGATCATTTGGGCGTGGCGGAAGAAGAGCCACACACGAGCAATCCACTCGTTACCGGCCCATTGAAAGCCCGAAAAACGCATATGCGAGCGCGTCGTTCGCTGGCGATCCGATGATCGGAGGGCGGATGCGATGTAAGCATCGTGCAGTTCCGTGAAAACATGCTGTTGCATGCTACGGGGGCACAGAGGGTGAGAACGTGAATTGTGGACATGTTGACGTAGGAGGAACGTTGGAAGTAACGCGACTTGGAAGAAAACGAGTCGTTTGCGTTGCTAATTTCTTCCATATCGTAATATTTTCATTCAGAGAGTCGTTGCTCTTTCGCGCGATCCTGTGATTTTCCGCAAAGAAAAATAGCAATTACTATTATCGACGTAATTAAAATTGTCTTTGCCAAAATATATGTTCGTTCAAAGGTTAAGAGGTGATCGTAGATCGGAGATTGGTGTGGAAACAGGAATAATTAAGAAAGGATTGTTTCTTGGTTAATTTGCTTAAGGGTTTACGTTCTTCCGACGACTAACGCGAGGATTTATCCCTTTGCCATTGAAATTTTCTCTCATCTGTCGCTGATACAACCGTATTCCACCTTTGATACGTATTACCATCAACCACAACCCAATACCCCGCACAAAGTAAAACGGACCGTCAAACATGTACGTTTTCTTGCGGCCAGTACACTCGATCTCGACTGTCCGTGTCTTTATACCCGTAGAATCCTGACCACCAAACGCATTCCGCTCTTCCGAGACCGTTGTAGAAGACATCGATCGAAATTCGACGCCAACGTCGCGGCGATCGAAGCAATAAGGCAGCTTTGCAATCGACTCGAAGAGGAGGGGTGGTTCGATAGGGGTTGGAGGGATGGCTTTGATAAAAGGACACCGGGGCCAGGGCGCGGTTTACAAAGGGCGAAAGGAGGCACAGGTGTAGAGAGAGGAGCGGCACGAGGTATCTAGCGGCGCAATTACCTGCCGCTGGAATTACCCACGCGCCTGTGCATCACAATTAATTCGTAATTAAATCCTTTGGCTAGGAGGCGTGGTCCTTTTCAGCGACGTATAGAGAGAAGCGTGGTCGGTCGGTCGGCGGGCACCCACGTCCGACCGCTTCGGACCGAACGAACGACGTCGAGCGTATCGTCGGCCCGTCGGGGTGACAGCCGGAAATAAAGGGCCGGCCATGCATTAGCGTCGACGGTCAAAGGGTCGCTCGAATATCGACCGAGACGGTCGACAGCGTTAAATTGCCATTTGTCGGCCGGGGAATGCCTCTGATTAGCACGGCCAGGCTATCACCCAATATGTCGCTCCACGGTTACTAGCCTCCGCGTTGAAATTTCGCCGGATCCGCGTAATAAAAAACGAGAGTACAGCAGGATGGAGTGGAACGCGAGGGAAGAAGAGAAGCGATTGTTAAAATTCATAGTTATTTAAGGTTCCTTAGGATCGTTCTGTTCTTTTCTCTTTTTCTTTTTTTTTTTTCTTTTTGCGCTCGTTTGGTCGGATCGTAATGGCAGTAGTCTCGATTCGAATCTACGCGGTACACGTCCAAAATAGAAACGGTAATTCTATCAAATCGAGTCGTACGTTCTTCGTGTTTGTACTCGCGTACGTCATAGCGGTGCATGTACGCAAAATGATTGGTACAATTTCGATATATCGGCATTTGCGTCGTTCTTTACAAATCACCTTAAATTATGGATCGTATCGACAATTTACTGTACAGCTTACGCTGTAAGTTATTCGCTCAACAAATCAAATCAATCGTCGATTCCGCCAAACCAGTCTCGCGCTTCACCTCGTCGCAAGTTTCGACTTCCGTCTCCGATAGAATACGCTTATCCGATAGATACGACGAGAAATAGTTCGCTTGCTATCTCGATAGCTAAACTAAAGTATTTCTACGCTCGCCATCTGCTCGACAAACGAAAAGATCCCTCTTGCATCGAGCCTGAATGCGACCGTGGAAACTCTCAGCTCTCGATTCGAATAGGACCCGTTCGAGCGACTTCTGTCCGGCACAAAGACGACGCGAATATCGGAGCCTAGATTGGCAATTTCGATCAAAGCTAACTGTTCGCCGCGTTTCGTAGGGCGGGTCGCGAGCAGAGGAGATACAGATATAATGGGGCCGAGAGGAACGTAGCGGAATAAATTTCACGGTCGACACCCGGTACAGTTTGATTTTCCTTATCGGGGATCAGCCCGCGGCACGAGACGCGTCGTCTCTCGATCGTCCGAAAATTACTTTCGTCATCTTGATCGCGTTTCCGATCGAGTTGGCCGGACGGTACGGAAAACTCGATACGAATTACCGCCCGAGGCCGTAATATCGGCCATTCGAGCCGTCCACAACCCCCTTTGCCAACGGAATATCTCCTCGATTCCTTTCCCCTGACGCTCTCCTCTCCACGTCTATCTTCATCTATTCGTCTTCCGCTTCCGCTATCATCCAACCTTTTCCTTTATTCCTAGCCTCTATAAAGAGGCCGGGTATTATTATTAAGAGCCGAGAGGAACAGCCGAAGTGGAAAACGACAGGCTACAGGCGTAGGCGTCTGAAAATTCCAGTGGACTGCGTGGCACAGGCTAATCGATGTCTGCTCTTCACGGTCCTCTCCAACGTCCGAGGCAAACGATCAAGAATGTCTCTCGCGTACTCCATTGAATTACCGTCCTCGTGCACGCGACACGTCCACTCTGCAGTGCCTCTGCTACGGAATAAAAGAGAGAACGAGACAGCACACTGAGAACTAATTCCTCTTGCCGTGGTCTCCGATCCGTCGCGACGTTTATTTCAATCGGGGCCGGTTTTTTGCTCCGCATGAAAGTATCCTTTCGATGTTGCGACCAACTTAGGTTCGTACGTACGCGTTTAATACTCGCGTGTTAACGCGAAGACAAACGTTAGTCGGTAGACGAGTCGGTTCTCGCGTCTGATTACCAGCTTGTCCTGCGGTCGAGGATCAGCAGCTGCAAGATCTATGGATGGATCGTTATACGAATGAAAACGACGGTACGTATGATAAATACGCGGACCAAGGGATAGGGAGAAATAAAGCTGTCTGTACTTTTGTACGCAGTCGCCACATCAGTCTTGCCTACGAACGAACGTATATTACTCTTGCCTGGCATCCACTCACCCCCGGTATGCGCACGCTCCTATATTGGAAACGGCTGCTTCCATCGCCTATTCCGTTCCTCGTTCGCCCCTTTATCCATCCGTCTAACGTGCGATCGTTTTTCCTTGAATCGAACAAACTACGACGTTCTCTGTCTCCCTCTCGCCTTTTCTCTTCCCGACTTTTACCTTGTCTTTATCGTTCGTCTCGAATCCAGGGAAATCAGGACCGAGGAAGACGAGTCGCAACGATCGTAAAGAAAGGAAAGTTACGTTAACCGAATATCGTTTGCAGTCAGTCGAGTAGAAGATCGTAGTTTGCCGCAGTCGGTACGTATATACTTATTTATATCGCGAGCACGTTCAATAGTCGTGGAACCCAGTCCTCTCGAGTTCGGGTATCTGCTAGATCGGAAATGTGGAAATCAAAAGCCATTGGAAAATTCCCGATTGAAATTCGCGTCGTGCACGCGTTCGAGCTAAGTTCGGCAAAAGAACGGTGACGAAAGTCGAGGAAAATATGGCTGATTCGCAACGGAAAGATAGATCTTGATCCGTTAACAAATTCGACGTGGTAACGTGTTTCTTTTAATTACGATTTATATTTGGAGAAGCTTGTGTAGATAGTCGTTACGTAGAAAACGACGCGAGAGAGGCGAGAGTAGTTAGAAGTTGTTTGTAACCGCTAATACAGCAGACAAAATGTCTTCATAGATCGATCTCGATAGATCGGGAATGCTGTCGGAAGCTGGATATGGCTCGGCTAGGCTTAGGTGTTGGAACACGTTTCCCTCTATCGCGATGTATTTGGAGATACGGGTGAAAGTTTTTTGTAAACACGAGTTTTAAGTTTTATCGAGACACTCGAACGAGGAATTCCGGAATTTAACGCGTAACGATCACGTTGAAGCGGATGGAAGGAGATTCTACGAAGTTTTATTTCATTCGTTCCGTGACGTTTGATACGTCAGATAAGACACGATTTTAGTTTTAGTCGACCGTTTGAAAGCGTTGGCCGAAGTCTCGGACAAATTTAATCCGACGTAACGAATTTACAATGACATGTATATAAGCCAGGAATTCTTCGGTCGTTTATCTACCGAGACCTAAAATTTATCGTTTCTCTCACGTTCCATTTACTCGAATGTATATTTCCATTCCGAAGTATTTAACACCTTGTATCTTGAATACATCGATCGTAAAGTAACGGCCCTATATACAAATTACGAGAAAAATATAAAATCCGAAGGAAACGGTAATAAAGTTGCGATTGCTGCGAGATAAGAATAAGTTCGTGGTTAATGTAGTCGTTAAATATCAACGGCCCATTTCAAAACGTTCGCTGTTCCTGTCGATAGAAGAGCGACAGCAGTGACAGATTGAATTTGTTATATTTGGCGGAAAGTATATATTCTCTTTGTTTCGTTTCGATGACTCGCTCGATTCTTTTTGTCAAGTTCGTTCGGTTGTCAAGTACACGGTTAACTCTCGTAATAATTTTCCACGTAGAAAGACTATTTTAAATAGGATAACGCGTTTATTTCGTAACGTATAAAGCAATAGTAAAACAACCAAATCTAGAATTCCTGCGATTATACATCTTACAGGGATCCGCGAGTATCCAACATCGAGATTCGCGTAACGGTAAAAACGAACAATGGCATATCTGGAATACGAGGGAACGGAGTAAGAACAGATAATCGATATTGGTGTTTCTAGTTACTCCGTGAAATTCCGACGATTCTTGCCGAAGCTTAGCGCATTCGACGCATTTAGAGATTGAAATACTATCCGCAACTCAATTACGCGATGTTTATAAACGCGTGTAGCGTAGAGGATCAGTCCCAAAGGAATCCAGCGGCTTCTGTTACTAAACTTCCACAACTATGCACCGTCTTTGATGCCTCTGAGAGTCTCCGCTTTGTCTTGCGTGTTTTCACCCTTTACTTTGTCTTTGGCGAAGATGCCCGCGTGTCCCAACGAGTCTCTGCTTATCACTTTACACGCACACGTGCGCGCGCGCGCGCGCGCATATCCAAGAAAATAGTACAGAAACACCTACTTTCGAAAATTACATATTACTCGGGTGGCCGAAGATAATTAGATCGCAGAACAGCTTCAAAGAGCGTAATGTGAAAGTACAGGCGAAGCCGCGTTGCGTTTCATTTCCACATGCGCGTTTTGCGTCCGGTGAAATCACACTGGGCCCTGTGATGGGTCCATTGCCGGTCCATTTTAAAATTGACTTGCCTGGCTTATCAACCCATTACCAGTAGCTGGTCCGTCGCGTGTACAATGGACAGTCATCCAGCGACCTCGTTTTTCCTTTGCGTATCCACGAAAAGTATCCACGGCAATGTTTCTTCCACCACCACCACCACCCACCCACCCACCCCGCCCGTTCCCATACAATTCCACTCTCCTTTCCTCTCTTCGAGTGGAAAGAGCCGCATATGATACTTCCAAACGACCGTGTCCATGAGCAGAACCCTTTATGACCCTTTATCCCTTCTGCGAACTATGGTTAGATATTACGGCGAAATTACAGATACTCGAGAAGGATGGAGATCAAAGGGATTATCCTTGAGTCTATTATGGTTATCTCGAAGAAACTTGGAGAGCAAGTTGAGAAGACAATTTTCTTGCGAGGGAAAATTGTGTAGCATATTTAGCGGAATTAAGTAGCTCGTTAAAGCCCTGTTACTCAAAGAGTAATCGTTCTCGGTATCCTATCGGGTCGTTAGGAAATTTCGTAGAATTAATAGCTCGTACAGCATTTTCATTAAACATAGTTTATATAACATTTTACCGATATAACGTTTTACAAAATATCCGTCGTTTCTTCTAGCAACTCTCTGCTATTTATCGGGTCGCTTCGCTGTAACTTTTCCGCGAGAGTTTCCCTTTTTCACAGCGATAAATTCTCTCGAGAAGCTTTTAAGGCTGCAGGCTTTTAGAACAGGGCGTTTAATTAGTTTACATTAAAATAAAGGACTCCGGAGTAAACGATAACGAAGTTACGTTACGTTTTGCGAATAGGACCGATAAGCGTTTAATATTCTACCCGAGATTTCGCGGTTTTCACTTTCTGTCAAAGCGGAGAACACGTTCGTCTCGGTCGACGAAACGAAACATCGTCTTTTTCATTCTCTTTAATCGCTGTATTTCTGTCTATTCGAGATCGGCACATCGTCACCATCGTAAACTGCGAGTGTTTATGAAAATTTATAAATAATTAGATACTCCCAGTAGAGGTTAGATGGGAAGATCGTGATCGTCGCTTCGTGTTCTTTACGCGCAAACATATAGTTATCGTACGACTACAAATTTCCATTTCGTTAGTTATCCTCTTGACGATCGATCGTTTCGTTCAGCGTGTACCAGCGAGCATTGCGATACTTACGAACAGCTTTGTATATATATTGCGTTTCGACATTTCTATCCGTTGTACGTTGCTCTCCAATTTCCCGAGAACTTTAACGCGCGCTTTCCTGCACCGCGTCTTAACTCAACTCCTCGACATTATGATAACGAAGCGAAATTGCAGAAAGCTCTCGAAACGGGAAACTTGTCCGCGCATTAAACAGCGCTAATTCCCGCGAAAATCGTTTCAGCGGTCTTACGGTATTATCAGGTTGGTAGAGAAACGGAGAGGAACAGGGCGCGATCGAAAATACACTCGGGAAGGGCAGAGGAGAAGTAATATCACCGGTAGCGCCATTACCGGTGTACGGCCACACACGGCAAAAGCGGTGAGCTCTCTGCCGTAGTACACACGCGCGCTTACATAAAACGAACCCGCGAGCCTCAACACGCGCGCTCCTGGTCCGTGCTGCTCGTTAAAAAACTCTCCCGCCTTATATACATATCGGAACGGCAGAACGGTTCACAGAAAAGCTCCTACGCCGCCTTTGTAGACCCGCAGTCGCGGCTCGCGTGAAACGCTCTGTATGTACAAGCTCCGCTTCCCGCTGCGCCCGGTGCTACTGAACTCCGCTAAGGGAAACGCTCTTCGAAACTTTCTGTATTTTCATGCAAATTCTCTCCCGTTCGCCCACGTTTTTTTTCCTCTCTCTCTCTCTCTCTCTCTCTTCCTCCCTCCCCCCTCCTTTCCCTGCCCCTCTTCCTTTTACACGCCTCTCTTCGGTGTACGCGAAACCCAACGTTGTTCCTTGTCCTTTCCAACCCTTCGCCTCGATACCATCCTCGTTTTCTATCCTTTTATCTTTATATTATACATACATACATACATACATTCCTGTTATTTATAATATACAGAGTGTCTGAAACAGTCGAGGTCAATCTTTAGGAGCGTGTAAAACTCTCCTCGCTATGCGCGAGACCCAACGTCGTTCCTTTCCACCTCCTCTCGCCTCGTCCCTACTTCACGATACCATTCTCGTTTCTCGTTTCTATTCCTGTTTCTCTTTTTATCACTGTATTATACATACAGTGTTACTGACAACTTGACGTTTCCTTGTTCATACCTTCCACGATTTCATGGAAATCTGTCTCTTTGGACAGAGGCGACGGAGTCGACGGTTTTTTTTCGGTTTGCATGGTTGAATAATTGGTAGTCACCGTACGTATTCCGGGCCCCTTTTTCGTATGCTGCACGACCAGTTCGGAACCACGAAACCTCCGGTGCACGGAATGTATTTTCTACGATTTTCCCCGTTTTTCGATAGCCGTCGTTTAACCACGCCGTGTTCGGACGACACGAATGTCGTCACTGGCTGCGATCTCGTGCGCTGTCCTCCGCTCGATGCTGCCTGAATGCGAATTACCGTTTAAGTATACATCGGCGAGTGGCGAGCCTGGAGACCTGAGCAGCTTCCGTGATCTTGATTGGACGAGCGGATTGAATGTGTATCTTGATCGAACGAAGAGAGGAATTCAATTGTTTCGTAGAATTTAGTTTAGTTACGAGGAATTTAAGTTTATTTTTATATCCGTGCGTTAATTTCGGGGAATTGCGAGATCTTCATATCCGCGCAACGAGAAGATTAACGCTGGTTGATTAAATTTCGGTACCGGCGTTAATCTTGTTGGAAATTGGGACATTTGACGACTGAAACGAAAAGGTTACAAATTTGACGAACTACCGAGCATACGCGTAAATCAGACACGATGGTTTGCTAAAAATTTGCTAAAAATTTGCTAAAAAAGCATAAACTCCGAACGTCGGAAGAAACGAACAGCGAGAATAAAATCGCTGAAAACGTAGAATCGCGGAAAGCGCGACGCTCGATAAATATTTAGCGTTTACTTTGCTTATAGAAGAAAGTCGTGGAGAAAAGGGAAAGGGAGATTCGGATTTTGATGCGCAAAGGCGAATCAGCTCTCATCTTTACCTGTAAACACTTGGAAAGTCTGGCACGTCGAAGCGCGGTCGTGAATAACACGTTTCTTCCTCCGAAAGAGGATTACGGGTTTTCCTAGCTCGTAAAGATTTCGGGCCTCGACTCGCACAGCCTGTCACTTGGCGTGTTCCCTGGGAGAATCGTAGAACCGACGATTTAAAGGGAACGTTCTTGCTCTGGATTAGGAACGACCAGGTTACCGCCTTCGAGAATAGCGTTGCGTGTCTTCGGTCCCGAAGAAGAGAGAGGAGAAAGAATTAATCGGACAAAGTGTTTGAATAGACGAGGCTTAAATCCCTACGAGAACGAATAAGTCCCTGTCAAAACACGATTGAAATCGTGAAAGGCTGTCACCGCAGGATTTTCGACGCGTTGATGGTTTTCTCGCCTATTTCCGCTGTCTTCTTATACTTGCAAATCGGAACACGACAGCTCCTTCGCGTCCAACCTAACCGATGTAATCGTTGAAAAGAAAAAAGTACTAGAAGGGCTATCGAATTCTCAACATCTTTCAAGTTGGGGATACATTAACATCGGGAAAGGATAATTGCTCCTTATCTTTCTCGTCGAATGAAACGACGACGAATTTGAGTTTTCGCTCTGATCGCTCTGATCGTTTCGCTCTGATCGTATGTGTATGATTATATAAAATAAAATATAAATTCTGTCAGTACGTCGATAATGCGCTGAAAAATTACCTATTAATAACCTATTCGAAACGAAAATTTGATTATGTCTCAATATAAACCTCCTCTTTCGGCGGTGTCTTATCGACGCGATAAATCTGACGTTCGAAAATACCCCGAACCACTCTGAAATGAAAAAAAAAAAAAAAAAAAATAAACGAGACATCGGCTACGTAGATGCTACAAGTTATATTTAATATAATCGCACGATGCGATGGTACACACGCGATAAAGTTTAAACCGGTGATCCTTGAATGATTTCAATCGACCGTGTACGCTACAAACGATACCGTGTCGAAGCCAAAACAAGCACCTACCGCGATTACGATTCCCGGCATACCTTGTCACACCCAGCCGCAAAACATGGTACTCCGGCCTCGCAAATAATTCCCTCTCGCGATAGCCATCCGAGCAAATTGTTACACGATAAAATCACCAACTAAAATAAAACTGTAAAATCACCTAGAAGCGAATACGTAAATATGAGAGAGAAGAATCGATGAAAGTTTTCGGAATATTTTATATAATACGTACAATATGAACGTTCAAATTGTCTACGATATGGCATAGACGTTGGAACGCTTTGGCGAGCCAGTGTAAATGTCGAGACACTCTCCGATCGTATTAACGCGTCGAATCGTGGCTAGGGAAGAGCAAAAGGAACGGAGAACAGAGAGACACGACGTTCATTTTATCCTATATACCGGATCCAGCATCGGATCCAGAGGATTGTTCCGTGGACCGATCGTGTCCTGTCCGATGTCGGTACCCCGCCGTGCCTCGGTGGCTGCCACGCAAGCGATAGGTATCTCGTAACCGAGGATAAATTGGCATTATTTATATGCCCGTCACGCGCTTCATTGTCTCGTAGCTGGCTCGAGTAGCTCGTTCGCGATGCCGCAATAAAATAATAAAACCGTCCGTCTCTCTGCTTTCGTCTTCTTGCTTCGTTTCTCTTTCCTCTAAAATTCGCAGTAAAGAGCGTAAAGAGCGCAGCGCGAGCAGCTTCGCCTGCAAATACGTGACTATTTTAATTTCATCAACGTACACGCGCGTATACGTATACACGTCGATCGTCGAATTTTTGTTTCGTCTGCTTGCGAAACAGACGAACCGCGATCCTCTAGACAACGTTCGAATAGAATTCTGACAGTGGCTCGGTTCCAACGAGTCTGCCACACTGGCGGACGAGAGAATTTCATTTTCAAGTTGATACAAAGGTAACAAGGCGTCGTTAGCAGCTTTGAGCTCGTTACCGTGGCGGTGTATCACAGAAGAAATTTCAGTAACGTGTATAACGTTCTTTGCACGAATTGGCTGCTGCCGGTCTGGATCCGTGAAACCACGGGGGTGGCTCTCTCGCGACGTGCTCTTTCCTTATACTCGTAATATCCTCGCGGGCCGCCGTAAATGAGAGCGCACGATTTATGGCGAGGGCTTTTTAAGTCGTACGCCCGGAACCCGGCTGTATTTCCCTCTTTTTTCTCTCCTTCTTTTTCTCCCCGAGCGAATGATAAATTAATTCTACCCCTAGCCGCGAGCGTAGCCCGGCCAAAAAGATTCCTCTCGCTCGACGAGCCCTCCTTCGAAGATTTATCGCGGGCGACCGAGCCCCTGGCGAGGAAAAATTATAATTCCGACGAGACGTCCAGCCAGGAACAAAGTGTCGCGAAACGCGCTGGAGGTGGACCAAGTTTTCGAACATTCTTAACTCCTTCGTGTTTATGAGATCTCCCGCGACGAAAGTCGTTTATGGCGAGCTTCGCGTGACACGTTTCGTGCAGCTACGCGTCTCTCTCATTGTAGCAAATTTTTCTAGTCGCGTTAGGAAGGTAATCGAGGATGACGCGAAAGCTTAAAGCTGGTTGAGATCGTCGAAAACTGTTGTGTTTTATGGTCTGCGTCTAAAGGGTCCCGACATGTTTAGCCTTATGGTCCTCGCTTGTCGGAACAGCGGGACAAGGTATTTGAAAAATTAATTATTTTATTCTTTTCTCTTACACGGAACAACGTTAAACTCGTCGTCTCTCGTATTCCTCTCCCACCCTGGTCTCAAGTATTTGATCTTTCCACGTCTGAAACGTTCGAAAGACAATCGATCCTATCGGGCATTCGCTTCGAACTGCCATTCCAATAATACTCCAACTTAAACACAAGAGACGTCTCGTCGAAAACGATCCATGAACTTGAGATTACATCCAGAGATATCTCATTCGCCGATACGGATGGGTTAAGACGTATATATGTATACGTATAATCGTTGCGAGAAAACGGGAACGCGGAAAGCAGGAAGTCGGGGAATGAGAGAAAAAGGAGGAAGAGGGAGCGAGAGGTAGCGACAGGGAGGACCCGTAGCTAACGCGGCGTAAAATCCAGCGGGCACGCGCCATTTCACTTGGCCCACGGCGGCTCCTTTTCCATCGGTGCCGCGCTGCTTCCAGCGTCCGCTACGCTTCTTCTTCCTCTTCGAGCTCTCTAACCTCTGTTCTTCGCTGTGTCCCGTCGCATCGCCCGAGGTCATCGATTCTCCGGCAGCCGACCCGGTTGCTTTACGCTCGTCACGAGAAATTCGCCACACGATCGGCCCGGCTTTTCGCCCGAATGCTCCGTGAAAAATCGCGTTGCTCGCTTTTTGTCAGCTCTCTTTGCTCGATCGACACGGTGGCAATCGTGGGTGTGTTCCGGTGTTTGTTGGCGCTTTCCATTGGTTCGACTTGTTCGCACCGATGATCGGTTCCGTCGTCGATTAGGGCTTTATGGTACGCTGTTTGGATCTGTTTGTGGATCCGTGGTCGAGATACTTTTCGGGTTTGCAAACATGCTTTTGCGAACGGATCTTCGTGGTCGTTTGATAGAGAAATAATTTTATATCGCGAATCGAACGAGCAACGTTATATCGAGAACAGTGTTTCTGACGATCGAGTATCGTTAAGCTTATGCTTCGTAGAATTCGTGTAAATTCACTGAAACGTTCCGAAATAAGTAAGCACGTTTGTCTCAAGATGGGTAAAATTGGAAGAATTTCATTTTTATCCACTTGTTACGTCTATTTTAACCGTCAGAGATTTATTTTAGCGTTACCATTAAACAAACCGAATAAACGTTAATTCCTTTGAAAATATGCAATCTTTCCGGCAAAGAGATATCCTCCACGGAAATACGATATTTAATCGAATTTACTCGAACACGACCGCGAACACGGTGCAAATAATTATCATAATCATCGTAGCCCTTGGAAAACTTACGACATCCGTGCTCATTGTTTTCTCGAATTACGGCGTCTGCGCGCGTGCCGGATATTCCATTGTTCCGCGAGGGTTCAACGAAGGTGTCTCAATAAATTTTATAAACTTGCACCTCGTCTACGTCCCTCCAGCATAACACTCTTGCATTATAGCCTCTCCAACTCAGGCTCGATAACGAACTTTAAAACACCAGCTTCGGTAATTACAACAGATTATTCAACAGACCAGGAACAAACCAATTAAACGGCGAATAAAGATAAAAAAAAAAGAAAAACAAATATCGTACAAAAATGGAAGAAAACAGAGACGAGAGGAGTTGCGAACTTCCAAGACGCGAGTTGCTGTCGATTCTGCCTAAAAGTGTACCGTGTATGAAAACCGAAGGGCTACGAAAATCGCTGGAAATAAGTACGCGCAGGGTCTCCGCCCTTTGCTAATACAACGGGAGAGCAACGAACTTCTCCGACTACGGAGCTCCGGTACACGGCTAAACGCGTCAATCGATGCTCAGTTTCGAAGCCGGTGCAACGAAATCGTTCGCACATAAGCGGTAGCGCTTGGTCTCGTTATAGAAACAATACGCGCGCGTACGATGTCGTTTGAATTTTCGAGATCGCGAGTGTCTGTATCGCGTGCTATACCCGTGGCATTGTACCGGGATAAATTCGTTCCCTGTTTGTCCTCGTTCCTTTCAAATCTTCGTTCCCCTTCCCATCTCTCTCTCTCTCTCTCTCTCTCTCTCTCTCTCTCTCTCTGTCTCATTGGGACGCGTTCTAAAGAGCTCGGAGCGACGGTGATTCGTTCGACCAGCTCGTGACGCGGGAATAAAACAGGGTACGCCCGTAAAATCCTTTATATGCCACCGAAATCGTTAATAGACTCGCTGCTGCTTGTAACAATGAGCGTGTAACCGGTCGAGTTCCGTGGACTTGTCACGGCCTACGCCAGTGCGCGCGATAAATTCTCTTTCTTTTCACTCTCTCTCTCTCCCTCGCTTCTTCCTCGTCGTTCTCCTCCGTCCTTTTTTCCATCGTTCTTCTTTCACCGCTTTCTTTCTCTTTGGGTTCCTCAACCCTCTCTCTTCTGTTCTACGTCGACGTTGTTCGTACCTTCGAGAGTTCTCTCGCCACACGGTTACCGGAGAGAGGAGGGTCGAGGTGTGAACGAAGAACCACAAGTGCCCTGGAAAGTGCCAGCCCTCCGCTACCCCCTGGTAACCCAATCCCCCTCCAGGACTTGGCCGGTTACGGACGAGTTTTACACGGTTACGCATTTTCCTCCCACGTCGTTAGCGATGGACGCGAACGTGCCCTGGGTTTAGACCCCGCGCGGACGTGGAATGCCACGTTCAGATTTCCCGGTGACGTTGGTTGCATTTCGCTGCTTGGCATTGATAATGACACAATTTAAAAAATGTAAGTTTAGAGGAGCGGCATTCGAAGATTTGCAAGGAGATGTTCTTTTAACGCAAGAACGCGCCACTGTTCGCGAGAGCCGTGCAACTTTCCGCTTGCAACCGAAGATTAGACAGCGTTATCGTAAAACCGTGGTCAGGTTGATAGCAGCGTAAGTAATAATCTGGTACATCAGCCCTGTACGCGCGTAATAGAATCGAGGAATTTATCAAAAGCCGAGTCGATCGGTCTTACATCGTTGCGACCTTTTGTTATTCGTCGTCATAAATGAACGAGAACTTTGATCAGCGCCCAAGTATAGATCGAAATATGGTAAATACCCGTTGCTCTCCTGGACGTAACTTCGATTACCGATCGAGTACGGATCAGATAAAGAGTTTCCCTTCTGGGAACAAACGCCTACGTTCATTCTCGTTACAAATCTAATACATACAAAGAGGTAGGAGGAGCACGAGTCTAAGAGATTTAAGAGACTCTCAGTCTGTGGTAGCAGTGCACCTACCGATTACGAAATCACCAAGACCCGTTCGATGATGCATGATAAGCGTTTCTATTAGAAAACGCGCAACTCTCTCGGCCGCCTTTTAAAAAGGCGTGCCACGAAAAAGGGTGGTCGAATCGCGTGGAACGAAAGATACGGTAAAGGCGTAGGTATACGATAAAGTACGACTATTCGAATCGATCGATAACAGGGTAATTTAGAAGAATATAGTATACACGCGCTACTGAATTACGATAATTACAACTGAGAATATTAAAGTTACTTGGACAGACGTCTTTCGTCGAGTACGAGTTACGTCGATGTACGCGATACGTTTCGCTGCTTATCACGTCGCCAATAACGAACCGAATAGTCTATTTTCCGACGTAGATCGCTTAATAATCGAATTTGGCGAATTACACGGCAAATTACTTAACTCGACTCAAATAACTCTGCGTTAGCAGTGGCGCGATGGAAACCGGTGCGTTGGAAAATAAATCGCGCGATAGACGAACGTACACGAATAGTCCCGGGCTGATTTACTAGCGATAATTCCGGGGAAACGGACGGATTAACGCCGCCGATTCGGTGGATTTATCGGTCGACCGATGAAATTTATTAGCCACGTCGGTGGGATCCTTTTCTAGGAGAGAGGATCCGCGATACACGTAGATACCGTTAATTAAAGAAGATTATATCCGCGCTTTCGATCGTCCCGATGAACAAGGCTAAGAGAAATAATCTGAGGAGAGATGAGAGAGAGAGAGAGAGAAAGAAAGAAAGAGAGAGAGGGAGAGAGAGAGAGAGAGAGAAAGCTGGTTGTACGTCGAATACACTGTGCAAACCTAACAGACACGCCCTCGAACGATCGAAACGCTCGTTCGTCGGCCATCATCGCGGCCCTGGTCGAAAGGTTCAGCGATTTATGCGCGCGTATACACACTGATCTACTCGCCGTGGTAATACACGTGTGTTACAAACGCGCGTGTACGCGTTCCAACCTCGTCTATCTATTGATTCCGCGACCAAGAGCGGCTTTATACAGCTATCCTTCGTACGACTTAATTGGGCAACGGTGAACAGCGATCGAGGCTGAGTCACGAGACGCGGCTAGTCGCGATTAATGATGCGCTTTGAAACGCTTTGAATAGATTCGAATATATGAAAGTATAATGCCGTTCATAAGTATCTGCGCTTATATTTTTATATCCTTGTTATACTTTCGAAATTCTAACGGAGAAATATCTCTTTACTCTTTCTACTTACCGAGGTCGAACACTCTTCCAAGAATATCTCTATGTTGTCCCAGCTTAGCGATTCTGGATACTTAGACTTTTGGATGTCTCAGCGAACGAAGGATTTACGTTCTTAATTTTGGCCACCTGGAGAGTGACGAGAGAAATCTCGAAGATCTTGGAAATCTGACAAATCTTGACGAAATCTTCACGTGTACTCGATATCTTAGATCTTCGACGTCTTACGTTATAAAAGCATAAAAATCGAAGATCCAAGATACTTTCCAGACTTTCGAGATTCGTGGAACGTTCGAGGACTCGAGACACCTAATCGAGCCTCGAGGTTCTTTCACGATATCGAACGAACGTTCACGGTATCGGAAATCTACCAGCCTGATTGAAAATTAAGATTCGCGATCACGGAGTCGTACGTTTTCTCTCAACTCGGCGTGCGCAAGGGGGCAGCGTCCGCTTTCTCGGTAATATTTTGCATTCCTAAGGGTCAACGGAGGTGGAGAAGCTTGCGTGGCTCGGTGGCCCCATACGATATTCGAGGTTCGATTTACTACGCTATGAAACTCGAGACACGCCTTTCGAACGGGTGTTCATTAGTCATCCGCGTCAGAAGGATCGGAGGATCTCGAGTTTGCAAGTATAATAAACGCGAACAACGTCGCTCGGCGATAAAGTACGATAATTACGGAGCCAGTTGGCGAAGCCCTTCGAAAATTTTCGCGCGCCTCGTCGTTCCGGCTCGTTCAGCTCGTTTGGTTTGTCATCGGTTGTTTCGTCGTTGATTCAAAACTTTCCATCGATCCATCTTCGTCTTCCTGCTTGCCTCTTCTACTCTTACGTCCCGTTCGTTCCTTTTTTCCTGGTCGTCTTATCGTCGCCAACCTTTCGTCGACTTAATCTACCCGGACCGAAAGCTCGTACTACTCGATCGCGAACGTGACGAACCTAATCTCGTCCAGAGATCGTTCTCCGCCCTGGGACGAGGTACCGCAGGTACACGGTGTTCGGAAACGAGTGGGCGTTCGATAAACATCGACAAACGGACTTCCAGATTTCTCGCGATCGTTGCAGCAGGTAAAGATTCTGGAACGTCGACTGTTCGTGTCCCCGGAAACAAACCGAACAGCGTTTCCAATCCGTCACACGGATTTTAAAACTTTCGATAGATTCTCGTGTTCGTAGATTCGTCGTCTCTTAATTGGTCGGCATAACTACGCAGTAAGACATAAACTGCGAGACTAGTTTACTTCGAACGCGTCATTCGCAGAGAATATAGACCAGTCGGAAAGACGTGGTAAATTTGATCGCACAGATTGAAAGTAATTAATAATTAGTCAAGAAAATTGCTTCTAAACGAGAAATACTTATTCTAGAAAAATAAAACGCGTATTTATGTAGCGTATTTATTAACGTTTATAAAACGATAGAACCTCGATCAATTTCTGTATTACAACCATTCCGAACGAACTTCTCTGACCTTATTTTGCCCAGGGGATCAGTCAAAGAATTACAAGATAAGGAAACTCTAACGCGAACCAAAGAACGTTTTACATTCTCAAACCAGTCTAACCTACATTTCCCAACGAAATGCTCAATCCAGATAATCGATCGCGAACAAATTCGCGAGTCACCGTGGCTCTTTGATCCCGTACGGATCGGCTTCGCCTCGCCGGCAGTACTCGAACGGACCGATCGATCGTTTAGAAAGCGTCGTTAGTCGTTCAAATGTACGACGAATAGATGCGACGGAAAGCGAAGAAACGTCCGTCGTTTCAACTGGAATTCAGCCCGCGTGGTAAAGCGCGTCTCTCGTTGTTGGATTTCGTGAACGTTGCGGAAGAACTCGTTTACGATATAACACAGCGAATCGAATCGTGTCGTAATGCCGCGAATTGCGGCATGCAGTTAGGGCGGGTGAACGTTCGGCTTGGTTATCGAGCGTAATTGGAAAATGACTAATACCGATATCGGCGCGCAAACAATTTGCGCAACTGGCATACAAAAAACGACTTCGGTCAATTTCCATTCCTTTTTTGGCTATCAACTGGTCTGGTTCGCGAAGGCTCACTCGCCTATAATCTCGTTCTATGGCGTTTTACCTGGTGTTCGCGAAACGTCCGACGGAATTGGCCGCCCCGCAGCTCTTAATTAGCCTCGTCGTCATCGTCCACTGACTCCTTGATTGACTCGCCCGTTCAAATTGTCGTTTGTACGCTGGAAGATAATTAGACGAACGAGTATTCAAATTATACACCGTGTTACTCAATATTCTTGGTTTTAACCAAGCGCTCCCTGTCAGTTCTTTTTTCTAGTTGTTTATAGGAAATGTCGAACTCGTTGCAAATGTCGTGGAATATCGATCTGTCCAGGTACTTTGTAATTCCAGAGTTGTTTGATTAACTGAGCGTTTAAAATTCTGAAAAAAACTGGACGAACGTTATTGCTTCTGAGACACGAGTCATTTATGAAACACGAAGATTGTAACTTGTTGGCAGAAAAATCGATTATTTTGCATTTCCGATACCATTCCGTCATTATCGTATTAACAAGCAGCTTGCAAAGTCGTTTACTGCTACGATCGCTATGAAGGTTTATGTAAATCCATATTTTTCCGAAGACAGTCGGAGAAATACAACCCAGGTATCAAATTTTTTCATTCTCTAGTTTCGCTTTCGCTTTCGTCAGATATGGATTTTCGGATATCGCGTTCGAATTTTGAGCATGCCTTTCGAAGATAAAACGTACGCGCTTCTGCCATCTGTAAATAATTCGTACGATATTCTTCGAATATTAGCAAAGTTAATAATAAGTGGCAGTAAAAGGAGAAGAAATTTATTATTCGATTAAATAGTTCGCGTCACGCGATGGAACGAGTACCATATAAACGAAAGTGCGTATCGACTCGTATCCATTTCGTACGCTGTCTTGTTAATACCGAGACTTCTCTGCATCATCCAACTCGAAGAACACGACTCCTGCTCGACTCCCAACATCCTCTTCGTCCTTCCATCTTTAAATACGAGAAAGAGGAGAGGGGGTCGGTCGATCGGAGTCCGCGCTGCATAAAAATCGCCAGGCCAGAGATTGGTTTCAGGGAAGCGAGCCACCACGACAGCCCCGGTATTTGCTTAACAACCGGTTTACGTTCTGGTCCCGGTTAGATCGTCGCGCGATGAGCAGCAAGGGGTCACGATGAGAACCGCTGGCGTATCGGTCGTCATAAGTCACTCAGCGTGTGGCATACAAGGTACACGGGCCCGTAAGTTAGTACGTAGGACCCACGGGCCTACTCTCTTCTTTCTTTCTTTCTTTCTTTCTCTCTTTCTTCAGCCTCTCCCCACGGTTTCCTCTTTTTTTAGCCCTTTTCCATTTCTCTACCCATCTCCGTCGTTCCATCTAAACGCCTCGCTTCCTCTACAACGTCGAACGTTCGCCTTCACGGCCACCTCGAACCGGCCAAACGCTCTCTCCAGACACTCCCAGGCTGTCCAGGACATCGCGTCGTATCCCGCTGGGTCTCGCGTCAGATCTAAGTGGTTCCTCTCGTACGTTCTCTGACTGATCCCCGTGTACCCTTGATTCAAGCTACGGGCATCGAATTCGCCTCCGCTGCCTGCGCGGAGATGGAAAACGCCGATAATTGATTCCAGGCCTGGTCGTGTGTACAGGCTAGCATCTAGCAGAACCAACGAGCTGGTTCTGCCTAGAGAAACCTGGACTCTGTACACGATAGACAGGGGCTGAGAGAGAGGCATAAAGCTACGTCCCAGCTGAACGATCGAGAACTTTTGTCCATGTTCTATGTTTCTTCGAAAAGTTGCTGGTTGTCGTCGAATGTTTCTCTTTTTTACGTTTCTTCGCGTTTTCGCTACCAGTAACGAAAATTGCCTGTTTTCATCGCACAGTTGCATACTGTTCGACTGTCACCGATCGTTTTACGTCGCATTCACGGGCGAACAACTTGTCGCGAGGTGGAAATGTCTTTACCGGTCGATGTTTGTTGGATATCGTTTAGAACATGTTGCAACAACAGGCAACGAAACGTACGTGGATGTTGCTTCAACGAAAATGCAGCTTCCCTCCGAATACGTCGGTTGTTACAGCGTGGGCAAAACATTGCTACGAGATAATGTCGGCTGAATATTCTTTGAAACATACGGCAACAGCGGGCAATAACGAGGGTCTTCGGTGGGAACACAGCTTTAAGGTAGAACGAGGCGAGTCGTTGGTCGAACGAACGGAATGGAGAAGACGCGAGCTGGGACGTGAGTTGGTTATGTATCCAATTCAGATGTCCGACACGAAGAGAAGCTGGTTACGTCGAATACGCGTAAATAACAGTCGTTTAATTGGTACCCATCTCGTGTACTTTTTAGTTATCACGAGTGTCATAAGCGACTGTTCGCTGTCTGATTTCGAAACGACATTTGTCCGGCTATTGTCGGTTCGATTAATGCGCGGTCGGTTAATCGGTCGGCGCGGTCGTGGAAGTACCGGGATAACGTCGATAATTGATTCCCGGAGAGTCTATATCGAGCGTGAAACGGGTGGAAGGAGGCCGATACCGGCCGACTCCGTTAATCCAACAAATAGAATTCGAGCCACTCCGTGTCCGACGCTGTTAAGCCGACCGTATCCCCTGGCCGTCGTTTCTCTGTAGATACAATAGATCCAGCGAAAGGTTCTTTTCGATTATTTTTTCCTGCCGGCTGTAATCCCCCGTGCACCGTTTACTTTGCATTTAGCGGGAGGAAGTTGGTATTAAACGTGCGGTTAACTTTGGCTTCCCCCCGTTAGACGGTAATACATCGTCGAACGCGTTCGTTCCTTGTTCCTTTTTCTTCTTTTCTTCTTCTTCGCTTTTCGTATGCCCATTCAGTGCGCTTGACGGAAATGAATACAGTTTAATATTGCACGTTACGAATTATTTGGTATCGAAGATTACAGGAAAAGAAGCCGATAAGAACGTTTTTTGTCGATCTGTCTTTGTTCTAACTGCGGTGTATGACTGAGAAGGAACACGTAGCTGAGGAATCCTTTACGTTCAAAGATGTACAGTCGACGAATTTTTACGAGAACCGAAGCTATAACTACGAAGACAAACAATATTTTAATATCTTTCGATTTATCAATATTCTGACAAGAGCAATATCTTTAAATTCATGGAGAAACTCTCTTCGATAATAACGTACGTTGTAATAAGTAGACTGTTGCTGTATCTGGAGAGAATACGTTTCATAATATGTATAGTATAAGAGCGTGGGCGACAATTCGATCAAGTTGATCGATGAGATCATCCGGGATCTTACGCCACTCTAGTTGCAACCAGCTGAATAATTGATCTCCTCGAGCGAGTAGGTTACACTCCGTAGTACGACTTAGGTTATAAATGATCATTGAGATTCCGTGATCAAATGATAATTGATCAAACGAGACAGATAGCTCGCGTTTATTACTCTCCTTAGAGGTAACAATACGTCGGCCAGTTGCGCTCTACGGTTCGAATTATCGCGCCTTTGCCGTATCCAATCTATTAAAATTCGTTCGTTCGTTTCAGTACTCCCACCGTACCTTTAAACTGTCGTATTTCATAAATATTAATATTAAACAGAAGCAGTATCGTTCGCACAAAGATACAGCAACGTCGTACAGCCTGTATTCTCGTTTTCCAATCTTCCTTGCGCGCAATCACCCCCAATTTTTCATTAATCGACGTTCTGATAATAATCGACTCGCTGATTCAAATATACTTCGCTATACGCAAAAATAAAAAAAAAAAAAAATACCTTGCGCACGATCCTGGTTCAACGCTTCCACGTTTCCAACGCCGTTTCTTTCGCTCCATCGTCGTCCCTGCGATAAGACAAACTCCGTGATCCGTAATCGTCGATCATTCGTCGTATCGCGTGAAAATCTTGACTCGATGTCGTAACTCAAGTATCATCGGTCGCGGCTCGTACAGCGGATCGAATCGACCGTGTGGCCGTCGGTCCGTCATTCGATTACGTCGAGTCCGAGACACATCCCCCGTTGGTGGTGGCGCGTTTTATGTATCGCGGGTCCCCGGTATAAAAATCATTTATTCGCTCGTTAAAGATCGAACGGGCATCGTCCAGGACGTTCCTCCGTACGGACGACGGGCCAGCGGACACCGTTGAAAGATTTAAGGGCCTCGTAAAGCGCAAAAAGAGGATTTCTGCGCGGAGGCGCCACGGTCGCGTTGGACCCTCTCGTGTTTCCGCTTTTCGAGCCTCGCTTTTTTCGTTCCCGAGGCGTTCGCCGCTACTTAGGTAGACGCGCTTGAAGAACGTTCTATACCTGCGCCACCACCGGTGTCGTGTAACACTTTATTTCGTCTCTCGTGTTTCTCGGGCAATATTTAATCGATACCGCTGCTATAGAAAATGCAACCTCGAAGAATTCCGACCGTATACGCGAAGATTTGTAATTCTTCGTGAAACGTATATCGAGAATTTATAGTTCAGACATATTTCATACGATACGGTAGCTTTAACGTTGGGAAATTCGTATTTCGAAATGAAACCAGATCTTTCGAGCAGCGAGGCGAATCGTAGTTACAGTTTCTTGCGTGGAAAATGAGACTTTTATACGTAATCCTCCCTAGACAAATATAGTTTTCCTCGTCGTGTAGTAAAATTTATAGTGGAAATCGAAGTTGGATATTTGTCTTCGTTGAAAATGTTTCAAATATTTGACTCGACAAACAATTACACGATATAATAGTATCGGTATAGCGGTATTTCCACATTCCATAATTTCCAATTCGTTTAGCTCGTCAACGATCCAGTTTACGAAACAACCTACGAAAGCTCGATACCTATTGACGTCCCTACCACATCGTACGATCTTCGTTCGAAAATAAGTTTGAAAATTAAAAAATTTTGTTGCTAAAAATAAGATTTCTTTCCGACGAAATTCGACTGTACGAATTCTGTTATGAATTCTCGTTGGAATATATCTTTGCTCGATAATTATTTCGTCCAAAGGTTTCCAACGCGAAGCTATTAATTTACTGACAGAGAAGTTAATGGATATGCTCCAGACGGAGATGTTGAACGGTGTAGCAGATTTTGTGGAAGAAATGGCACGAGTCACGACGTTTTCGTCTCCGAAAATAGAATCCGCAGCAGCGGATCTGGCATTCGGCCCTGGACCATCTGTGGGATCGATTCCACGAGACAGCCAGCAAGAGAATGACCCGATCCGCTGTTCTTGTATCTCTTTTATCCGCTTCCGGTCTTGATGACACTCCGCCACTGAAATATCGAACTGGGTCGTTCTTATTTAGCTGTCTTCTCTATCGCGTGTAGCCGTAAATTCCACAAATCGTACGCATAAATAAAATGCCATAGAACCTTCCGACACGCGTGGTCGTGCCTCCTACTCTCGAACGAGTCTAGAGAAATGCAATTGAAAAGTATCTAATCCCTTCCGCCACGAAGACATATTGCCTCGTTTGAGAAATCATCAATTTTTAAATATCTGCTAACATTATTTCCAAACCCAAGCTATTTAGTAGGATTTATATCGTACTTAGATCGCAGATACTTATGCAAATTCGTATTTTTACGAACGCAACGAGAATTATAGGAAAACAGAGGTTCGTTTTACCCGTTGGATAATACGGATAATATGTTTGTTTTACTTTCGAATGACGTCTCTGTGGAACGCGTAACGATGGCACGCCTTTAACCAGCGATGTATTCCAACCTTTTTGACTATCGAAAGAGAAAGAATCGGTCTAGGAATCTCGCTCTTCTACCAAACTAGCAATATCATTCCTCGCTAAGTACGTACTACCGAGACACCCACGTAAACTTCACACGCAAAAATACCTTGGACAAGCAGCGAACTAAAAAAAACAGAGTAAATTCTATTAGGATTTACAAGCAGACGCATCGAACGGACACCACTCGAGCGATCCATCGTTGAACGAACCGCTAGGTACACACGCTCGAGCCGATCGGTCAGCTCGTTACAGGAGGATCCATCATTCGCCATGCTCGATCGCATCGTCGAGCTGTAATGTTTTACGATGCTGTTTGACTATCCCATTCACGAGTAGCAGAACGTTCTCTTTGACACGATTGTTTTGACTGGTCGTGAATACGGAACGCTCGACGGAACCTCCGCCCGCGTCTTTTCCATTCCTCGCCATTTTCTCTCCCTTTTCGACCCTCCGCAACCCCCTTGCAACCGCGTCGTCCGTGACGGTCGGTCCGAGTTCTCCCTTTTTCCACGACGAGAGAGACAGGAGAAGCTGGCTTCCGCTTGCCACTCGAGTCGGACGATCGTGCCTGTCCGATGCTACAGAGGAAGCACGGACGTCTATTCATCGAACGATCGACGACGATAGACGTTGCATCGCGCCGTGGCGCCCATTGGAATATGAAAATACTCCCACGAATTAAAATAACACTGGCGCGCACGGTACGCCCGGCGATCTTAAATAATTCATGGGATTTTTTCACGCGCCAAGGCTCGAGGAACGCCCCGCGTGTTCGGTCGCGATCGAGCCGAGACTCTCTTCGGCTTGGTATGCACATACATAAGCGCATGCTGTATGTGGTAAGTTCTCGGTACTTTTCCGCGCGATAATTTGCCAACTAGTGACATTAGCGAATTGACAAGTTACGACAAGGGATAATTTACCAACTAATAATATCAATGAGTCGACAAGTTAGGAACGGGATAATCGAGCGACTCGTAGTTTATACAATTTGTTTTGGAAAATTTGATCACCGACATTATCGCTGCTAGACAAGCAAATTTACGACTCGCGACCCTCGTAGAATTTTACTAAATTAATTCAATTGTACAACGCGGTTGTATCTCATAAATATCGTCACGGAAGACGTCGATGAAGTATCGACACTACCGTTAAACCGTTATTTTAGAAGAAATGGCTCGCTATGGGAAAAGTTTCTTTTAAGGATATCAGGTATAGGGCGTGCTGGAATGTTCATAGATCATACGCTGACATTCCACTTAAATCAAACAAGTATATTATATCGGACAGGCTAATCTGTGGAAAACTCCATCTTGCTGGTAACCCTGCTATGACAGGACGGTTCCGCTCTAATGCGCTTAGTAAATTGAAAGAGAATTAAATTGATATCTGTATAATTTGTGAGACTTTAAATTAGTATGATTTTTAACGAGAACTCAGTTTCTCATAATGAAAAAAAAAAAAAAAACAAACCAGTAAATTAGCTGGCATTTTTGTTTGTACCGTCGAATTTTATACACTTCTCTCCAATGATTCTTTCATGCAACGAGCAATTTTAACAGATCTGCACGCTTTGGTACTAATTTGAACGTTCCACGTGCGGAATATGTTTGTAACACTTCGTCGATAAATTGCTTCGTTCGTATATAAATCTAGTTTTCAAGGAATCTGAGAAAAACTCCTAATGTATGTATTTCTAATGGCAACTAGATAGCGATATTACCGATAGTAATTTAGTAATAGTAAACTGTTAGGCAAATTGTAAAGAACGGTGTTTATAACGTCGTTTTTCCTTATCCTCCAGTTTACAGAATTGATAAATGTATTATATCTTACAAACGATTGGTGCATGCCCTCATCGCGAAAAGTCTTAATAGACCATAACGCGTTAATCGACGAACCATCGATACCAGCTATTCCGCACATACCTTCCCCTTTATATCATCTCACGGACAAGAATTGGCTGGCGAGCGATTAATCAGTCCGCCGTATCGGAAGCAGAAAGTGAAACTGCACGGGTCCGGACGATTATTAACGAAGCCTATCGATAACCGTATCGCGGGCCATTTGTCAGTTGGTGGCCAAAAAAAAGCCTGACTGCCCCGTCGTGAGCGGTTCTCACACGCGATGCAGGTCGCTAAATAATTCCGAACCGTTAATTAAACCGCGAGTTTCACGCTGGTAACGGCGCGAACGACGCTCGCCTGTATCGTAAATTAGGGTACACGCGAACGATTCTTTAAACCGCGTGGAAACGGGTACGCCATCGACGCGGATAACGAGCGATCCACGTCGAAACGCGGATCAACAAGCTGGATTCCGGTCGCGTAACACGCGCGTATCTAATTGGAGGACGGTTTACACGGAAATTCTCGTGGCTGATCGTCCGACGCCAATAAATAACGGGGCAGACGCGCGTTTCACGGGTGCGAGAACAGGCGTCGTACACGCGATGGAAATCGAAGAGGGACAAGTACGCCGGTAAGGACGAAGAAGAAGAAGAAAGAGAAGAAGGATTCTTTTTCCATCGTACAAACAGAAATTCAAAGTCGAAGATCTTAGGAGGATTTATGAGTGGGCGCCGGTTGCGCGGTAGTCGCTCGACTATCTCCAACCTAATCTCGATCCGCGTAAATCATCGATACCGCGTTTCGAGTCACGGCGCTCTTTCTCTCCCTTTTTACTTCGTTTCTCTTCGCGGCCCAACGCGGTTCGTGTAAATCATACGTACGAAACGTAGCCGCTCATTAAACTCCGCTGTACAACTGTACATTATCGCGGCTTCGAGTAGTACTTTCTCCGCGGTGGCTCTCATCTTATCTTTATTTATCTCGTCTCTGACTCGCAACTGCGTATGTACACGGTTCGTACCTGTAAATACACTCTTCGTGTAATACGCTATGCAATAACGATTTTCAATCTTGGCGCGATGAACTCGCGGTATTAACCGGCCGTTACGGAACCGAACGTTTGAAACAATCATTATCACTGATCGAACCAAGTCGTTATCGAGCGATCGTTCTTAATGATCTTTCGGATTTACTCGAGTTTTCGTAAGCGAATCACCCAGAAGCCGTACCGAGCAACGCCATAAATTACAGTGCATAGAAGAACGACCGAATGAAAGAACTGCAAGCATTATTTTCCTCAAACTTTTCTTGCGATTCGCGATTGTTTATACTACCTCCTTATAATTATAAATAAATTTACGGCAATAAGATGCTGTATAACGTATGCAGCAACTCGGACGATTATGGAACGCGCCAATGATTTTTTCACTGGTCGGTTGTTTTCATGTCGACAAAAATGCGACAGCTTAAAGCAGAAACCGGTTAAAACGAGACCGGATAACGGAAGTCTACCGTGAACCAAGTCGAGCGGAAACTATGTCGTTTGGGACTACCCGTGTTAGATTTTGCGTTAAAATCTGTCCGTGGATAAGAAGTTTATCCCTTGTTCGATCGGGCGATCTCTTGACCAGGTACCATCCGCTTCTTGAATCAATTGTTCCGGATTCTTCACGCGGGAAAAATCCGACCACCGGCGTGAAACGTCGTACGCCCACGCCGACGATCATTTTCCAGCACGCGGAGAAGTCGGCCGAGCCCTGATCCGTTGCGAGGATATGCACCAATGCAAATCGGCTTGTAACTTATAATTCCTAACGGCTCGCGAGGACCGACCAGATGCGTTTCGCTCGATAGCCGCCTCGCTGTCTATTCCCGAAGACCGTGCTACGGAGGACCGTAGAAACGTGCTTCGAGAATAGATGCTCCAACTCGATAAGCAGTCGTCCGCTGTTTGGTTCTAGATACCACACGTTTCTCTCGGGTTTTGCGTTAATCGATCCAAGTGTATCGGATTTTCTTCCAATACGATGATCTTGTATCATATAAATATTACGTTGCGATGCAACATACAGAAACATGGGAAACATAGAGTGATTTTTCGTTGCGAATAACAAATTGGTCAGGCTGCTTGTAGCTTGTATAGTTTGCGATGTAACTTAGTCGCATTTAGTTCCTTGCAACGTTCCTTTGAATATCTTGGATACACGTTGAAAACGTTGACTATTCGATAGTACTTTTAATTCTGGAGAAAAAAAAGAAAACAGAATTGCCTGCGTGAAATTAGAAAAATCGTAATAACAAGAATATTAGAAAGATATATTTTATTTTATTTACATATCGTCAAAGACAGGATAATTTTTCGTACCAGCCGATACTCTCCACTATTAGTAGCTATCAGAGTTGTAATTCACTTTTCTTATATCGCTATCGATATCAACGTATCGTAGAAACGCGTAAATTCGATGATTTATCCACCTAACGACCGCTATTTACCAAATTGCATCTATACGACCCAAACAAGAGCACACCGAACCCGTGAAACGGATAGTTTCTTCGAGCGAGTCCGATCGTTCGCAGACAGGAAACAGCAATGAATTATCTTAATCCGCCGATACGTCGCTTGTAAATGAAATCAGGATATCTGTTCCCAGGGAATACCCTGCGGCACACAGTGGTCGTCTCGGCTAGATATCGCGTACGATAACCCAGTCGCCAACAGTTTCGTTTCGTTCCAGCGAACGCATATTAGAAAGCTGAGTCTCCGGCATTTCCTGTTCCTTAAACGTCGAATCTCGAGAAGAATGAAAAACGTAGAAAAAAATAGAAGAAAAATAAGCTATCGACGAAGACGAAAAAGTCGTAGGACCCCCCATGGAAACAGATATCTCGCTAGAGACAGAGACAGAGAGAGAGAGAGACATCGTACGTAATACGAGAGTATCGACGCGTTTCTCTTATATATACGCGAAGATATACCGCGTGAAACGAGCGTGGAAGACGGGGCGTAGCGTGGAACCAGGGTGCTCGGTTACGAAGAGATCTGACACGTCGGTAAATTTCCCGCTGATCACCGGCCGCGACTTTACGGCAAACGAAACAGGCCCCCACGTCCCCCGGTGTACCGTAATATTCTGTCGAATTTACGGGGAGAAGTACGTTACGACTTTATTATGGACGCGGGCCTGGTAACCCGTGCCACACCAACAGCGCCCACCGTCTTTCCCGTCACCTTTATTTTTTACTCTCCTCTTACTACTCTAATCGTTGTTCTCCGACGTATCTTTGTGAATCTCGAATTTTTATTCACGCTCGAAAGTTGAAGGAACTGATCGCAGCTATCATGGGAAAAGAATTTGTGACTGTGCCGGTAGGCGGATGTTTCGGGGATGATGAGGAATATTTAAGCTGTTGATGTTGGATCTCGTTTGCGAGTTAACGCTACGACGATTGCCCAATTACGAAAATAATTTCGTATTGTCAGCAATTAACAAAATACGATTTAGAAAGCTTCAACTTCTGGAAGAATGGAGTTTGTAAAAGTGCTTCGGAAAACGACGATTATTGGAAATGCCTATTTGAACGGAGCGAGTAAATAGTTTATCGGTCTTTCGTAGGAACTGAAAGTATCAAAGATCTTTGCAAATAAACGAACAGTGTCAATTACGTATCGTTCTATCTACCCTGAGTCACAGAGGTATTCATAACCTTCTATCGTCAACTATACGATAGTTCGGTAAATATACACCGCTCTTGGAACATCCTATTATACTTATCCTGAGAAAGAAAACATCGATCGGATAAAGTCAATATGTTCGTGACTCAGCGAGAATCGAGTCTCTAAAGATCTCGCGTAATTCTTAAATTTGCATATTGTGAAACGTGAAAGTTTTTCGTTGCTAGATAGTCGATTATAATCGACAAACTTCTATCAAGATTAACGCAATTTTGTCGATGATCAAAATAGTCGAGTAATCGACAACGCGCGTCAAACTTTTCACGATAAATCTGATTTTCTAAAAAGTTCGCTTTCTTTGCTCGTATCGAACTTACCAACGACACGTAGGAATTGAAAGAGTTACGTCGGTACAAATCGTGACTAGAAGCACCGCGTGTGCTTATTTTTCGACCAACTAGTTGCAACGGTTGATAGCTAATATCACCGAGAGCGCGTTTACCGGCACGACCACAGGAAACAACGTTTTCAACGTCTGACAAACGATCAGCGATAAGGATCGTTATTAGCGGCGATACAATTGCCATTTGGCTGGAGGATCGAACGCAAAAATCCGACTCACCGTTGACCAGAATTTTACAAGCAGCCACATTTCAGCCAATATATTGCTCGGCAACGGTGTTTACGGTTTCCACGCTGAATACTTTCTGTTACAAAATAACGCGTTCCGTCGAAACACCGTGGCCCATTTGACGTCAAACGAGCTCTACTTCATTGGTATGCGAGAACACGCTATTCCCGCGAATATCCTCGGAATATTTCGCGTTTTTCGGACGTCTCCCGGAACCAAGTCGACGCGGTCGTGTTTAATCCGCCTGCTGCTACTTTTGACAGCCGTAGCCTCGCTTTTTATCGTTTCGATATACAAACGACCAAATAAAATTCCGACGATGAAACTCTCGCGTCGCGTTTCTCAACTATTCGGTTACTTTCGGTATTTGTCCATTGAGAAGAATTCTAAAAGAAACGAATGATATAAAACGTAGCTGTATACGCTGTTTCTTACGACTACTAGCTATTCAGGAAGAGTCTAAACGATTCGAGGGTGAAAAGCCGGCGTTTCCATTGCGTGGTAAAAAAGTGAGAAGACAGGGCGAAATTAAATTGGCTCCTTCCCAACGGCGACGGGCAGCCGCGCGATCAGCTTCTTTGCATAAAAATGGCCGCGAATTAAAGCTCCTTTGAAACTCGAACTTTCGCTAGAGCGTGAATAGCCGCATTGAGCGACAGCTTGGTTCCACGGGTCTGACAAGCGAGAGGGTGGTCGTGGCCGATTCGAATAATTTCACCCGACATTTGTACCGTGTGCACGTCCACGCGTCGAAGTCTCCGAATACGAAATTTTCGTGTTCGACGCGGGCGCCGTCAGCCACCGCTGCGACGTCACGCAACGCAACGCGTCGCGCTGATCCGATTCCATTCGATTCGATTCGATTCGAATCTCATTGTCTAGCCGAACGAATCGCGAAACTAGTGGACACACGCGCGAGGTGTCCGCTTCGCGTACGGTGCGCGTATATCGAACGAAACGGATGCACGTCCCACGGATGCGCTGGTTAAGAAGACACGAGAGGAGAGCGCGAAACAGCAGAGAGCTATCCAAGTCTCGAGGAAATCTGACTCCTCGTAGGCGGCTTTGCGGTGCTAAGACGTCGCCTACCTGTGGCCTGTGGCATTTATTAAATCTTATTCTGGCATCTCCTCCCTTTCTTCCTCGTCTCGGGTTACCCCGAGGGATGTATCCACGCGACATTCCCAAGATCGTTCCTACTAGGTCCACGAGTCGTTCGATTTCACTGTCCTTTGTTCGGCGATTTATTAGAGACCTCCCCTTTTCCTTCTGCGACTGCATTTTTTATTTCCTACGCCTGCCTATTTTTTCCCTCGAATATCGTGCTCGCGACCCAGCCATCTGCTCGCTCGACGTCGGACGATGTTTCGATTAAAAGACGCGGTTCGATTCAGCCAATGGCGGGCACACGGAAATCTGCGAGATCGTCCGGAGGGAGAAAGTCTTTCTTCGAAGCGAGAGGCGGAAGACGATTCAGGGGCGAGGAACTTTATTAAGTTCCCCGTGAAAAGTCTCCCTTCTGCGCTACTGAAAGAGGATTCGTGGCAGAGAGCAATATCTCGGTGTAATTCGTCGACATAATTTCGAGACAGCGATCGTACAATCCGCTAAATAAAATCTAACAGATCCGGCGTATCGAAAAACGTTGAAACACGAAATTTTCGTCGCGACCGTTAAAAAAGATGACTATGTAGAATATTTGGGAATACATTAGGCGACGCGTACAGCATAGGCGTAAAAACGTTAAAAACGACAGTTATTCAAATTATTATTTCGTGACTCGGTATGCACGTATCGCACGATCCACGAACACGCGTACCGACTGAAAAAAAAAAAAAAAAAAACACGATACTTTTCGAACAAGACGAAGGAGGACGTCTCCTCTCGTTCCTGATAGATAGGCCATCTTCTTTATTTTCATAATTTATTCCACGTCCGTGTAGCTGTCAATGCAGCGACGAACGGACAGATCTCACGGATAAAATAACCGTAGCCACGTTTGAAACACAGAGCGGTTGCGGTGGTTGGTCGAGAGGGCGATCCTCGTTCATCATCCTCGTGCGCGACAGAGCTCGCCGTTCGCTCGTGCGTGCTCGGAAGATCGCCTACAGTGTTTGCAAACTTTTGTAAAACGTCCTGGGTGGAGGAACGTCGCGTACGTTCTCTCACGTGGCGAACAATAGAGAGGAAGCTCCGTTTCGGGTGCGGGCAAGAAAGGAACAAGTCCATTTCGAGTGAAATACGCGCGTAACTGTGCCTTTTTTCGGGGAGGTTCGAGCGAGAAACGGTGTCCAGAAACTGGTTGGGCCTGAACGGAACCCCGCAGCGTCCGTCTATCGGTCATTTAAGCCTCCCTTTCTGTCTCTACCATCTTCCTCTGACTTCTTTTTCCCTTCTTCCTTTTTAGAACCTTCGGACACCTCCGAAGCCTGTAGTCTCGAGTGGAAAGCAAGGATGACTCGACGCGGCCGCTACTTGCACGAGTCCGCGTTTCGAAACGAAACGTAGAGTGGCTTAGCCCGTAACTTAATCGCTGTATCTAAAGAATTCTTGTCACCGTTGTACGTAACTGCCGGCTCGAGGCTCGTTGTCGAAGCTTTTTTTCTCACCGAACACTCGCCGCTATAATAGAGAAAGAAACGACGGGCGCTTTCGTAACCCGCGGTATCGCTAACCATAAGCAGATAACGAACGACACCGTTGGAACGCTCGAGCGTTAAACCGTTACAATAGAAAGCTTAAAAACAGAGAAAGAGAAAGACTGTTATAAGAGAGACTGAAACGAGAACGGATGGAAAAAGAGAGGGAAAAACAGTATGCAGTATGCACCTGGATCGCGTTCCTCGTTGCACCGATATGGTCGCGTTATCTGTCGGTCCCGACCACCCGGCCGCGTCGTCGTAATCGTCGTCGTCGTCGTCGTCGTCGTCGTCGTCGGTCAGCTCATCACACACCTTCCACGTATACACGTGTAAGCGCGCAATAAGCGAAACAAGCGTATACACGCGTCAACGCGTGTACACCGTGGAAGATAGGTCGCAGGAAGTGGTAATCTCACGATGGAGTATAGCGCAGTCGCTTAGACGCGATTCTTTCATCCGCGATGCGGCTGGACGCCTGGATTACTCGCTCGTTAGTCCGGAACGTGGAGTCGTCATTCGCACGGCGAAACAATAACATGGCAGGAAGCTGCTGGGTAACGCGTGGGAGCGACTAAGAATCGGGACTGGATGGTTAGAAGAATGGGAAGAGGACAGGGAGGAGACGGAGGACGATCCTGTTTCAGAGAGGATCCTGTAGCTGCTTCTCCCCGTTTTTGGACGTGGAGCGAGCGAGTAATTCGCGACGATCGATCCGGCGAGTCGGTAAGCTAATTTCACGTCGAATAAAAGCGTCTAATGCCAGCCAAGGGAAAATCCGTTTAGCTTAGCCCAGGCTTCTCAAGATAAATTGGTTTCGGGGGATTTCTAAAGCGTCTCCTACGGCGCAGGAAGTTCGAGGGTGCAGAAGCGAGAGATCCTTTGTGACTTGGGAGGCCTCTCTCCCCGGAGATTCCTCCCGGTGACGACGAGGATGCCGATGGAACGCCTGGACGCCGTGAATGTCAACCGTGACCCAACAATGGTCTGTGCTTAGGGTTTCGAGCTACGGGAAGGGGGGGTGGAGGGAAGAAGAGTCGTAACTTCTCCATACCTCGACAAAAACCTGTATTCCCGACCTGCCGTGCCGTTTCTGAAGACTTCATCCCGATAGATCTCGCTCTGTCACGCGTTGGAAAACACGGGAAAACAGAATTTCCTTCCCTCCCCTGTCTCTATTGGTTGCTCTATTTGGTTGTAAAGGCACGATGATCGACGAGGCTTCATCGAGAGCGCTACATGTATAGGCAAACTTGATGTTACTCATGGGAAAGGAAGGTGGTCATACGTGATTCAGCGTTATAGGAATTCTATTGTTCATTCCGTTTTTAAAGATGGGGTTAAATTAAACGAACAACGAGTTTTTTCAGATAGAACGCATCCTGCTGAAAGTATTCAGGGACTCTCTATTTTTTCGCTCGTTTCTGCGTCCAAATAGGAGAAGCAGCTTTAGAACTTCTGTTGGTAATGAAGAGCTCTGTTTCAGCGAGTCTATAGTCGTTCTCGAAGACTTCGCAGAAACCATTCTGGTTGAAACAGAGACGAGAAAGCAGCGAGTTTCTTTGGTCTTTCGATCGACTATTCTGACATGATGCAAGCGTTAAGCGAGAAGACTAGTGTAACGTATATACGACATACGTCCCCTTAATAGGTATGGCGACACGCAGGAAAAATTAAACGAACCTCGATAATCATTAGGAATTTCATTTTCGAAAGTTTGACAGTGGCAACAGCTCGTAAATATACTCTGACGTTACGGTAACAACTTCATCGGTTACGTGTAATCGAGTTTCTTTCCGATCTATATTCGTAATACCGAACGCATACATTGGCGTCCGCATTTGGGAGCGAAACTGAACGCTTGCCTGGGCAGGTGACTTTTGCAAATCCAACCGAAAGAAGGAGAGGAAGGTCGAGTGCGATCGAGATGCCGATACCTGGCACATGCGAACACGAACTCGTGCGTATCGATATCGGCCCGAACAATCCATAAAGATCGGTTTCAAGTTTCGTTCGGCGCTTTATCTCATTCGGCACGCTTGAAGTTCGCTGCAAGTTCCATTTCCAAGAATTGGTGGGCGCTACCGTAACATACATCGTGATCCATAAACGAAGTTTCATTCTTTTGTCTCGTCATGACTTGCCTCGATGACCCCGCAAAAATCACGTTCGTTCGCGCAAGTTGCTGGCTTTCTGCCGGCGACGAGGACGCGCAAGTATCGACGGTAAAGGCGTTATTATGGAAACTTTCGCTTTGACGCTCACCCTCGGTCCGGTTACCCCCGCTTTCGACGACGAGAAAGAATGAAATTGAATCCTCGGAAAGGAGCGCGGCGCCGCCACAATAAAGTCGCCGAGGAAAATCCGTCGTAGACGTCGATCGCCGTTCGGGAAATCGATGGATAGAGGCGAACAAACGATGAAAAAAAGAAAAGAAAAAAGAAAAAGAAAAAAAAAAGAAGGAAGAAGTTGCGCGAAAACTTTTCCACCGGGTCTCTCGCCGTCTCTCTTCGTTTTCTTCCGTTTGGAGTTGCCATCTTCTTCTCTCTTAAATTATTCGTCGCGCGGAAAGTAAGGGTTTTCTGCGGCGGGCTGCTCGCGGTCCATTCGAGCGGCGGAAAAAACGCTTTTTAGCGGAGGTCGGCAAGTCTATTCGTGCCAGTGACTCTTAAAATTTAAGTTCGACGGCGAATTCTAGCCGGGGTATTGTTGCCGCCGGAACAATTCTTCGTTTCTCTCCCCCCTCGCCAGACCAAAGACTTTTCAGCTAGACGTTGGAAAAACTTGTGCCCATTGTCCGCGGGAATCTTTCCCGCGTCGGTTCGTTAATTAATATCCTTCCTTTCTTCGATAAATCGTATCGGGGTGAGCGAACGAATCGCCGCGCTCCTCCGCTTCTCGAAAATCCACGGGTCGACTGACTCTCCTCGCTCGAATCGCTGAACCTTGCTGGATTTAATAAGGAGCGTAAGGCGAACCGTTGGCAGTTTTCTTTCGCTCGAGTCCTTGGCAAGGAGCCATAATCGACACGCGGAGAGACTTGCTCGATTACTATATTACAGCCTGCTATGAAAGTACTCGGATAATCCGAGATACCTTGTCGCGATAGTGCGTCGTGATCGAGATGCGTGGAACATACTACAATCGTCTACGTTTTTATTCGCCGCGAATATAAATTGATAGAACGTAATTTTAGCTGCGAAGGTTGCACCTATCTCGTCTGCTGTATCTGACTTCGTTTTACACGCACGTGATCGTGGCTTTCTTGTATCGTAATTTGTCATTTAACGATACGACAGACTCGACGAGTTGCAAGTTGTGCAATTTTATGCCCGATAAAACGATCGAAGCTCAGTGTTTGACGAGAGAATTTTTTTAGTACCACGCAAAAGGATTAGCAAGCTAGCTTCTTTATTGTTCAATTTAAGAAACAACGTTTGCAAAAATCTTATTTTCTCCTACTTCTCAATTTACTAAGTCGATCGATCTGCTTTCCAGACAGCTCGCACGTACAACCTCGGTACAAGCTAAACGCTTGATTTCCTGAAACTTTCGACCAGCTCGCGCCCACAGATGGAAGGTCGTAACGAACTACCTTGCTCGGAATTGCGGTAGTCGTTGTCGCGCTCCTTGCATTGGGGTGGCGCGAGATCGTAATCAGAACCAATCCTCCGTCGTTCGACGTTCCTATGCGGCCGAGCTCGTTGCCTCCCGGGAAAAAAAGCTACCCTCAGTTTCTCCAGCTATTCCGGGAGCGCCGGGGAAAGTATCCGTGGCCCGAGGGCTTCGACTTCCCTTTCGTGCCACAGAGACACCGAGGACACGGCGCGTTTACAACGAGGGACACCGTACGTTCTCTAGAACTCTGCTGGTCGAATAGGCCGCGAACCTTCACGGTACTTTGCGGACAACTTGACGCGAAACTAATTGATTTTCTAATATTTCTCTTACGTCTTATATAATTAACGATGGTAATTGATACAGAATGTCATTGATAATTGCTTAAGAATATGTAGGTTAGGTGGGCTGAGAGGATTAGTTACGCTAGAGGCGGATGTCGAGATCGTAGGCAGTTAAGTATTTAGATATTCAAATGAACTTCAGAGAATGTATTACATTCATCGTAGAAAAAAGTTCATCGTAACAGATACGTCCAATTATCTCAGTCACGCTACAATTCAAAGAACTCATTGTTGGGGAACGAGCCATTCCTGTACGACGTATACAGGGTGTCCGGTAAACGATCGACGAGGAAGTAATTCATTCTAAATAAGTGAATCGAAAGCGCGACGAAGAAACGTGGCAAGCGTTTGATTTTCATAAAAAAAAAAAAAAAAAGAAAAAAGAAAAAATGAATTTCAATATTAAAATGCTGTGATTTCGAGTTTAACAGATCGAACGTATTTGTGTACAGGATATCTATTGGAACAAATTATGTTACGCGATGTTATCAGCTAACGGTAATTTTATAGCGTGCAAATCAGTAAACACGCTGTACGATAATGCACGATAATGCACGCGATATGAATAATAACGGATAACCAGCGTGTATAACCAGGCCGTTGCCGGGGTCGCGCTAGAAGGCAAGGCAGAGGGCGCGTCGTAACGAGGAAGGGCGATTAGCATTTTATTGGTGTCGCGTCTTGCAATAGCTTTGGGCAGAGAAATAAACGAGGGAGGAACGTTAAACTTCATCGTCCATCGGACACGCCTTGTCGCTGCAGGTGTGCTCCGCTAGGTCGTTATTTATCGCACGGGCCCTCCCAGCCACCTACAACAGCGCTGTTTCGTTATTTATACGTTGGACGCGATGCTGATTTTTGCACTGGCACGGTCCACGCTAGCGGAATTTCGTACCCAGATCTCTCGTCGGGAACACAACGCACGGTCGTCCGTCTGTACGTTTCCAGCGTAGCTGGAGGGATCGCGCGTGGACCAGGACGACGCGTCTTACACACCGCGTGAAACCCTAGATGGGAATTGTTCGGCTGCCCGTTGGCGCGTCCAGCGAGTCGCTAGTGGAAGATACTCGATCTTGATAGGAGGTAGGTCCCGAGGAACCGGTCGTGACTGTACCTACACGAGACATCGTTAATGCCACCGTGGAACGAGCGCTCCGAAACGAAAATCGTCGGCCGTGGCCGGGAAGGGTGACTGCCGGGTGCCTCCTCGGGCCGCACGATTTCTCTGTCTGCCGGGCAGCAGGCCGGGAACGGAGGAAAAAGGAGCAAACCGGTCGCGGAACGAGGCGAAACCTCTAGGACGATAATTAGCGATCGAGGGTCCCGGGGAAGACTCGGGCCATCTCGTTATCCACGCCACGGCGCCCAGCGTGACGTCACCGCGCGTGTGGTGAGCGGCGACTGCCGCAAGAGGGTATAAGGTGGTACGCGTCGCGTGCACACACGTATACGCGTAAACAGGTGTGCACGTACTCGAAGCTAGCGTTCGCGCGAACTACGGCAGAAAGGAGCGCTAGTGGTGGGAGAAAGTAAAAAGGAGAAAGGAGAGAGAGAGAGTCGAAGTAAGACAGAGGAAGAAAGGGAGAAGAGCAGAGTCCGAATACACGTCCGAACTGACTCTTCTTATATAGCGTATATGGCGCGAGCGTATATACGTAGAGAACGGGAGAATCCTACGCTCGTGTAAAGTATCCAATGGCGGAGCGCGGAGCCAGAGGGGACGCGAGACTCGCCGAAGCGTTCCGAACTCGACCGAAAGGCATCCCCCACTCTGGACGCCGACACGGTCGGAGCTTGGCTTTCGTGTTTCCTCGGTTGCGTTCACGTCAGTGCGTTCTCGACCGATGTTAGGGGTGGTTCGTGGCCGGTACGGTGACTCGCACGTGTATCCGATACCGTATCGCGTTTTGTGCCTCGTAGTGGCTGTCGAACGAACGAACGAACGAACGAACGTGTACGCACTTATCTCGCACAGCCAGTCCGGGAGCGTGCGCACGAAGGAAAATATTTGGAGATACGTGGGTCCCGATGTCTTTGTGCGTGGATGGGAACGCGGACGTAGGGACGTAGCGCGCGTTGTGCGATCCGCTGGCGTGTATAAGCGTTCGATTGCTAGCCGTGACACACGTTAGCCGTGCACCGTGCGTACGTTTACAGATCTGATTTAGAGTGGCGGGCAGCAACTGTGTGTATAGTGTGTAGACGCGATTCCGACGGACGGAGGTTAGTCGTTTGGTGGCGATCAAAAAAAGAGTAGAGCACACGAGCAGAGAGGGAGTCCGGAAGGAGCGTCGTGGTCTCTCGTACAGAGTATATAGAGTAGCTGAGTGGTGTTTTCTGGACCTTGTACCGGCAGAGCTATCCCGTTTTCGTTCGCCCGATAATGGATTAATTTTCGCCGGGGCAGTTCACCCCGGCGGCAGCGCGTAGTCTGGAGCAAGAGCACGCAGTATCGCGGCAGCAGCACTCAGCGATAAATCAAGGTGAGATCCGGCTTTGTTTTCGAGAAGGGTGTTCCGATAGCCGGCCTGCCATTGACCAGCCTCCTCGGCGAACCGTTTCACGTTCTCCTTTTCTTCCGTTTCGCTCTATCCGTAGCCGGTATACCCGCGATTATCTCCGTCCCTCCACGGCCACGCTGCAAACGAGCATCCACGAGCATGCAGCATATATTTTGCGGCCTCTCGCTTCCGTCTCTCTCTCTCTATCTCCGGCCTTTTCGATCCTCTCTTCTCCTTTTCCTCTCTTGGTCGACTCGCGCGGCTCTCCACGGACTCTTCTTCTCTTCTCGCGCATAGGGACGAACGAGAAACACATGCACGCAAACTGCCGAGCCACCCTACGCTCTCTCTTTCTCTCTCTCTCTCTCTCTCTTTCTCCTCTTTCCTCGCTGGTTTCTGCATTCTGAATACCGAACGACACAGACCTTGCTTCCAATTCCCCTTCTATTTCATTCTTCCGATGCCTATATACCCGAATCTCTTTCCCAAAACCCTTCTTCTCTCCCTCGCTCTCTTTCGCTGTTCTTTTAACGTAAACGCCCGCCGATCCTCTTTTCTCGTGTCCCTCTCCGCGAAATCATCCATGCAAATCGCGACCGATGGTTTTGGTATACACCGAGGGGATACGGAGCTCCTCGGTAAACGAGGCGGTCCGAGCCTTTTTCCAAATACATCAGACACCGCTGTCGCAACGACGCTTACGGTTATGCCGATTCTCGCTTCTATCTCTACCATTGTCTCCTACCGTATACGTATTTACGCGGAGTCGACTGTTTGCGAGTACAAATCGGTTTGATTACAAATTGAGACGAACGGCTACGCGTAAATGATAGAAATATGCTTTTTAATTCGATGGAACGTGCGATAATCTGTTCTAGAGAGGAGTCGAGTTTTTTAATATGTATATTATTTAAGTTAAAAGAAAGATGCTTCTTTACGAGACGAATGAAAATTCGCATATTTACGAGCCTACAAGATCCGGTTTAAAGCGATACTTTCGACTATTACAAAATATCGTATACCTTTATCTTTATCATTAACGCGATAGAAATTTTTATCCGAGACGCAGACGCGATCTTTCAGCTTCCGGCTAAATCCCATCAATTCCGATCGTTTGAATCGTAGCAACTTTGTATAGGATACAACATCTTGTAGAATAATTCGCGGCAGCGTCGATATTCGAAAGATTAGTTTGGTATTCCAACGCGAACGAGTCGAAAACAGAAAAAGATGACATTGTGAAAGGAAACAATCGTAAGCCGTTGAAAAGAAGTGAAAGTGCCCGGTGTTTCTGTCAGGATTCGAAGGCGAAAGAAAATCACCGTGGAACGTGTTCGATCTTCGCGCTGTGTGGCCACGTGACTCGGTGATTTTTGTTTCGGTAACAAACGCGTCGAATACATTCTTCCATCTGTCCATTGTTTCGAACGGTCGATGTTTTACTCTAGATTGCTCCGTTTGCGACGCTTGCCGATCGTGAAAATTTCCTGGGTCGCTATTTTTTAGTCGCACGGTTTCCTGTATGCAAATAACAAGGCTATGCGTAAAATATTTATGAAAATTTCTACGCGCACAATGAACGAGTATCGGCGCTATCGCGATCGCGCTTATCTGTAAGGTCTCGCTTTCTAAAATCGGAATTGGGTTTGTGGTGAGTCATTTTTAAATTAATAGATAAGCGAATTCTTGTGATTTATGGCCATTATCTTATTTACCGTGTTTTTGCTCGCGGATAAGATTTTTATGCAGCTGTCCGTTTCTTACGTTAGCGTTGATAGGAATAAAGATCGTATAATATAATAACAGTATAGGAATGTTAAATTCCGCGTAGACGTTGTTTCCGATTGTTTTTGCAATTTTAAAAAACGATGCAACGTAGAAAGATAATTATTATAGTCGATACGATCGTTAACAATATCGTCGACTGGTTGTTTTATACAAAAATTAACGTGCATTTAAAAACCGTAGAATTAGTTTCCATATAATTCGGAGTTCTTCCTTTTAGAAAGATTCGCGTATTTTCGGAAATTTATTTTACAATTCGATTAATTCGCCGATAACCGAAAGGTCACGGAGTATCCACGCGCATCGAACAACGACGTAATAATAATAAACTTGGTCAATTTTGTATTTTAATGTATTTTAATAATTTGCGTAAGTCGATGCATATACAAGTACGCGAGTATACTCGTGGCCGTTCAACAACGTTTGTGCGTGAAAATACGAGTATGCTCGCGACGGGTCAACAATGTGTTAACACATCGCGAACCAGAGGTCTTGTCGCTAGTTATTTTCAGATGCCAGGTATACACGTAGCGCTTCGTATATTTAAATTACTTGTTACATAAATTTCAGGGGAATTTTGTTAACGTCCTTTGGAACTACACAGAAATCTATTACGAAATATGCAATTTACGATCTTAACTCCTACTCGTTTAATTCGACGTACAACCGTTAAATAATTATTACCTTAGCCTGAAAATATTAGACGACCGTTATTTGTTTGTCATCTTTCTGTCTATTATACGACGGATGAGCAATCCGTGCGAACATTTTGACATTTAGAATCGTGTAAGTTATTAATTGGACGATTAGCTGTCGACGAAGGTAATATTTTATAATCCTAGTTACGGAAGCGTAGTACGAGCATCGCGAGGACTAGAGAGTCGAGTTATAGCACGAGAACTGGACGATCATCTTCCTCTGTCGTAAAACTACTTAATTAGAAACGTTTGGTATTCGATGCTGTTCGATAAATCGAAATACTCTTAGAAATATTCAAACTCCATCGTGATTTATTAACAGTACATATATCTTCTTCCACGGTAGAAATTTACGATAGAAGAAAAAGAGTAGAAAAGAAACAAAATGTTCCGTAGCCAGAGATATTCGAATATTTCTGCGAAAATAAATTTGCAAGCGTTCGTGTAATCGGCTAAACGAAAATGACAAGGTAACGCGCATCTCGTGCGTTTACAACCCCATCGAGAACGTCTAATTCCTACGTTTCAATTAAACCCTCGTCAAGATACCACGCAAGAACGTAACAGCCCGTAGCAATCGATCGTCGAGCGAGAAAGAATCGCGTTTCTCGCGGTCGAGTTGGTTACGTGACGCGAAGTCTGGCTGCTGTTATTTGCATAAACGTAGGTTCGACGTGCATAGACGTACATACACGCGTCCTTGATAGAAGTCCTTATTCGAGTCGTAGTCTCATCGCGTATGAATAGCAGGTACGCAATTACGAGAGCGCACAGATGTCATCGGCAAACAAAGTTGACGAGGCTGGTCGTCTCGTCCAGGGCACCGATCGTCGAAGAGGGGGAAGATCAGCGCTAGAACTCCGGATGCAGTCGTTTCGAACGTTCTTCTCTTCTTTTTCTTCCTTGTTATCTCGATATTCTTATTCCTAGAACTTTCACACTTGTGACGAGTTCTTTATATCTTTGTTGAAACGCTGCACGTACGAAATTTCCTACTTTTGTTCTTCCTTCTCTCGATTTTTTTTTTTTTTTTTTTTTTTTTTTTTTTTTTTTTTTTTTTTTTTTTTTTTTTTTTTTTTTTTTTTTTTTTTTTTTTTTTTTTTTTTTTTTTTTTAATTCGAATCGTAATGCGAATCATAACGCGATCTTTAGTTGGCGCGAAATCTGTTTATTTATTTCGTTAGAATTTGTAATTTTTAATTGTCTTTGTAATTTGAAATTATTTATTTGTTTAAGCGCTAATCTACCGTCGATCTCTTCCGTTTTCCCCAATTAATTGTACCTTTGTTATTACGCTTTTTTATCCTCAATTAATTATGAATCTAATGAAAGGTATTATCGAGTATGATCCGATGAGAGAGCAATGTTGAAGATACGGTGCAAACTCCGAAAGAGGATCACGCGTGGTAAAAATGACGTAAAACGAAGTTGTAGGACGAAGCTGTCAGGTTCTAGCGTGAACGATGCGAAAACGGTTCCTTCGTGTGTCGCAAGCCGCGACTAATACTCTACCGCTATGTACCCTAACAGCGTACCTGCTGGTATTTTTGTATCGTCGATCGTGAAACGAACCGTGAAAACGCTAACCGAGAAAAATGGGGAAAGTCGTTAGACCGAAAGACACCGTGAAAGCGAGGCGCCCACAAAAGAAATTCTTCTTTTTTACTTTTTTCCCCGGCTGATTTGGCCGTGCTAATCGAAGCTGGATTATCGGTGAACCGATATATAAATAAACGCTCTTCTGATATCCCCTTTGATGGGAAATGGTCGCGAGTCGATTGTCGAGCCTCGGAGTATCAAATGCACGTGTGCTCGACGAGTTATTAAATAGATTCTCTTTAAATAGCAACCATATAAATAGACTTTCTTCGGTCTCTTTGATTCGACGTCTTAGATGCGGTGTCTACCGTTGCCGTGCGTATATTTATTCGAAACCGAGTTTCCGACTCTGATATTTGCTACTGGAAAGTTTCAAACTTGTTGCGTATCAAATATTACTTACGAACGATTTGACAAATCAAACATTTATTTCCAACTTTTGTCGATTTCTCGATCGATCGATGCGCAAGCCAATTCTCCTCGACTCTTGTTAATCCATCTCGCACGATTTCCATATTTCTGATAATTATACTTTAAGGAATTCCACACAAATACTGTTGTATGTTTTTCAGATTGGCCTTAAATTTTAGCGACAATCGTTCCTCGTACTACACTACCGATGTTTATATTTGTACGAAAGTCAATTTCAAAAATTGAATTTACATACTTTAACGCGTGTTGCGTATATTTTAAAAATACGGTACCTTGCGTTACGCGTTACAGCGTTAATAAAATTCCATTTTAACACACACGCGATATACGCGCACGAGCTTCCTATCGCGACCGTTCGAATACTTCCGCGAGCCACTGTATCGTTTGGCGGATACCTCTCAGCACCCACGTAAAAAGAAGGATCGTTTCAACCACCTTTCTGGATGCCGTATGGCGACAGCAACGTGCACGCTCGTTTTTCGAGTTGACACCAGTTGGAGAGTGGTTGGCGGGTGCGTAAAAGGCGTGCGAATCGCGCGAGAAATACCGAGAGAGACCTATGGTCGCGTCGACGCGTGAGAAATGACGGGCGGGAAAGCGTGCAAAGGTAAACTAGACGGCACCGAACCGGGACAGCGATAATTAGTCATGTTGCTCGAGTCGACGGTGCCAGTTGCCAAGCCAATAAGAAGTCGATCCTCGCTCGTTTCTCGTGATATATCGCCACCCAGGTGGGTGATGTCGCGTCGTCGACGTCCTTTTGGATCGTTTCAGGAAGCAAGGGACAACGGGATGAATACGTTCTTCGTAACTACCTCGTTCCGCCCGTTAAACGCAGCCACGTTTCTGGTTAAAATATAGGCTTCTCGGAGCGCCAGTCCACCGAGGAGTTGAATCGACGATGTTTCGAGGTTACGCAGAAAGTGCAGGATTGCTTTCAATGGAATCTCTCGATGAATCGTTGCCAGATACGAATTAACGTCGTCGAGAATAGAGCGCAGTTTGATACATTGGACATTGACAATGTTTTTGTTCAAAATGTAACAGTTCGTTAAGCGCGTCTAGCATTCCGGACGATCATCGTACAAATTTTCTACACTGTTTCATCTTTTCGCAAACTTCTGTACAGACGAATTTATCAAAGGCCGTGAAAGATAACTACGATTTACGTATTGCGTAGTTTTATTTAGAATATATGACGTACGATTGGGGTTAGGTTTTTCCAAACTTCTTTGACCAAAAAACGACGAAATAGCTGCCTTAAAAGATCACGATAGAAATTTCCACGTAAATTAAATCACATGTATACATAGTAGTTATCTAGTAAGTAAATGGTTATTAAACCGTAGATTATCTACAACAACGATAGCTCTTGTACAACAAGTTCAACAGCTAAAAACAATCGTCAGATAATTTCATATTAAATTTCACTTTTATATCGGAAACTCTGAAAGCAGAATAATTCTATATCACCAGATACGTCTGGTTTTCATGTCGGAGGCGAACGTCGACATCCGCCAGCGGCGTAGTCGTTTTCCATGCGAGAAAGTAACGTAATGCCGGGCGACGATAATTAACGCCTGCACACGCCGGTTTGCGTGGCTCGACGAGGCTCGTAATCTGAAGCTTGTAAGTACGCGGGCGCGTTATCGCGACAGGGAAGAGGAGGATGCCCGGGTATCTGATAGAGAGGCGATATTCGAGTTCCGCGACGGGAAGAGAAACGCGACTTTACGCGGGTTTATCGTGCCGCGTTTCCGTTCGAACGACACGCAGGAATAAATATCGGGCGAGATTCGGTGGCGAGACGCGCGCGTGCGCCAGGCGAAGAAAAAATATACGACCGCAAATATCTACGTCGCCTGGTGCAAATTTAACGAGAGCGTGGAGACTCGCTGGAAGGCAGGAAGGAAGCTGCCGCTGCCACGATAGTCGTAAAAAGCCGGAGAGATAAACGACGCCAAATCTTCTTTTCCATCCTCCGCGTGTTTTCTCTTTTCTCCTTTCTTTTCTTTTCGTTTCTTTTTCGGTGGGGAGATTTGATCGAACGAAGTCCGAGACAGCTCCGTTTTTAGCCTCGATTACGCGCGAGCTGTCGAGGTCGCTGTTGGAATAATTGCTGCTCTCTAGATTGTTCGAACGATGCTTTTTTAGAGCGAGCGATGGCCGATCGATTCGTACGTCTGAGCGCACACGATCGACGAGAGAAATATTTTTCATTTGGAAAGTTTCGATAGACACGCTTGTTAACCGGTGTCCCATCGGCAAAGCCGTCTCGTCATTCTCGTCTTGAATATCCATCCTCTTGAATATCTTTAAGATATTCGATCGTCGTACTATTGTTCGTCCTATTCGTACTTTAAGCTTTCTTTTCTCAGATATATTTGCGAGGTTTATCCTATCTTTGAATCTAACAGGTCGTTCTTATTTTAGCTAGGTCGTATTAAAATATCTTTATTCTTGGATATCGAGTAAATCTTTCTCCCGAACGACCTTCGATCATTCCCCTTTCCGATAACTCGAGGAATTTGCTCGAAGCAAAGTCGAAAAGCTGATGCGTGACTTTGGGTTTAGTTTAGTTTGCTCTGACTATTCCGCTTAATTACATTTCTGAAGATATATTTCGACCAAAGTTTTCGACATTTACTCCGAGAAAAGTTCGTAATTAAGAGTTATGCCGTTGCCTTGCGACAAAGATCGAGCGTTTCCATCGATTTAGACGATCGCAGGAAATCTGTGTTAGAAAATATAAATCGATCGTGCGCGCTCTTTCAAAGAAACGACTGTGCTCCTTCTTGCGTGTATTCGTTATCCCGTATATGTACGTTACACGTGGAACCACGTGATTACGCACGAGCGTTTTTCACCGGAACGTAGAAAGCTACGACAACGCCTATGCTCCCATAACCTGTTACTCTTCCTTCCAACTTTCTAGCTTCCATTTGTCATTTTCTTCGACGTCTCTTTTTCCCCTCTCTGGTTCGACCGGGTGATGTTCCCGCGTTTTTTCGCCGGGAACGAACCGATCGAACCGAACGGGCGCCGCGTGTGTCCCGTCATCGTCCGTGGACGAGAGGACGAAGAAAAGAAGCCAGGGCACGAGTCGCTTCTCGGGATAGTAGAGGCGAGAGCGAACGAGAAAACGAACGAAAAGGAGAGGAGGACGGCCAACGGTCATTATCGGCGACGACGTTTCGCGCGTCGTCCCACTTGGACCCGGGCAAAAAGCCGCGTTCCACGCTTTAGTATCCGGTAAACCTACATCTGGAGGTGTCTGGCATTATGCGAACGGGTTCCCCGAGAATCCATGGCCTTTTTTGGTCCACCCTCTTCGGCTCCCCTGGCCCGTGAAACCCCATGAAAGGCAAAGGTGAACGGTCTGTCGGCGAAGGCGGTGTGAAAAGGCCGCTTAATGAAAGAAAAGAAAATGTTTGGAAAGGGCGAAAAGCGGGCTGCGAGCCTGCGAGTCTCTTTGTGGGTGACACGCTTTCAACCGACGGACAATGGTTACATTGGATTGTTCTGAAAAAGAGAGAGAGAGAGAGAGAGAGAGAGAGAGAAAAGGAAAAAAGAAAAATTAGACTGTGCTCGCGGATCGGTCGGTGCGTCGAGGAAAAAAAAAAGAAAAAGAAAAGAGAACAAAAGTGGAAGGGAAAAAAAAGAAAGAACGATGGTGGTGCGTGGTGGCGGGAAGGTTATTATCATCTGAATCGCGGGGATCGTTTCCATTCACCGGCGACTTGCCCGTCCTATCGACCGTCGACTCCAGCTTATAAATTTATTCAAGCTGGACGACGCTTTAATTGACGACCATTCGGCGAACACTTTTTTATGATTCAACCGTTTCGCTCGGAAGCGTCTTCTCTCGGTCGCGCATCGAACGCTCCACTCTTCCGTACTTTTCCGATTCCCGATTTTATTGGTTTTCCATCGACGGAGGCTGTTTCGGATTACGGAGAGACATCGCGCTTTCTTCTTACTTTATATTTATATTTACATGATATATATATATACTTGCAGGATCTTAGTACGCGTAGTACGTAAGTATCAACCGAGGTTACTTCGTAGAATTTTGTTATTTTATAGCTAACTGGCTTCGTGTTTTATTGCCTGTTAGGATGTCAGAATATCGTTAAATATTAAAGCGTTCTCGAGTGTTTTAATTATGGGGGGAAACGAGCGTGTTGTTGGAACAAATTAGTTATTTCGCGCTTCTGCGGAAAGTATTCGTTCGTTATCTAGTGCCTTTTTACGTATCTCTTTTTGCAACAGGTAAGTGATAAGTAATCTGAACGATTTAAACTAAATATGTACCGCGTTACGGTCGGTGACTTTCAAGCACTACCATTAATGGACTGGCGGATATAAAATCTGATAAAGTCGTATTATCAAACGCTGACCGATGTTATCGCATTGCCGTGCTGATCCAAAGAACGCGGCTCCATTTTAAAAGAGCGTGACCTACGAGCAGCTCTTTTTTGTTTTTTTGCAAAGTTCCTTTTCGAGCGTGCTGCTACGACTTCCTATCCTAACGAATACAGGGTTACGTACGAATGTACATAAAAATTAACCAAACGTTGATCAAGCGCACGTACTTGACAGAAAAATTTAACGAGTAAACCAGTCGCGCGATATCATCAAATAAGTGTAACTTTCGCTGAACTTGCCGATTAAACGTTTAAGGACGTAAACACGCACAGACATGAAACCAAAAGAAATAAAAAAAAAAAAAAGAAGAAAAAAGAAAAGCAATGGACAAATTCCACGAATGAATGAAACCTTGCCAGGCGCGATAAACCGACTCAATCAACTCAACGATACGTAACTTCTACGCAAGTATTCGTTCATCGACTACGACAAATCCAACGATATCCTTCGCGAAAAACCGATAACTCGCAGCTTGCCAAAGAGGAGACAAATTCGAGAGATAAAAAGAACCTCCGGATCGCGACAAATTCTGTTCGTCTGCCGTTTTCGCGATCGTGGGACACGATACTTATTTATTGCGTTAATTACAGCGAACCTGCCCTCCCTTGTTATACACGCCGCCTACTATCGTCGCCTCGTTATTGTAAGCAGCCGAGTATAGTAGACGAAAGGGGATGGGTTCTCGGTCGCTGGTACGACAAAGAGAGAGAGAAAGAGAGACAGACGTCTACATCGTGAGCTCACCAATCCACGTAGCGCGTTGTATCGACGACGATGTTGGCGTAGGCTTCGTGCAACTTGCTTTTTTCGCACATCGTCGAAGCATTGTGGTTAAATGAATTATTTTTTAACGAGGCGGCATTATACCCGCGTCGCCGTTGTTCCTCCCCGTTGTTTTGCGGAAAAACTTGCCAGAACGGCGTGTCTCGCTCTCTGCCACGGGACTTTTTCTCTTCTCCTTGCCACGCCGCCGCCCCCTCCGACCGAGCGAGCGCTTTTCATGTCGCGTCAAGCTCTAGCGGCGGTCGCCGCGCCTCCCTTCCCGCCACCCTTCCACAGCCTTTTCCCTTTCTGCGTGCTCCACCTCGCCGCTCTGCGAACTCGTACACGCAGAGAGAAGCGAGAAGAAGCGTACGCGACACCGTCTCTTTGACTCTTCTCCGTTATACCGTCTCTTTCCCTCCGGTGGCCAGGTGAAACCCGTAATCGACGTACGCGAGAGGCACAACCAACCTTCTCTTCTCTTCTCTTCTCTTCTGGTTCTCTGTATGCAGCTCTGTTTCCCCCGTTCCTCGGAATATGGAAGCCCGCACACATTGGATTAACCTTTCCACGGTGCAACGCATCTCGCTTAATGAAATCGCGTGTTAAATGCCGAATAGAACGGCAGGAATTAAGTATTTGCCTGGACGTTGGTGGCAAGGTATCGACACGCGTGCGCGCGCGTGTATATGTATATTGGTGTGGTCTGTCTGTTGATCGACCTGCCGCGAAAGGGTGAATGGGGAAGGGCGAAGGTTCGGATTCAGCGTGCAAGTTTTAATAAAACCAACGGTTAAACGGCGAACACAGAACGCTGGTATTAAAATTGTATATCGTACGCGTGTTGGTACATTGTTCGATGGAATCTTGTAGACCCTGATGGCCTTTCGCGCGATTAAGCATTCACGAATTTTAATAAAACGAGGTATCGTTCCGGAGATAAATCGGGGAACGTAAATTGTCGAGAAGCGAAATTGTTTCCCAGCAGTTTACGGGATTTTTGTTTGTCGTTTCGAGACAGGCTCCTTATCGCGGAGAATTATAGTCTAGGACTTCGTGGGATTTCGTGGATATTTGGTTAGGTCGATAGAACTAAGTCATCGGTTGTTAAAGTCGGGATTTATCAGAGTTCAAATTTATTTTACAGCCTCGCACATTGTTCTCTCTTCGTTATTGAGTTCTTTTTGGATAATAAGACCTTCTAATTGCTAAATCTTTATTTCTGTTTGCACGCATTTGTGGTAAACTCGTGATCGCGTTTCTACGAACTTATTTTTATCCGGTTTGAAGCGTCGCGATGAAATTGAAAGTTAAAGGAGAGCGCGTTATGAAAGCCGTGTGCCGCTGGACGTTCCTTACAGCGTTAAGGAAACTAGTCGTATTCAGCTACAAGTGGTTGTTTTAATTAATTCGAATCGCTTGACAAATAGTTTGGATTTGTTACAGCGTTTAGGATTAATATAGAGATTATCGCGTGCATTTATCTTCGTTCACGGACAACAAGACCATCGATATTTCCACGCGTGACAGTTTAATTACCTTCTTCGTATCGCTTTTGCCGTAACATTTTCCCGTAAATATTTTCTTTCGATTTTCTTACTTTCGTATTTCCAGTTCCACCGTATCGATCTACGTTCCGGTTCGTCAGTTGTAAATTGTCTCCTTTGCACGTTCTTTGTCGATTCGCGCATCTCTTTGACCCGTTAAGAACGGAGTAGCGAAATAATAAGTATACATCGCGTAAACGCATCGACCGTGGAAAAACATAAATAAATCTAATTTACATATGGATTCGTTGAGACGCAAAACGCGTGTTGGAGTAACGCATACTTCGTAGCAGCTCTTTACAGTCGAAGACGCGAAAAGAATCTCCAACGCATCGACTAATCGTCGTAAACTACGCCATCGTAAAATCGTAGAATCCGTAGGTGGAAGAAGAATTAACGACAGATTTCTCTTTCGTAATCGTAATTCGTTAACGCGAATCGATTGAAAAAGACGAGAAAGGAAATTTCATGTTTGTAGGACGTTAATAAACCCTTGATCGATAACTTGCGCGAACATTTGAATCGAAGATTATATCTGAAAATTAACGATTAACTTCGCGATAAGATCAACTTGTATATACGATATTTACCGATAAATTTATAAGGTGGATTTTCTATTTATACTCGGCCTTCGTATTATGAATATTACCTTTTAACGTCGTGGCACCGTGAATGCGCGCGACGTTAAAGGATAGTAGCGATCGAAGCTCGATGAAATTAAGAAAGAGAAAGAAAACGCGTACTCGCGTCTCACTCGCTGTAGCAACGTTTCAACAAACCCAGCATCAGTTAAGAAATACACTTTTCGCTGTCTATCAAAACCTACTCGATCAGCCAATTACTCCTCGCAAACGTAACAAACACTTCGCGTACCCACTTGCCGCTTGATACACGAGTTCCATCCACGCACGTGTACTCGCGCACGTATCCACGCCATACGCGCATACTTTCGCTCTTATACCCACACATCAGGAAACAAGAACGAGATTCGCGAGTAGATAGCTCGATCGAAACGAAACGAGCGAAATTTTCCACCGACTTTCGCGACATTCGTCCGGATCTCGGTCCCACGCGACTTTCCTACGCGCCAGGCCCACTTTTCGCGTACTTCGGCTTACACAATTCCGCATAATTCGCGCGCTCGTGGCCCCTCGACTCGTCCGTGTGGGCAGCAACCCAGCAGCCGAGCCACGATTCGAGGAACACACCGGCGAGAGCCACGTATCTGCATAACGGGTGCGCGCCGCAAAAGGGTCGAAAAAAATGGCCGGCCAACGTGCTGCTCGTGGTCGTTGGTCGTTGTCTTCTTCGCGGTCTCCTCTCCTCGAGCCATGCGAGTTAACACCAGTTGCGAGACGACTACCTCTCCCTCTTCCCTGCAGCGAGAGCCTGGTTTGCCGGCCGTTTGCTCGGTTAGCTTGTTCCTTCGTTCAGCCTCTGCCTTTCGCGTGTATTTCTTTCTTTTCTTACCTCTTCTTCTGCCGCTGCTGCTGCTCCTCCTCCTCCTCCTCCTCCTCCTCCTTCTTCCTCCTTCTTCTTCTTCCTCCTTCTCGTCGAGTCTCGTCGGTCTCTCCTCTCCGTTTGACCGTGGAACGTCGTAGTATAAGTCTGGGACCATGGCCTGTGGAATCTGCATCGAGACGCCAAGAGGTCCCCTTCGAGAGGTCAGGAGTGCTCCGTGGATCCTGGCCGGATCGCCGATCGTAACTCTTTCCGTTCGAGGAGGGTGGAATCCGTGCCGGTCGCCCCGTCTCCTTCCACGAATGACCGATAGATAAATAAAGGAGATAGCGCCGCGGTATAGGGGAAAGAATTGTTCCTTTGTTGTCTCCGTGGCTCCTGTGTGGTGCTACGTCGGAGCAGAGGGCGAGGCAAGGGACGCGCGATGGAAATCGAAGGAGCAAATAAAGAGTCGATTCAATGGTTGAACGTGATCGCGGTAGAGGCGAGTGATAAGAGGGGTGTCGATACCAGCTGGTTTCCGGAAACCAATTTCTTAGGGTTACGCGTTGAGCTTGCGCGTTTGCTATTACGAATCGATCGTTATAGCTTGTTCCACGTAGCGATAAATTAATAACCGAGTCCTTGTTTCCGACGATTATCGATCGTATCGGAGAACAAAAATTAGAAAATCTTCTTTTCCGAATTTTTTCTCAACGATTTTACGCGACTACGAACTACTCTTTACTAAAAATCGACAACGCGTAACGCGTTATCCGTTTTAAATAAAATACAAATATAATAACGTAATAATAGCTACCTATCTCGATAGAGACGAAAAGGTGGAAAAATTGCCAGTTACAAGCAAAACCGCAAGCAGTTTTAAACCTTCTCGCTAGTGCCTTTCAAAGAACCGCCTGAATATCCCTTATTATCGAGCATCTTGGAGATGCTGCCGGATTCAACGCGAACGATTCCTCTATTGTTCGCAAAATTTCTCCGCGATCTACGGTAAAACGGCAACGGTGTTACCTTTCCTGGCGAATTCTGGATATTCGCGGTATATTTGTTTAGGCGGTGGTCGATAGCGCGCCGCGGGCTCTTTCGAATCCCGGAGGTAACTCGAAACTGCTAAACGTTACGGAGCTTTTTTTTAAGGCCGGCGCGCGATTCCGCGCGGATGGGGCATGCGTTCGATAAGGATCAAAGCTACTTTGTCGGGTCCATGTTCGTGCGGCGAGTGAAACTCGTGATATTTTTCCTACCGGTGTCGCGTTACCCCGCGGAATCCTTGGAAAAAGGAGAATCCACCGATTATATGCTTATCTCGCCGCTTTCTTCCTTTTTTCCACTTTGCCCTCCATCCTGGTCCGTTTGCGCGAATAACGCTGGAAGATGAGTAGCTTTTGCGCTTCGATCGATCTTCAGAGTCGACATTTTTATTCCTTTCGTCTTTTCATGGAAATTTTTAAACGAGTTTTGCGTATCATTGAGAATTTTATGAGAGAAGAAATGTTCCAAGATATACCATCGAGTATAATTTTGCGTTATAATTTTCCTGGCATTACCAAGATATTTTACTGGGAAATTGATTGCCGACTGTTGAGAATTTTTCAGAGGGACCAAGTTTTTAGAGAACGTGTCTCAAGATGTTTCAAAGTAGCATCTATTGGGCGTTCGAATATCGTTTGACACCTAAAGACCAACGATTATAAATATACATAGACATATTATTATTATTATTATTATTGTTATTATATATGTAATATAGTAAATCTCGGGGTAATTCAGGTGATCGATTCTAAAGTCTGAAAAATCGAGTTTATTGTGAAAATACTTAAATGAAATACAGGAGTAAACGACAATTAATACCAATCTATAACAATAAACGATAAATAACAAGTTCTGTGCAATGTCTACCTGAAAATCGAGAATCGATTTTCAACGTCCTGAGCTATCGATCTTTCTCCGACGATCTTCGATGTTTTCGATAATTATTCTTTCTTCCGTGTTCTTGTCTATCTCCGATATTGCTCTCTGTCCGTCCGTTTGGAAAAAGCGTGTCTCTCAAAATGGTTGTCCGTAAAACAAAAGAAAGTGGCGTTGTCCGTAAACAGAGAGAGAGTCCCTATCGCGCTTGAACTCTAGGGAGTTTACATATATAAAATGTAAAATATGGCACAGGCAGTTATATAAATAATTCGTAAATTACAGGACGTATACGTAGTGTAGGGTTGAATTCGCTTGTGGAATTTTTAATAGAATTTTCGAAGACGAGGTCTGTCTACACCTTGTTCCCTCGTTTTGTAATATACGCCTCCTGCACACCTGCCTGGCTTCTGTTCTTTCTTTCCTTTTCTATTTCTTGCCATTGCGCGCTTGTTGCGTTCCTCTAATCCAACCAATTCTTGCAGCTTTCTCCGAGCCCTAGATCGTTGCCTGGGTCATTCATGCTGACGAAAAAATTGGAGCTAACTGCACGAAGGTTTCGAACGAGAAACCTGTCCTTCTATGGAAGCTAGTCACTGTCTAGAAATCTCCTATACTTCTTGCAAACGTGATTTATAATCGCTCTTTAAAATGCAACTATATTTTTATCGCGTAATAACGCGCTTGCAATTTGGAATGTGATTCGAGTTTATTTCCCATCGATATCCAGTTTCTGGATACTAACAAGGGTGGCAAGTTCGTCGTACGTACGAATCAGTTTGAAATCACAATTTTTTAATCGTAATACGTTTCTAACGACAGAGTTAGCAAATTTAACAAAACGTATCTCGTTCGTAGAATTGTGTAAAGAAGATTCAACTTCTTAAGACAGTCTTGATCAATTTCAGGAAGACGTATCGACATATATGTAACATATTTTCCTATCTTATTACCTTCGCTATACGGATAGCCGTTTAAAAAATCGTATAAATTACCGCTTTTGAAAAAGGTTGCTCTTTCTATATTTACGATAGGATAAAAGAACATATATAACCAAGTTGTATAATATACGTAGAACGAAGGTGTACAAAGAGAAGAAAACGTGTTTCTTTCCACTTCGGTAGCCGAACTAATAGCCCACCTAAATTATCGCGTGTCTCGCGATAGAGTTCATCGAGAACCTACATGAATTCTTATAATACGAAAACGTCGTGTCGCGCTATTAACCGATAACATTCAGCAGATTATAAATATTAATGCCGCGCGTAGGTAGGTTGGGCGAGAAAGAATTTTCACTCTTCGCGTACAATCTGATCTTTATTGCAGTTTATTGCTACCCGCTCTAATATTCGCTCTCACGCACACCGCCTATATTTTGCACCTGTTTCTCTTCCTGGCTCCCTCCGTTGGTCGCTCGTTCACTTGCACGCTCGTTCCGCCAATCACCAGCTCACTCCTCTGCTAATCATTAAGATCTCGTCTCCCTCGTGCTCTTTTCTCTTTTTCCATTCACCGTTCAATTTGAAATTTCGCCACGTTAGTGTCTTCTTAACTTCGCCAGATCGTAATCGTACAACAATTACATTCAACAGGTATATAATTCTTCGTTCGTCGAGCGAATCTCTGTATCTAATTGCGATTAATAGATACGTGCAATTTATACGCGGATAGACGTACTGGAATTTTCCATTTGATTTATTCGTGTACTCTTATCGAGAGATATAACATGACCGTAGAAAATTGTGATTGATTTAATCGGTTTATGGAATTGCTTGTCAATCGGTAATTATAATAAATATTAATCACCGATCGCTAATGAGAGGTTGGCAATCGTAGGTTGTTGATTTTCAATCGAAATGCAATTAAAGTCCTGTTTGATTTACGCAAACGCGTGTATTTTACTGATTAAAATCCATACCAAATGATCGATATCAGATTTTGACAATAGACGGACGTTAATTTCCAGAGTTAATTAATCGTCGCATCGATCACCAAGTATTTTCAATTATTTTTTAAAAACACGCTTCACATACATTTCCAGGCGATGGTATCTTCGGAGGATGGAGATTCAAAGAGGTTTTGCGAGATTTTCACTGGAAGATAAATAACTGACGAAGAAGATAGAGAACTATGGTTAATCTTTAATCGGTAATAATTAGATACTTCGTTGTAATCATTAACCGCGTTAAATCGCAAGATAATGTCTTTAGAAAGATTCCAACTGTAAAACGTATCCTATTAGAGCGAGAACTTTAACGTAAAATTATCCTATTGTAACTTTTTGCAGGAACTAAAAGTAACGCGATTTGCTCAAGACGTTAATTGCGATTAATCTTTAGTTACAAGCGCGATATTTACGATTGTCTTTGAACGACGTATTTCCGTCGGAATTTTAATATAGAACGATCCCATATAATTTTTTTCAAGACTCAGAATTTTAATAGTCACCGAAGACTGCCGTGGCGGTAAACGCGATACAAGAAAATAGAGTCCCGTAAAATGTCCCACTTCCCTCCTTTTAGCATATTCTTCGAGACGTTCGCCGGAGTCATCCATCACTCCTTCCGACATTCCTCTCCGCTGGAATGACTGTAATTCCCTCGAATAATGTTCCCTTTTACGCCATCAAGCTTGATGTATCGTCTCTGGAAAAAACACGACCCATTCGATGCGTCTTTCTCGATCTTTCCGATATGGATTAATATTAACAAACATATCGTAATTTTTGTTTTATTTATATTACGATCTATCCGATGGGAATTCTATAACAATGGCGTAACGATGGTCTTTGTTCGAAAGAATAGTAATTATATTTATGTCGTTATTTTAAATTGTTTCTTACACTTTTCACCGCGTTTCATCGAAAATTTTCCCACCTTCGTTTCTTTAAACTTCCTCTTTTCGATCCCAGCGTGGACAATCAAATACACGTTTCTTTCGACGATTCACCATGGCCGTCAGAATTTATCCTTATCTCTCACTTTTCCCATTTCGATCGTTTCGCCTAGTTCTCGAGTACGATGGAACGGGTAGGTTTATTTTTAGTACGATTATGGTCGGCGGAGCTGGTCGGAATTTTACGTATAGTCGTCACGGGAAACTGTTGGGTCGATAGTACCAGCACGGTCGGAAAGCTTCTCCAAGGGGAGGGCCGATGGTGGGTGGAATGACGGTGGTTGCGACGCTGGCTGGTGGAGTGGCGGCCCTATCGACCGTGTGCCAACGAGGAACGTCGTCACCGCACCATAAGATTTCCCCTTACGGTCTTCCCGTCGCGATGGTGTGTCTGCAAGGATACCGCGTATTTCCTACCGGCGGTTGAAATTTTTTTTTCCGGATCAATACCACCATCGCCACCACCAACCTCCACGTGTACCATCAAGGAGCATTCGATTGTATTTTCGTGCGAAATAGACGTTCATCTTCATGGGGGGGGGGGGGGGGATGCAATTCCCTACAATTGTCAGGAAATATATAAGTTTTCCTTCCAGTTATGTAATGTGTTTTGTACCTGCAAGTAGGAGGAAGATGGGATGATTGGCGAACGATGGGTTGGTTGAAAGAGTTAAACGGTTTGTTACGGACGACTTTTCCTTGCGTTTATCGCGTAGATCGTTTCGAAACGAGCCTCTCAGAGGCTGCAGAGGTTAGACCTTTCGTCAATCCCTTAGTTCCTTAATCTCGTTACGTAGATTTCGCTACATTAGATACAAGACGTTCAATCGTAGTCTGTATAAGGACAGAAATGTCACCTACACCCACGTAAATTCTAAATTCGATATTATCGATTCTCATTCTTTCCTAAATTGCACTCTAAATTCTATGTTTTACACGAACAACCCTTGTGTCCAAAAATACCAGACACCTACATGGTTCTCCGCAACTCTGTAACTAGGGCATCGACTCATATACACCTATTCTCCTCGTACGTCACCGGCTAGCAGTTTAAAACCACTTTATAATATTATAATAAACCTACTGTCTAATGTTCTCGTCTTATTAATTGAAAATTAATTTTCTTCCTTTGGTAGATAATCAAAAAAGTACGCCTTTCGTATACACGTTAAACTTAGCTACTCGAGGAACATTTTCGAGCCCACTCTCGAATCAACCAGCCATCTTCAATGACGTTCTTAAAAAAAAAAAAAAAAAAAAAAAGATCCTTCATCCACGTGCAAGGAATCGAAGAAAACGATTCGGCGATGATTCCTCGAAGGCAAAGTCAAAGCGAAAGGGGGTAAGCGGCGGTCGATTCGTCGGGGCAGAGACGTCGAGTTGCGCCACGTTCGTGATAACTCTCTCTCTCTCTCTCTCTCAATCCGTAGAAATGGAGAGGAAAGGGGAGGGTCTTAATTAGCGTTTTCCCCGGGCGCAAGAAAGAAGTCCGCCCGAAGAAACGACCTCGCAAGTCCTGTATTGGTCAGGCCTGGTCGACGAAGGGTTGGCTTTGTTGCGCGGATCAATTAAACCGCGTGCGTTCGGCTCTCGGTTCGGTGGAAACTAACCGCGACTGACCGTCGAGAGGTGGAACAGAACCCGGGGAGAATGAGATTTCTCGGCGTGTCATGTCGTAGGAAATTCCGCTCGCGTCCCGCGTCGTGCATACGTCCGGAGAAACCGTGCACGACGAACAGGTTCCTTTTTCCGCTGTCCACCGGCTTTCGAAAAACCCACCGTTTCCTTAAACGAGCCGCAAAATAATGACGTACTTGCTAGCCTCGTTCGTCCAGCTGTTTTTAGCGCGCTTGTCAGTACACGGGTTAAACGATCGCTACTCGAACAGTTTCAGCCTTCGACGTTGATAAGACGGGACTGCTGTCGGAGGGAAGAGCGGCTGTTCTAATCTGACCGAGATTGCGCTTGGAGGGGGAGATAAAGAGAGTTTGGAAAAATTGTTAAAAGTGGATGGATTACAAACGGTGGAAAGATTTTTTGTTCGTTGGTTCTGCCTGATTCGTCGGAAATAAGAGAGGTAGATCGGAGCGAATCAAACGCGTCGAGGTTCTGCGTTTTAATTTTTAATCACCGTGTATATTTTCACGAGAGAGCGTTGCTCGTTTAGATCGAGATATTCGTCGGAAAAATATATTTGTAGTTCGTACGTATAAACGATTTATCGCTTTCGATCAAACGCGATCTTCTTTTCTAACTCGTTTCGCATCTTTGATATTTTGTCGACGTCCTCTTGTCAATTTGAAAGATCGAGCGACTGCGAAATTGCCGATGATCCGACGATGCTGATCGTTCTTGCACGAAACGAACGCACGTTTGTTTCCTCCGGTAAATTGCCGTAAATTCGTCTGGAAGCTGCGCATTTTCAAACATTTTTCATCAAACCTCGCTACCCGTTACAATTAATTTCACGTTCGATCGATCAGCTACATTTCCAATTCCAGCATTTCCATCCGCGTACGAACGTTTCGAAAGCAATCGGATGGGAAAGGATTAACCGTTTTCCCCGATGAATATAATATTGCCTCTCTGCATTCATCGTCGGCGCGTGATTAAAGAGAACCGCGGCAGATTTCGAGGAAGCCATCGTTCGGTTCGATCCATCGACAGGTCGCGCGGATGAGCCTTCTTTTCGCGGAAATATGGAACAAACGTGCGCCTTGTGCGATTCTGCCATCCGGCGTTATCCCGTCTAATAAAGCTCGCAATCCAGTTGGACGCGTTCAGACATCCCTTCGTCAGCTTTTCATCATCGTCGTTTTGCGTTTTGCGATTTGCGTTTTGCAGTCGCGATGAACGAGGTTCCTTTTTACACGACAGAGACCGGGGCTCCGGCCAACACAGACACTCCGTGTTACCTGTAAATTCGCATTTACGTGAAAGCGTCGAAGCGAAATAATCGCGGAAAAGATCCTCGGCGCACGGTGTCTGTCACGGAAAATCGATAGGTATCTCGTCGAGGGTGAACGTTCGTCCGCGTAGGGAACGATTAAAAATCGTGTACGTATTTGAAATGTCAAACGACCGATAGATAAGCTTAGACTAGTACAGATAAGCGCTGTCAGGAAAGTTTTCGGAGATAATTTTATGTGGATGACGGTCGTTAAACGGGAAAATAGGAGGTTAACAACGTCTTTCCTCTAACAGTGTCACGTACGTGCGATGCTTTGAAATTAATTTGGGTTTCGTCTTAATCTGTTATATATATTTTTGAAAGAAATTTCAGACGGATATTCTTCGAGTATCGTTGGATATATAAATATGATGTATGGTGGATAAACGTAGTAAAATACGGTGGAAGTTTTACTCGATCGAGTTTCGCGATATTATCTCGTTTATCTCCGGTGGACGTAGTTTCTCTATGAAAAGAGGTTATTCGTTCCTTGACATCTTTTGTACGCGTATGAAAAGAACAATTAGAAAGTTGCACCGATAATCGTTCGTAAGGAAATCGGTGTCTCGTAAATTCAACGAAAGCGTAACATAAACTTGATCCTTCGCTACCGTCTCGCAATTCGACACACTTTGCACGATATATTTTTTTCGCGTAGTTAAAGAAACGCATCTGACTTTTCTTCTCGGTTCTACAAAATTTTGTTTCTCGATATTTTTTATCTAAAATTTCCGGCAAACTCGCGCGATAAATCTGTAACAGCGATATATTTCACCGGAAACGTAACGGTGTCCTTGTTAGCGTATCGTGCCCGTATCGCGATACGTATCAGTTGTTAAAGGTTAATAAGAGTGAACATTTATTTTCTGATATTTTCTGTATTACGCAGCGAGTTATCCGAAGAATTTGGAGGAAGAGCGTAGAAAAATGGGGAAGAGATTAAAAAGAATCTGTAAGAAAACACGAGAAGAACATGGCTAATCGCGGTTCAAACCAGTGCTTATCTTCGGCGATTTTGTCGAATCTGATCAAACGCTACCTTGATCATGTCAAATAGTAAACACGACTTGAATAAACAGATAAGATAAACATCATATACTAGACACTCTTTTTATCGACTTACAAACCGGTTACTATTTTTTTCCCCCTTGCTGTTTCCTATCTGCTTGTCCCTTTTTGAACAACGCACCGTCAGACCACTATTTATACAAGATTTTTCTTCCCGCTCCTCGTCGAACACGCTACCCGTCGTTTGTTTAACAGATTTTCAAACAAGCTGCCCATACAGCCTGTTTCAAAACAGGTAGCCACGCGTTCAAATCCTCGATTCGAACCATCCACGGTACCCCGATCGCGATATCGATTAAAAAACACCTATCCTTCGGTCGTTTCGCTCTTTTCCGCTTGAAAGCAGTTTCTTTTGTCTCTGCAAAGTCTGCCAACTACGCTATAAAATTGCTGCTTTTCGATGTACGCCTCGGTTCTTATCGTTGGATCATAGATAACTCGCAACAGATTGGATTAACTTATTGACGTTCGAAGTAGTTCGTTTCAGTTTCCGTTTTTTTTATATAACGCGATAAATACGTTAAAATCGGCCTACCGTCGTTTCGTTTCTCTCTCTATAAAACTGTCATTCTTTCTCCTTTCTGTAATTTTTCCAAGTATTTCTGCGAGTATTCGTGGAAAATTCGAGAACGTAAAAATGCGCAGAACGCCGCTTAATATCGAAAGTATACGTAAGCTTCGTTTTCATAGCTACGTCCGTGAAAAGTGTGAATTTGCATAAGTATCTCCGGTGTTGTTAATCACAGCGGTTGGGGATTAAAACCAAAGGAATTTCTCGTTTGCAACGCCAAAGTCCCTGACATTCGTCTAGCAACAAATCAGATACCACACGAGCCGAGGTTCAGCTCGGTTGAAACGATTCGAATCTCGATTTTCAGCGGACGTGACCATTGTCTCGCCGTTTACAGCGGCGTAAATTTTATTTTGCGGTCGCGGTCGCGCGCACCGTGCACACGCGTGCATATCGGTCGTGCACAGCCACGCTCCTCCGTCCTTTTCTCTGCCTCTGTCGCTCTCTGTTTACCCGGCGGGGGCCGGTTCGAGCGGACGAGCGGGAAAGTTTATCGCGAAGCAACGAACGGTTGACAGCTCGGTGATGCATCGGTAGCGATTTGCATTGGCGTCGGCCGCGTGGAAACCAGCCTGCCTCTCTCCTGGCCCTCCGCTCGGATACTTCACCTCCTCAGGGCTCGGCAAAAACAAGCCGCGAAGGTCGAGAATTAACCGTTTTACCGTTACCGGCCGCATAACTGGAGACACCTCTTGGCGATCGTTGGCGAGCTTCCACTGAAAATTCAGGCTTTCGAGCAACGTCGAACGATCCTTCCTCCATAGACCGTACCCGTAATAGTCTGTCCGAGTATTCGATACTATCCGCTTTTACCTGCTACGTCTTTTACGAATATACGAACCGCGTACTTGCATGAAACGGAGATTTTGAGATTTCATTAACACCGTCGTAAGATTAAATGGCCAAAGTTTGAAAGAAATCTGAAACTTTTGCGAGCGTTTGACGAAACTTTGACTATCAGTGGGCTCATTTATAACACCCGTTATATGCTTAAAGTTGCTGTTCACGCCGTATGTACCAATTTCTTGCTAAACACACGGCAAACGTCTTGTAACTTCTCTAAAAGTTTTCTGGAAAATGGATGCCACGTATCGACATATTGTCTCAGGATCGACTATCGACATACGTCAAAACTCCAATTGCTCCAACCAGAATTTTGTTAGTTGGCGATTATCCGAACATCCTGAACTGGTCCGAAGAACCGTTTCACAACTGGTTCAGCTAAATTCTACCGTATTTTTATTCTATGCCACTCGGCCTACCGCACCCCATATACACCAGGATGTAAAAGCAATCTCCGCAAGGTCCGTCTAAAGGGAACCAGTTCCGTTTGGAAAGACAGGCTCCACGATCCTCAAGGCGTCCACATGTGCCCTTAATTAGGAAGCATAGTCCGATTTATGGCGAGGATACGAAGACCACAGGACTGCCTTAACGAGGGGATGCTAGCTTGTGCTTGGATAAGCTGGCTGCCGTGTTTCGTGTTTACAAACTCTTTAAACGGTTCGTTGTCGCTTAATTATGAGAGGGAAGAAGGTGGAACGCGATCGAGTCAGCACGGCGACGCGACGGTTCGCTCGTGATAAACGAGCGTGACGCCGCGAAATATTCAAACGCCGGGGACCAGCGATAGCCTCGATGGAAACAATGCGACGTACGGGAAGACTGATATCTCGAGCGGACTTTCTCGACGATATAAATTGCGCGGCATCGAGAGAAAGAGAGAGAGAGAGAGACAGAGAGAAACTCGCTGCTCCGACTAAACGACTCCCGAAGCGCGTAGGAAGAGTGGCTCGCGAGACAAATTGGAGAAGTTACCGAACGGAATCCGTGGAATCCGCGGCCGCCGCGAAATTCGTCCTCCCTGATATTACACCGATCCGTCAAATTTATTTGCCCTCGTGTCCGCCCTATAGAACTTGGTCCTAGGATCCTTTCGAGGGTCTGCGAGGTCTGGTAAAGGAGTCAGGTTGGATTAGGTTGAGTTATCTTAGGGGTTCCATTTCGCGAGGATCGATTGGAACGGTTGCTCGAGCAGAGAGCTTCGATCGTATACCGGGTGTCCTGGATTTCCACCGATTTTCTCGTTATTTTCGTTCGAAGGTTCGCGCAAGCCTGTTTCTTTCTTTCCGTTATTTTCTCGAATCGTATTTTTTTAACGTCGAGAAATATCAAACGTCTCTTTCGTAAGTACACGAAGAACAAGATTCTTTAAGAACCATCGTTAATCGACTGTTCGAAGGCAGTCGAGTTTGGAAAAGCTAGAATCAGATCTTTCACAATCGTTGTTATCCCTCTATCTAGAGCGAGTAAGTACGTTAATTAAATTTCTATGTTGCTAGGTTTCGAAAAAGCGACTATTCGTGCCAGAGGCTATTGAATAGTACGGACGGTATTGCAAAAATCACACGATATAATGAAATTGCCTCGTAATCATCCTGTTGGTAGGATGATAGGCAGATCTAGATTAATCCCTTGCCTTGCAACATCGAGTCATGCTTGTGACGTGGATTATAGTTGAGATTCGATAAAGACAGGTTGTACTGGTAACGAGATTAGTTTGAACTCTAACTTTAGCCTCGATCTCTCAGATCCCTCTAACAGAGGATTATCTGTAATATTTCAAGATTGCGTAAGTCAGAAACAAAAGACGAATTGAATCAACATCTGGCTTTTCTCGCCCGATAATTCGCTCGACGGTTGTAGATTATAGACCTCGATAATTATATTAAAAAAAAAAAAAAATTTTTTTTCAAATTGAATAATCCCGCAGAAATTCGTAAATCCTCGTAAAATGTCTCATACGTTTTATTACCAAACTTGTTGTTACCGTGTCAGAGAATATATTCGCGGTAAGTTTTAATTTGTAACTTGCGAACCTTAGTTCGCGATTCTTTCTATCGGTATCCATACGATATGACAGTTTGACAAAATAATTAGGTTACGTATACGCAAGAACGTTTGAAACTACGCTTCCCCTATGAACGAACAACTCCGTTCTTCGAGAATACACGCAAAACCATCCTTACTTGGCTACAGCGCCTATCCTATTACGTTACACGTACGTGACCCCGTGTGATTCACGAACAAGGAACAGATACCTCGTAGAAGAGGCATCGAGTACGCCATGTCCAGGCTCTAGCCTGGCACAGACCAGAAGAAGAGTGGCCATCGTTGGGTCTCGTTGGGCGATGCGCACCCCGGGTTCAAGGCCAGCCGTGGGTAGGAGACAGATCGTCGCGGATAAGAGCAGCAAGAGAGGTATAACGAGCGCGCAACCAGAGGTCCCGTCCGTCTTTCGTCCCTCTCTTTCTCTCGCCAACTTCTACCCTCCTATATCTGTCCATCCTTCTCGCATCGTTCTCCGTTTCGCCTCGCCTCGTTCGCTTCTGTTTCTTTTTCTCCCCTTTTTCCCCTGTTCTTCGTTTCCTCCCTTTTCCATCAGATGCGTCATCTTCGAGGCACAAGGCACAAGATCCTCGCCAGAGCCCGGGGAGAGAGTGGGACGATGATTTACGGTCTCGAGCCTCTTTCCATCTCCTCTCTATCCGCGCGGCCGAGGTCGAGAGAATCCAGGACCTTCCCTTCGCCGCCCTACCTGGCCGATCTTTCGAGCTGGTTTCGCCAGAGTATATACGAGCCAAGAGGACGACCGGTGCACGCCTTGCCTCTGCTCTTCTGCTTGTTCGCTCGCTCGCTCGCTCGCTCGCTCGCTCTCGTTCCGCCGTTTGCTTACTTGCTCGCGCTTGCTCGCTGGTTGTTCGTGAAAAGTAAACAGCCAGCCGTGGCAACGACTCGCCGGTGTTCCAGCGCGTCATCGTTGCACCGCCTCCCCTGGCCGCTGGCTAAACGATAGAGATAGGAGAGTAGAGAACGAACAGCCAGGTAAAACGACTACACGCTGGAAGCTTTCTATCGAGCTCTGACCAGGGACGCGCCGAGCTGACCACCTCCTTCTTCGTGTCTTCCTGGAATTAGACGCCTCGTTTGCCGAAGAATCTTCCGATCTTCTTTGTGCGTGGGCGGTAAGAATTAGGGGATGGGGACCCCTTTTATTAGGGTTTATAGGAGTCGTTACCGACAATGGTGTAGGCACTGTTTTTGTCGTTCGAATCGGTTTCTGCTCTGCGGACGATCGCGATACCTTGAGAGCGTTAATCTTGTCTTACAGGAACGAGCGAAACTTCCATAAGGAAAAGACACGAAGAAACGTATTCTTTATAGAGGAGCGATTCCATTTCTACCTGTTGGTATCTCCGTACTTTATCGTCCGATAGATTTTCAAGCCAGTCGTTGAAAGATTTAGTTTATAAGGACCGAACTGCTAGTATCCACGTCGAACGAAGCTTGTTTGCGCTCGAAAATGTTATACGAACGAATAAACGCTCTCGACTTATCGATAGACGAAAGCCATTTTCGATATAACTTCTCCCTTAGACCCTCGTCGAAATTCCAACAAAGTATGGCGATCTTCTTGCTCGTAAAGCGACTCTGCGTTTAACTTTCTACTTTCGAGAACGTTTTTGAATTGCAAGTTCATCGATATAGAAAAGTGTACGGCGCTTTCCGTTCAATATTCGACGGCATTGAAACGAAAAAGGGCTTCTTCCCTTTCAACTTTCTCTTCGCGAAGACGTTCTTAAGAGAGTCTCGATATATTCGTTTGTCGGGGATGATTTCGCAAATTTACGAACGATGACCCCGAGATAATGGAAATAAAGGCGCAGGGGCTGTTAAAAAAATACGCGAAAGTTGAATCGAAATAGCGAGTCGCCATACGAAATGATTTCACGGAGAGGAAAGGTGAATAGAAGAGGGGCGAAGAAAAACTAATAAAAGCGTCCCTTCCTTCGACGCTATGAGATAATATTCTTCTTTCAGCAGCCACATACCTCTTGCGATATTATTCATTCCTATTCTCACCTTTTGTACTTCGCAATTTAAATTTACAAACTCAGCGTTTGCTATTCATATTCAAACTCTGTTAAGGGAGGGATCGTAAATTCTAGAAAATTTGCAGCTTACGTGGAATTATTTTCGCTGAAAAAGCCCGTGGCTCCACGTACGAGGTATTTGCCCGAAGAATATTAAGCTATCCTATAACGAGGCAGCCTTTCAACGAATTTTAAGTTAGGATTATAAGGGTCGACGCGATTATTAATTCGCAATTTTCCTTCAATTTCCCCTCAAACGGGTTTCACAAATTTTCACGGGATATTTTAGATCGTCGTTTCCGATAAACAGAAACTTTTAACCGATTAATCGTTTCCCTGCTAATTTATATTTTACAAAATATTCTAGACCATCGTCGACAAACCTGCGTCGATCGTCACATTTCCTACAATAATTTCCTACGAACAAATACACGTACGCGCGTAGCAAAATATTTGTAGAAACTTATGTCTACGTACAGAGCGTATTATTTATCGAACGACCGAATACAATTTTCTCTTTGCCGCGTACTAGTGTACATTCCTTCAGAAAATTTCCGAAAACCATAAAATTCGCTTCAACGAGCTTGGCTGCAACGATGCAGCAAAAGCATTCCCGAACGCGAATCCTCCTCGACCGCAATTTCACCGTGGTACTCTAACCAGCGGAGGGAGAGAACGGAGAGAGACGAAGCGAGAGATTCCCCCGGCCGATTGGTCGGTGGTTGCGGCCCTGTCAGACACCAGCACGGCAAAACGGCGCTCGATAACGTCGATAGCGCACGAGTTACGAGCGTATACACACACCGGGTCGTTTGGTGCATCCGCCCCGAAGGAAGGAGTCACGGCCCCGATCGTGGCGGTTGCCACGGCGAGGAGGAAGCGCTCGCGGAACATAAGCGGACACGCCATCGGGCGTCGTTTCCGCGGGAGGAGCGACGGGTCCAATTAACGGGCCCAGCGAATCCATAATTCACTGCTAATTAATTAGCGTACACGTGGTGGATCGGTGGAAGATACAGAGAACGGAACGAGAGGAAACGTGGCAAAGGAGGGGTTGGTTGGGTACGAGGCAAGAGGAATTGAGTTTGCGCTCGCGCATGCGATCCTAGGGACGCGTTAAACGTGGCCACCATCGAGTTAATAAAATACGGTTAAATTTTAGTTACTTTCGAAATATGTTTCGCTTTGCTTCGATTTCAATCGTTCGGAGCGGAAGCGCCAGCGGAAATTAAATGCCGAGTAAAATTTGATCGGATCGCTTTTGATTTCGTGATGAACGTCTTATTATTATTATTGTTATTCGACATGTACAATCTACTTCTCGTTATTAGATGTAAACAGCTACTATCGAAATTCAAAGTATGGACAAGTCGGACGACGAGTTATTTTTTTGCGTAGAATAATCTTCTGCCAATTCTCTACCTTTGTCTTTTTTGCCGGGAATTAGAGATAAATTCACGCATGCCTGACAAGCTTGCAAATTCGATTCTCTTAGAAACGTTAAATAAAATGAAATAAAATAAAATTTGGTAAAATCGTGAACGCGAAGAAGCTGCGGGAAGCGGCGTAGCTAGGAAAAAATGGAAAAGGGCCGGCGGCGTGACCGTGCCTGTTTAATCCTTTCCTGGCCGCGTTTACTCGTGCCCAACGACGAGACGAACGAGCTGTAAACTCGCCAGCTAGGACAAAAGCGACTGCGAACCGCTTCTGTCCTCGTGGCACACCGCGCTGCCATTAACCCCTGGATTATTGTTCCGCGGTGGAAATGCCAGTAGTTGTGCGCTTGCTCGCTCGGCCACTGACGCGTTTCACGGGGTAGAATGTCACGGCGATAGTCAGCCACGCGATTGCCGGAGAAAATGTTCCCGAGGTTTGTGCTCGTGGTCGTGGATTTGAAAGCCGTTTGGTAGAGAAGCGCGAACGTGTCGCTGAGCTAAATTCGATGGCGATGCAGCGGTAGATACGTTTGACCGATGGTTTTTCGCGTTAGGTTCGACTAGGGGAAAGAGGAAACTCGCGAGAGGCAAAGTGCGAGAGTTACGGTTTATGGTTGTTTCGGTAAGTGCGTACGTTCGTTTGTCGAGCCTTTTTTTATTTTTATAGGATGTAATCGATAATTTGCCATCGTTGCAGACAAACGTTAACAATCTTTTTACAATTCTCGATGATTTATTATATTAAGATATTTCTTTCGTCGAAATATCTTACTCGTGATTCTTTCGTTATTTGACGAATGTTCGATCAGAGACACGTACGTTCGCTCCATCGTGCAAATCGTCGAAACGACGATACCGAAAGCTGCTTCGCGAGAAACAAGAAAAATACAGGTTCGTTCTTCTTTGTTATAACGCGGTTGGACGCGGCTCTGGACGAAGGTTCTCCGGTGTCTCCGCCACGCTCTTTCACGCCCGCCGTTCATGCAGCACGCATTTATCCCCGGGGTAGTGTTTCGCGAGGGAGAGACAAGAAAAGACGAAGAGAAAGGAAAGGAGGTGGTGTCGCGTGATCAGGATGCAGACGGCCGTCGTAATCGCACACCGAAACACGCAACCGGTATTTCGGCAACGGCCTAACCGCGTGCCTGCTCTTCCTCTCTCCGCCTCAACCCTTAACGAGCAAACGCGAAACGAGAAAACGGGCCAACGCGCGAGGTGTCAACTTTAAAGTGGATCCCAATACCCGACCACTTCCTTCGCGACGCAGGCCGACTCTCGGGTTTCACCTTTCCTCGGCTACGAACCCGTTCGCTCGGACAGAGACCGCAAGAAGGGGAGGGTTTCTCGTTCGAGGTTGAAAAGAAATTCACCGCGCGTAACTCGGAACCGTAAGCTCGTCTTCTCTCTGTCTCTTCCTCTCCGCGGTACTTCGAGTCTTTCGCACCGTAACGCTAATACGTGTTTGTTTTCTCGCGACGTTGAATACGCGCATCGTCCGTGTGTCGTATCCTATTGCCGAGTCCAAGGTATCCGAATTTTGACAGTGGAAAACTAGGCGTCGGGAACGAGGTGCGGAAGGCTAGCTAGTAGTCGCTCGGTGTCAGAGTTAAATTCGGATTGGAAAGTTATTTCCTGCCTGTCTTCGTCGAGTTTCGCGGCGAACGATACGTTGGAGTATCACCGGGGTTGGAGTCTTGATTTTCTGCGCGGTATTTCTCTTTGTCCTTCGACGCGAGCGAAACGTTGCAGCGGACTCGAAGATTTAAGTTGAACGTTACTTTTTACGAAGAAAACGTTACGTTGTTCGTTCGTGCATATTCCCGGAAATAAAAACAAACGTTCCGCGTAAGATTACGTTTGAGGAAAGAAAAATGAATAAGTTGCGGTTTCCGAGAAAGAAAGAAATCATAAAAATGACAACGAGAAACATTGTGAAGATATACAGATATCGATAAAAGTTTATTTATTACGGAGGAATTTTAACGATTTTAAGTTGTTTGTAAAACGTAGTACGATACGTGTATCGGATGGATACTATCTCTGCGTTTATCGTTGCTTCTTACTTGATGAACATACCGGCACATATGACCGATCCATTATTCATACGCGCCTAAGCTCAATGATTCGTTCTAAATGTCTTGCCAGCCGACTTAAGGTTAGGTTCCCATACGCTTCGAAACGAGCGATCAAGCGATTGCGATAAAGCTTCGTACACTTTGTTTCAAATCGACTCCGTTTTACAACCTTCGATGGAAGAAAAATTACTTATCTTTAGTTTTAATCGTCCAATTACCGGTACTTTCGGTGCAACTAATCAATTTGCTTTTTCTGTCAGCCTAGAAGCTGTTTCTAACGTCGACGTAACGATGCGAATGTTCACGCAAATTCGTATTTTTCTAACGATTATCACAAGCGCGTAAAGGTAAGATCTTTTATCACTTTCTAAACGCAATCGGCAATAAACTAAAGTGTCGTCGATGCCTCGTAACCAAACCGTGGGTTTTTACGCGTTTGCGAGACGTTTCGAGGTGGAAAAATGCGGAGAGTACGGGACGGTGTCTACATAAAATACCCAAAGTAATATTTCCTAGTACCTAAAACGAGTATAAAAACGTGGATTGGCGCGAATATTCGCGAGTATTCTACTCGTAACATACGTATCAATTTCTACCCTCGAAGGAAACGAAAACGTACGCGTTAGGAAAGCCGTCGACGTGGCTTAATTCCACGGTGGCAACTGCTCGACGGCGTCGAAGAGCTCGTATATTAGCGGGCTGACGTGGGCGACTATCGGGAATACCTGTGCACGGTTTTTACCTGTCGATCGTGGTCGCGTCTCGCGCGATTACGCGCGTGTCAAGCGTTCGAAAAAGGAAGCGGGGCGTCCGCCACCGTTGCCTGCTGTCTCGGACTAAAGATATATAGAGTTATTAGACTGGAGCATGGGTCGCGAGGCCGCATGGAAACGCGTATAAAGCGTGCTTTATAATCTCATAAAGGCAAAGCGTGGCTCGGTTGCTCGCGAGCGCGTATCGCCCCCGGGGCTCTAATAAATAGTTCCGGTTATCGGTCCTTTCGCGACTTGCCCTCCCGTTTCTCTCCGCCTCTCGCGCGTTTTTCTCGTCGCGTTTCTCTGTTTCTTCGCCTCGCCGTGGGTGTTTCCTCGTCGTGCTGGAGGATGGCTTTAATAAACTCGTCCGGAGAACGAGCACCGAGCGAAATCGAGTTTTGTTCTCGTATCCGTTTGGCTCTCGGGGTTTCTCTCCATCGGACAATCTTAGAAACGCTCGCGAAACCGCCCATCTTTTTTCGCGATAACGCCGAGCAACGAGTATACAAACGCCGGGAGGGCTTCTCTCCCTCCATTCCGTCGGGGTAATATCGTCGGCAACCTGGTTCCGGTTGCGGCCAGTAATATGGAAAAATGGTGACCGAGCGTCGTAAAAGTTCACCGTCGCTACGGAAAAGTTTGATAGTGTTCGTTCCGCGAGAAAATGGAAGCGGTTGCGCGACTCGCGCCGAAGAACGTTGGGGATTATATTAATTTAACTTGGATACGAGATCGTAGACAAGGCGAGATACAGCGATCATCCGTGGACCCTGTAGCGGTGTTTTTCTCGGAGTACGCCGAGCTTGATGAAATGCCTGTAGGCAATGGTGTGTAGAGTCCATGCCGTAGGCGATAATATCGTTGCTCGAAGATCACGGGAAAGAAACGCGCGCGACAAGTACGTTTTTATCGACGGAGAAGAATAAATCGATCGACTTGCGCGGAACAAAGTAAAATTACATTTTCCTATTAATATTCCAAGAATAGACCGTACCGTATCTGTTAATAGAAGAAACAAACAAGCACATTTAATATTCGTATCTCTATCTGGCTAAAAGCGAATATCTGATCTTTTCGAAAAGAGCATACGCGCGTTAATCAACGGTTGTCTCATCCTATATCGAAATATCACCATCGTCGATGTACGATCTCCCTCATCGATGTTCCTCAAAAAATTTACCACCGAAGATTACATCGATATATCGCGTCACCACCATGCACCGTTTTAATCAGCCAGAATTAGCATCCGTATCGAATACGTAATAACGCTCAAATTTCTAGCTAGATACGTATCCGTAGATCTCGAGACAAGAAAAATTACTAACTCGCGATCCCCATTAGCAACGGCTGGCAGCGATCAGTAGGATACAACGCAAAAAAAAAAAAAAAAAAAGAAAAAAGGAAAAAAAAAATGTTACAGGCTCGTAAGCCGCGCATAGAGCACATTTTCGTTGGCTTTGAAGGGCGCGTACCTTCAAATTTCCTGATGCGATCGGCCGATGCTCGCGTTTCGATTGCCATTTTAATCGCGATCCGCCTCGTCGATAAATGGACGATGCCGCGTAGAATTCATGGAACAGACAACTCGACCGGAAACGCGTTGCCAGCCGGTTCATCGATCTCGCCGATGCGGCTCGTTCGATCGCGTATCGCGCCTCGATCGCTTCGATTTCGATTCGGTTCGCTTCTTTTTCAAGCGAAAATCGTACGCAACGCGCGCGTAAATTACGCGAACAGCGTATCGATGAAAACCGTGGCCCGTTAATCGTGGTTTTCCATTGAACGGAAGGGAAACTAAACGGCCGGTCCATTGGTAAGAATCTGCGGCGCGATTCGTTACGATCCGATATTTAATTTGGGATTTGGACTTCGTACATGCCGATCGCGCGTCGCGGATGAGTTTAATTCGAATTTACGGGGTATTTACCCGTCGCGCTGTGTCACGGCTGCCAGCGGCGTTAATTAATGCTGGGACATTCGGTTATTAACGCGGATCGTGATTTGTGTTTACACGAATCGCGTTAACGACCGCTTAAATAGCGGCCGTGTGTCGCGCGACTCGCGACGCGCTTTCACGGAACGTTTTATGGGGACAACGCAGCGAGTTTATCCGTTCTGTTTTGCGTACCGTGCATTTTGTAGATAAAAAAAAAACTTCTCTTTTGAAGATGGACGCGCAACAAGTTGGAAAAACACGAATTACTTTTATTTCTATCTATCGAAGAAAAATTTGGTGGAACTGGAGTGTAAACTGTATGAAATTTAAGCGTATCTTTGAATTTTTAAACAGAATATGGAATAGAATATTCCCTTCGTGAAAAAATAATCGTAGAACTTGCGCGATGTAGAGTCGGACTAGAGAATTTGATATAATTTTTGGTGGATAATACTAATCCTCGATTTTTAAACGACCCTTATTTGTTAGAAATTGTTTGTTTATTGGGTAAGAAAAATTGCGAACAAGTATTCTTTTAATCGAAAACGAAAGCGATTTAACAAGTGCGCGTTAGTATAAAAGAAAATGTCAGATTAAATAAAATCCAGGCGAAACGTCGCACTTAATTTTCGTTGCACAACGCGGTACCAGAAGTAACCTACCGATAAATCGCTATTCGCTGTAATCGCGTCATTCCGAAGAGTCGGAGGGAATCGGCGATGAGATCGACTTCCGTGGAGATTGGACGTCTTGGAAGAATCGACCGACGCGACGAAGAAACGCCGTGACGATTTTTCATCGAGTGCGCACACATATAAAATTCTGGTTTCTTTAGCGAGTTCTCTCTCGTAACGTTGTACATATTCAGTCGTTCGACGTATATCTTCGTCCCGTGCAAAATGTTTCGAGCGACAGCAGATATATTTTACCTGCCGTTTGTCCGCATCGACTCGTCAGTGCTTCTCATCCGATCGATCGCTACGAAACAAGCGGGCATAATTTTAATTAATCGCTGCCATTAATCGTGCGATTAGCCTCGCAAGAACTTTCTACAGTTTTTTCCCTTTTTGGTTAAGGCCCGAAGTCGTTTAATCGGCGAGGTATGGCGATGATCATCTCGTTGCTGCTTTTCGTAAGACGATGTTTTATATTTATTGTTACAAGAATAAGCATAAAACGAAACTGACATTTGATTAATCGTGGAATTAAACGAGCAAACAATTTCTAACAAACAAGGGTCGTTTAAAGATCGAGAATTAGTATTGTCCGGTAAATTATATCAAATTCTCTTGTCCGACTCTACGTTGCGCAAATTCTGTGATTATTTTTTCACGTAGGAAATATTCCATTCCATATCCTGTTTAAAAATTCAATAATTTATATTTTTAATATTCTGATTCTGTTTTCTTCGCCCTAGAAACAATTGATAAATAATTACCTTTAATCGTTGTTACGACTAACGAATTCCTTTCTTCTGCCGCAAATAATATTTTGGCTTAACGATTGTTAATCGGACGATATATTATTATATATAATAGTTCCGAAAAAATGCCAAAGAATCGTGTAAAGTATAAAGATTAAATTTAATATATTGAAAATTAGGAACATCGGTCGAGGTGGCAGAATCGCGCATCGTCCGAACGAATTTTTATTCGTTGGTCAGCCGATTAATGACACCGATGTGGTTCAAACTGCAGCTAAAGTACATACGTATCGATGTCGCGGAATGATATACGCGAATTGATAGGAATATTATTTCGAGACAGCTTTTCCAACGCCGTTACTCACGCGCCTTCTACGATGTGAGACGACAATTTATTAATGTCGTTATTTTTAATATGGAAAGCGTGAAACCTAACCGCGAAACGTGATATCGAGCTGGAGGTGTAGAGTTTCAAAGTAGAGACCTGTCTGTCAACTTCCTTTGCTCTCCGCTATATTTTTAACGCTTCGTCATTTAAATCCGTACAAGATGACTTTCCGTACCTGCGGATGTTGCGAGTAATTTGAATCGATTTATGGAGATATATTACCTACGCAAAGTTTGGTACATCTTCGTGATACCATCTCGTCATCCCCGGACTCCTCCTCCGGGTATTCCAGAAACTCTTAATCAACTCCAAGGTCTTATCCTAATTTATGTAAATTACGTACAATAAAATGCTAGCGCAAGCGAACGTTTACTTGGAAGTCTTGAGATGTAATTTTGAAGTTATAGCAACTTTATATCGTTTATAGCTCGTATAGAGTGGGTCAAAAGGAGGAACTCGAGAAACATGTTTTCCAGGAAGTTCTTTAATCTTCTTTTAGGTTATGCGAGTTGAAAACGGCCCAACGACGCTGTATTTTAAAGAATCACTTCGATTTGTGTATAGCTATGAGAATCGTGATCTTACGTGTTCTTCTCCGCTATACGTTCACAACCGTGTAAACTTTCATAGGTTAATAGTGTTATTTCGTGTCGTTTAAGCAAAAAAAATATCGTAGTTGAATTTTTCACTTTGCACAAGTTCGTAAGAATTTTTAACGGTATACGCGGAAGAACGTACGTCTCGATACGAACCATTCCGTGTTCGAAAAACGCACCAACAATTTGCCCTCTCGCGGCGGCGGGAATACCCTTGAATTTCAAGAAGGGACGTATCCCGCCCCAGGAAACAGCCTTCAAATTCTTATCGTAACTCGGATTTTTACGATCTTTTCTCCACTCTCTTGGCGCGAAAAAAATATCTTTGCTCGTATATTTTCGCCAGAGATTGTCAAGGTCTCCCCGCGTTTACTTGGAATCGAAACGACTCCATAAGAAAACGAAATATCAAGGGACAAGAATCGGAGAACGAAAAAAAAGAAAAAAAAAAGAAAACTAAAAAGTAAAGCGAAGAAGAAGAAAAAAGTAAAAAAGAGGAAAGAGAGAGTGGGGAGAGAGTCAAAATAGCAGGAGAGAAAGGGGAGACGCGAAAGAGAGACGAGCGGGGTAAGCGCGAAATAAAACGAGCGTCGCTCTGTCGCCGGATACGCTTCCCCACGCTCGCAAATATTTTCCCTATCGAGAAAGGAGCAACCTCGCGACAGACCTCCCGTGGTAACAGGATAATTTATGCAAAAACGTCGACGTGTATAGAAAAAAGGAAAGGGCGAGGGAGGAAGGGGGACGAAGAAGAGTCGTCGCGGGGCGCGAATAGAATTTATTCGACAGAATTTATTCTTCTTTCGTGGCTTCCACGAAACCCGTAGGTCACTTCGTGTTTCACGATTTCTCTCCTCTTTCCTCCTTCTCGGGTCGTTCCTCGTCACTTTCGTTGCTGTTATAACTCGTGGCGGTTTCCTTTGGCGATTTTTATTCTTCGCTTGTCGATCCATCATGCAACGACGCGACGCGCGACGGGACGCCGATTTGAAATTCCGCCTCGAGGTTTCCTCTTGACCAATCGGAACGAAGATCTCGCCGTCCAGAGAGAACGGATCGAACGTTGAGCGCGTGTTTCGTCTATAATTAACACCGCTGCCCCCGATCGAGCTTCTCGGAAGGAATTAATTTCACCGTTTATGGGAGACCCTGTATTTCGCCTCTCGTTGTTTATTCGCGATGAATTATACGATTCTCGCGACGACGTACCCTTTTTGCTCCATAAATCGAACTCGAACCACGCGAAGTTCCGAGCAAACGGGACGTAGTCGAAGTTCATTTGTTGGAACGTTTCAGTTGGTGTTTGATCGGGCGAATTTCGGTTAATCGAGTCCCCATTTACGTATCTGCACGCGTACTTCTATTACCTGTTTGAATTTCAACGGAGAAAATTAGTGAATTATGTAGGAACGTGGAAACTATTTGTTCGTCGAAATGAATTCCGTTGTATCGCGACAATTCGTTTATGTTTCTCGTTTAAATGACAGAAATATTAGTTCAATTAAGCGAATTCCACGTTATACTTTTCAAATTTCGCGTTCTATGCAACTACTTGTCTAAAAATTAGTTTTTCCCATTTACTTTTCGTACGTTACGATGAAATTTCCACGAGCCTCGTTGGATGACGTATCTCGAATCGATCGATCACCGAGTCTTGTTTTTACAGTTCACATAAATGGAATTCCACTGGTATCAAAGTAGGACGAAGTCGACGGATTCGCGAATGGTTCGTTAGAGGTTGCTGTAAACGAATGACAGAGAATTTTTGTTTTCTGGAGCAGCTCGGACGGCGGAGTGGCGACTGTTCGTCGCGAGGGTGGATTTTTACCCGGGAAAAGTGGCTCATTTTCCGGTTAAAGTCGCAACAGGTGTCTAGAGTTTTGCTCGTTTTGCCGAATATTGTTCGAAATAGAAAGAGTTTCGTCGGCGTTCCACCGTGCGCTGCCGTTCAGATAGCTTGGCTGCTTATTAACCGAGTGAATTAACGTCGTTGGAATAGAAATTGCGCTCCGCGGTACGAAAAAGTTTTACGAAGAATTTTTCTACCATCATTGTCTCTACTAGTATGAAAAGTGTGTATAGAGCTTTTGCCTTGAGAAATTTTAACGTTAAGGTTTTGTCTCATTCGCGCATAGCGTACGTTTTTCAAGAACGCGTACTAATTTAACGTTAATTTCACGCATTGTTCGATATGGCTGCTCGTCGATCTTTCGAACGTGATAAACAAGAATTTTGCAACCCAGAATGGATCGTAATTTTCTGTTTTACGAGTGCAGGATATCGACTACTGAATTTACGATGATACCAAGTGTAGGATTTATAATTTGTATCACGAGTATACGTTGTAGAGCCGATGTCATAATTCTATCGCGAATGGAACAAGATTATATAAAATGAAACCATCAAAATATCGATGCAGGAAATTAAAGCAAAGAATAATCTAGGCAGATCGCGATAACAACGAGAAATACGAATCATTCGATAAATTTGTCATAGTTTCGATCGATTCTTGCGTTTCCTTCGAAATCATTTTTATCTTTCGTTAAACAGACGTCGTGCAAAGTGTCGGAGAATTTCGTCAGATTTCTGGAAAGCCTATAACGGCAAAGAAAATAGAATCGAATTTAAGCTGGGTATTTTCAGAGATTGCGAAATCTCGAGAAACCTCCAGGCATCGTCTAACCCTGTAATGCAAGCTTCTTATAAATCGTACAAAAAAAAAAAAAAAAACAAAAAAAAAAGAAAGAAAGAAAAAGAAGAAGAATTTCAATTAAACGAGAAACCCAGAAAGCATAAAGAACGGGAGAAATCTCGGCTCGATGAACACTTCTCCGACAATTTCGTCACGAGTCTCCGGTCAAAGGTAACAGCCATACGTCAAAGATACACGCAATCCCAGAAACACGCTTCTTTGTTCGTGAAACGAGAATCACAAGACTCGGGGGGGGACCCGCACAGGCCGAAAGAAGAAATCCTATGGTCCCGAAAGATGCATAAATCTCCGCGCGATCGCTTTGATTTATGGCGAGGTATGGATAAGGTGCTCGCGCGACGCGCTCGTTAGTTGGCAAAACTGACGGCGCGCGGTGTCAGGTTTTATATCAAATCGCGCGTCACACGCATTAATCATGAATTCAAGCCGGAGAGAACGGTTCGGGGAGGGCAGCAACTGGGACACACGAACAACGAAATCGCTCGCAGTCTCTTTCTCGCGGTCCGTGGTAGCGTCTCTCTTCTGTTCGTTCATCTTATTGCGGGACTAGACGCGCGAGCCAGCGAACGAGTAAACGCGAGCTGCGCCGCGGGACAGGCTGAATACGCGCGCTTGGAACGGGTTCGACGCGGAATGTTAATAATTGAAGCCCGTGCATGGAAGCTGCTACATGGAGAGAGAGAAGGCTATATATCGACGCGCTAAATGTCTGCGCGGTGAAACAAACTTGTTAATCTTTTCGCGCGCGCCGCTGTCTGCCTCGAGCCCCCTTTGAAATCGTAATGGAGTTTCGACGCGTTATTATTCCGCCTGCTGTATTTAGCGGCCCGTAGAAAGCGGACTCTATCGCCCTTGTAAGTAGCGAATCGAGGAAATTGAAAAGCTCGGTATACGAGATTTCCACGTTCCTTATCGCGAGGTTGACACGACCCTACGTTTTGTTCAATTGAACTACGTAATAGACTTGTCTCTAAATGGAAGACTAGACGTTTAGTTTACGCTTGCGCGATAATTGTCGAAAAGAACACAGATATAATATATTTCGCCGTCGGAAAAGAAAACGCGACCAAGAACGATCATGAGTCAATTTATTTTCTATCGCAATTTTGTTCTAGAAATTAGGAATTAGACTAAACTAAATTAAATCGGTCGAGCGTATCTTCAAATTCGCTTGGACTCTTACTAAGAATTCTTCTCTCAAATAGAATCCCGTTCGTTCCGACAAACATTTTTCCATCGTTTAGAATTTTTTTTCTAGAGCCTGTGGATGGTTCGGCGTACCTTAGACTTCGCTCTTATCGTTCTATTCTCGATTCTTCTCTCGAATAAAAGACTCGTTCTTCTTTCCAAAGACCTTTGTTTTATTTTCTAAGTTAGCGCGCAACAAAATGAAAAGTTTCTCAACGACCACGCGTTGTAGAGACCAAAGACCACGGAGGCGAGTGAACTCGAGCCTGCAGCCTTTTCACGCGATTTCCTGCCGCGTCCTCGTCGAGTGCAGGCTCGTTCGCCGTGAGTTATGATCACCTGGCGTCGACAAATTGGCCGCTTCTCGCGCGCCGATCAGAGAAACCCCTCCGCGAGACGACCATCGAGAGAAAACGCGATGCCCCCGAGACGAATCGACCAGCTCCGTGTCCCGGCATGATTTCTCATTTAGCTTTGATGCCTCCTTGATTCGCTCGAGCGAACACGCGCGCTCCACGAAGGATCTCTTGATGGCGTTCGACTCACGTCGCCTGTACCTTGTGTGCAATGGAATTTAGTTTCAATTACGGTTTGTTATCCCGAGTGACGGTATTTTGACAAGATGGAGGGAAGGACCCCCTTTTTGCTGCGTCATGCTTTCAACTGAAAGTGTTCGTTGTGCGACGAACGCAGTTGTTACGGCGTGGTTGACGTTCCGTTCGGGTATCCGCTTTCGCGTCTTTGGTGTAGCGAATTATCCAGATTTAAAAAAGTGTATACAGTTTTATTCGTCGTTTCTAAATATTTTCCAAGTTTTTCGGATCTCCACGATGTCTCGTTAATTCTCTCAGTGATTGTTCCTTAATGATAAATTAACTTGAATCGCGTTTCTATAGCTATTTAATGAAATGCAAGAAATTGGAAAAGAAAAAGAAAATTTAAAAATTGTTGAAGAAAGAGAGCAAGTAGGTAAGTAGCAGAAGGAATGAACGTTTGTTATGCATTCTGAAATAACACTATTCGCATTATTCCGGAATAATGTAAGATGTAGCCTGTCTTTTTATATTTATTGCAACCTGTCGGATTGTCGCGCAGAAAACGAACGAGGGTTAAAAGCAGACACGTATTTATCGATGTTTGCAAAGTTCTCTCACGGCGACTATAATGACATACTTTTCATTCGTTTGTACTTACAATCTCTGATTTTTTTTATCACGATGAATCGAATTACGAAAGGCACGATATCTCTTTAATCGGCGCAACATAGGTATATGACGCTGTCTGCGATGGAGGAAGATAATGTCATTCGGAAATTCCGATAATATTCAATTTCTGTATTCCAGTCCTAATGTAGATGGAAATCCGGTAGAAATTAGACATTGACGAAGTACCGATGATAATGATAATTACCCGATCCCCACTGTTGCACGCGAATCTAAAACCATTCATCAATCAACTCGTTATTCCTGGAATAATAGCTGGTATCCGAACGTTTACCATAATTACCATACAAAATTATTGCTGTGGTTCTCATTGTTTCGCTGGGAATAACAGCGAATATGCGTATAACAGTGGCAAAACTTAACGGAGTATAACGTTTCTCATAATCACAAAGAGAATTTTCAATACCATTGTCGTAGACGAGTATTTCTAATTGGTAATGGAAAGGTTGATCTTAAATTTTATGCGTTTTTTATTGGTTTTTAAATCTTAATTTCGTACGTGAGCAAGGACGCCCGCATTTATCAGGCCGTTATGAGCGTGTGACTCACGGGGAAAGGATCTGTTGACAGGCTGGACAGCTTAATTGGTTAAAGCAGTCAGGCACGGGTGAAAGAAAAATTCGAGTTCGAATCCCTGCTCAGAAATCCAATTGGTCGGGGGCCCTCTTCTTTTTACCGTAACGTTCTGCCGACGTTTGTTTTCGTACGTGATCTATCAACAGCTTTAAAAAATCGCTCGTGGTTTGGAATTTATACCGACGCTTTTATCTTTTTTGTATTCATAACGTAACGAAGGTACATGAACCATTTACATTGAAACGCAACAGTCAATCAAATATACTTAATATCTCGATGCTTCGATATATGGTTGAGCACGAATATATATTTAAATAAGAAGCCAGTAAATAGATCGAAACGAAGAATGAATAATACATGTATATATCTATATATACTAAACATTTGTTGCTATTCAAAATACCACTTCTGCTGGACTCGCGTTATCAGAAATGTCTTTACTTCAGGCGATAATATTTGTTCCGAACGCTGTTCGTTAGCCTGTTGACTGAAATACGTAGAAACTGAAATTGATCGATTGTGTCAACAGAATTGCTCGAATAAATCGAATTTAAATCGTGATTTACTTGAAACCAATAATGTCTTTGCTTAATAATTGCTATCACGGTCATAAGCGTCCGAATCGAAGAAGCTTATCGTTTGATAAAGGAAGTCGGGAAAAAAATTAGAATAAAACGAGCATTCGCCACAACCCCTTAAATAAAGAACGCCCCTTCGCAATCACAAGACGTCGGAAGAAAAATTTCCTGGCGAGTATTCTCGTTTCGCCCACATCTCCAGAAAGAAACGGGAGGACGTGACGGAGGATTTGCATGCGAGAGGAGTAAATCATAAGCCAAACAACGCCGGCAGCGGGGCCGAGCCGTATTCCTGGCAAGGGCGAGGCCTTTAAAACTGATTCATTACCCGACACGATCCACCATCCTCTCCCCTTCTGGAACGTCCAAAGTATCCCGCGAAAATGTACCTTAATGGGAAATTATAGCGCGAATGGGCGAGGGAAAGCATCATCTTCATCACGAACACGCCGTATTCCATAAGACAAGATGGTGAATGGCGGTGTACGATGGTCACGTAGAGGGAAGGAGCGCGAAGGTGAGCCCGGAATAATAAGCGATAGCTTGTTCCCGCGGCGATGAAGCACGGAGTATCGCGTTTTCGAACGCGATAATTTCCCGGTCGTGGGCCAGGCCTCTCTGACGCGTCAATAAGCGCCGCACGTTGTTCTTCGACGATTAACGATCGATCGGTCGAATCGCGCGTGACCGTGTTCCGCTATAAGGTGCTCGCGCGAGCGAACGAGTGGGATTCGTTCGGTTGGATGAATTACGACGACGAGACCACGTGGATTAATAATCGAAAAGGCGTGCACGTTCTCTTCCTGTCCGCTGTTTTACTCGTTGTTAGACTCTGAAAGATGTATCGGAGGCAGGTTCGTTGATTTTAATTGCTTTGCGAGACGCGATGAGTGGGAGGACTGAATGATACCGGAGCGATTAATCGATCCGCTTGTCGCTCTTTGGAAATGCTCGATGACCCTTTCGATTCGATGTCGGTTCGCAATGGAAGAAGGTTGCAGGTGAAATATTCTAGATATTTCAAGTTTGAGAATTTTGAAAAAAATGATATTCTAAGGAAATTTGAATATTTGGATGTCATCGTTCTTCTAAACTTACGTAGTAAAAAAAAAAGGGTCGACACGGAAGAAAGATCGTAGCTCCGTTGTCCACCGTGTGTCGATTAATCCGAAGGTGCACGTTCACATGCTCCCCCTTAAATTCAAGGGGTGTCTTTAGCGGCCGTGGGTTCCACTCGCATGAGTCACGTGCTTTCAAATATCACAGAGACACGACATAGGGTGGCTGAAACGAAAAAAACGTGCTGTCGAACGCGAAGACATCGCAAGAGACCGATCGAAGCCATTCAGACGTTACGAACCTGCATACTGAATGCCATGAATATCGAATTCACGTGCCAGCCGGTTGACCTTTCTCGTGTTTGAGTACAGAGCTTCTGCGGGATAGAGACGCTTTTTATACGTTCCTTCTTTGTTAAAACCAGCGCTTGATGCACGAGTTTCGCGAGTATTCGACTCCGAGACAACGACGACGACGACGACGATCGACGAGGTTGGCTACTTGCATATTTGCAACTTTTACAGACTGCAGCTTTTTAAGGATCCTCGATCCTCCCGGTTCGTTCCGGTCTCTCGACGCAGCATTTCGTTTGAATACCATTGTTCATGACGAATGAACGGCTTAATACCGCAAAACGTCGAATACAGGCTCTCTGGATGGCTTAGACCTGGCTCTGAACCGGAAGCCAGGCAAGAGAGGAAAATACACATCCGTCTCGACTAAACAGCCACACGATTTGACTCACCGTAACGCTTTCTTAGGCTAATTTCACACGAACGTACTCGTACGAAGAACCGTCCAACGACGGAAGAATGTTAAGGACAGTAGGAACGCGAACCTCTCGAAAGTTAAACCGATCGACTCGATTTCTTATTCAGTTTCTTAATTTCGTTAGAAATGTACGACGCTATATTGACGTTAGATTCTCAATCTTAATTTCTACTTGCATCGTCGAAACGATTCTTATAAGCGGTACTGTATGTTTCTGTGTGGAACGAGCTTAACTCCGTTCTCTCTCAATCCTTCCATCTGCCGATGCAGCGAGCGTACGTCGCTCAGGATCGTTTCCCTGATCCTTTCCTTGCACGCGTCAATCTCCGTTCCGGCACGAGCCACACACGTAGCCTCGTAGGAGACGAGGAGAGAGGGGCAGAAGTTAGTCGTTCTCGCGAAGATGCAACACAGTGGCGGGTTTTAGATCGTATAAATAGCTCGGGGAACGCGTGCGTCTCGGGGTGCTAGCAGTTAACAAACGGTAAAACTAACACCGCCTCCTACAATAACATTTCGCTCCGGTCACGTGTTTTCCGCGGCTCGACTATTATAAGATCCACCGACTGTCGTCGTCCCGTGGCTGATGCTCCCTCCATTGCACGTTAACCTTTCTGCTCTCGTCGTACTCGCTCGTCACGTCGTGCCTGCTCCGCTTCCACGCGTTCCTTTGCCCTATTCCACCTTCCAATTCCACCTTCTTCTTCTTCGTCGTGTTTCTTTTTCTGTTTCCTCGGCGAGAGATATCCAGAGAGACGCGCATGGCGTGCCAATCGAGAGTTCCGTTCCTTTCTCACATAGCGTATAGAAGCTTGTGCGAGTGTGTATACCCTTTGCCTTGGAATCTCTAGCGAAGGATCTAGCCTCGTCGGACGTTGATTTATGCGGCAGCCACCTGAACCCCGCGCCCTTCGTGTTCGTTAGGGTCGCAGACGGTCGCGTCTTTCGGCCGCCTCTTAACGAACGAATCGAGATTCGGCGGGTGGTTATGCAAATACGAGCATCGGCCGGTTGATCGCCTTCAACCGTTCGCGTTATATAATCTTACGCTGGCTACAACTCTGGCCGATGTCTTTTTTTTCCATTGGCGAGAACCATTTCGTTCCCGGGTTTAATTAGGACCACCGTAAGGGCCTCCGAGATTGAACACGTTTTTGTTGCATCCTGTTCGAACGAAAACGTACGGAGGATGGAATACATTTAGGGGATGGCTGATTACGGGGCGAGACGAATGATGAGCGGCGAAGATACAGTGGTTTATGGCGTTTTTGATTTTATTTAATTAAAGATCGATTAACATTTATTTATTTCAGTATACATTTATTAGATCTGGTATATTGTCATCAGATACGACAATTAATAATAGTTATAATATAATAACAACGATTATTTAAATCTTGTCCTTTTATTTCTTCCGAAGTCTTTCGTTCTAATTTGAACAAATCGAATAAATTTCTGTGTTCTTCGCGCGTCTATCCTCTGTTAAAATCCACTCTAGCTAAATAACTTTATATTATTTTTAAGTACACCGGATAGTTTATCAGTACGCTCCAGTTCCGATCATGAATTGGGCAACAAAAGCAGTATTCCACGAAACACGATTGCAGCGAAATTGAAAGATACCAGAGCGTTAACGTCCATCCATTAACCTAATTGATACGCATACATTGTATGCGCCAGCTGAAACACTTTGCGTTTGGCCAGCACCAGTGACACACGCATTAACGAGAAACGTGCTAAAACGCGAGGCAACATGAAAAATTGCACGAATTATTCCGGAATGGCCTTTCATGGCGTATGTTTGACCGAACGTACCCGTGTTTTACACGTTAACGACCAAGCAGTCAAAAAATATATTTTACGTAAATGAATTCAGAATAGCTTGATACGACTCGAACTGCGCGATATTCATAAACATTTAAAAAACATTATAATATTTTGTGTTTCAGGCCGGAGTGATGCGATCCACGCAGGAGTAAAGCAAGCGACGTTGGAAAATGGGACTCGTTCGACGGACGAAGCTGCTTCCAAGCCGAACGATGGCGTCCCTGCTGTTACCATTGCTGCTGCTGGCAGTATTACCGAACGTGCGATTAGAATCAGCAATCAGTCCAGTGAGCAACGTGGGCTCGGTATCGAGCGGTTCTTCGTCCTCCTCTTCTTCTGCCTCGTCGTCGTCGATGGTGGGCGTCGTGCCTGGCAGTGGCTCGGCTTCCGGTAGCATGGTTGGTTCTGGTAACAGCGTGGTTGGAGGTGGAAGTAGCGGCGTTGGACACTCGTCTTTAGGCGGTGGAGCTGTTAACGGAAACGGTCGATGCGAAGAGATCACGATCCCAATGTGTCGTGGAATCGGTTACAATCTAACGGCCATGCCGAACGAATTGAATCACGACAACCAAGAGGAGGCTGGATTAGAGGTGCACCAATTCTGGCCATTGGTCGAAATCAAATGTTCGCCAGATTTGAAATTCTTTCTCTGTTCGATGTATACCCCGATATGCTTGCCCGAGTACACCAAACCTCTTCCAGCTTGTAGAAGCGTTTGTGAAAGAGCACGGGCTGGTTGCGCACCGTTGATGCAACAGTATGGATTCTCCTGGCCGGAGAGAATGGCCTGTGAAAGATTGCCAGCCCATGGTGACCCGGAGAACTTGTGTATGGAACAAGACAATCGTACTAGCAGCACCGGGTATGGATCCGGAAACGGAGGAGCCGCGAGTAGCGCCCCTTTACCAGCAGCAGCGCCACCACGCCCAACCAGGCCGTCGAAGACGACCCAGCCACCGCGGTGCAAGCCAGGCAAAAACCAAAAAAACTGCCAGCATCCCCCGGGGGAAAGGGCGAGGGACTGCGTGTGCCGGTGCAGGGCACCCCTCGTACCCCTGGGGGCGGGGGGCACGGTCATTCCGGGACCGATAAGCGGCAGCAACACCGGCAACATCGGCAACGGGGCTGGACTGGCAGGCATGGCCGTAAGTGGGGTCATACCGGCGCCACCGATAAGCATCGGCAGGAGCATCATTCAGGACATTGCCGGAGTACCGAACTGCGCTCTCCCGTGCCACGGGGCGTTTCTCACCCCCGAAGAGCGAGGGTTCGCGGCCGTGTGGCTGGCTCTGTGGAGCGGCCTGTGCGCCGCAAGCACGCTCGTGACCGTCACCACGTTTCTGATCGACACCCAGCGCTTCAAGTATCCTGAGAGACCGATAGTGTTCCTGTCAGCCTGCTACTTCGCCGTATCGATAGGCTATCTATCGAGAAGCGTGTTCGGCCACGAGGAGATAGCCTGCGACGGGCCAGCGTTGAAGTCGAGGGCACAGGGTCCGGAAGCCTGCGTAGCCGTCTTCCTGATGATCTACTTCTTCGGCATGGCGTCCTCGGTCTGGTGGGTGATCCTCGCGTTCACGTGGTTCCTCGCGGCAGGACTGAAATGGGGCAACGAAGCTATAGCCTCGTACTCCCAGTACTTCCATCTAGCAGCTTGGCTGGCACCCGCGATTCAAACATTCTCGGCGTATCTAGCGGGGGGAGTAGCAGGGGATCCAGTAGCAGGAGTCTGCACGGTAGCTCCGGATGGAATAAAATCCTTCATTCTGGTACCGTTATTCGTGTATCTTCTACTGGGGACCAGCTTCCTTCTGGCGGGTTTCGTGAGCCTGTTCAGAATTCGATCGGTGATAAAGCGGCAACCAGGAGCGAAAGCGGACAAACTGGAGAAACTGATGATACGAATCGGCGTGTTCAGCGTTCTGTACACGCTACCAGCCGGAGTAGTGTTGGCCTGTCACATGTACGAAACGTCGTTAAGAAGCGAGTGGCTCGATTCGTTGGCCTGCCCGTGTCGACCAAGGGCAAGACCTCTCTACTCCGTCCTGATGCTCAAGTACTTTATGGCGCTCGCGGTAGGCATCACGTCAGGCGTGTGGATTTGGAGCGGCAAAACCGTCGACTCGTGGAAACGTCTGTGGAGGCGCTTGTTCAGCGGCGGAAGCGGCGGAGGCGGTCACGGAGGCGGTGGCGCCGGTATGGTAGCAGGCGTGACTGGCGTCAGCGGAGGAATCGGCAGCACCAGCATCAAGGGCGTCGTAGGACGTGTCGGAGTGCCGTATCCACCGGCACCTGGCCCTGGAAGCGCTCTACTTCCACCTGGCAGCGTGGCAAGCGCGTCCCAACACCATCTCCATCATCACGTTCTCAAACAACCTCCTCTGTCGCACGTATGACGTCACCAGTCGGCGGGGGGCGACATGAACACCGCGGGCTGCGACCAGCAGCAACAACAACAGCAATCGGTGCAACAGGAGAGGCCTTCCGCCCTTAGTAACTACGGGCCCATTTAGCCCTTCGCCTCGGCCTCGCGCAGGCATACGCCGCACACGGCGCCACACACGGCGCCACACACGCCACACTCGGCGGCTACTATATATTCGAGGAGGTCGTTGGCGTCAACCACGGGCCCCCTCACGCCGGCACACGGGCTCGCACCCTCGTATACTCAGGCCACCGAAGTATGAATCGATTTCCGATAGCAAGTTGTAGCCGTCGTCGTTTCAACGCTGAGACGAGGCTCGAAAGAAAGGGAAAAAAGAGGGTCGAAGGTGTGTCGTTTCTCGGTACCGCCGGCGTGTGGCATTTTGCGACGCGCGTCGAAACAGCGTCGACGACTCGCGACGGTGCTTCTCGATTACCGAATATACGTATTAGCCCGTACGTGTCTTTCCCGCGGGTCTCGAGTCGCCTTCATTTTTTCTACTCCTTTCTACTTCTTTCTACTTCTTTCTACGTCACTTTTAATCCCGTGTTACATGTGTAGATTAACGATTAACCATCTGTAACCATTTTTGGAGAATTTAGCGGTGAAATTCCGATAATCAGCGAAGAGAACAGGTATTATAGCGAACGCTATTCGAATCGAAGCGCGGCAACGATGGTACGGATCCTCGAAGCGATCGTTCCAGAGGGCGACACTTAAAAAATGGCGCTCGAGACCGGCCGGTGTAGTGAGATTGTGATGACAGTGCGTGGATCGGATGTAGAGTAACGTATGAGTGAGATATGGCGCGAATGGGATAGTATGACAGAGAATTGTCTCTTATTCGTATCTATCTGTAATCTTTCTTACTTATATACCGTAGCGGAACTCGTACAGTCCGCATGTCCGTCTAACGTGTATCGTCTCGTCTATTTATCTAACCTAGCCATAACAGAAGTATAGGTGTACAACACAAACTTTCTATAGATGTCGTTTACTTAAGGGTTACGGCGGTGGTCCGGCATTCCAAAGCGCGTGTTTTTATAATTTCATACGATTTTAGTCGCTAGTCGAAAGAATCGAAGCGAACGTATAAGACAGAGAAGGATCGATCTGATCATACTCGACAAATGAAAGTACTCGTAGCCACGAATACAGGCTCACCGTCGTCGATCGTATGAAGTACGACGAGCAAGTGTATAGCGGAGACGTTATAAAGAGAGGAGAAGAATGCGAAGAACGAAGGTAACTGTAAATATTATTCTTAGGTGTTAGATAAAACGCTGTAAATATATAAAAGAGAAATGGAAAGGAAACGAACATCAGAAAACGATTTATCGGTCGACACGAGATATACGAATGTACAGGCGCGAGCATGCGCAGTCGCGATGATTTACGCGTTCCTTTTTACGCATTTGTGCAACCGTGTAGTCCGTGGAGCTATGAAATCCATTACCAATCTTTCGAAGGTGAATCGATCGTTGACACGGCGTAAGAAAGGAAAGAAGAAGAACTCGTGTCAAATTCTTGGTGCAATGAGTAACTGATATCGAATAACAGTGGGTATACCATAAAAAGAAGCTTCGAAAGAGCCGCTAGTCTTGCCGCGGGCGAAGGAACGCGTCAATCGCATCGTGAATGCGTCGACGAAGAAAATAAAAACGTGTGCTTACGGTATGTACACATGCGTTAAAACATAATTTCGGGTGTCAAACGTGTCTTTTTTTTCCGCCGAACGAAGCCCCCCTTAACCTTTACCGTTTTATATATATATATATATATATGTATGTATGTATATGATATATATACATACACACGCGTTTCGAACGTAGATTGCAAGGGAAAAGATGGCAGAGGTAACACGATTCCAAATGACACTTGTTTTTTATACCTCGCATGGCTTTCTGTCTCTGATAGTTAGAGATCTAGGGAGTTGTGCACATACGCACATATACCCATACCACTGATACTACACACACACATACACTACACTATCGTACATACTCGCACGTAGAAAAGAGGACAAGAACAACTTCTGTATATCCCGAGACTAAATCGTAGGTAAAATGCGAAAGAAAAAAAAAAAAAAAATGACAATTCATATACACGTTTACGTGTCTTCTGTGTCCGCAATAGACAAGTAGCTGTTGACAGAGTGCGAAATCGGATAAACGAATAAATGGTTAAGTACGTAAATATATATATTATAGATACATTATAAATATATATATATATGTATGTATACATATAAATATATATATATATATATATACATATACATATATGATCGTAAAAGTATGTGCGGGACCTTGACACGAGGACGCGCGTGCTTCTGCGACGCGACGTCGACATCTCACAATTTTTCTAATCGCTGGAGGAAAAAAGGGGAAGACTAGAAGGAAAAGTACGGTTCTCGAAAGTGTATTTTTTTTTTTTTTTTTTTTTTTTTTTTTATCGTTGCCCCTTTCGCAAGACATTTCGGAAGCCGAATCGCGTGCAATCGTGAGATTAGAAATTCCTTTAACGTCAACGAAAACGAAGAGAACGAGAAAACATCGAGAAAGAGAAAAACCTTGGTTACGTAGTTTTTCCATTGTCACTGGCCGCTGCTGGTGTTTCTGGTCTGCGAAAATTTCGCGATCGACCCGCGAGACGTCTTGCGAGTGGAGCAGGTGGGAATGCACGCGGGAAGGAAACGGGGGAAAGGTATAAGAAACGACGGGCGAAAGGGAAAGAAATAAACGGACTGAAAAACGATAACTGCCTCAAGCAACTTAAAAAGTAAAAGAACAAAAAAGATAACACGACTCGTATCGCATCCCGGACGGGGACCCCTGCCAAACGAAAACGTACACGTGTAATGTTGTAAAGTAGTAAGAGTAAAGAACCTTTAGTGTCACATATCACGCCAAGCTGTTACGAGCGAAAACGGACAATGTCGCGTTCGTGGACGACCAGTGACGGGGGGAAAGAGCGAGAGAGAGCATGACGAGACGAGATGGAACGATGGTAGCGACGATGGCGGAGAGGAAAAAAGGCGGGTGAACGAGACAGGGGGAAAAGAAAGAGTGCGCTGCTATCGCGATGGCAGAACGATTGATGCGACGAAAAGAAGGAACGCGACGTTAGAAAAAAAACGAGAGGGAGGAGTTTATAACGAGTATTTGTAAGCCACTTTTTGTCACGATGATTGTCAATAAAATGGAAAATACTGTGTGTAACGAATGTGTCCCGGAATTTCATCCATCGAGTTGGTTCATTAGGTATGATCTTTCTCTATTTTTTTCGTTCTTCTTTTTTTCCTTCGTTTTTTCTCTTCCTTATATGTGTATAAAAATATCTGTGACAGGGGAAGTATATGTATATATGGAATTTCAAAATAATCATGTCTCCCTCTATTTTTCTTCAGTACGTTTTCCTCGTTCGGCATTTATGTTCTTTTTCCTGAAAATACTGTGGATCCTCCGTTTGATCCGATTTTACGCTCGACCGCCATCTTTATACAAGTTTTTACGTTGCCATAGTACATAGTTAACGAGTAACCGACGACCGATGACCATATCGTTATACATATACATATATCGAAATCAAAATTGTATACGATTTTTAATATACTTTATTATTATTATTTAATTTCTTTGCGTTCATTGCTTGTACAACCTGAGAGTCTTCCTCGATCCTCTCGATCGTTATCGTTTCTCCTACTCTTTTTAGCGATTTTCTTGATAAATAAGGATTTATACTTACGACGCGAAAGCCAGGTAAGTTGATCGATCGATCGATTCATATTTGCCACAGAATTCGTATCGTTTCGTAAAATAACAGGCACGTAATCTATAAATATACCGAAACAGAGAACTGGAAGTATATAGGAAATAGGATTGAGTCCACTTGGTAGCGAACAGACAACGAAAATAATTCTCTCATCTTTGGACATCTCAAGATGGATACTAATTCAAAGCAAACAAGCTCTGTTTCTTCAGCATACTGTTTTTTAAAAGTAATATTTTAGAAGATACTTATATTTCGATCGAAAGGATACTCGAGTCATAATTATTTGACGTAAAATCTTGTTGAGTAAATATTTCGTCCTTTAAATCATGCTTGAATATAAACAGGGGTTCCGGAGACGCGCACTTCAGTTTGTATAAAACAAAAAAGGCCCCTCCTGTTTAAGAGGTTCGAACAAGTGGCTACATTCTTCTGTCTGGCTGTGGAACAAAGTAACCCGACCAGAGGATGACGCCATAGAAAGAATTCAAACGCAAATGATAGTTTTACGTACTTATTTATATTTGCGACGTCGATGTTTATTCAAGTTGCTTGAACTTTTCGTTTGTACTCTAGGATTGCATTTCTACATATTCAAGTACTTATTCTATTTTATACGATATAAGAGTCTTTGTATTTGAATGAAAATGAGGGAAATGGAATTTCTCATTGATATCGATGAGGATGCTACTGAGAATCGTCAGTTTTACTTGCTACAAGTTATACTTGTTTACGTGTTTATTATTATACGTTTTTAAGCGTTTGTTCAACATGTTACTATCATAAGTATCGTTAGTGATTTTTGATCGACTATATCTTAACGCGTTCGTTACATTTATTTCAACATTCAGGTAGATAAAAATAATAAAATAGCCTCGTGAATCATATTCCAACGGAACGAAATCGCAAGTTCAATTCATAAATAGTTGAAAATTGTAAGCGTACAATACCTTTCGAAGCGCGAATTGATCGAATCGGATACTCGTATTCTCGAAGGAGCTTCCATTCACGTGGATAAGCCGCGAATCCTTCGAAACCTACGGGGATATGTCTGGAGACAAAAGTTCCGGCGGAGACGCCACGTTGTTTATAACACCCTCGAATCCCAGTCGGGCTGCTGGAAATTAATGTAAACGCAGACGGTCCGTTTCGTCCGTTCTCGAGAGACAGAGTACGTCCGACTATTTACACGTCGTTACGAATCGGCTCAGTGAAAATCACCGTTTAACCCGGAACCTAAGTAAAGCCACCCTTATTCCATGAGTCATTGCCAACGTCAGTCAGCACCGGGTGCAAACACAACCCCCGGCGTCGTCGAATTTATGGCGGTGCTGTCGAGTATCGCCTCCATAAACAAACCGTATTAACCAAGCTCTCGGACGTTTACCGCCCTCGTTGCCTGCTCCGGAAGATAAGGATCTCCGTTAGTCATTCACTCGTTAAGTTAACTGACCACGCGTTGCGTTGATTTCCCTAATTGCAGCTCACGATGCGCCTTCCACGGCGAGGATTGTCGCGCACGACCGTCGCCATCTTGTCGGTAATTCGCGTGTCGTCCGAACGTTCAACCGCCGCGCTATCCTTTGCCTAATTAGCCGAGCGTCGCGTTTGTCGCGTCCAGTTGCAGATCAGGGTAATTTAGTTAAGCTGTTTGCTGGCTGTTGATGGCCTTCGCGCAATTTATGTGCGGCATCTTGGGCCGAGCTGTTGACTTGCTTGGAATATTCGAGTAATTGGTGCTTGTTTTTAGGTAATTGATATTACTCGGCGTTGATACTTTGGGATCCTTTAATCCTCAAGTTCGTTCATCCGACTGATATCGTAGTAATACGTAACGCGAAAGTTTCGATATTCGATGCTATAAAAGAATTATAAGAGCGAACAGAATCTTTCGATTGTACGCTTATAGAGCTATTTAGAATTAACGATCGCATTCGCACGCTAACAATGATTCTTTGATTCTTTCATTCTTTGACGAGAAAATGAACACGAGACTTGTATACTTACTAGCTTGATTTATCCGAATTTATCTTCTAATATAAATGTTTAGGCTTTCAGAATTTGAAAAGAATTTCTATGTTCTAGAATGGATCGTAAATGTCCTGGCTCTATATATAGCGCGTAATTCTCGTTTCGTTATCTTTTTCCATTTCAAATAAATATCTCAGAACCATTGAGATTAATTTCTTGACGTACGAGATACGAAGTCAAAGCACGTGGAAATCACAACATACATTTTCTCGGAAAGAGATCCTCGTCGTAAATTTCCGAAATTTATCCATCGTCCGACAATAACTCTTAATTTGAAAGTTTCGTGTAGTCACGTGCATGAAACAGTTATTCTTAAAGTTCCGAAGGAACATACGAGAGACATGCCCTTGTAGCTTTGACGATCTAACGAAATCGACATAACGTCGACGAGAACTACCACCGACGAAAATAGACGTTCGTGCTCCATTATTTACCGGAGGAACGAGGCCTGAGAACGATTTACGAGCAGATTTGCCGAAAGGTTTCTGTGATCGGTAGCGAACGCTTGTCTCGGTGATCGACGACGACTAATTGCGCCTAAGAAAACTAATTTACGGGGGTAGAAATGGTATTCGACGACGCTCTTTCTGTTTGTCGAGAACGAACGTTTTCCATGCGGCTTGGAAGGGACCTCGAACTTTACGTTCCAAACTGTCTAACATTAGATCGTATCGAAGCATGCACGCGTTTCCAGTTTCCCGTTTTCCCGTTTTCCCCCGAACATATACGCTCATTGACGTCCATATTCTCCAAATCTAGATTAGCATGATAATTCCATTTTCTCTAAGCATCCGCTGATATAATGATATATATCACGTGGTTAGATCACTACGTGTCTTTGATTTAATTTTTATGATTTAAGACTCCTTAGACGAACTAGATCAAAGAAAATTTAAAATACCGGAGAAAATAATTTTCAGATAAACGTTAAAGCCTTTAACAGGAAATAGATGCACAGTTTTGACCGTGCCAAGAGTCTGGTCGTTTGTGGAAGACGATGGCGCGTGTACGGAATTTGATGAGAAGAAAATTCAATTTACACGCTTGTATCTTAATACGTAGAGTTGGTAATTTATACAGCAGTAGATTATGGTCGCGGTAACGATTAATCTCCCTTGAAATGAACGTGAGAGGCAAACCCAACGCTGGGACGACCCTTGACACCGCGATAAGGGATGGTCGTGTGGTAACGTTCATACGCATAAATTGCCTACACGCGCAAATCTAACGAGCCTTGCGATAACGTGTAATCGGAGTTCGAGCTGTTGCATTCACGTCTCTATCTTGTTTTCGAGAAAATCGTGCTCCGTGGTGAACGGCATTATAATCGAAAAATAACGTGTATCACGTAACAAGTGGTTATAAATGTTTAATAATTAATATCTCTCCTCGGATATTTTATCGGAATTCATGACGTTATTCAATTCGTTCGATATTGGTGACATTAATTAATTTTCATTCCTTCTCCCCGCTATAATACGATTCGATACGATTTCAATTATAGTGGAAACTTTTTAAAAGCTTCTGGTAAAATTAGCATGGAACAACGAACTTGTACGAACAGAGCTCTAGCAGTAATTTTTGATGGCTTTATAGCAAGCGTCAGACCTACAATACTCAGCTATGTTTTATCGAAAAAGGGAGAAAGAGGGAGGGAAGGAATGAAAAAGGAGGAAACGAGTCACCGAAATGAAAAGCAAATAAATCAAAAACTGTACAAAAAGCTTTCTTTCGTTTTTCGTATCTTTAAAAGTCGGGTCTTTCGCTTAATCTACCAGTAAAAGTACATAAAAGAAATCGAGAATTCCTACTTTGTGGTTGATCGTGATGCAAAGCACGTTCCTTTAAACTGGAAGTCAAAACGGAAACCGTTTATCGGCCAATAAAACGGGTCGTTCCGGTGACCATAAACGGCCGCGACGCTACCTCTAATTCGTCCTAAAATCATTCCTGGACGAATTTACTCGCGTACACGAGGAGGGTTCGCCGATGGTCGTCGACTGCGCATCGCTTCGAAGAGACGCGTATTAAATGCGCACGATCGCGGAGGAAGGGCTTTTCGAAGGCCCTCGAGACTCCATTCAAATTCGATTCCCTTGTACAGTTAATCCTCTTTTGCCATGCCAACAGCTGCGTGTCCCGTCGTACACGCAGCTGATCATTAATTATTTGTGGCCACGGATTAACGGGCCAAGCGAGCGCGACTCGATTAACCTCGTCTCTGTTACTCTTCTCGCGATTCGTCGACACTTCTGGGAAATGAGTCGAGCGGAGAGAATGTTCGGTAAATGCGAAGGGGTTTCCGAGCTCTCGGGATATGAGAATAATGTCGAGCAAGCGAGGATTTTAGGCAGGACAAACGATTGGTTTGATAGCTTCTCGAGCGATAGATAAAGAACATTTCGTGATTCAAGTAGCGCGATGGTTGGAATGTCAATTGCCGTTGTTCCAGTGGAATAATTAACCTATTAATGAATTAGTTTAAATGGCAATCTCTTGTAACAATAACGTGAGTAACGTGATGGTTAAATATCGAATTAAATCTAGAACATGAGATTCGTAATTTCTACGTCCGATAAAATCTGAATTTGTTACAAATTATCATCAATTCTTGATCAAATGTAATAGATAGATTTAAGATAAAGCGTGCTATATAAATGTGAATATTTTTGGAGAAAGTTGTAAATACGAATATTTCGGAGAAATATCGAACAACGTTTGTTCGTTTTATGTTTGTAAGAGCAAAAACATGTATGGTAATAGAAAGACGTAGCATGTCCCAAAAATGTAGGACATATTTACATGTCTACCTATCAGAGGGTACACAGATATGTGTTTTGAGTTGATAACGCTAAAAGCGGTTAATGCATAATGCTTGTCAGTTTTTCACGTTTCAAAATTTTGTACAGCAATAATACAAAATAAGGAAGTTTCACAGAAAACGTCTAGAGAAATCTCGACGATATATAAATATAGTCGATTAAAGTATTACGGAATTGGTTCTCTTTCTTACTCCTGGTCTTTAATTTATAATATCGCTATTTAATTATGTACGACTTGAAATATTTTTCAAGTAATTATTTCGATTCATTCACTTTGTTTTTGGAAAATTTCCCGAAACGACTGACCGTCTTCTATATTTGATCAATACCCCGGAAGACCGACTGTCTTCTTAACTTCCTGCCAGATTGTAATTTTCGGGTACTCGTGATCGTACAATTTATTAATCGTATCGTTTAAAACACTTTCTTTGCCCCTTCACACGCCGAACAACATTTTTCTTGCTATAAAACAAATATCGATAAGCATCGCATCGGTGTAAATTTCATACGCTCGAACGCCTCACGGCTCAGCAAACAAACCCCCTACGCTGAACGTCCGCGTAACATATTTTCCTCGTTTCGCGCTCCAGATTCAGCCCCTGTAACGGGGATATCGACGCTCAATTAAAGATCACCCCACGCTCGTGGCAGCGCGCGTGTATCGCGTCAGGGCGACGAAACGAGGCGGCTTCGGGATAATAGCGGTCTCGTAAAGCCTCGTGGACGCTGTTGAAATAATATTTTCACTAGGGCGGCTGTCCGTGGTACGTCGTAAGCTCGCGATATCGCTGTTTTTCGACGAGGCTGATCCGTCGTGAATCGTCAGCCTCGTGACACCGTCTGTGAACCATCGACGTTGTAGCTGACGCGAGATATTTTATAAAATTCCAAATTTTAACCCCCTTCGATGTTGTGTAATATGACGTTAATCAGTATGTACTGTTGTTTTAATATTAAATATTAATAGTCGGTATTGATATTATATAGTTCTTTTCTCATCGGTAAAGAAAGTTCTTCCGAGTGGCTCGTGTTTCATCGAATACGAGAACTTACAAAAGATGCTATTACTTAAAAAAGCTCGTTCATGAAATATCTGTCGAGATAAGAACGATCGTTATTGATATTTGCAGAATTAATTTCGAATTAATAACATAAATTAGCAGAAGACCCAGCATAGATACAACTGAGAAAGTGGTTCCAAACTTCCACGTAACGACGTCTTCCAACAGATCGAATCACGGAAATTACACTGCATGCCTGGACATCGTCGTTAGATCTTACTGTCACGTTAAGTATAGATTCGACAGAAGACGATAGAGGTCTGTATGTCCAGGACCTGTCTGCCACGACGTCGCGGCCGGAAGTCTCGACCGAAGACGGTTTCCGTCACGGTCGATCGATCGCGGCATTATGAAGCTGATTTTTTCTTCGATAGTGGTTATTCGAGGCTATTGAATCGTCGAATGTACTGGGAATAACGATTGCAAAAAACCTCTGGCGAGTGGAGTAGATTTCCTGTGAATGCACTAACACGTATAACCCGATAACAACGTATTATAGTCCATCTTAAAAATTAAATATCGATAGTATAAGCAGGCTAAAGATCATTGAAATACCCGAGTTAAAAGTACGTAATATTATGGATTATAGGATAAAAAAACACCATTTTTATTTGAATTAGATTTGTTCGCTCAGCATGCCCAACCTTTCTTGCTATTTTTAAATCTAAAGCAAAATTTTCCTCAAAATCTCTAATTTATACTTAACTGCTAACAGCACATATTGAAAAAAAAAAGAAAGGAACTAAAAAGTTCCTCTCAAATCTCAAACTATTAATTCCAATGCAAATCTCGACCACGCCTGGATCTTTTAATCCCCAAGGTCATCCATTACTCAGTCTCCTTATTTCAATATTCCTTGGCAAAAAATTCATCTGTTCCACCGCGATACTTCTGCCATTTGTCCCGTTTCTCTCTGACTTTTTTACCCCTCTATGAAACCGACTTTTTCTCGTAGCCAGAACCAGAACGATCTCTCGTACGAGGATGTCGACGGCTAAACGACCAGAGCACTTTGCTCGCGATGCTTTTCGCGGATCGTTTCGCTAGCTCGTGGCTTGTGGTGGTTTTTACACGGTTGTGGTTCGCGAGGCTGGAGGCCACGCGAGCTTGTGTGGGCCGTCGTAGCCACGGGGTTCCAAGGACGAGATCCGTGGATCGTTTGACTGTCAGCACGAGGAAACATGCGTGTCGCATGAGGCGTCGTGACGCCGCACCGGCCCGTAGAACGGAAGACGTTTCCCTGAATTGTGTTCCCACAAGTGTGTACACAGCTTTTCCCCCCCGGGAGCGCGTTGTCTACGTGTTATCGCCGAAACAAGATGCTGCTTATCGTCGCGTCCGCTCTTCTCTCTGAAGCACACCTTCCGTCCTCGTGGCGCGAGATAACCGAAAGGGACGACGAGTTAAGGGCCCACGTAAATCTCACCCGTGCCGGCAGGCTTTTAGTTTTTCCCTCCTTCCGCTGTTCTTAGTCAAATCGCGCCACGTTTGCCGGAATTTTAACCAAAAAATATCGCGTGCCCTCTCTTATTCATGGAAATCGATGGAATTTTAAACGAAGATCTAAATATTATAACGAATCCGACGTTTTGGACATTTCAGATATTTTTGCGTATTCAATTAAAGTTTTGAACGTTTAATAAAAAAGAGTATCGGAACGGTATACATAATTTGTTTTTAATAATTCTAGATTCTATAATCCGTACCATAGGGGTGGCTCAGTACCATAATCAAAGGATTAAAGTTCTCTTTTTTTAGCCACTAAGAAAAAATGTCGTACGATATTCATACAGGCATTAATATCGCTTCTGTCGTCAAACTTTTTAACGTCCGATCTCTTTCGCGTAACACCATTTCGCTTCTCCTTAACTTTAGCTCTTTAATTTCTTCAATTTCTATATTTCCTTTCTCAATTTACCGAAGACAAGCTACCGATCGATTACAGACTATCCTGATACGCGCGTTTACGAGACGCGCATTGTCGCATGCAGAATTTACACGGTGGCGAGAGACGTTAAATGGAAACATAAATTGCCGCGTGTTTACGACGCCCACACACGGCGCTCCAATCTTAGCAATATCCTCGCTGCTTCTTTTCCTCTCTATTCGCCCCTCCAATGAATCCGCACACTCATTCCCGAATTATTCTCGTTTAACGCTGTTCCTTTGATTTTCGAGAGCAAGTAGTCGCGAATAACGCGGCTGAAGCAACATTTACGTGGTTAGACTATGAGTTAACCTCATGGCGGGATCGATCGACCGGCAACCCCTTGCTCGAGGGTCCATTAGGACACACGAGTGATAAGTGGAGTGTATGGGGTACTGATGTCTTCCTGTTCTTTGTGCAACTCCGCTTGGACCAGGTGATTCACGAGAATAGGGTGGAAAAGAGACGTGGACAGTGGAGGATGACATTTGGTCGTTACCATTAGTGTATGTGTATTGTGGATGATGTGGGTTCTCTATCCTGTGAATGATGGTAGTAGAGGTAGACAGACTTTTGGATGATCGTGTTGGTCTTTTGGTAATGTTTCCACGCTTTTCCATTATCTTTGACTCGTGCGTTCGGAGTAATTTCACTTTTGAGGAAATTTATTAGTATTTTTATTTATTTTCACGGGAGACTTTAGATTGTGAAATATCCCTAGAAATGTCACGCTACTTCCTCGTGTTCATGCCCATAAAGTACGTAAGCGTCGTATATTATACTTTTATCTATGAGCGCGAGTAGTTCTTCGAAACCATAAAATTATCCGACTAGTCTTGGAAAGTATAACGAACTCAGGTTGTCCAATCTAAATTCCAGCCGGTACGCTGGCCGTCTGTAAGCTATAAGGAGTAAAAATATGTTTTATTAACGTGGTGCGAGATCGTGCAAAAAACTTTACGAAGTTGTTCTCACTTGCATCATTCAAACATAAAAGATAGATCGATTTAATCCAAAACAAGATCTAATAAAATGGTATTGACGTGGCGATGGTAAATGACTCGAGTAACGTAATTACTTCTTTCTTTATGACCATGCTTAAGTGGGAGATTACTCTAATTAACGATTTTATATCCAGGCCTGGTTGAAATGGCAGAAATGCTGAAAGATTTCTACAAGCGTTGGGAATCTGAAGACTTTCGAGCCTTCCCAGATATTCAAGCTCTTTAGCCCAATTAAATCTATTAAGATTCTTCAAGAATTACAAGGCTCTCAACGTCTTTCAAATATTTAATATAACAAATTTGCACGAACAAAGAATCGAGCTTCGGTATAAATGTACGTTAATGGAACAGTTTACTATAGCACTCGATCGTTAAATAGGGTATTATTTATCTATATAGAATATATATCGTATAAATAATAATCCAAGAGAAAAGAGCAAAACTACGACGAGTCATAAAATATCTATACTTAAAAAAATTGTCTCTAAAATTATTTTCTATGCCTAGAAGTACAAAATATCAATATTATTTATATAGCTCATGTGTATGTGCGTATATGTGCCTAATAATAAAAATGGTAATAAAAATGACGATGATACGTGTATTATTATTAATAAATATCGGTGTAAATTATCATTTGAGTTTCTCTGTTATATTGCGCTCTAACGAGCTCGAGTCGAATGATTTAAATTATGACCGACGAGAACTCGGAGGGAACAACGGTTTAAAACTTATACGAAAAGATGCATGTACGAAGTGCGGTAACGAGACGGAAAATGAGAATGATCGCCTATAGCTGGTAAATATGGGAGGAAAACCGTATTTCTTGTGGGATGTCGTAATACCTTCGCGAACAAGGATATACATATTATATGCAGGGTGAAGCACTTAAATGGATAGTAAATCTTTGTTATTTATGGATGGGCGAAGAAAGCATGTGGAAAAAATTGCGCTGTTTAAGAATGTAGCGAAATTATTTTTAAATGAGCGCAAGTTGTAATAAAAAATGAAGTTGTTCGTTAGAATTTAAAAAGAAATTTTAAAAGTACTCCTTCGATACAGATTATTTTTTATATCATACGTGAAGAGGAACGTATGTTTATAATACAAGTAACTTTTCGATCTTTTTATAAAGATCGCGATAAAAATGGAACAGCCTGATTATTATGTAGCAGATGTAGACTGGAAAAAAACCAATCTACTCTTGCGTAATAACAGGTTATTCGTCGGAATTACCTGAACAAATTACACGTATGGATAAGAACGAGATTGTGACAACTTTTATCAACGAATTTTTTTACGTATGCGCGTTAATAACTGCGTGTCGTTAATAAACGACGCAGATACTAATTACGATCTATACTACTATAATAGTCTACCATATCGTAGAAAGATCTTACATTTTTTAGTTGCAGAAGTAATTATACACTTCCTTAAAGACACATAGGTTCATAAACCATAGCAATTGAATTCTTTCTTATTCATACATGTACTCATAGGTCAAGAGAATGGATTTTGGGTAATGTATTATATGTATATATATATATATATATATATATATATATATGTGATATAGGAAAACAGGCAATTTAAAGATTCAGAAGAATTTATAAAGCAAATGTGTAATTTTTTTCTCAAATTCTTTTTGCCAATAGACTTTAGAAGTAATGGTTGAAATATTTTTGCGAGGAATTTTCAAATGCAAAAGCTAAAGCTCGAATCGTGCGCTTGGAAGCTCAGGTCAAGGGTATGGTTCCCATAAAGCTGTCACTTCTTTCCTGGCACTTAGTTACGCCGGTTCCTTGGGATTCTTTTTTTTAGAAACATCACAGTGGGAAAACCTCGAGTCACAAATCATACAATTTTTTTCCTCTGGTGCCAGGCCAGGGTAGAGAAAAATGAATTCAACGATGCTTGACGATTTACTGTCGCGGTCACCCGCTTTCAATATATTTCAATAACGTGACCTGGAAACATTTTTTGTCTATTTTAAAAAGGTTTATCTATAATTCTTGTTTAATCAAAAAACGCAGCGTGTCTCGATCTGATTTATTTCCAGAGCTATTCGGTATTTAAGAAGGATGTTTGAAATACTAGGTCCTCTCTGCCAATATTCATTAATAACAATTAATGACGATTTCATTACAAAATATGTATAGATGGCTTTAGCGCGACTAAATATGGTACTATTTTTTCAGATATAAGTTTTAAAAACAACTTATTCTAGACTAGACATTCGTTTCAATCTTCTTTTCTTTAATTACGATTTTAATTAAAACAATGTTCTCTATGCCATTATCCATTCATAATGCATAATATACGAATAGTAATAAGTAATTAAATTAAAATAATGTTACTCGTACAACATAAAACTAAAACTCTCCATCAAAAATATATCTTTATTTCATACTAAAAAAAACCATTACTTTTGATCACACATTCTCTGCATATTCATTAGGAATAATATATATGAATTTTATTCGAACACGTTAAAAAGAACGAATAATATTTCTGCTGTAATATTGTCGTGTTTCAAATTCGTATGTGTATGTAATGTAACACCACTCTTGTCCCTCGGCTGTTGTAAACATTTCCTATAGCTCGTAGTTTTTTCTAGAAATTCGTCGGCTCGAATGCGATTGACTTGCAACCGGGCTGAACATCCCCACCACTTTACATAATTCGCTCGGGGAGACAAACAGCGGCGCGGTGTGGCATTCGCAGGTCGAAGATCGCGTCGTTAAGACGTATCAACTCGCGGCAGGTACACAATCCTTTAATTGCGTAGAATTTCCGTCGTTGCTGTCTTTGTATTACTACCGTCGTTCTGCTGTTTTTACACTCTATTGTTAGGTTTGCTTAATTAATACGCGTTATTTTATTAATTAATTAATTAAAATAACGAAGTTGTACAGCCTCTCCGCATTTTTCGATCGTTCTTTTTTCTTCGATCGCGTATTTGGTCATTAGAATTACTCGATAGTTTGTATTCTTGCTTTTGGCACAGATTTGGACTTGATTTTAATATAATATCCTTTTTAGTTTTGAATATTTGTTCCAAATTGTTGGTTCTCTTTTTTGCAGGTTATTGGCGTCAGTTAAGAAGACATATTGGCGCCAAGAAACAGGAATTCCAATATGGACGCCATAACGGTCAATGCTTAATTTAATGCTTTTTCGTGGAGATGGATAAGTTTATATTGCCCTTGCGTTGAATAATTGGTAATTTTTGATATACAATTATTTATTCTATGATACATATTTCATACCTGATCTTATGATTCGTTGTTCATGCGTAATATAATAGAACAATGAATAACTGTGTTTTCTCGAGAATACCGACATGAAATTAGAAAAGACTATAGAAATTACTTTGCTATGTCGAATATTATGAATGATTTCTTTATTTGAGATAAATTAAAGGAATATTATTTCATTATTTCAATGCCAATGGTAAATAGTTGAACAAAGCGAATTATTAGACAAGTTTTCAAATTTAAAGTAGATTTGTCAAATTTCGTTACATTTAAGCAAAAAATTGAACTAGCCTTGCATTTTCTTTATAGTATAACAACGTATATTTCAATAGTATAATCTTTTAAATCGATTATATTATATCAATATACATTTATTTATAGCATTTCTAAATATTTAAAAATATTGCATATTCTCAAGTAATATTTTATACTTATTCGTATGTTATAAATACATAGATTCATTTGTGTAATATTCATTACGATACTTTGAGAAATGAATGGCAACAACGTAACTTGTCTTCGATAGCTTCGTAAAAACAGCAGTACTTTTCAAAACAAATGCTCGATAGACAACAACAAAAGAAGAACAACATGAAAGCAAAACATATCTTACTTATTTCCCTACTCCCCTCCGCCTCTCTGCTAATGTACATTTGTTTTCAGAGAATGTTCGTGACCACGTGCAATGCGGTCGATAGAGTCAGTGTTTGCAACGCAATAGTTTTCTTTTTTTAATATTCTTTAGAGCACAATAGCTCCTATTATATTTAATTGCAATAGTCATACGCGAAATTAGATTCAGTGTTTGTTCGGCGTTTTATTTAAACGAGCGCGTTAATAGTACTGTATTTTTCTTTTTTTATTTATACTCTTTTCCAAGTACTATTCGTGTTCGACATTAGAATCAATGGTCAAGAGGATAAAGCCTTTCCAGGAGCTTAAGAGTGTAAGTACTATTTTCTTTTTGTAGTTTGATTGAATTACCAATTTCTATAGAAACAAAGTTCTAAAGTTTTAATATTGAATTAGAATTAGAATATTAGATTTCCAATTCCTAGATGTTGAACTGTTGAGTTAGAGTTGCAATTCTTATAGTAATTAAGAATTATTAGAAGAGAAATTTGTCTGCTCAATAAATTATAATGTTCCATATTTTGTTATACACAGATCTGTCCCACTGTCTACCACTTGTTCTTTGAGAGGATCTAGTGATGCTTCAAAAGCCAAGTATGTAAGTATCTTTGTATATTTTTCTCTAATTACTAGTCTTTAATTAGAATACGATTAAGGCAAATTTAGAAACTATTAGATTTACAATTTTTGAATACAAAGCTTTTATAAGTTTATGTTTAATCGAGATTAGTCTTTCATTACTTCAAATTTCTCAATTAATCATAATGTTTAATAGTAACTTACAACAATCCACGTTTTGTTACAGATTTTTCACACCCTCCGCTTCTTCCATGGGCTTTGATGGCTCTTCCTTGATAATGTCTTACTATTGCAGCAGTGCTGACAACGTCCTACGCATCTAATTGTAAGTTGCATGCATTTTTGTTCCTCCGGTCGCTCAATCATGTCGTAGGATGAAAGGTCCGAATCGGCACGGGTGACTGGTTGTATTACGTAGAATCTTTTTGCCAGCATAGTGACCACGGGTATTTATTATACCCGTGACTAGTGACATTTTTGTTTTCTATGTTTTATTTACTAGTTAGGATAGATCTTCTTGCACATCGCGTTTTATTATATTACGTTTTATTATACTTATTATATTACATACGATACTACATTGACGAGTTACGCTTTATATTAATGATATTAGTATAATGTGAATAATTAATACGAACCACATATTATTAATAATTTGTTTAACTATCTGTGATTGAAAGTTATTGTTCACCAAGATATATGCAGAAGTTAAATAATATTATTATCCAATAATGTTATTATAAATAATATTGAAAATATTAACGTATGAATTCTTCGATTATGAACACGAATAAAGTTTAAAACACAAAAGTCCCTAGAGTTCACCTCTTTGCGCATAAAAATGTGTGAAATTTCATGTGCAAGAAGAAACTTCGCGACAGGCAGATTTTGCTATCAAAGCAACGAGTTTACAACACTGCTTACACGTTTTCAAAAATGTGCTTTGATGAAGAGATCGCCTGAAGTTATTTGCATCAATATTATTAAATGAATTTCTTATTTGTCTGCTTTTTTCTTTTACTCTGATAATTTCAATAATCAAATTAGTAAAGTAGAGTATAAAGTCAATATTATTACATTATTTTGATTCAATTTTAGTCCGGTAGACGTAAAATAGATGCGCTAATCAGTTTTTAGCTCAGGATTTTCAGGTTTAACCCTTTCCGTATTTTTTGCCAGGACCTCGCTCACGTGCCCAGGTGTTGCGTGAGCGAAGAAAAGGCATTGAATACGATGACCATAGTCCATAAGCTTATAAATATTTCTTAGCGACTGACGATGCGTTAGTATATCGTGCACGACGTATTATCCACATTATGTGTGCGTGTGTGGTTAGGCCGTGGAATTGCGTCGTTTCAATTATTACCTTATTCGCTATAACTTTAAATAATCAAAAAACAATTTACAAATATTAATAATATTGACCTTACGACCGAAATTTAATATTATAATAATAATACTAAATTTGTCTAATCTATGATCATTTATAATAACAACGTCTGTATAAAAGATGTACTTAATCTTTTTGTTATTAATTTTCATAATTAAAATTGAAATTTTCGTGTACTTTCATCACGTTTTACGCAATGGTTACTAACTTTCGTCAGTCGATTTCAGGAAAATGGTACGTAAATTAGAGTGTGCAAGTAGCGTGCTGAACTCGGGTGTCGGAGGCGTCCCGGGACGTCCTCTCTAGCGTAGGCCCTTGCACCCGGGTGGTATGTGAGAGAATCGTGGAGCGAGTGTGTTGGTGTGCTTGTTTTGCCATTTTTAAATATAGGGCTAGGTAGGATAGGTAGCATACTTTCTGGTGTGTCTGTTAATTATAAGTAGGTAGGGCCGGGCAGGTTGGCACAGTCTGTGGTCGGGTAGGCGCGTTTTCGCGTGACCAACCTGTTTCAGGAAATATAATTTGAAAAATCGTCGGTAAAACTAGAACTAGTGGGGAATGCCACCCGTTTAAGGTTTTACCTATCGGTTTTTTGAATTCCGCGGTCGTGGTCGCGAGTGGGTCTCGATACGCACGTTTATGTATCGCTCGAGCACGCGCATGCGAATGAGCAACGATCACTGCTGCGCTCGTTGATCAGTACATGTGCACTTGAAGAATCAGCTTCCGCGATTTATATTTTTATTTTACCTCTGTAAGTTTTTCTTTTGTTTGCGATTAGAAAGACTCGAGCTTAGATTTAAGTTTCAGCGGGCATTGCGCCCAAAGAAAGAAAAGGCTATAAGCCGAAGAGGCCCGGCAAACTGCCATAGAAGAGGGCAACTACTAATGTCTCCTCATCCTCTGGATTATCCAGAGCATGGGAAGTCATTCTTGTTACTATTTTGTCGCTATGCTCGCTTTTAATATGTGTAGTATGCAGTAGTAGTAGTAGTAGTAGTATTCTTTTTGCCGACGTATATGTCGGCTCACCATCATACGAACCCAATCGCGTTTTTCTGTTAGTGTTGCGAATGATTAATATCGGTTTGAATTAGAGTTGCGAAGTACGTAGTCCAAATTTCGCGCTTTCAAATAGAGTTGCGAAGAAATGTTAAATTCGGTTTGAATTAGAGTCGCGAAAAAGTGTTCATTTCGGTTTGGATTAGTGTTGCGGTAAAATGATGATCGCGTTTGCTTTAGCGTTGCGAATAAAATATCGCGATAGCTGTTAGTCTTTTTTTTACCAACGTTAAAGGTTCTAGAATGGAACGCTATGAATTAAGGGAAGCAATTAAAGGAAAAAAGAAGAATGATAGTACGACAAAAATGTTTGAGCCTCACCTATTGAGAATTTCATTGAGTCCCATGAAGTTTTTATCCGATCTTTTTATTATTTGAGTTTGTTTCAGAAACCAATCATGGAATCAATGGAAGAAGACTTGGATCTCCTATATCCCTTTCCCTCTCTACGTGACATTCAGATTGTTAGCTAGATAGAATCCATAAATTAATTATTAGATCTCTATATACGTATATGTATACAGTCTGAATAAAACTTTTAGACTTGTAATGCGTAGGGACTCTACGAAATCTCTAATTGATCAGTGATAGGATTAGTAAGGCGAGAAACATGTTTCAAAGTTCGTGAAAAATATTCGATACGTTGCTGATTTATAATTAGGAGTAAAATGTTCCTATTCTAATTATGTAGTCAGGCGAAGAGATCGTGAGTTGAGTTAGATTTAAATAGGTTATTGTTTAGAAAAAATCTTAATACTAAGTATGGGTATTTAATTTTGTTTATTGGTAATTAGTTGCATGGATGCTTGGTTTATGTAGTTGGCGTAGTAGAAAAGGTAGTCCGCGTCTATTTAAGTTTAATAAATGTAACTCTTTGTGAGACGTATTTAATTTTATTTTTGTCTTTTCTCTTGATGTTCTTTTTAACTCTCGATTATTCTACACCTTTCTTTGCGATGAAAGTAAGATATGAAAGTAAAGCTTTTGATATATTATAAAACAGCGTCTCACACAGTGTTATATCGTTAGTTTAAAATTTAATTTAATTTTCTATTTTTATGATTAATTTCCAACCTTTACCTTCAGAATTTAGTCTTTCGCGTCGGTCTTCCTTAAAGCTCCTTTTGCTCCTTTTTCTTTCGTAGAACGATCAAAAAGATGCAACATTTTGCAAATTTACACTGAAAGGAGAATTCGTTTATTAATTGATGTATTAAATAAATTTTTGTTCGTAAAAGGAGGGTGAATAGGACGTGGTTAGGGTGGGTCTCCACGCGCAACAACCTCCACGCGGTGAGACCTGGGCAATATTATTTGATATAAAATTACTAACTGTATCATTATGTGATACGATTATTATTTATATAGGAAATAATATGAGCTAATTGGCTGCGTTCGCGATTATATTTTTATAGAACCTAGAAGATTTATCTGGCTTGTTAGCTCTCGTTAATTCCCAAGTAGACCTAGTGGAAGCTTGGTGCATTTTTTGCTCGTCTGTAATAAAGTTAATGCTTCTTTTTCATTAAATGGTTTTATTCTTCAAGATAATTCGCAAATAAACCACCGGTTGTTAGATCTTCCCTACAACCTCTACGTTACAACTTCCTTTTCACTCTCGTGGCAATCGTCGCTATTAAATTTGCCATCATTAAGACCGTGTAAAATCTGATCGAGCAAGACCTGGAGATTAATGTAAATAGATCCCGACATAACAGAGAAAAGTATTCGCCGATGTTAAAATTAAGTACGAACTAGCTCGTTTGACAAAAGCGAATGAAACGACAAGAAGTAAAAAAAAAAAAAAGAATCTCTTGGCGCGCCACAATCTCGTCTTTTAATCGAAGGAAACGAGCCGTGAATAATCGATCGGGTTCACGTGATCTGGAGAAAAGCAGCGCAAGTAATTTTCACCGATAGCATAGAGTGTCGTTTCTCGAGAGGCCGTCGAGCGACGATAAGTTTATAATAAGATTGTAATTACATGTTTTAATAAAGCCAGACGACAAACTGGTTCTCGTGAACGAGAGAGAAGTTCTCCTTCTTTCTCTCTCTCTCTCTCTCTTTCTCTCTTTCTATCCTGCTGTCAGGGGATATCGATCCGATTCCCGACGAAACGAGCACCGCAACTTCTTATAATAGCTCCGGCCATTTCAATTAATTCGATTCAACGCCAGGGTTTCGAGTTTCGCGGCCGTCCGACCGGCTGAAGTTTCCGTGCACAGTGCACAGGCCTGAAGAAAAGGAGGGGTTCCGTTTTACGAGCCAACGCCATCCAGGCTTGAATTCCGTCGTTAACGTCAACCCCCTTGATCGCCGAGACGAAACAATGATCGATGTCGATTTATCGACGAGCCACGTTTCACCGGGGTTGGGAGGGGAGCTTAATGTTTGCCGTAAATCTGGCGCGTTTCGTCTTTATTTTCTTGTTTTTGTCGAGAACAGTGCGGATGTTGATCGATCATCAGTGAAGGACAAGGCTGGGGTAAAGTAATTTTTATTTTAAAACGAACGCTTGTCTCTTCTTTAAGAGATTAAGATTTAATTCCACACGGTTAGTCTGGTTGCTTTGGAATTAAAATATCCGATTGAGAAATTAAAACGCCGATCCGAATATTTGAAGCCAGGTTAATAAAGATACGAAAGCGTAATATTGCTAATTTTACGGAAACGTTAATTAAATAGCGAAGTTGGAAGTTGTTTTATGGACCGTGCGAGAGTGATGTAATATTTCATTTCAATTTTAACAGTTCACGTTTTCAGAGTGAAATTAATTTATATATCAATGTTTCTTGTAGAGAAATATTTGAACTTTCCTAATAATTAAACCCTTTATATAGAAAATAAAATGAATTAATTCACATGTCGCGATATCGAGTCTCGTGAAATGTGTCAACCGAAAACAATAAAAAGTTTGAGCGAAGGAAACTTCGGTGTGGAATATACAACGTTCCATTATCGCGTAAGTTGTTTCTAAAATACGATCGTTGCGCGATACAATTTTCGCAAGCAACTGGTTCGATACTTGGCTATGGCGTCGAAGCAACTCCCTTCAGACCCATAATTTCTCACATCGTCGTATTTATTCGTAGTTTGTAATAGCGAGTTCGAGGAAACGTCGGAAGGAAGAAGAAAATTAAGATCCGGTAATTTGTTATATCTCGACCGGCGATCGTGAGCCATAATTAAGGGAAGATCGAGCGTGATTGTATAATCGGTCTCGACGTGTAAGTGAAAGTCTTGTTCGCGCGTCGTTATAGTTTTCGCACGATCCATCTTGGCCGCCAAGGACCGCTTTGCGTTTAATATCTATCCTCACGATCGACATACAACGCGAATCTTTGCACGCATCGGATATTCAGCTTCGATTAAAAATGATACGAGACACGCTCGTAATTCGTATACTTCATGAACATCATAAAGATCAATGTTTCACGGGTTCGCTTAAGATTTACCTTGATCATGTTGCTTATTTTCCTTGGCTATATTTATACCCTACACATTGCAAGCTACCGTGCAATTATACTCTCATATTATATTTGATAAAGGCCAATTTTTTGGTTTTATAGTCCGAGTAGAGTTATCTTATTTTGAATCAATTGATATTCTTGTCTCTTAAGAGTGATTGCGATAAAAAAATTAATTCTAAATTCTGTACAATTTTTCATTACACTTTGACAAGATTAATTTTAACTTGTATTGTATGTAATGACAAATGTCATTAATGTATTCCACAGTGTAAAATAGAAAATATCAATTAGAAAAGAATGTTCGAAAATTAGATAGCTATGATCTAATAATAATAATCGAGGGTTAATATTTTAAAAAATATGATTTTTAAGAGGAACCGAGAGTTCAATTCCTAAAATTTAACATTCCTGATTTTTCCTAAGAGTTCATCTTCCCCATAAAGAAAGGAAAAGGATCGCTATCTAAATTTTATAAATCACTGATTTAAAAACAGAAAGTAAAGAAGACTTTGGGCAACCGAAAAATACACAGAGCGACGAGCAGTAAATATTCGCGGCGGACCATCGAATTAATTCAACGGGAACACTTTGCGAGAATGGAGTTTCGAATTTCGCGCTATACGAAACGACGCGACGTCTCGTAAACTGGTCCCGCAGGATCCTGGAGACATAACATGGCGAGTTAATCGCGGTTAAGCGTCGCTCGGTCTAACCGAGTCTAACCAGATTCTGTATCCTTCTTTAAATGACCATTGTTCGTTTTTTCTCTTTGCTCGCTGAAGGAAATTGGGGTTAAAGAGATTTTATCAAGCGGATTTGAAACGATCGAGCGAAAATGTTCCTCGGTGATCGGCACCGGTTGGGAATTTTATTGACTGGAAGATCCAGCGATTATGGAACGCTTTATAGGCTTCATAATCGTACGATCGAAAGAAATTTTATTGATTCTGGCTCGATCGATTAATTATGCCGCGCAACACGGTTTCCATGTAACGAGCAGACTGGTTTATTTCGCTCTCGAGACTCGATCATATCGATCTTGTTTAAGAGGCCTTTAATTACCAAACGACTCTGTAATTGTAATTATAAATGACGTTTGATACTTTAACGGAGAAGTAAAAATTTAACAGGAAGGTTAAGGTATTTGCTTGTTGTACGAACACGTCGATGAATACGAGACTGGAGCGGGGTATAATGATCGATGATTTCAGGATTCGGTCTTCGATCGTGTTTCTGATATCGAGTTATTATGTTTATACGTTAGTCGTTTATTGATATTCTTCGTGTAATGTATCATTTATATGCATTGACTGCATTGATCTCTTAAACTTTCCTATACTTGAAAATCATCCACGTATCTTTGGTACGCTAAAAGCGAAAAGAATGTTAAGCATGCTACTATATGGTAACAGGAACTTGAGCGATTCAAAGAATAAAATATTCAAAAATTCAGTCACTGTGATAGCATTCCTCTGCGTATATCTTTGTAGAAAAATAGCAACTGAACAAGCGCTAACCAATTATATAAATATTAAACAATTAGGCAAATATAGAGGTAAAAAATGCGTAAGTGGCTTAAGGAGACATTCGATAAAACATTCAACGATAATTTATTTACGCTAAATTTCACCTCGAAGATCGTTTCTTAATAAGCGATCGTTCTTCGAAATTAGTTCTCATTCGGCCAAGATAGGTACAGGTCTAAGCCGTTTTTCAAGATCCCTTTTTCGTTGTGATGCAACGAAACCAACGGTCGAGACTTTATAAATAGGAAATAGGATTATTAACCATTGTGTAGCTCGCTTTATTTCGCCAACCCCCTGGATCACAGGTACAGAGGCCAGCGTACGCGAAAGTTACAGAGCTTATAGCGCCATAGCGAAAGCGTGTACACACCCTCGCAAGCGTTTCGACGTGCACCGGTCAAAGAACCTTGTACACGAGGCCGATCGAGGTGCACGAGCGACTCTTAACGTCGGAAGCGGCGTGGATTTATGGCCCGTGTACGATGCTAAATTCGGAGTTATTTTTGCTGCATTTTATGATCCGCGATTCTGGTCACCTTTGTTACCAGCTGGCTGTTTCGTGCCCGAGATCGGAGCTCAGATTGGGGCCGGTTGGTATACGTTTTGTTTGTCCGTAAATGCGATCGAACGCCACTCGATTTTTTCGTGGCCATTCGATGGTGACGTCGCGTCGTTCGTATTGTATGCTACTGTTTAAATGGAGTGAAAAGGGTTTCTCGGCTCTTTTTCTGATCGTTTCCATCTATGGTAGCCATTGAACATAGCGTTTTGGAAGTTTGTGTAAGGTCCAGTATAGGAATTAGTAGATAGGTAAAGATAGTTGATATTTTCATAGTAGAGTAATACTCGTTTCTTGATTTTTGTGATCGTTGAGACATTTTTATCGCTCTCTAGTTTTCTCTCTGGTATCGTTGCATTCCAGATACTCGCGCGCACTTATTAATTTCATACCAATACCAATTTCATTATTAACGTAACGAAGGAAATGTACTATTTCAATAACAAAGTATTTCGATGGTAGAACAGTCGAATGGTAGAAACAATAGCGAAGCATATCGGATGATGAAAGTTCTAGATATTGGAATTTCAATAACGAATAAGTTTTCTCGTCGGTAGAACGTTAAAGAAAAGAATTAATAAGAACGTTGATTAATTTAGCACGACAAAGATAATTGAGATACTTTTCACAGCGACGAAGGATTAGAAAAATCTGAATGTGATACTTTTTATCGGGAAAGCTATTGTCAGCGGAGCTAACATTCGAATTCAGCGATTTCACGTAAATCTATGGGAACATCGTCCAATATTCTTCCTCTCTATCGCATTCCTCGGAAATGTACCTCTTCTTCTCTTCCGTGGAAACTCATTTCGCCTCGTACACGTGACAGAATCGCCCTGCTGGGACGAGCAATTTCCTGGATTAGGGAAACACCAAGGTAACGTTGTCCAGGTATTGCCCGAGCCCGCAACTACCTCTCGCAATTCTTACTTCGAACAACAAGCAATATGACCGGTGATTGCGAGTTACGCCCGTGTTTTTACCTCGACTTCCGTCCGGAAACGGTCCGGTTCGCAACAAAAAACATTCTTTGGTGTAACAGGAGAATTTAATTTTACGCGTTCGACTTTCTTTATTGTACGCGTTCCAAGATAATTTACGATCTTTAGAAGGTTCAAATAATTAAAACTTTTGCTCGATTATTTCGTCGAATTGAAATGATCGCGAATATCGTTGCATTCTTTGTACGAGATCCAAGAACGGAAGGTACATTTTATACACACGGCATTTCAAGTAAATGCAGACTTTCTCTAACGTATTTACCGCATTATATTCAACCCACTCTTCTTTTTCTTCTTTTTCTAATAACGTGACGATAATACAATGTAATAATGCGATGAGACGAAGCGAGCAGAATGACCTGGGCGTTGCTATACGATGTTAGGCTATTATCGATCTTGTGACAATACGTCACGGCATCGTAAATGTCCCATTGGAAATGTAGATTTAATCGCGCAATTTTCAACTTTTATTTCTTACTTTAATTTCTTACATTCGATTATTTTATATTTTCTTTGACAATTTTCTATATTCTTGTTAAAATGTCGAAGCCTTTACGACGATCAAAGTTTTCAAAATATGTGTATATAAACATATAATAAGTTGAAAACTCCAATATCATATATTTCTTGAAATTCTTGCTTGAAAACTGCAAATAAACACAAAGGTCTGAGAACACGGAGATGTAGGACAGTTCCATGGTATTTTCATAAAAATATACAAAATTGTCCGAGTAACATAGAAACGATATAACCATGTAAAGCCATAAGTGGTAATTTTTTGAAAGCATAGTCAATCGCGTTTATCTAGAACAAGCGATACAGTGATTAAAACAAGGAATACGAGGAGTTTCATCGTTCTTCGTCAAGGATTCACACGCGTATTCGATTTAACGATAATACTATCGTTCGAAGGTTCCTGATCACCCTTGATTCTCATTAAAGAATCGAGAAACCATCGAGAGATTGGTAACAGCCGATTTCCATTAGACGTACGATCGTTTTCGCACCCCTATGCTGGAGGTGAACGCGTCTGAGGATCGATCGCGCGCAATTACAAAGCACGCGAGCTCCACGCACCCGGCCAATGACATTTTCTCCCATTTTCCTTCGAACATAGCGAACGCCAGGGGCAAAGCGTCGTCATCATCATCGCCTTGGCGGGAAGAAATCGTGAACAATGCGAACACTAGCAGAGTGATCACGATTTCGCATTTTTCTTCCCGCGTGCAATTGCGTACGTGAGCCCCCCCCCCCCCCCCCTCCCTCATCGCTGTGTATCACCTCGCTTTACCGTTTTCCACGCCGGAGAATTCGCGATAAATTGTTGGATATCCTGCCTTTTTAATCGGAAATTTCTACGCCCGTTTTCGCAGAGGAGAAACTCCTTTCGATCCACCCTGCATTTTGCCTGGTGTATGATTTTTCTTCAGGACCTTCGAATTTTTTAAAGCGAAAAAAGAAGATATTTTCGAAATGATCGGAGGATAAAGGAATATCAACGACGAGAATATGACAAGTCGTATTTCTCGTTTTTTATAGGAAAATAATTTTAAAATTTAGCATAAAGGGATTGTTCGTTGAAGAGACTGCCAAAAATGATACTATAAAACGATACAACGTAGAGAGAAAACGCTATAAGCTTTTTTCCCCAAGGGAATAGCTGTAAAGCGGCCGGTATCACTCATCGACCGTGCCTCCTCTCCTCGTCTTCCCGTTGACTTCCTGTCGAGCATTAACCGGGTGTCGGATTACCGCGTTCCATTCCTAAGCTGGCATAGAAACAGACAGCTTAATCCAGTCCGATTTACCTAAGCGAATAGTCGATCAAATCCGATCAGAGACAATGGCCCAGAAAAAATACGGATAAATTCTTTATTTACTTCGACGATACGGTCATCGTACAGCTATTTTCAAATCTCGCTCTTGATATCGAATGCTACGCGTACTATGCGTTTGGTACAGTTGAATTGAATAAAGTATTGTTGTAAATGTAGAAAAGAAGTCGGACGTATTATCGGTCAAAAATTTGCTAGCGTAAGAGTTGCGTAGCTATGTGTTTATTCTTTTTTCATTTTATCTGACTTGCTTCATTTATAATTAAATTAAATTTTGATTATAGTAATAAGTATGTTTTTTTTTTTTTTTAATAGAATTCGCATACCTCAAATTCCACTTTTTGTACTACCGAAACTACTAATTTTTATCGGCAGAATAGCGTTTTCGTAATCCCCTGTAACCCAATCGATAACGTGTACTCGCTCCATTTCTCTATTCCAAAGCACTGTGCAGTTAGGTCCATTGCTTTCGAAACATCACGTTGCACATAGTGTACGCCCGTATATTTCAAGAAATATTTCCAAACAATACGTACGCGTGAGCAGAAATTATTGCTCGTTCACGAGGCAGTTTGAGTTTTTCGCGCAAGTCGTGCACGAGGATGTTCTCTCGGTGGTAGCGAAAGCTCGCTAGAAAATACTATCGCTCGTTAATGTCAGGACGACTGGTGTCGAGTATGATGTAATACGTTGTAACGTGTTCAGCATCGCGATAAAAGCTTTCGGAAGCGTGAACGAGCCACGCTGCACGATGATAGACGAGCCAGAAACGCGTTTAACGATGTCCCATCATCGGTTACATTGATCGTTCGATGATACGCTGTCAATAGCGTTTCGAGGGTAGTTTTTTACGAGACTCTTCCTCCCCAAGAGAGAATCATGCTCGCCAAAACGTGCAGCAGCTTTTTTTAATGAGATCGGGAGTCATTTCTAAACCTATTAAGCGGGATCATTGTGTTAATGCTATCCAAGGGTCGTTGATCGTTTCTATAGCGCAGTTGTTCAATGAATAGAGAGAAAATCGTAGCAACGCAGCGAGAAAAAATTATGGGACGATTTTTCCTCCGCTTCGTTGCGTTTTATTAATTCTTTGTTGTTTAATTCTTTTTTCTGATCTGCCTGTACGATTCGAGTACCGCTTGTTCCATGTAATGCTGCTTGTTATTCGAAGATGTAGAAAATTCATTAAGGCAACGACTTTCTTTCTTGTAACCATATGCTTGTAATTAATAATATACCCTTTGGTATACCTCGATAAAATGTTTGCTTTATATTTGTCGTTACGTTCTATTTTTTAGTTTTGATTCTTTTTTTTTTTTTCAAAGGAGCGCTTATATTGTATCAAAACGGCAACTTTCTTTTACGATAATCACGTAATTATAATAATAAATTTCTTAAGCTTTTCGATAAAACCTTCGATTCGTATCGAAGTATCGAAAGAACGGGCAGATCATTCTCACTCGTGTAAATACGTTGACGCGAACAGTAACGTGTATTCATTAATAATTTCCGGCAGAAAGAAATTCACCCCTAATCGTCCGAGAGAATTTATAAGCGGTATTTATCGAGCTGCATTACGGCTACCGTGCCAGGTAGGAAAACAAACGGACAAATGAAAGCGAAACGAGGCGTGGCTTCGATTGTTTCTCGCTGGATCGGAATTCCTCCGTATTTTCGAAGACAAATACACGAAGCGGCGGAGGTAAAATCAATTTAACTGGCGCGATGCACGAACATGGAAGAGCAAACAAAGGGAAGAAACGGGCAAGTAAGGAAACGGTGTTTTACGCGCGCAGCTTTTCGTGTCCAAACAATTATGTATACAGAGGGGTATGTGGGCGCGCGTGCATCCGTGGTAACCCACTTATTATTAGGGCTCGACCACACGAGCGTTTTTTCAATGAACGTTACGTTGCACGTATTCTTTTAAACCTGGTCGCGTAAAGTTGACATTCATTTTAGACGAATCCGAAGGCTTTTGTTATCAAAGACGAGTATAATTATTCATAACAATTTCATATTTAAGGAAACCAAACCTCGTGACCTATTTTCTTCTAATTCACATTCACAAACAGTTTCAACTATATTTCAAATCTCTTACAAAAACCCAGCGGAACTTATTGGAACTATTATTGGAACTTTTGTGAAAACAAATTTTCTGCTGCTTCCTTCTATTTTTTTTTTTTTTTTTTTATAGTCGTCTGTAATTTTCAAAGTAGAGTGAAATTTGTAATTTGTGTTTGAACGAACAGTGAGATTCTATTTTCCTTACATACGTATATGCAATTATCTTGAAACGAAGAATCTCGATGCGAAGATTCTATAGCAAAAAGTAAAGAAAATGATATGTCGTAAATTACTTCTGATTTTTGTTACTACCCTATGCTTTCTCGTACAAAATTCTGCTAAACAATCACATTTCATTATTCGTGAGATCGTTTAGACGCATTGAAAGCAAGAAAATAATTTTGGTACCTCTCTTGATCGAATGTGTACTCCACTGTAGGTTTGTAATAAAAAGGCTCGTGTGACCGGGCACTTACCGTCCGCTAAAAAGCGAAACGCCACTCTCCGCGAATACGACTACCATATTAATGGCCTGTCGCTAATGTGCGAACATTCCATTACACGGCTTAAGATATTTACCAACCTCTCGTTGACTTGAATTTTCATATCGTTGCACGGTGGAGAAATCCCTGTTTGTAGAGCGTACGAAAGCTGAATGTGGAAGAGCGGACGGGATCTTTACGGTTGCTGCATTCTTAAGCAAAGCAAAAGAGCGAGCAAATTGAAATATACATATATCTTATTCCGTACATCTTTCTTGAGCAGATGCTGGAACCTTTTATGTATGGCTCGGTTTGTGGTTCGTGGAACGGAACGGATGTCTTGAAGTTCTGGTTGAAGTCAAGGAGAACGGTGGTTTGGATGGGAAAACGGTTACGATCCGCTGGAAAGAGACGGCGCAACGCGTGGATAGCGATGGGGTAGGTTTTGCGATGGCGGAATGACGCGTAGAAAGGCAATGTTGAAGATAGTCGAGGAAGGGATGCGATTTCAGAATTTTAAAGAGTAGGATATCGAAGGGAAATAATAAAATAAAAGCTTTGGAACTTTTTTGGATTTTAAATAAAAATATTAATTATATTCATATCAATATTGCATGATAAATAGGGAATAACACTTTTATTTCTATACCTGTTCGCGAAGAAACTTTACATTTCTTTCTGTTCGCGACATTTCATCAACACGATGGAAGAAGAAACATATTTCTCCAACTCTTTCCGTTTATCGGCAAACATTTTCCTTCCAAAAAAAAAAAAAAAAAAAAAAAAAAAAGAAAGAAGAACGGGAAAAAAAAAGGAGAAAGACTGAAGTCTGTGATATATCGCGAAAAGCATGGACGTGAGAAAGGCGCGAGTTTCCTCGCGAAAGAAGACCCTCGCCATTAACATCAAAAACGGCCGCGTTTGAGAAACGCGCGCCTCACAGGGTCTCGCGCGACAAACGCAACGAAAAGCGGAAATTCCTTGCAGAAAGTGCGAAAACGGCGGCCGCCTTTAACTCGCAGGTACTCCATATTTATACCATTACGATCGAGCGTGTACACCACTTTTACACACATACACACACGCACACGCACACACAGTTTTCAACCCTTCTCGATCGCGCAGACGGTCGCGGGCGCGTTTTCGCGCTCTTAATCCTCGTGTAGGCAGCCGAACGAACGAAACTTGGGGTGAAACCGGGGGTGAAACGGAGGGACGCTGATGGAATACCGTTCCCTACTAATTGCTAAATGCTAATGTACGCATACGCTTTGGCGACGCCTACTTTCACGACAGCCGGAGGACATTATTCGCGACTGAGTTCCCCGATCGGCGGATGGATTGCATGCGGAATCGCGGATGGCTCGTCATCCACTTTCGACGGGTGCCAGCGTACAGTGTCGCGCGTCCGGGGACCTTCTGATCGGAATTTGCATTTTCATTCCCCCTGTTTTCCCTATCGAGTCGAGGATTAATCATTCCGGATCGCTACTTGCTGATTTATGAAAATGGAGGACCGGGAGACACGCCGCTCGCAGATCAGATTCAGGCATCGCGTGTCCTCTCTGTTCCTACTTCGATTCGCGTCCCTTCGCGTCGACGATGACACGCTCGGGGATGTTTATCGCGATATCGGGACCTGTAGGGGGTGACAGAGGGTTCTGTGATCTTTGTGGGTAACGTTTGCGCGTAGTTGGATGGCTTTGAGATGATTATGGTTGGACACCGTCGATGATACAAATTTTCGTGATCGTTTCTACGTTGTAACTGCATTCGGAAGCTTACGTCGTTGCTTGCGTTTAGTGTCAGAATGGAAAATGTTAGTTGAAATTTGAATAATATCTACGATACAATAAGGATAAATGGAGGTTGTAATTGTAAAGCGATATTGATACTAATTAGTAGCATGTATTATCAGGAAATGTGTTTTATGGTAAGTTTATGCCATTACATCGGTACTTAGGTACTGTTACTACGTCTTTCGACAGAAAATTTAAATTTATAGCCTGTTGGTTTCATAAAGCGGTAACAAGAACTGCTTCTAATCATCAATTTGCCATGAATTTGTTTTGCTAAAACATTTTGCTAAAATTAACATACTGTTACCAGAGATCTACCACATAAGCTGCACATAGTGTATACCGTTGGCATAAACGAGTAATAATGTATATTTTTCCCATAAACATTAAACATCATATACTGTTTAAATTAGGAAATTTATAACTACGAATACACTGAGCTCAATATCATCCTACAATTAACAAATCCAAGGAGTCTACGACTGGTAAACTTTTCGTTTCACCACATAAAACACGCGAGAACAGGCTTCACGTAGACATCAACAGACTTCTCGATGAGAAGTCGCAGTAGCCCGGCACGACTTCCGGCTGCGAAGAGAGCCGGCCAGAATTAAGGTAAATTTTTCGGAGGAGAACAGGCTATTAACCCGAAGGGTTGGAGATTATCTCGAGGCTGAATTTTCCCAGCCGTGTATCTCGAATCTCTTCATCCTTGGCTAACGCGACCGCGCCCCGAGACAACCCATTCAAAGAAAAAAAAAAAAAAAAGAGAGAAAAAAAGAAAAGGAAAAGGAAGAGGAAGGAGGATTAAAGCGATTTGACCCTGCAACCTCTTTATCGTTCTAACGTTTCCTAGGGTCGACGGTGTGCACCGGCAAACCAGATAGCACCCGACGATGAGCCGTAGAACGACCCCGCGTGCCAGGACTGCAACTTATTATCGCGGCCAATTACCGGATTGCGAGTTAATTAACAAGGCGCACGAACGTCCCTCGCACGTATGTATACGTGTTCCTTTTCGAAAATTGCTATTACAACCGTGTTACTTGGAAGGCGATTGTGGCTCGGTTTAATGACGTGCTTGGAGTTTTTACGATTTAGTTTGTCGTGGGTTTATTTGGCGAGGTTTGATTCAAGTAAGGAAGCATAACAGGTGTGTTTGCTCGATTTAGAAAATAAAGAAACGTGAAACGTTTGCAGGAAGAATTTAATGCATGGGAGATTCGACGATCGTTTAGAAAGACTTTTTAGAAAAATGCTTTGTTTTGAAAATATTTCGTATCGTGAAGTAATTCTATTTTTGAAGAATAACCAGTTGGTAACCGACCCAGTTATTCCCGAATGAATCTAATTGTCGACGAATTCCGTAAAATTGATCTAACACATATGCGTGTGCATATCTGGTACAGATCACAGTCGATCCACACGAAGTCTTTCAACGCAACATGACCGTAACTCCCTCCATAGATTAAGTATTTGTTTGTTGAGACTACATTGTAATATCTTATATGTACATCCGCTTCGATAAACACGCTATATACAGGGTGTTTCCGGTTTTACCCGGCAAACTTTGGGAGCCTATAGAGGCACCCAAAATGAAACAGGAAGTTCGTGTACACACGCGCTCGCAATCGCTTACCTCCTCCGCAGATACAGCGATATTACTATACATAACTTCAAACATTCTCTTCGAACGATACACAAAATTTATCTTACTATAGAATTCGTCCAAAATTGCTCCTCGAACAGGTTCCTACGACTATTCGTGGATGTACATTCGAAATTCTCGACTGCTCCCTTATTAATAGACCGCGGGTATTTCCGTAGATTCATATTTTAATAAATACGATTAAAAAACTCTACGCGGAGAACTATTTCATTCGCTAAATATTATAACGAGTACCGTATTTCGGATATTTTATACATTTTTGCGCCTTTGAATTCCTTATGAACAGATAATAATTCGCACTCTACTATACCCATTAACTATAATTACCATCTTTAAACCGGAGAAATAGAAAGAGAAAGAGAAAGAGCCCCCTTTTCTACTCGCGTATTTATAACAAACCTCGCGTCAACCCGGTCAATCTTCCTATCTATCTCACCATTCACGTCGTTAACCACGCGACGTTGAAGCCTCGTCAGGACTCGAGAGAAGAAGTTTCATTAAAAGGCATCGCGCCACGTTATATTACTGCTCCGACTCGACTCGTTTCAGGATGCGCGATTCACCGCGCGGCGACCACGCGGTGTAATTACACGGAACGTCAAGGCCGAGGGCTTAACGCGTTAAAGACAAGATCCCAGCTCGCGATACCGAGAATCCAATGAATTAACATCGGGCACGAGTGATTCGGAGCGTGTTACCGGTGGCCGCACACGCGGCGCCCATTTATAAATAGAGCCACACGTTCAACGCAGAACCACGATCTTCTTCAACCAATTCGGATCTGGATCGTGTCGCGAGCCGCGGATATCCCTTGCCTCCGAGCCTTTCAAACAAATCGGCTGTCACGTGGTGACTACCTCTTTCTTAGCTATGATTCACAAACGGCCAGTCACATAAACGATGCAACTCGGAGATCTGCGAAAATGCAACTTGTTTACTGGCTACTGACTTTGAAAAAATTCATTCAAAGTCAAAGTATTGTGTGGTATAATCGAGCAAGATGATTCCTCGTGATAAGATGAATCAAAAATATAGAATAACGTTAATGCGAGTTTACAGTATCGTCCGTTACGGTTTTAACGTCAGATACGTTCTCAAACCTTTTTATAGAACGATTTCTTCGCATATGGGGCTTCGTTTTCGAGAAAAACGCTTTTGAAGATTTCCTATATCGCTTTAGCGCTCGTCGATAATTATTACAAATATATTTTCAGCGATTTTACGTGCTAGTATTGGTATATGTTTCGGTGTCTGGAATCGATCCTCCAAAAGAGTCGCAGAAATCCCTTAAGACCCCGTATAGATCACAAAATCTCTAAGAAGATCGCGATCACGATTGCTACGCGTGAACTGTCGGTCCTTGAAATTATTATTAGTTCTTAAATATTCGGATAGAAACAAAGTCGATAGGAATATGTATCACGTGTGTTTTCTTCACTCGTCGTAAGATTTCGACACAGTGTTTTGGACCCTCGAAAATCGCCACGTTTATCCGTAACGAGGATACACGAGCGTCGAGAAGCAACGAGAAGCTCTCTCTTTCACTCTCTCGAGTCGGTTGGTGCCACGGGAAGCCATTAACGCCAATTGTGGTTTCATTAATTTTCATCCTTGCTTTCGCTGGCCGAAGGTGACGGCTCGGGAATCCCTGATCGGCGACCCGTTCCCCGGGGCCTCACGAGAACGTGAACCTGGTTCGCTTGGCGAGCAAGGTCGACGGTCTGAATGTATGCATGGCTTTTTTGCTTCTTCGGGTGTTGCTCGTGCTTGGTGGTGGATTGATGCATTGGGTGCTGGGCGGACCCAACGCGCGAACGCTGCGCTTGGGTGGCTCCGTTTGAACAGAGAGTTTAATTGGGATGTGAAATATAGTCGGTAGCGAAGCTTCGTTGGAGAAGAGCGCTGTAAGAGTGTTTAGAAGGTGAATTCGACGAAGGGAGGTTTTTCAAGTTGGCGAGAGAAGGGCGATAACGTGAAATTGATCTAGAAATTGACCTTTTTAATGGCTAGACCGTCTACTTTCTTCAGAGTAAATATACACGCTGAACTAGTAACTTGGAGTGCGTTAATTACCACCTGTCTCCGTCATTTTTTTAAATTAATCTCGTTATCTTATTAACAGAGCAACGATACAGTCGGATCTCATTTATCGAGACAAAATTTTAGTTAGCGTTGGATGAAATGAATCCTAGAAAATTGAGCCAACGGATTGGAATATCAGTTCCTATTATTTATACGAAAGTTGCAGTTAGTGGGAAGAATTATTAAACTCCTATTATGCGAGCGCTAGTTATGTGAATTGTCTGTACGTCGGCAGATTCGCGTAAATGTACTTCCATCACAATAGAATAATGGAATACATTTATGGAATCTACAATAGTAGAATAATAATGGAATAATAAAATTCAAATTATACAACCCTAGATTATATAGATTAGAATTGCGGAAGGACTGCTCGAAAATTTACAGATTTTCTATCGAAACGCGAAAACAAGCCTTCATCTTTCATTCTCTTCAAAATATTCGTTTTAAGATTTCTGTTGACCATCTTTTACTCTTCTCGATATACGCTACAAGATTCTAAAATTTTATCACCCTCTGTAATTACTACATAACCACTACAAACCATGATTTACAATTCATAAATATAGCATTCGTAGTTTCATAACTAATTTAAGGATTACGCTGGTTAAAGGGCGTAAGAGCTAAGAACGTAGGTAAAACATGACGAAACTCTACAGCCGAGAAATTTTACGATCCCCAGGAATATTGCAGCGATCGTAAAAGCATCAAAACCCACCACGATGCGCTCGCTTTCATTATGCAACGCGACATTCCATTACACACGCCATGAGGACTCGAAGCTCCGTTTAAAACAGTACAACCCATGTTACTCTGCTAGCCTTGAAACGCCATTCATCTGATCCACGCGACAATCCCCGATACCATTAATCATCCGAATTCGTCCAAGCCACAAGCAATTAAGCTTGCTCGACTTCCATTTCTCTCTAATACTGTACTCTCCCTTCTCCTCGTGCAATCTATTCGACTTCCTCTTAGAACCCCGTTAACGATCGCGGCATGGCAGTTTTCGCTATCGATGGCCGGCGTCGTGGCACAACGTCGTCTAACGTTGTAGTTAGAGTGGACGCGAATTTGTTTGTATACACGCGATCAATCGATCAAATAAATTTTTACGAACGTGGGTCATTTAGGCGTGGCTTTTTGACTTTGACTAATATCAGTAATGTTAACAGAAATTGCAAGCTCGAAAGCAACCGAAAAATCTCCGTCGACGATGATTGTTCTTGGCAATCAAGAAAATTCCGTTTTATGCTGGTAACGATTATCGGTAACCAAGACCGATTAAAACTTCTTATCGAGGAAATAATGGCTATTCGTGATCAAAATCACTTAAACTAAGATACTTACACCGTAACTGTTTTCATTCGAATTGCAATAGTTAGGATCCCTGATATTCAAAAATTGATAAGATAGTAGAAACCGTTTTAGATTTTGATACATAATAATCATGGCCTAATTAATTTATCTATTTGGTCGTTTACGCGAATTCGCAACCACAGTTTAATCCGATAAGAAGTCGATAAGCGCGAATTCCACGGCGAAGGGTGATTTGGCATCGAAGGGAACGGTGTCAAAGCCTATCGTTGGCTGCCGGTTTGCGCTTCGTTATATTTCGCCGGGGCGTTGGCTACGCCGCGGACTCAAAGACGACGTAATTGCATCTCGTGCGCAATATACGCTACTTACGTATCTCTTAATTAATTCGTGCCTTCGCCCCGCTCGGTAATTATTTCCATATCGCCAGACACGTACCTCCGTCGACGACTACGGCGAGGACCCCGGCGACGACTACTGTGACGACTACGGTGAGGACCTCGGCGACGTCTACCTCGACGTCTACGTCAACTATGGCGAGGATGAAGTCGAAAGCGACGCGTGGAGAACCACGGACACACGCGTCGAGAATATCGAGCATTTTCAAGCTCAGTCACCGTATCGCTTCGCTCGTTTCTTTCTTTTTTCGTCGTCTTCTTCTTCTTTGTTTTTTTTTTTTTTTCTTTGTTCATAATTAATTACACGGCAAGAGAGCGAGATTAGTTTGTACGAGATGGCGAGAAAGAAAGGAATGCTTATCGTCACGAGACGATTACGTTAAGCGTTCTGCTCATGGTTCGTCCGTCGAGTTCGCTAATCGAGAAGATATTATTAGCCTCGCTGATTTCGTTCGTCAATGATGCCCGTTTTTAGAGCTTGCTTAGTGGCCCATTTTACGGAAATTGGCTTGAATCGCAGAATGGATTCTTTTTTGATAACGAAGAGAGATCTCGCTCCCTCGTGTGTGGCGACTTTGTAACATAGGATGAATCTTTTCTCTTGATAAATTTGCGAACGGTTCTTGGGTATTTTCTTGTTAGAAAAGCTTCTTATAGTTCGTGGTTCGGAAGAAATTCAAATTTGCATTTATAGGGTCGAGCAATGAATAATTAATGCATCAATTTGATACTTCTAATTAGGTGTTAGATATTGAAGGAGGTACTCGTCCTTAATTAAGTATGAGGTATCGAAGAATTAATTAACTGTTAATTATAGACTAATTAAATATTTATACATTAATCTTGTTCGTTATTATCGTATTATTTTTGTTCGCTTTTTGCTTAATTTTCCTCGTATCATTGTGATAAATATTTATCGAATAAATACTTGACGTCGTACGTTATTTCCTATAAATCTGAAAATACGACGAAACGATTTATTGCACGTCTATGTTTAATTGAATGACTGCCAAGTAGCGTCGAGGAAATATCTCGTAACGTATATGCGCGTCTTTCGTACGTGTATCTCACCCTGTACGCTTCCTAACCTTGGCTGCCATCTGTTATCATTCTTCGGAATTGCTAAGTATCTCGAATCTCTCTGCTTTTATTGGATTTTTTATTTTCGAAAAACAAACTTCCGAAGATATTTCCAATGGAAAATGAACGATGCCGGTAAAACGATCGAGTGTATCAAACCTATATAAGCTATAAATAAAACGCATTCGAACGTCGCCATCGTCGTATTATTTTGTTCTATTCTCATTTATTCGTCGAATACAGATACTCGTGCAGATTTTACAACTTCTTGTTTACGTAATACATATTGAACATATAACACCATTCATAACTATAAAATTGTACATTCTTCGTACATTGGCAATCGCTTGGAACGGGTTCAATCGAAGAAATAAGAATTCAAGAGTGATCCTACGAGTCTTTTATATCGCAATTAATCGAACTCACGTTACATTCCGCCGACCACACCTTCGATTACTTCGAAGCACGCGGAGGAACCTGCCTACGGTGTACAATGTAATATTTACATTTCGATTAGCCTAACGTCGCGCGTCGTCTTGGAATCGTGTAATCGTGATCGGTATTATCGAATCTTAAGAAAATCGAAAGTGCTTGCTCCCTCAACGGTCAAGGACAAGAACGAGTGGTTTTCCGGGAGCAACTTGCCAAAATTTGTCCGCCTCCACGATTCCTGGCTGATCGACGATCACAGCTATACGTAAATTGTTCCTGAAATACACGACACATTGGGTGAGATTAGACGATCGCGGCCAATGGCGTTATTCAATCGGCTTGGACGTTATTTGAATAAAATATTTGGAAAATGAGTATTTGATTAAATGTTATTTCGGGAAAATTATATGCCAGTTTATTTGAATAGAAAGATTTTTTCAAATTATTTCATTATTCGACTATCAAATTATATTTCATTGTAATTGATATTTCGTATTTTTATTTTCGATTCTATTATACCATAATTGTCATTTATATTGCAAAGGCAGATGTGAAATAAAGCGGGAAATCATTTGATAGTAACACAAAATAATATTACTTTCCCTTTGGTTACTAAAAAATTGAAGTTAAAACGAAAAGAGTTGAAGCGGTTGAAATAATTTTGTCTCGTTTCTCATTTTTATTTCAAATAAAATTTGCACATGACTGTTACTCGATGGTCGTTACCTTTCTGTCTGCTTGTACGATTCATCGGCCCATCCTGTTGGCAGCGAAAAGGAAACGATAAAGGAAACAATAATCCATAAATTATCGAGATTGAACGAGGTTCGTGTTGGCGATGCAACGTTAGAATCAGCATGAAGGAATAAAAGAATCGCGAATATAATGAGCATCGTCCATGGCTCGCATCCAACAAACGGGACAGTTTAAACTCTAAACGATGCGCTGTTATGTGTTGCATCGTTTGATACCAAGTTCGATAGGTACGACGCGACGATCGAATAGCTTGAATTTACGTAACTTCTTCGTTCTCAATCACTCTATATGGTATATAAATTCGTAGTTTTTCATTCGTCCTTTTATTTATGGCCTCTTTAGTCCTCTTTGGATCACCTTAATACTGTTCGTGATATTTATCATGGATAGAGTGCGTTTCTTTATGGCGAGTCGTTCGGTGGAAATATTCTCAAAAACAGGGCATCAGCTTATATTTATATCGTAATTCTATACGTTCAATATTTATGTACTCGTTCTCGGCATTGTGTAAGATAGATATACATATTACATCTTGGAATATGATAAAACAATTTATGTCGAGTCATCGAGGAAGATCTAATCTATATTTGCCAATAGGCACGTTCAAAAAGTATTTCATTCGTTGTTTCATCTTCCGTTCGGAGGAATATCAAATTCGTTTGATTCGTTGTATCGTGCTGTGTTCCAGAAATCATTACGTTTCAAACAAAACTACCTCCACAGCCAAACGAGCGCGTCTTGAATTAGAACAAGATCCACCCTATATTTCTCAGTAACCTTTTCAAATAATATTTCATTCGTCTCTATGGTATATATTTGGTCTTTCTCTCGAAGTAACCAAATTCATTTGATTTTTCTGCAACATTTATCGGTCGTACTCGATCTCTCCATCCTCGGATCAGTTTATTTTCATTTAAAGCAAGATCTACTCTATGTCTTTCAGTGGCTATCTTCAAAGAAATATCTCGTTTCATCCTTTTCTCAAAGTCCTGGAATTCATTTCAAAACATATTCTACCAGCATCGGTGTACGATCACTGATTGCAAATCGAGTATCACAACAAGAACACAACTTTCCCTGCTTCGAATCTCCGGCTGCGTAACCAGATACACGACGCATAAACCGTTGCCAAACCAGGACACGATGTACGGTATCACATCCCATCCGCAATCCCATCGATTCGACAGCCTCCACCCACCTGCGTGTCACGCGAAAGCGAAATCAAACATCGATCCTCAATTACTAGCGGATCTGTTGCCGCTCTCCATGGAACCTCGTCGTGCGTTGTCCGTCCTCAGGATCACTCCCTGGGCGATTCCATATTGTTCGAATGGATCCTTCCTGTAGATCATCGTTTCCTCCTTATGAATCTTATTTTTTGGAGGTGTAGACGTCCTCGCGGGGGTGGTAGTTGGACTATTTTTCGGTGTCAGGGTCTTACTCGGCGTGGAAGATGGGCTGTTTTTCGGCGAGTTTCGCATATTCGACGTGGAACCTGTCACGGTATTATTGTTGTCCCCCGCGGCGACTGCGTTGATCCCTTGTAACGCGTTGAAACTCTGCATGACCAAATGAGATGCAACAGACATAGTGAGAGGGTTGGCGGATTGCGACACAAGGGGAACCGGCCCAGATTTCTCGTTTCTGGCCGCTGTCAGATTACTCGATTGATTCTCCGCTCGAGCCGCTGCCATAGGCAGCATTACCACCGGTGCATTCTCTACTCGAGACATTGATTGCGTCGGGGATCGATGCTCCGCTCTCGGGGTCGAGCTCTCGCCCCGAGCCGTCGACGATTGGCCGTTCGCTACCGGTACACTTGACCTCTCCATCGGTCGTACGATCGCCATGTTGGACCTGTCTGGCTGCGTCGAACCAGCCAATACAGTGGCCGATTGCGTTCTTCTCGCAGACTCTGCTTCGTTTCCGTTCGACACCGGCGAGGCCGGAAACGGGGCGGTTTGCGAACGATGCCTCCTAGCAGGGATTTGCGGGCTCCTCGGCAAATTTCCATTACCGACCATGTCTACCCGCGAGGTTCGATCCTGGAAATCTTGCGAGGACTTTGCCAGTTCGGCAGTTCCCTCGGGTAAATTAGATTTGAACCCGTTGCCACTCCTCGTTGCAAGAGTCTCGTCTTGAGAGGCGTTCAAACTGCTTGCTGGTGAATTATTAATTTGATCGTTCACCAGTGGCTTCTGATCCTCCATGTTGGATTCGGTTTTCAGAGGTAACGCGAGAGGAAGCATCGCGTTGCCGTTTATTCCATTGGCATGAACCGCGAGGTTAGGATCGCCGTTGGGGAAACTGGCGAATCGGGCGATGGTTTCTCGTTCCTCGGCTACCTGAGGTGCAAACGGAATCTTCCTTTCGGTTGGCTGTCTTTTGATAGGCTGTCTCTTTCTAGCTGACGATGCGTGCGTTCTGTTTCTATGTTTCTTGGGTTCGTTTTTCACCACTGGACGAGTCTCCGGGAAATGTCTGCCTTTCATCGAGCTCGGTTCCTCGTCTTCATCCTCGTAGATACGAATGTCCTCGTTTAGATCCGACTCGTCCTCCTCGTACTCTTCGACTATAGCGCTCGCTTGAATCCATTCTCTGATTCGGTCCTTCTTCTTAACTCTGTCCACCGTGGTCTCGATCCCGTACGTGGTCAGAGTGTGAAGCAGTTGATTCTTCTCCTCCAGGGAGCTGTGGAAGCTGTACATGGACGGGCAAAGCTCGTCCCTCTCGTCGGCGCCACCTGTACAAACGTCGAATCAACGAGGTGGATAGGAAAACGAGAGGAAGAGAAGGTCTTTAATTCGAATCGATCGTTACCGTTCATAGCCTTCTCCGCGCCGAGTTTCGCTAACCACCTGTCCTCCAGGTATTTGTTTATCTCCAACACGCTAACGGGACGCTTCTCGGCTTTAGGGTCCAGTAATCGTTTGAACATCCTTCGTAACAGTGAGAAGAATCGATGAAAAGAAATTAGGAGTTTGATAGACGAGTAAAACGTTTGTACAAGTTTTAGAATAAAGCGACGAAGATAGATCGGTGGACAAAAGAAAATTTGAAACTGACATTCGTATCGTACATTATGAGCGTTCTCGAGTATCGTGCAAGGACAAAAAGCAAGAGTCTAGCGTACTCTGAGAATCATTTTAATAGAATATATAACGAGTTTCGTAAATTCTATAGATTGTAATTTGGTCTACGAATAAGATTCCGTCATATTGCTACGTTTAATGATTCCGTTCACTCAGAGACAATAAACCATTTAACTCGGGGGTTGTTGGCTTGCTTTCAGTCGTACCCGTGCTTGTTTCGAAAACAAACCAAAGCTAAAATGGAAACATTTCTCGGTATTACTCTTTGCGCGACCTCAGAATATAATCTGTTGTGCAGTGAATCCTTTTGCTTGTTTTAACGCGCTGAATCGATCCTGAAAACGCCACCCTTTTTATGAACTCTCCTCCCCACGTGTTTAACGAACGATTTCGGTGTGCATCAATTTATACTTTTCTTTCTATACTCTCTGTAGTAGTAGGGTTACTATATTGGACCGGATTGAACTTTCTGTTCGTTAAAATCGAAATTGTACCATGTAGATGTAAGTAGAATTTCTCGACGTACGAATAATTCCTTATCGAACTAAAAAGTATCGAAATTTCGATTATTATTTAAGATTGTTTCATAAAAATGTAAATTTCAAAATTTCCCTTAATGTAAATAATTTCTTATCCGAGCAGAAGTTTATCAGTTCCATTATATTATTAAAATTGTTCGATTATGCGTTAATTTTTGACAGATATTAAATGCTCGAAAGCGTTCAAATTGTTAGATAGATATCTTCGAATATGATTAAACATATACCGGCGCCTGGTTCTGTCGAAGAAACTGACCTTTGCGCTCGTGAGCTGATCAGCTGAAATAATTTCGGTTTCTTGGCTATGTTGAGCGTCGCGTTGTGCCAGTTTTGATATCTGGTGTAACGCGGGTCGTCCAACGCCGCTTTCTGCCACGGTAAGCATCCGGTCAGACAGACAAATAGGACAATGCCGAACTGCCAGACATCGTGCGACGTGAGAGCTCTGAAAACGTCAAACGTAAATAAGCTGCACGCGTACGCGTGCATATTTTCTCATTCATGATCACTATTTTAACGAGCACCAAACGATCAAACCTTTCCTTACTAAGAGTCGATGGGAAACTATCCGATAGAACGTTCATAAATTTGTAATAAACCAGATAAATCTCACGGAAGATTAATGGCTGTAAATATTGGAAATTGTTATAAAATATTATACAAATACATTTTTGAATTAGGTTTGAAAGAGCTATAAATTTTGCCTTGTCAACGATATAAAATGAATGAAACCCTGTTATTGATATCATAAAATATAACATACCTACGCGGTATAACGATTCATTCGTCATCTTCCCAAACAGTGAAAAGATGTTGCAAAAAGAATAAAAGTTACATACAAAATACGCTTTCCGCATTGTCGATCGATCAAACGTTTAAACAGAGCAGAACAGATTACGTCAACAACGAGATCATGTTCTCCCGTATAAATGTTAACCCAAATATTTCTTCTGGCCACGATTCTCGAGTCAATTTCAGTACGCTACTTCCCAAAAGGTGTTTATCGTTTGAGCACGTTGTTAAATGAAAAGTTTAACGTCGATTAGATTTAATATCTCTACTCGATCTTGTTTTCATCGTAAATTCAATCCTTGGTTGAATTCTAATTTAATTCGTCAATAGAAATTACGCTTATACTATCACGGGTGTAATTTTATAACAGTATTCGGTTTCTATCCCATACGTGTTTCTGTTGTAAAAGTAGAACAATTATTGTTTACATGGAAAATTTATGGTAATCCCAAAAATGAAAAATAACCGCGATAATTGCTAATAATGGTCAATCGTATAATTACTTGTACGTCTCGTCAGTGTCGATCTGCAATACCTCGGGTGGCGAGTATGGCAGCCACTCGTTGTGCCGACGCACCACCGTGTTCACCCTTCTGGTCTCGCCGAAGTCGCACAGTTTGATCCGCGAGAAATCGCTCCTGAACACGAGAATATTGTCGAGCTTGATGTCACGGTGCACCAACTCGCGACTGTGAATATGTTGCACCGCTGCAGCCAATTGTCTGACTACCCTTTTTGCGTGAAGCTCGCCGAGCCCAGTCTCCGTTACGTTGGACGTTAAATCTCCTGAAACGACGGGTCGTATACGGTGTAATATCGTAACTTTTATGGACAATGTAGAAATATCAAGCTTTTTTATCGTACGAAAATAGATGTTTCTTATTCGAGTATTTTAAATTTGTATGACTCGAAATGTCTGAAAAACTGGAGGAAGGAGGCTTATTTCGAAAATGGAATCAAAGGAGAACGAAAACAAGAATCCTGAAGAAACAAAGTACTGGCTCGCAGCAAAACAATTTCCACAGCCGTGTCTTTCTCCTATGATTCGGGTTAGTTTGGGGTTAGATTGGTTGGGGTTAGGTTGGGTTGGTTAGGTTGATTGGTAGATAGTTCCAAATTTCTACGGAATATGGCAAACAATTTGCAGCCAGTATTAACGATAGAACTTCCATACTCTGTGTGAAATATAGTAGTTATGCATCACCAGCGATTACTCAGCAAACAGCAAATTAAAATTTCAAAGAGCGCCAATTTATCATCTCGACGTTTCTGCTGGCCTTTATTCCCTTTTTTCCTGCATCTATCGAGATTCCTCCGCATCAAATATTCCATTATCCCACACATCTGAGCTCCCACAGCCCCCCGAGAACAACATTTTTAAGGCGTTAATCATACATGCATGGCGCAATGGCCATCCCACACCGTTATAAATCCACATTCGTAATGTCGTGAAAAACTATTAGATAGAAGCTATACGCGGTTATACATTTCATGTCGTCCCTCGTTTAAGAGTTTTAACGAAAGAGTGACCCAAATTTATTTGTTCTACTTCAACTATACTTTTCATAAATGAAAGTTGTTCTCGAAGGATGGATCATTGTTATTACGAACATCGAGTATTTTATTTTATGGCTGTGAATGGAGCAAAGAAAAAATTGTACTTCTCGTTGGATAATTAAATTTGCATAAGAAACGCATTGATGACACGTAGATTTTAATATATATATATGAATCAGAATTGACCTAGCCTTCTTCATCCAAGGATTTATAATCGAATATTACAAATATTTGCTCAGTGGAAAGAATTCATATCTGGAAGCATAAAAATTTTTCTTGTAAAATTTCTCACAATATTCTTCGATCATTTTTCCTCGAAATTCCTTAAGCGAAGAAAAATCTTGGAAAGCACGACGCGAGTCGATCGATAAACGACATTCACGTGCATGGCACAAAAGGGACACTCACCAAGAGGAGCGTACTCCTGGCTGAAAACGTAGAAGCCAGCGGTCTCGAAGGCCACATCGTAGGTGGTGATGATGTTCCTGTGCGCGGCCAGGTGCAGTCCATAATGGAACTCGCGAAAGAAGTCCGAGATGCCGGTGTATGCCTTTGGCAGCGCCTTCAGTACCATTTCGGTCTGGGTGCTTCGGTGCTCGGTTAGCAGGATCTTGCCGAACCATCCTTCTCCAACAATTTGTAGAATATCAAACTCGTCGATCAAATTCACCTGTTCGGCAAAAATTTATCAAATTCAGGTGTTGTTGCTTCGAACGAGAGATGGGTAAACGCGGGAATTTTATGAAGACGCAGAACAGCTGCTGCTCGTGGTACAGGTGCTGCTAACGAAAATATTATCGATCAATGTTAAAATGCTATCCATAGCTCGATATGTCGAGAACATTGTTAAGATATCGTAACCTTGCCACGATCCTTGAATTTCTATTTCAAGTTTGCTCTCATCTTGGCAAATCTTTAACCAGATGTTTAGTATAAGGTGTAATTGATTCGATAATTACCCGGTAATTAATTGATTCAACGAAACACGAGATATTCGCAAGTAAAGAATTATCTTGTACAATAGGACGTTTATTAATAATGGCTAGCAGCGTGTCTAGCTTTGCGTCGATTTTCTTCGAGTCGGCCGGAATTAAAGAGGAACGCGAGAGAAGTCTATTTCTATTTCGGAACGCGACTTGATTCTGCTATAAGATCGATGGATATCGTTTTCGAACGTCGGAAGATACCTCTTGGAAGTAGAGGATTCCTTTTACACTGACCAGAAACTGCTCGTGGATCCATGAAGTTGCATAATTTAATGCGATGTGTTGTAAACGTCGAACTACAGGAAATGGTGATGCGATCGTAAATTACTAAAACTAAAGTCACTGATAAGGATTGGATTGGATGAATTATTTTCTTTTCTTTATTTATTGCCAGTAATATTTTTGTGGGAAAAATTTCAACACCGACGTAGAATTTAGATCGTAGATTATGAAATCTATATATTTTTTTCTTTTTTTTTTTTTTTACTAAAACGATTGTTACATTTACAATTTCATTGTAATATAGAGTTAAATAATTTTTCTTCGTACGTGTATTTTAGCGATTACTCGACATTTTTCAATTTTGGAGCAAAAATAATAATATTTGAAGATTTTTATTCAGATGTGTACCTGTCTGTATACACGTTATACACACGTACGTCCATAAAACATCTTCATTCGAAACCCAGTCTTTGTTTGAAATTTATTTCTTTAAAACGAATACATCATCTGTGATCGTCCGCTATTTCCACGTTAGAAAACCCGAGAAGCTACAAGAAACTGAGCTAAACGTGTTCCAAAAACCTAAAAAAGAAGTTGTCTCATTCACGGCGACACATATTCAGCCGGTAACTTTAGAGGCAAGCGCCAACAGAGTCATAGACTTCACCGCGATGCGGTGTCGTCGGTGTTTGATGGATACTCCGATTTTCCAAAGTTAGAGAAAGACCCTGGCAGAAACACGATTTTCCACAAACCTTCGTTACAATGAAAACGGTGTCGGTTTATTACTCTCGAGCAGCCGCGGACAGGCTGTTCGCAAGACTCGTCGAGGTGTTAAAGGTTACAATCGCGTCGCGCACTGTCATAAAGTGGGCATTGAGCGAGAAAGTTGGTTTAGTGCCAGAAAACGGATGAGTCCGCGTTTGCTTCGTTTCGAGGTTCACTACCTTGCATAAATATTTCGACGATAAATATTTTATGATCGAAGTTATTCCAGATGTTCAAACACGGTAGCTCGCGTAATTAAAGAACACCTATTATGAATATGTTATGAAACATTTTACATAACGAAATTATTTACGAATATATTTTGTGTGTGTGCAGGGGCGGGGAAGAGGGTGTGTATGAATTATTTTGAAATTTCATTAAGACCTGAATTTCAATGAGTATAAATAAAAGAGCAAGAACGTCGAAGCTGGATGGACATTGATCCTGCGGAGACATCTAACTCGAGTGACTTTAATCGTATCTGATCGATCTATCTATCTTAGAAATGTGTCCTTCTAACTACATTCGAAAAGTTTCATTACGCATAAATATCGAACTGTTGAGTGATGCGGCAATATATATTCTTTCTTATAGTTTAAATTTAACGGAACGTCTGGTCCCAGACGAGACAAGGAAAAAAAGAATTCGCGGCAAAGAGACGTTCTTCCATCTTCGAAAATATATTAAAAGTTACGCCAGGTGTCCAAATACTTTTACACGGTTGTATAAATGTTGCGCATGCAACTATTTCTGGATCTCGACAAACAATGAATGACTGGGAACGCGTGAGTTACGATTGTTAATGCCACTTAACTTTAACTCTCGATGATCTTTTTGACCGATCGAACGATTTGTTGGCGTTATTTGAGGTTATGATCGCAGCTGTTGTTTTGGAGCCTGTTCGTTCCATTCGTGACTCATCGGCAGGCGAAGATCGTGGCTAAGAATGTTCGCTTTTGTTTGATGTTCGGTTAAGGAAAAACGTCAAAGAGCGTTCTTGCGTTGGTCCATAAGTAGAGCCGAATGCCAACTTCTTTATTTTGATGTTTTATAGGAGAAATAAAAGTCAGAGGAACGAAAGCTTCGTTGATGGATTGTATCGAGCTTTTTCTGCCTCTTATTTCGAGCCCCTTATTTCGAGCTGCTATTGGGATATATCGAGTCGATGTGTTATAAAGAGCATTTGCGAATGTATGGAGTTTATCGATATTACGGACCATGTAAGAAATACGCAGAATATATACAATGTATAACGTTTTTATCTTATTGAAAGTCCAACGTTGAACTTGTCAAAAGCACCTGCGCGTTTTCGATAATTCTATAATAGTTCTAACGTTTAAATAAATCAGTCAATTTCTTAATTAGACGCGAATTTTTAGTAGATATTCGAGAACCGAAGAATTTATGTCGAACATTGCGTGCAGAATTTCAAAGTAAGCAGAAGCACTTGCATTGAGTTGTAACGTACAATCTCGTTGCATAAATTCCCTCATAAATTTCCTCAGTTTTCATTTCTGAAAAACGTATTACCCTTGTAGGTCGTTTTAAAACAGAGGGTTTTCCTTTCATATATGATCTTATTTTTTTAACTTCAACGAATATGATCTGATTTCAATTTGAATGGAATATTATGCCGTATATTACGATCTAATAATAAAAGTAATTTCCGTGATCTCCGCGATAAATGTTATAAAATCAGAGACAAGAGATTAATAATTAAATTCGATCGCAATATACGGGCAATCGGAGAAAAGTCGGTAAAAGCTCGAGTAATCGGTTCATCCATGGCACTCTAAATTTACGTTCGTCGTGTCCATCCTTCCCTTTCGATTAGACCAACAGCTTCGTTCGATCTGGTCGATCGAAAAATCATATTACCCGAAAAGTATCAAAAGGGCTCGCGGACCGATCGAAACGAACGCGCAAACGAAGGAAAGAGGGGAAAAAGGGGTAAAAAAAAGGGTTGCTCGTATCACGAGGAAGATTTGATTCGGCAATCGAGTTACCTTCTCCAGCTCGAACTCTCGTATCCTGTGAATGGATCCGCCAATGGCCTTCTTCATTAAGCTCATTCTGACGGACGGTCGTCAATCGTGCGTCACGAATTCGAATTCGAGCCAAAAGTTGCGTTTAACTGTCCGCTGTGGTCGACGCAGATATCGCGAGGTTTACATTCTCTCGTCTCACGCTGAACACTCCTTTTTGTCACATGTTGGTCTTGGCCTTTACGTCGATCAATCTTCGATCCTGTCGCGAAGTCGATGAATCTTACGACTGAAACGATTGAAATCGGAAGGTTGTGTTGTTTATTCGATAATGGATGGTTCTTTCGTTGTCGACGACTAGATTGATAGAAATTGTGGAATTCGAATGGTAGATATGGCGCTAATATTCAGATATACCTTTGACTTCGACGATAATTATTCTATTTAAATTTGTAGAGGAATAATTAAATGAGTATAATTTACGCGCGTCAAGATGGCTCGGATTAATCTTACGCATCGTTCAATAGCAAAACGAGAAGGATCACGCGGATATGAAGTATCGCTACTTCAACAACGCGATAAAAATCACGATGAATGGTTTTTACGAGCGTTGTATTTTAAAACACTTGATGCAGTGGTTTGTTGCATACTTCACATTCGGTTTTTATTTTTTCTATCTTTTTAGCCGCAAGCTCTCAATCATGTGCAGTGATGGATGGGCGAGACGTGTATTGGTTACTTGAATTGTACCAGGGAGGATTGCGTTTTCACCTCGTATTGTGAACGTGTGTAGGCTGATTACGTATTGGGAAAGGGTCATCACAGTCATAAATTCAAACGAATGTATAGATCTAGCGGGAAGGGTGTATAACGTGAGAATAGAAAATTATGATATAGGATTCGTCGAAACTGATTTAACATTTTGTTTAAAAATTTTGTAGGAAAATTTCGTACGGGGCTTTGTTCAAATTATATCTTTACCAATACGCGGATACAAAGGTATGTGTATACGTATATATACATATATCACGAGCTTGTGATTATTATTTCTTCGTTATTTACTTGAAATTCCGTAAATCGCATACTATTCAAAGTATCTATAATACGAGTTTACACATTGCAATATGATTATTTCGCCACATCGCCAATTGGCGTGGCCGCTCGTTAAAGCGTTAATTTAGAATTGTAAATGACGTCGCATGATACTGTAACTATTTACATCGTTCGCAAATTTCTAAAAGAAAGTTGCAAACTCCCGAGACATTTGTCACATTGCCTTCGTCGTGCGACAAAGAAAATCTCGTTTGCCATGATTCTTTAAAGAAGTTGCAATAATTTGTCCGATTAGCTCCCATTCTGCTTGGCGAACGTTACGCAAACGGCTTCGAATTAGAAGCTCCATACAGTCTAGCGGCATTTTGTAACAACAAGATCCTGTTGAGAATTAAAGCGTTGGCCAAAGTGCTGGCGAGGTGGTAGGGGAAAGTTTGCCAAAAGCCACTTAAACCGCGATCACGTGCTTCCGCGTAGCCGCAAAGCGAAAGCGCAAGTTTTAGATAATGCGCCCTTTGTGCGGCCGTGCAGGGTAACGACGCGTTTTCACGGAGTTACAAAGCTCGTAAGTGGCACGGCCTCCTCATGAATGAGAAGAGAAAGAGAAACGGCGATGCAGAAACAGAGAGGGAAAGAAAAATGCGGAGGGAGTAAAAAAAAGTTTGGTGAATGACGCCTTGCGTTGGGGAAGGTTCGCCTGCCACTTCGTCTCGAAGGAAAAAGATACGTACTTACTCTGAACGCGGGCGTATCGCGTTCAGAAATCGTGAAAAGAATCGAGCTCGCGTCGTTTGATGTTCAGCTACTTCCGATGGAGAACGCGTTTTCGCGATACAGGAGCGGCGTATTCAGACCATGAAACATTCATGCCGACGCGGAGATGAGAAAAAAAAAAGAAAAGGTATCGATGCGGCAGAGAAAAATAACGCGGGGCGAAGCAGAGCGTCGAAGAACGTGAAAACGCGACTCGAAGGTAGACGATACCGCGCGAAGAGATATTAGACGCGTCGAACTTGATTCTGGCTACCTTTCGCTGAGTTTTAGTGACTTTTAGCGAAATTGGAAATATCGGGTAGCTTAGCGAAATTTGAAAAAATTCGTAGGCGATGTGTTTTGAATCTTTCTGTTCACCAATTTCGAATTTTCTTCGTTGTTTGTCCGAATTATCTTTGTCGGATTGTTCGAATTTAACTAATCGTCTGTCAATTTTGAATGGAGTACAAGCTTTCTAATCGACTTAATATTTGGAAAAAAAAAAAGTGAAATAATCAATCGATAAATGACGATCAGCATAGTTTAGATGATGAGATTTTCACGTTGAAAGAAAAATTAGGGAAGAGAATAGCGGCAGTGTTCGGAAAAGATCGTTGTTAGAGCAAAGTACACGTGCCTAGGACGGAAATAGCGTCTCAGATTGCAGACTATAATTCATAGCTGTATATTATTCGCTCGAATGGGTTGTTCCTGTTTATAATTTCACGCAGGTAGGGGATATTTCTTCTCTAACGGAGGATTTAAAATCTTGTATTTCCGAGTCGTGATAATTGTTGCGCAAGTTGAAACACAACGAAACGCCGCAAACCTTCGATACACACGGGATCTCTCGTCTTCGGCCAAATTACGTTAACTATATCGGCCGTATATTCACCGGATATAAAACTCTTTCGCTAGTACCTACGTCGATTCTATTTCTTATTAAGTGTAAACAATCGTCAGTTAAAAATGACAATTGTATACGTATGTGGGGAGGAGATAAATTTATGAGATTGGTTATCTTGATAAATGTCGAAACAAAGGAATTAGAACAAGGAAGAAAACCATATTATCGTCTAAAATAACATTTACGAATAGTGAATAACTGGCTTGTCAATGTAATTTATAATGAATTACAATTTATATCTCCGATACGAAAGAGTTTAATAATTCGATAATTCTCCTTAATTTTCTGATAATTTACTAATTTCTTATCTCTTAGTACGAACATAATCGTTTTTCACTGATATTAGAAATAGATTCGAATACTTAACCCCATACCTAAGAAATGCCAAGAGATCCGGGTAGAGGAAAAACACCAAAATGTTCAGATAGAAGAAAATACCAAGAAGTCCAGGTAGAAGAAAATATCAAACGACGAGTAATCTTCGACAAAGGATCCAACTGGCGCCTAAGCAATCGCTTCTCTGCCTCTTATCGCACTTTCCTTGAGCATAGCTCGGTTATTACTTTTCCCGACCGAATAATATGCTTCACCAAATGCTTCTTTCCCAACTTTCGACCACACACTCGCCCTTATTCGCATTCATTCGTGCTCATTCGCACTCATTCGCACTTTTGGCACTTGGTTCCAAGAATTCGCTCAGCCAACCCGGGCTACAATTAATCCGTGAAAATGTCACCAGCACCACTACCACGCACTTATTTCTTCGCGATCGACTTCATAATGTGCTGAAATCTCATCGAAACAGCCCGGAAATTTTTGTCTCTCTCGAAACACGAAACTCGAGTTCGGTTCTTTCTGCTGCTCTAACCGTAAACGTGCCTGCCGGGATTCGTGATTTTACAGCGACTCCCGTGTACGCTGCACTCTTCGACTGTCTGCAGTATTTATAAAACACCGACCGGAAAGCACGACTGGCGAGCTGATTTTGGCGCCGAGCCGGCTTGGCCGTGCGCTAACGCCTCGACGCGGACGTCGTCTTCGTGGATCACGATCTTCATCGTCGAACGGCCGAAGAATCCTCAATTTTCAACGAAATTTACTCGTCCGGGCGATGTATTTCCAAATCGATTTACGACTGTTCACCGACCGCCGTTAATTTTCCGATCTCTGCGTGTAACCACGTGCTAGAGGTAGCTGAACGCATAATCGCAGTCCCGGGAAAATTGATGCGTCTGCGTCGCGGCACGTCGAGCTTTCCGCGAGCTTTATGGGAACGCTGACTAATTGGGCAGTTATTTCCACGTGTGGAAACACCTCCCTCGGGGAAAAGTGGAACAACGGTAGAGATGCTTCGCGAGGAATGTGCCGAACGTTGTTTTGAGCGAGATGAACGCATTTGTTTCAATTGCATCGTTGGTTTTGCTAGAAAATTTCATTTCCATCGGGGGAGATTCGTTTTAGTCGAATACTTGGCAGATTGCGTGGCATTCGCGGAATTTTGTTAGACAGGTTTCAGAGAAAATACACATTCGGACGATTTGTCATTGAATAAGAATAATTTTCGGGTATATAAGAAACGCTAGCACATTGTATTCTGTAGTTTTGGTTAAGTTGGAACGTTTGACACGCGGTTCAGCAATGACTTCTAGAGACTGGAATAAAGACTTTATCTTTATTATCAGGTAACTTTTTATCAAGGAGTTATGTAATTAATGTAATTAATAGCATAGATGCGATTAAAACTGTTTCGTAAATAATTACGATATATGCCGTGGACACCTATCGGGATTTCGTCCAACAACTTTTCGCTTCTTCCGTAGAATACTTTTAGCTCGACTCGGTCGGTAAATGACACTTTTCTACGGTATCAAGTAATGATGATTTTAAATAAATTATGCATATATGTATGTATTCGCATTAATTAACACGACTAGTAAACTGTATATATACCCTATTCGCAAAAATTATTTATTGCGTAATCATCACATAAATATATTAATGATACTATTAATATACATATATTTCATGTACGTACTCACATGTATATTTAATATATATATATATACGTTTTTTCAGTTAATTTAATCGGTGTCATATATTGTCTTACGTTTGTTTAATTTTTTTTTTTATTACGGAATCATCAAAATTGGAAGCATTTTCAATATAAAAATCAAAGTCTTTCCTATTATTACGAAAGAAATATGGACGTGAACATTTGAGGATTTCCTATAATTAATCATGGTATAATGCTTATAAATGAAGATTAGATACCCAACATACATACATACATACATACGTACGTATTTCTGCACATTCGTACACTTTCAAACTTTCCAGAAACGCACAAACATTTACAAGTTAATCACGTGCATGAACCATCAGGGCAAACAAATTTGCCCGTTTCAAATATTGGCGCGGTTCGGTGGCGCCGATAGTGTGCCACGTGCTCCAGCAGGTGGCGCCTGCATGAGCATGCGGACGCGAGAGAATCGTTGGTAGGCCGAATTCGGTGAGTACGTTTTCTCAGCTTTCCCGTGTCACGGTGTCGAGCGAGCGCGTCTGTCGTTGACGCTCGCCGAGTCCGTCGGTTTTTATCTAATCGGTGGAGGAAAATTCAGTTTCGCGAGAGTGCGAGTACCGGTGGTCGCGAGTGTTCAGTCGTGGCGTGCGTGGCGTGCACGAGATCGAAAGAGTCGCCCGAGGAACGAAGAGAAAGAAGAAGACGACGATTCGACGAGTCAGTCGACGGTGTGAGACGAGCCACGGGAACAGACAAAGAAAGAGAAACGGCGGGCTGAGGAGAGGGTAGGAGACACGAACGATAGAGGGAGAAAGATAGAGTAGACGAAACGAAATGGTGGAAGTGGGAAGAAGCTAGAAGTGTGTCGGCCACGCTACTTCGAGGAAGGAGCAGGGAAATCTTGCTTTTCCTCTTCATACGGTTGGATCGAAGGGGCAGAGGGTGGGTGGGTGGTTGGCGAGAAGAGAGAAACAGAGAGGAGTGAGCTCGAAAAAGGAAGAGGTAATCCAGCCGCGAAGGGTGTACGAGAGCCGTGTGTCTCTCGGGGAGGAAAGAGTATTGTGTCGACGAACGAGAGTGCGAGAAAGAGACAGTGCAGTGTGCCGTGTGTAAACATACATCCTATTGCCGTGAGTGCGTGCGCGAGTGGCAATCAACGACGGCTTAACCATCGTCTTCGTCGTCTTCGTTGTTGAACGTCGTCGTGATCGTCTGGATCGTGCGGAACTACGTGGTCGACGCGTCTCCTCGTAACAACAAGGAAAGAGGAGACGTTTAAACTCGTCGAGGCAAACGTATGAGAAATCGGGCAACAAACGGCCCCTAGGTACCGTGCGTGTATCAATCGTCGCGGTATTTGACACGCGTATGAAACTTCATCACAAATGACAGTCAATCGGACGAGAAGGGAAGTCGAGTGCTGGCTGGATTCGTCTGTCTAGCGGGCAAAGCGGTACGTGTAATTTTATTCAACGGTACATTTAGTGGACTCTTCTGTAAAAATGGCTCCTGACGCTTCTTCCTTCCGTATATACATCGTACACTCCCACTTTTCTGTTTTTCAACCGTGTTGAAACGTTGCGTCGAATTCGCGTGAAAATTCTTCTTACTTTATGACCGAAAGCATCTTCCAAATTGCATCTATTTCATCTTTGAACTCTATCGATCAAATTTTTGATATTATAAAGCGATGTTTAATCGTAACGGAGATAATTCCCAAGTTGGAGAATATTTTCCACGTTACGTGACGTTACATTCGGTATGCCAAAATTTCCGATGCCGTGCAGCGAACAGGACTCGAATATAAAGTCGATACGTGATTCGTTTATAAACATTCGCGACCTATCCTGAACGATTTAGCGCGCAGCCTGCATGCGATAAACGTAATTAACAGGAGATAGTATCGTTACCGCTCGAACGTCCGTTATTCTTTTTAAAAACCAGCTTTTTACGTTACTTGTAAATGACATTCCGCCATATTTAGTTCTCGTGGGTACATAACCTGATACGACCTTGAAACGCTACTTATCGGACGAATAAAAAAACGTCTAGCAAGTTAGGAATATTTTCTGTAAAATGGGTGTCACGTGTTTCATCTTATCTACCAAATACGAATCATCGATCATCGAACGTGTTACACAGTCCAACATACACGTACTTACATTCGTATACTCTCGATGACATAGATTACGGAGGTTTCGTTATTTTCACTGTAACAGTATCTCTAGAAAAAAGAAAAAAAAGAAAAAAGCCGATATATCTCGAACACCTGTTTAGAATATTTGTGAAAGTATTTGCTCTATACTTGTGGGTAGAAAACTAGCGCAACGTTATCGTACAGAAACGCGGCAGAGCCACGTATATCCTATTTTCTAAATTCCGATTTAACAATGCAACGCGAACAATAGGACGATCGATCGACGTTTCTTGATCGAATCTGAACTTAGCTGGCTTGAAAAAAAGTGACCCAAAGAGGAAAAAAAGAGAAACGGATGGTCCTCGATATTATCGGCAGGTTAACGAACCGGGAGCTCTGTGAAATGTTAATGTCTTATTACGTCACGTTCGTTTACCGTGGTCGGAGAAAGGGGTCAAAGAGACGAAAGGAAAGGGAGGAGGAAAAGAGTGTGAGACGACTAAAAATGGCGTGGCACGGTATACCATCGTCTCACGGATACAGATTACAGAGTCTCTACCGTAGTGCCACGTTAACCGGCCGGGATTTTGCTTTGTTAACTGACCATCGTTATCCCGTCTAATTCTCAAAACTAACACCGTGGAATGCGTTTCTAGTATTACGTACAACTAACGATAACTAGGGCATATCTAAGGTTAATCGTAAAGAAATGTAACGAAACATCTATACGATGAAATAAATGGCGTGTAACATTTATTGGAAATTTAAATGTAAAAAAAGACGTACGTTACGTGCGTACATATACAAAACATGCCTATCCAGATCCTGTTTCTTTAGTTAGATTCGAGTCGCTCGGAAGCAACTCTGATCGACTCTACAAATCAGAATTCATAAAGGAATTATAGACAATTATAAACGTTAGTTTTTTCAATTTTCGAACCGTATGAAGATTTCTTTTCTAACACGTCGAATACCAAATATGGTAACGTGAAACTAATAACTCCATAAAAAGTGGAGTGCATCGATTTGTCTTACGAGATTTTGATTTATAAAAAAAAAAAAAAAAAAAAAATAAAAATGTGAATTAATCATCCACCGTCTAGTTTTAACTAAAATAAAGGAATATCCGTATTGTCACTTGTATTCGATAGAGAAATACACCTAGCTCGATAACTGACCAGATAAAGTCTACCAATTCGTGGTCAGTCAACAAAGCACCATTATTCCATGATGGTTTATCTTTTTTCCGCTCGGTATCCATCTCGCTCTTTCCAACGTATAGCGTGGAATGCACGCGTTTGGTCGCATTGCAGCCGTGAAATTGTCTCGTTCTATAGCGCTATAGTCGCGACAAGAGAAACGCTCTAAACGTTCCTAATTGTTCTCGGTTGGAGGACGGACGACCAGACAATGGAAAAAGATATCGGTAACCGTTTTATAAGGCGAGAGATATTAGATGTTTCCGCTCGAGGCACACCCGGCATCTTCCGCGTGTCAAAGACTCGAGGAATCTTGGTAACGGGACGCGAGCACTACCTGTTACGCACCCGTGGTGGTGCGTTTACATTGCATATTATCGTAGGTTATCGCCTCTTAAATCGTGAATTTTCGCGTAGGGGCTCGTACGCGTGCAACGATCGCTCTTCTTCTCCTACTTTTTGCCTCGCCGTTGTGAAACACGGTTTTCACGAATGATCGTTGCGCAATTCGCATTTTTGTCTCGCCCCTTTCCTTTCTTTCTTTCTTTCTTTCACTTTTCTTTTCCTCGAAGCTATTCGACGTCGGAAAGCATGGTCACGTAGCGTTCGACGTACGACGATGGTGAAACAGTTCAAGGATCGCGAAAATCGTCAAGTCATGATAACGAAAAACATCGTCAGGAATAACTTGTTCTTTGTTTACGTGAAATGCAAAATGTCTACGTAGCCGATTTATTTATATCTGGATAATAAAAATCGCTATCGCTGATAACCTCTGATGTTAGAATGCACGTTATCTGTGATACGATGCGATCGACAATCCGAACGATAACGATGGAAATAAGGTAAAAGGAAATCGCGTTATTCGCATCTTTCACAAGCGTGTAAATTATACGTATAGCGTATATAGGCTTTTACGAGAAATCGAATCAGCGATTAATTCGTTTCTATCGCATCAAAGCAGAAGTAGGCAGAGCTGTTGCTCGTTTTGCTTATTAACGGCACGTCGCACTCGTCCCAGAGACATCGATAGAGATGAAATTCATGGGAGAATCTCGCGAACGACGACGATGACCTTAGGCTCCACCACGATGGTCCCTCGTTGTCCCTCGTTGTCCCTCGTTGTCCCTCGTACGTGCATCATCGTGTTGATCTCTCCTGGCAGTGTTAACGAGCTTCATCGACGAAACTCGTTTCCCCTTCGAGAAATTGCAGGCTAATGAAATTTTTTACCTGACTTTCCAACGAATCACCGTCACTCCGTTTACTTGATTTCTAACTAACCGAGAAACCGAGAAATTAGATGAATCCGATCTTCTCTTATTTAAATTGGAACGTTACGGCGAAACGTGTAGCATCGTTTTTAACCGTTATCGTGGCTGACTCAAGGTGATTCGGTAATCGTGGTATAATTGGAAAAAGGCAGGTGACTTTTCACGACTTAAAACGAATCGTTTAAAAGAGAATTTTATTTTTTGATTTTAAATAAACGCCGAAGTAAATTATCGAACAGGCCTACGTAAGGTAAACTCTCTATGAGTGGTTGATTCGGTAAAGCGCGATCCATCTATCGAATATGTAATTTATGAAATTAATTTACTAAATTATATAACAATGTATCAAATAATCAATTCAACGAGAAAGTAAATTATCGACGATTTTGCATATGTAAATGCGGATCGTATACGTAAAACTTTATAATTCACCTATTGAATATGTAATTTATCAAATTAAATTAACTGACAAATGTATCAAGTTAAATAACGAAGTAAATTAGCGGACAATCTTATATAGGATAATTATGGGTGATATAAAGTTGAATGATTGAGCTACGGAACATGTAACCGCAGGCTTTAAATTTACATATGAAAAAACACGATGAGATAGTGGAATAACTGCAGTATTATTTTACAGATTTGTACAATGGGGGCGTAAATAGCGCGTCCTTGCGGTGAAATTGACTACGAATCCTAATTGAATTACTTTGGATAATCCTGCGTGTGATTCTGCTTGCACGACCGGATTAAGCATCTCCGTTGCCACGTTTCCGAATCCAATTTACTCGTGTTTATGATTATCTGTTTTCGGTGCGTGTCAGTATGTTGTAACAGTGGTTATCAACGTACTAAATCCACCGTCGAACTTTTTATTTCCATTCAAAGAATCATAACGACCAGATCGCAATTCGGACCGTTATTCACGAGCCAACATGGACTTTACCATGTTCTCGCTACCTACGACGTCTAGTTTGGAACAGTAATTTTCACGCCAAGAGGTAGCGAAGTATTTTGTGGTTGTAGTTGTGTGCGCTTGTCGAAGCATTCAGTAACTCGGAATATTTGAATAGAAAGTTAAAAGTAATAAATGAACTAGGAAATTATAGAAATATACTTTTCAAATTTCATACGCTTTATTAGCAAGTATCTTGTTATTGTGCAAGAGAATTTGTAAATAATAGTATGTCTCGTAACTTGTAAAATACCAATAGCAACGTCAATTCAATCGCGCAGAAACAGATATTTTACGCTTAGCGTGTAAAATATGGAATACGAAAGAACTGGATGTTGTAAAGTTAGAGTTACTACAAACGGTACGATCCGCTGCCTTGTATCAAATTGTATAGCTCGTGACGATATTGCATTACGAGACAAAGGTCTTGTAATTATCTAGAACTTAATAAAACACACGATTATTCTTTTCCATAATTTACTCGAACGTGGAATACTCGGTGACTTTTTTCTCCTTCGTGGTCGAATCATCGATACTCGGTTGTCCTCGAGATAAACTGGTCGTGTCGGTGATTCGCGGAAGAATGCAGCGACCCGTGGTACACGAGTTTACGCTTCCTCCAATGTTATGCAACGTTGATGCGTCGATAACATAGTTTCCATGTTGGGAGGGCTGGTGTTGTTCCTCCATGGTGGATTCGAGGGGGGAGGGAGGACACGCCGTGAAAGTTTTATCTTCGTTTGATACGCGGCTCCGCGGCTCGTAATGCGCCGGTAGAACGGAACCAGGTCAACGGGCGACCGAGAGATACGCGTCGTGCGCAGGTGGATGATACTGGGGCGAACGTAAGGTTGTTATTGGGAAAATGTCAAGTCCAATCAGTCGTGGTTAGATATTTGGACGAATCGACGTATTGTACGTTTTTCACGCCTACTTTGGCGAAACGTTTCGTGCCTGGCTGCACACAGCATCCGTGTGGATACGCACATGTATATAGCACCGGTAATATACTCTCTCGTTGGTTGGTTCGTCGTTTGCCGTGTAACAAAGGTGGCACGAGTTGCTGAATATCGGCCGTTCCATAGACACAGGTAACCACTGATGAACGCGATAAAATTAATTAGGTACACGGTAATAGCGAGTTCCATAAGATACCCTCGAGTATTTCAAAGAGGAGAGGAGCGGAGATAGGCTTTTAAAGGGAGCACACGCTCCGACTGATCGCTATTAGTGCACATTGCAGATATGATGTAATGACTCGTACAAGTTCTTCGAGTGTGAGACCTTTTTCACACTCTAATTGATATACGCTGTGTTCAATTATGTCTACGTTATTGTTATCCGTAATTGTTAAATCTAGAGAAAAAGGGATGACCTAATTTTATGGAGGAAATACGCTAGTACACTTGAATCTTTGGACTCGAACTTATACGTGGTTTGTTAATTGCTTTAGTAATTACGTATCGATAAGCCAGGATAGTAGGTCAATTGGAACTATTTCCATTTTAATACGTAGATAACGCGGTCTAGTCTTCGCATCGATGTTGAATTTTTCACGTTCTTTGATTCTTTGGTCGATAAAAGAACAAAAAAGATTTGTTTCTACGGCGATCGGAAAGATCCGTTGGTTTGAAACGTAAAAATACCGAGGACGGAGGTCTTATTTCCTCTCTTATATCCGGCCATCGATAATGACGCACATCGCGGTACTAAACGGTGCATCGAATCAATTAGGAGGCAGAGTCGATAGCAATCGTAAAACTACTTTCCGCATACCGTGCATTTTAATCGGGGCGAAACGTCTGCCTGGCCTGTTGTGTCGACCAGGGTGGTAGAAATACGCGTCGTGACAACCCGACCAAAAATAATGGTCGACTAACTCTGTAACCTAGACTGGCCTCGAGAGTGGAGACCTAACTCAACGCTCCATACACTTCGCTTTTCTTAGAACCGGCGCTTTTGTCTGTCTCTGCCTATGCCTCTCGGAATGCCTGATCGGACAATACGAAGAAGTTTTCTGGCACACGTGTGCATGCACCACTATCCGGTCGTTCCAAAGAAAAATCGAAGGGATCGCGGCTACAAGGAGTCAAGCTTCGCTTTCTGGAAATTTTACCAAGTCGAAAAGAAACCATTTTAAACGGCCGATCTTCCTTGCACCTTGCTATAAATTCGTATAATTGTGGTAGTAATTCAGCTAGTATCAGTGAGATAATAAATGTTTTCATTGAACGTTAAATTTTTTTTTTTTTTATTATTACTATTTAATTTGTACTTTACGATTTGTCCAGCTGGACATTTGATAAATTTTTCTAACTTAATTGCTAAATAACATATGGATGACTATCCCCAGCGGGATACCATCTTCGAGTTTGACCATTTCATTTCTTTAACGAGGTCAGTGATGTGTTTTCCTTTTAATCTTCTTTCTATGAGGGTTTTACTGTCTTAGGTAGCCAGCTGGTTCGATGTATTGCCCTTCTTACCTTGCATTTTTCTGCATATCTTCCGATTTCTTTTTTAACCGTTGATATTTTTAAGCCTGGATGGATATATCCTCGTTTCTGACATACCGTGGGTCGTTGGCTATTGTTCTCGGTATCTTCGGTTGTAACGACTTTAGTTTAATTAGGTGGCTCGTTGCTGTTGCCCCCCCCCCCCCATAGCGCTATTCTGTACGTCCAAATTGGTTTTATTATCGTTTTGTAAATCTTTAGTTTATTTTGTATGCCGAGTTTAGAGGTTCGACTAACGGTAAATTCGTATTTTCTCTTTCACTTTTGTTAAATATAATTGCAATGTTGGAAAGAACGAGTAAATTTGTTACTAACACGATTAATTGAAAATGTGCCATCTAGTGCCAAGTTATCTGGTTTCGATCCATCGCAAAACCACATGCCACTTTATGTGGTTTTATAATAGATCATAACGTATATGATATAATAATAACTTAACGATTTCTCGTCGTAGTTTGTTCCTTTCTCGCACCGAGCGAAAGGTTACCATTTTCTCTACAAGTTGTACAAAATGGACTTGTCTCTTCGTTATCACGATCCCTTTAATTCCTCCTTGGTTCGTCGTACATCATTGGTCGATAATATAAGCTCCGCGTGTCAAATCACCGCCCTCTCGTATTTCACGATATTATTAATCGTCAATTACGTAAACTCACCATCGTGTATCGCGTCTGGTACGTTTCTCGACCAACGGACAATTCTCCTTTACGTCATTTATTCAGCGAACGAGTAAACAAGCCTGTTAAATCTCGAATCGATGAAACGAATCGCTATGTTCGCAAGGAAGAATAAATTTACTTGTTACGCGTTATACGACTCGCTTATGTAAGGTGGCGAACACGTTAAGGATTATGGAAACGTATCGTCGCGTTACGAAAGGCACGAGGGGTTCGTAATTGCTGTCGAATATTTTTGAGATCGGAAGAGACGACGCGGAGCGTCTTTGATCGTTGCTGCTGCTCGCGTAAATTCTCAACGTTGCGCGTTTAATTTTAAACCGGCGTACGAGAACGTGGGTGCCTACCCTGTACGCGTGTCTTTGTTCGTTCCTTTCATGCTTCCGTGCGTACTTCAAAGAAAATGTATTTTTGCATCTATTTCGTTCATGAATCGACTCTATACAGTTGTTGTGTTGTATACTGTGAAAGAGAGTCGTAGAACGTGTAGCTCCTCCTAGAGATATGTATCGTCTTCTGTCGACGTCGCGTATGCGAACGTAGTCTTGACGCAAATGTGTTTCGTAGCGTGATGACACGAAAAGAAACCGGAACTGGCTTGACGCGAGCCTGAACGAATAATCGTGACTATCTGTACGCGATATCTTCCTTCTGACACTCTCCATCCTTTTCTGTTGCACGTTCTATTGCCAGTAACAGAGAATATTTATTGTTATCAGAACAGCTATCTGTGAGATACGCTTTTGCAAGGAATTTATTTTATTAAGCGTACCTTTCTCATTCCATTCGTTCGTTCATTGGACATCCGCTTTTTCTACACAGACTCGATCCTTTACCCTCCTACTCTGTATCTTTAGCTTCCTGTGATCGTAATTTTGTTAGCTCACGAAAGAGAAAGGTTGCGATTGATTATAGATTTTTTATTTTAGCTTGTAATCGATATGCCGGTGATTTTGACGTAAAACATTAAAGAGAAAATAGTACTATAAATTATATCTGATCTAAAAAGTTGAATTAAGGCTTTGTGAAGTTTCTTCTTTATGGTAACTTTAAAATTGAAAGTTTAAAAATATAGGCTAAAACTTCATTGGCATCTACTTAATTTTGTACACATAGACGATAGTTTTCTTAATCTCGTACACATTTTCGTTTCTACGGTAATGAGCAGAGGAACGTTATATCTATATGTATTTCGAGGTTTAGCTTGAAATCTTTGGACCAAAAATTGCTAAATGGAAATTATGCGAAATATCTGACAATATTTTACACGTGAAACTATATCGCAGTGAATAGCTAGTACCGCTTTGTTATTATTAATTTGCAATTTGTGATCATTAGCTTTCATAATCAATTAACTAATATTTGGCGAAGTGTATCATGGAAATGCACAGAATAAGTAATTAACCGTTCTGCATATAATTTTCAAAGGCTGAAATAATTAACACGTTTCGTGTAAAATTCCATGCATAGTAAACTATCTGATATTAAATTATAATACAGTGGATAATAATTTTAAATAGACAGAAAGAAATTTTAATTTAGTAAAGTATATAGTAAAACCACTTTTTATATTGACTTTTACAGATTATTTACGTATCACGTTTCATGTAAATTAGAATTCTATCAGAAAATTATGTACGTACGGAAGTCAGGATGCCTCAAACCTTAGGATTAAGGTCGTCAAACAGTAAGATACAAAAAATCAAATAATAGTAACTCTGCATATAATAATAGTGATCTGACCGCAACAATAGTAAGTGAAAATAACTGCATCGAGAGTTCTAATCTTAAACAGTTTAGATGTACACGGGATGATAGCGTGATTCGTTAGAAGCAGACCGTTTTAATATTATTCTCCCTATTTTTATTAGGGAACATAGAATTTTTTTGATGGATTTATATATCTGGCGCCGTCTGATCGAAAGAAGGGGACGATGACTCATACGTCGTCCGAGTATGATTTTTAACGTTTGATTTATAAATGATTCTAGATTTATATATTACCACTGCGTTGATATTTTTAATGTTACCTATTTTATTTATTTCGTACAGACAGAGTGCACCCTCTATGCATTGCAGTGTGCATTATTCGCGGCTGATACTCATCGAGCTATTTTCCGTAGCAGCTGTGCATTATAGTAGTTTCGGGCTTAAGTGTTGCAACAGAATCATTATATAAATCTAGATTATTGTAATACTTGGTTATTTAACTCGCGCGCTCTCGATATCTGATCAGCGTTGAACGCGCTCGAAAAAATATATAGTTTCGCATTAAAAAAAAAAAAAAAAACATCGTAGCGCTAAATAAATGTTGCAAATATACATCATAAAAATTTCATCCAAGGTCGTTCCGTCGATATTTCATCGTCGATCCCCTATCTATTTCACACGTGCAGAAAGATAACACAACGATACGTCCTTTAGTTATCCGCGATACTATTTCATTCACTCGTGCATGAAACTTCGCGTTACCGATTTTTACGACAACGCGATGTCTGATTTATTAACGATTCAATTTCTTCGTAAACGTGGCCATTACGATTGGAGATCGGGACCGGTGCATTCAGATCGGTCCATAAATTATTCAAGACTCCTTTCGTCGACCGGGAACGACTGGTTCTCTCGACGTGCGTATATAGAGTAACGAACGATAAGAAAGCAATTTCACGTGCAGCTGAAACAATCGGGATCGCAAATTACAATCGGAACGTGACCACTTTCAACGAAAGCCTTCGTCGATCTTGCGGAAATGTTTTTTCGTTTTTTTTTTTTTTTTTTCATCGATCGATCCGTTTCTCGTCGATCGAGGCTCGCTTAATTATCGCTTCTTCCAACCACTTCTAAAAATAATCACCGACCCTCTTGTTCCCGATCCGCCAATCCGCAGTGGAAAACGGTCAACGAGGGAGTGGATCGATCGATTTTGCAACGAGCAAAGTCAATTACCGTTTTCGGTGTTCCGGAAGGGACGCCGGAAACGAGACCCGTTTACCCTTACGTACGCGAACCAGAGCAGCGCCACTCCCATAGAGAAGAAGCAGCGCAAAAGTGAGAGTAACTATACACACGATTACCTTGAGCCTGATCCTTCGCGTTCAGTAGGCGTTGAAATTTATTTTCCATATAAGGCGGACAATCGAATCGTTGTGTTGCTTACGGATGCGATGTTCGCGCGTACGAAACACTTGCACGTTGTTATTGCAGTCACGGTGCTCGAATTGTTTCGCCGGACAACGCGACCGCCTTCCGCGATTTGCCAGAGTGGACACGTACCGTCTTGTAAACGATGGGAACGTTTATTACGTTTGTCTATGGAATTGTTTGAAATGGCGACATAAATTTATTATGCTTGGTTAAAGACATATATGTAGTGTGTTTGAGAAGTTGAAGAACAGCTATGGAGGAGAGATGGAGTTCTAAATGTTACGTTGTTTATGGCAAAAATGATTACTTGTAGATTTCCCGAGTCCCTTAATTGGTACAGCTTGATTTTTAATAAAAGTTGTTCAACGATGGGAGATGTAACGATTATTTGTACAGATTCATGTTTTTATTGATGCGACTAAACGTAGATGGAGATATATTACTTGCGAGATGGAGATAGATGTGAATATATTACTTGGAATATTTTATATACCTCTGGACGCATAATTACGCAGTTTGTTTATATTTCTGCAATCTTTACTTTAAATCTTTCCTATAAATGCACAAACATCCGCAGTTTAGTTATTAGAGATTGTCTTTTCGCGATTAAAATAGTTCAGTTCGTTCTAGTTTTAGCTGTTTTTGAGCCTTCCATACTGATTTCTTATTAATGAAAAGATACGTAACCTTCAGTTTGCGTTTTTCACGGTTCTATTTCAAGTCACGGACCTTTAACATTATAGAAAGAAATGGAACTTAAAAATAGTTATGAAACGCATAGTATGTATATATAGCAGAAAGGTCGCCACTTTTCAAAGATATAGCATTATAATACTGAAATCTTCTTTTTTATCTAATATCGTAGAATCAAAACGCTTAGATTTAATATAGTCGAAACGCCAATAACAATAACAGATCTTTACCTGTTTCGTTACCATACAAAAATTTGAACAATTGCTATCCTCGCCACTGTCTGATTAGGCTACATGCTTAGTGTTTAACTATTACGAGAAATGTGTAATATTTGTAGGAAATAACGTATTAATAGCGTGCTAGTAGGTTTGGTAACGGTATGATTTATTTCAATATCGTTCACGCCAACACAAAATCAAGTATGATGCTCCGTCAATTTATATGCACGCTGTCATCATTCGTCACTAACTCGTCTCGTCACAACGGCTCTCTTTCACGCCGACCACGCTCCTTGACAACGCTGACAACACCACCCCCAACGCCGACGACATTCTCCGACCACGCTGACAGCACTAAAAGCTCCCTGGCAACACGAGAAAAAAAAAAAAAGAAAAAAATTACTAACGACCACCTTTTATACCCTGGCTCCGGTATACCTGGCACGCCCATGTCCCATGGTCAAGTAAACCTTCTTAATTACTCAGGGTTTCTCCCGATAACTATATATTTGTCAGAACGTCAAAAGTAAATACTGATCTTTAACCATTTCAGGGTCAAAATCTGAATTTACGGTAAGGAGAACCGAAAGATGGTCATATTTCTTATTACCGTCCCCTATTTACGATACAAATTTCAACAAACTGGAAAACTCGAATTTCGTCTGAAATCAATTTGAAAATATTTCCTTTATTCGTTACTAAACCACGAATAAGTACGCGCGTTTATAGGAAATTCAAAGTTACAAAAATACATAATGCGCAAAAATATATAAAATACCCAAAGTAACAGTACCCGCCATAGTATCCGCTAGACAAAACAATTCTCTATCTAGGTCTCATATTTTTTAATTATTTTGGTAAAAATACAAATTCATACAAATGTTTGCACCTTACTCGTTGCACACAGTGGATCTGCACGCAACCATCCTCGATCGATCTATCCGTCGGTATCGCACCTCGGTAAACATTCCCAAACGGAACAAGTTTCACCATGGTGCGATCAGATAGACCATTCACAGTTGTTACGTCGGCCGACTCTCTACCTAAACCAGGCCATTCACCGCGGGCAAGATGGTGTCCAGATTTTGTATTTTATTTATTCGATTATTTACGAACAATTCTTTTACAGAATTTTCAGTAAATTTTTTTGGCGTGGTTCCGTAGATTATAAAAGTTTATAGTGAGTTAGATTCTAGTTGAATCTGATGCTTCAATCTAGGGGGTAATACCTTTTTAATCTGCGGATCTGATGCGTCTTATCTAGTAATTGGGTAACTAATGGGTTTTGGAGCGTCCAGATGTCCACACATTCTTACTGCGTACCCTTAATTGTATTAGGACCGATCATAAATCGCAGGAATTTTAGGTAAGGTCCTTCGGGCCAAACAAACCTCTTTTCGGTAATGCGTTTTCTAAAGTTTATTGTTTAACACGAGAAGACACGAGAAAATTAGTTTCTCTCACTCACGAGGCTTCCCACTAGCGATTTCCTATCGAGGGCGACCAAGACCCTTCCTAGTCCATCAACCTTCTTAATATCCAATCCCGAGCAATGTTTACTGCCCCACTTCCCTAACCAAAATTGTCATTAACAAATCCGATAGTCCCGTGTACTAGACACACCCATTGCGAGCTTTCCTCCGTAAGAATACGAGACGTGTCTTCACTTTTCTTGCAACCATCGCGCAGTCATCTCAACTATCAGTTCACCCTTAGTATAGTGATCGTCCTAATACATCTCTAACTAAGCGACGTAAGTTTTGTGTGTATAAGTTGTTGGAAAATGTATGTAAATGTAGTGTATAAGTTATCGTGGAATAAAACTGTAGTCTACAGTTTTATAAATATATAACTACTCCTATTATCCTACAAGAGATAAGGAGATCGATCTGTTCGTGGTGTCGATTGTTACAATCGTAACGGGAATTTGCGACTCTCGTTGACGCGCCTCCTCGCGATCGCGTCTCCCCGCGAGCGGCCGAAAATACAACAGTTGTTTCTCGTTTCAGCGACACGAGATGCATCGGAGGGTGGGGTACAGCAACTACGACGGCAAGATCGCCGGCCTGTACGATCTGGAGGAGACGCTTGGCCGCGGTCATTTCGCCGTCGTGAAGCTCGCCAGGCATGTTTTCACCGGCGAGAAGGTCGCAGTGAAGGTCATCGACAAGAGCAAACTCGACGAGGTCTCGAGAGCGCATCTCTTCCAGGAGGTGAGTACACAGACGATACGATGGCGTTCTTTTTTTTCTCCTCCCCCGGCTCACTCTCGTCACGTGTCTCGTCGACGGAAGCGACCGCGCATATCCTTCGTCCCTTTGTTCCTGTTCCCCCTATGCGTCGTGTAAATGGGAATGTGTCGAGAACAAAGCGGGTCGCGAAGGAAATGGAAACGCGTACTAATCTCTCGCTTCTTTTCGTTGGTTCGCTCAATGGCCGTGCGCCGCGTATCGTGCTCCATAGCATCGAATTTTTACCGCAGACTCTCTCGTCTCTCAGGCCTTTGCTTCTTTCGTTCGACGATATTCCAGGGGATCCTTAGTTTTTTGAATAGATTTTTGGTAGAAGAGATATAGTGGTAACTCGGAGTTAATTGGCAGCTCTGAGTAGCAGAGTCTTTGATTAACGCTAAAGCGCGTTTCGGTGAAAGCGATTTTACTCGAAGGGACAGACGTCGAAGCATGCAGAAGCGGAAGGTTTACGGCGGGAAACACCATTTATCCGAGTTTCGTTTCTTTGGAATTTCAGTTTGTCGCTAATTAAACGAAGTATCGAATCGGTGAACTTCTCTATTCTATTACAGCCTCGTCCGTAAGTTTTCAATTTTCAAGCGACCCAACGTCGATACGTTCTTCCCTCGACGATATCAACCGGTAGTTCGTTTTAACCACATAGATATCTAGGTGGAAGGAATATAGCGGTGGGAAACGCGTTACGCGAATTCTTAGAGTTTTCTCGATGGCCGCAACGTTTAAAAATAGAATTCGATAATGCGAGTAAATCGATCGAAGGAAGTTGTAAATGAAATATTGCGTTAACGCAACGTTGATCGTCGTCCGTAATGATCTATCGACGAAACTCGGAATAAAGTTACTTAACATAAAGATCTAAGAATCTCGATTTCGAAACCTTGAACCATCACCAAAGTCCATCCTCCTGAAACCACTCGCAATTCGTATCATAGAAGATCTCTATGATTCTTCGCCTTTCTCGTTTCAAGCGAACAAGCGAGATCTCGCAAACAGCTTCCTACGATCTCATCGTTTCGCGACATCTGTGTTAAATATTAACGACCGATTGCGTAAGATCCGCTCCTCAACGGCCGGCACCGCGTAGGTAATATCTACGATCCGCTTCGAACTTGTAGATCTCGTTAAGGTCAACGAGATAATGGCGCAAGGGGGAAGGAGAAAGGGTCATTGACCAGCGTGGTTCGAGGGCAAACGTCGAACCACGCTGTTGCACCACGTCGACTATCCTCTTTGTTTCTCCGTCTGCAGGTGAGATGCATGAAGTTGGTGCAACATCCTAACGTGGTCAGGCTTTACGAGGTGATCGACACTCAGACGAAGCTCTATTTGATCCTGGAGCTCGGCGATGGCGGCGACCTCTACGATTACATCATGCGACACGATAGCGGGCTCAGCGAGGAGGTATGTATACGATGGCTCGAGCGTATTGCACGTAATGATCTTGTTCTACCAGGGAAGAGCAAGAGTCATTTTACACGCGTTGACATCACGCACGAGTTCTCCAGCTCTTTCTTCGCCACATTTTTTTTTTTTTTTTTTTTTTTTGCCCACTTTGATGGTTTAAATGGACGTAAATGAGCAGAATTAATTGGAGAAAGATTAATACATTGAGCGGTAAAAATCCTTTTCACCGTAGCTTGATTACGTAATTCCGGAGATCTTTCCGTTGCTTTTCGAAGCATTTGATGAAAGATGCGCACGTGTTTTTAACGTGTTCTTCGATCGCGACGAAATCTTGGCTCGGGTGTCAACGATCGACGTTACGCTTAAGCAGATTTCTCGAATTATGAACGACTTGTAATTGTAAACGTTGAACGACGACTGCTCGAGGTTATAGCGTGTCGAATGTCGCTCGTAGCCCAAAGGGTTAAAAGCATTAAGCGTTCCAATCCTTGAATCACGATACAAACATCGTAGAAACCTTGAGGCGATTTTAACGCCTCGTTGTTCTTTGCTCGTTGTCAGACAACAGTTCGCTGCATTCGCTCGAGACCAATCCTACGTCTGTTAATACTCAACTAACTCCTAACTGTATCTTCGACTCTATTAATAATAATTCTATTATCGATTAAAGTCTAATTATCATGCGCCACTTATGAATCGCAAACAAATGCGTGTGTTAGTCATCGTATTTTGAAATCGGAACACTTCTTACTCATTGCCGGAAACGGGGAAAATTTATCAAGAATTCTTGCGCAACCTAACGACTCGTTGCACATTGATTCGGTTTATCGACGCGATTGGTAGAGTCCCAAGGCCGTAACTTAATTCTCAAGGCCCGCTGATACACTTTTAATCGATCACAGGTGGCTAGGACGTACTTCCGGCAGATAGTCAGAGCCATATCGTATTGCCATCGATTGCACGTGGTACACAGGGACCTGAAACCCGAGAACGTGGTGTTCTTTGAGAAACTCGGCACCGTGAAGCTTACCGATTTCGGATTTAGCAACAGATTCTGTCCTGGTCAGAAGCTGGAGACTTCCTGCGGTTCCCTCGCATATTCGGCACCGGAAATTCTACTTGGTGATAGTTATGACGCTCCTGCCGTTGGTGAGTACCATAAAATCAATTCGTCGTACTTTTATCGATCTTCCGAATGACTTACTTAATGTAATTATAGTACGAGGTGTTTAGACATCGACATTGACGGGCTAATTCAACGACATCGAGATTTTGTTCGTGTATCAATTTTATATCGTTTCGTTGCAATGCCGTGTTGCAATCGATATCATCGATGAATTCAATAACGTATAACGTGGTATTACATGGTACTGCTATATACCGCCTATATTTAGATTCTTCTTCGTATTTATTTATTCATATATCGCCGACTTCTATGTATTCTGGTATTCACCATCGAAATTGGGATTTTCAGATGTTTGGTCGCTAGGCGTAATTTTGTACATGCTAGTGTGCGGTCAAGCGCCTTTCCAAGAGGCGAACGACAGCGAGACCTTGACGATGATCATGGATTGCAAGTACTCGATACCACCGCACGTATCCGAGGGCTGCAAGCGTCTGATAGCCAGGATGCTCGTTAGAGAGCCAGAAGGCAGAGCGACGCTGAAGGAAATAGCAGCTGATCCATGGCTGGCCATTGGACCCGACTCGGAGCCGGTGGAGGCGTTGCCTCTGGTCTCCAGGCAACAGGTGTCCGATGATCATCACAATCATATAGTTACCAAAATGGTCAACGGGAATATTGCCACCAAAGAAGAAATTTTGGAGTAAGTATACTTATCAAATGTTTAAGATATTAAAAAGAGTATTGGGAAACTTATTCTACTTTTATAAATCTGTTGCATATCCGTGCCAAAATCTATGGTACTTATGTGTGCGATTAATATTTCTAATATTAAAATTTATGCTACATTATATTTTACTGCTACGTTATAGTTTTTTTTTTTTTTTTCACGAATGGAAATTTAAAAAAGAATATAGATTTTATAATACGTCACTTATATCTCTTATATTCTATGATGAATCGAGTTTTAGTATTGATTGGCTTCCACAAGGATCTAGCTAGTAGGATGAATCGCTTAATAAATATTCAATAATATCTGCTAAAATCATCGTTAATTAATTTAATTGTAGAGCCCTCGACAAGAACGAGTACAATCACATAACGGCGACGTACTTCCTGCTGGCAGAAAGGAAGTTACGGACTCATCGTCAGGAACAGGTACAGAAGACTCGACCGGAAATCCTCGAAGTCTCGGCTAGGTATACTATATTATACACTATATCCATACAACTTACTGAAAGAAACAGTCAAACGTATATCAATCACCTATACACCTTAAGCATTGGTTATTTTCAGCCGGCAAGATGACGCGGCCACTAATATGCGTACCGACCAAAATTCATTGAGCACAGTCAACCAATCGTTGTTGAGCGTGCCACGGACGCCGGGTGACGTGCCTCAAGTACGTATTCAATAATTAATTCTTCTTCTAACAAACTGACATTTGCATTTAACGAACTAACGTAATAATTAAATCGCGAATTTTGTGGATTTGTGCAAAATTTAAAGGTACAAAAAATCTGTAATATATACGCAGTATATATGCAAAAATATATAAAATAGCTAAAGTAAAATTCCTGAAATAAATATTGTAATATTTTGTGGATAAACACACGTGGATACGTCGTACGTCGTTTCGTAGATTCCATTTCTATAATTGTGTTCATAAAAATACAAATTTGCATGAAAACTCGGAGCATAGTAATAACACCAGATATGTGTTTGTCGATTTATTACGCAAACTTTCCAAAGGATGAAAAGAAATGCGTTCTCGTTGCAGAATATTCGAACGCGGAAGTGCAGCATCGTCCAAGAGGAGGAGGACGAGGACGACGTGTCTTCGTGCTCAGGTCGCGATGAACGCGGTAGCAATTCCACGTTGAACTCGTTCAATCGTCGAGGATCTCGATCAGAGGGTAAACTGTCGCACATCCTGCAGGAGAGGTTGTCCCAGCTTCCGGAGAAACCGAGCCACAAACCAATGTCGTCGCAGCGAAATTCGCAGAAGGACATCAACGTGGTTCCTGTGGCTGCAGACGGAGATGAGCGACTGATGTCTAGTCCAAAGAGTGGGAATATCAACGATTCCTCGTCGTCTGTCCAACAAAAGACAGTGGTCAGGCCTCAAGCGGGCAACCAGCTCGTGGACAAAGTACCTGCAGCAATAATGCTCGACTCCACCAACCAGGAGAACCTGAAGAACCGTTTTGACGACGGATCGTTGCCTGGCTGGTCGAGGAAAGGATCATCGGAAAACAGGCCAAAGTCGGTGTCCGACTGCTTAAAGTCGATGGGACCTGTTCCAATGAATAAGTGGAGGATGGGGTCGCAACATCGATCCTCCGCCTCTTTGGATTCCTCGTCGACAATGGGTCCGTCGAAACCGTCCGAAACCAGCACGACGACTACCACGACCACTATTCTCACGGAGTCGTCCACGGTATCGATTCCTCTACGACCTTTGAGCGGTCTGAACGATAACCTATCGTTGACGCCTAAGTATAAGACCATGCCTTCGCCAGGCAGCACCGGTTCCACGTCTACGCCTTTGAACGAAATCTTGGAGGACGGAGATGCGTTACCAGTATCTGGTAGCGAGAGCAGCGGCTCCAAGTGTCGGGTGGTTAGGAGAACCGGGTACGAACAGAGGAAAAGCAAGTTCCACAAGACACGCACAACCTCCTGCTCCAGTTCAGACGCTAGCGACGATGACAGTGAGAGTAGAAAGAAGAGGGCGCATAAATTGAGCACATCTTCGAGCAAGTCGATGTCTTCGAGACGCGATAGTCATGACGATTCTAGTGATTCGCAAGATCCAGGCGGGAGTGGTGGAGGTAGAGGTGGTGGAGGTGGTGGAGGTGGTGGAGGAGGTGTAGGTAACGGAGAGCACACAACTGAAACACCGCCGAGCGAAACAAGTCGAAAGGATAACGGAAACGGCACGAATACAACAACCACAACGACTACGACAACGGGGGGAAGGCATAGGTGTTCGGAGAATCAAGTTATATTTGGTAGGAGGCATCGTGCAGGTAGGAGAAGAGCCGGAGAAACCCGACTACGCGAGAGTCAATCTTTGAACCGTATCACAGAAGTGCAGGAAGCGGAAGGACCGTCGTCGTGTCACAGTCACTGTCACGTGTCCCGCAATTCTGCTGTTCTAGGAGTCCAAAGCATGTCCTCGTCTTCGTCTTCGGTATCTCAGAGCAGTACAGGCTCGCATGGAATTCCACAGACGTTATCTCAGGCGGCGGCGACCGTTCAAAAGGCCAAAGGTTTTGGAGCGAGGCTTTTGCAAGGTTGGTCCCTCAGCACCAGCAAGTCCTCGTTATCCCAATCGTCGAACAAACAGACCAACTGCAGTTCCAACGGCAGATGTAGCAAACAGGAGACGCCACGAGACGCGTGTCAAAGGATCGGGATGTGCGACGAAAGGGAATCGAATGGTTGCTCGGTTAATCAGATACCGTCCAACGACAAGGAAAATAGGAACGGGTCGATGAATAGGAACGACTGCAAGAACAGGAAGATCCGGTTGCTTAGTCGGTATTTCGCCGTGCATAAGAAACTCTGTGTTCCTTTACCAGGATTGTTCGGTAAAGGACGCCTCTATAAAGCGCGATCCTGCGGTAGCATTGCTCGAGATCGTGTCAGTCCACCGTCACCAAAGTCCATGTTATTCTGCGCTACAGCCGATGACAAGTGGCGAGATCGTAAACAGTGGTGCGACGCGAAGCACCAGCATCGCGGCAGCGACGGGGATATCAATCAAAATTTGGGCCTGTCGCATTTGGTCCAGGAGAGCGTCGTGGGAAAAGGCTGCAGCGCGTTACCTGCCGTCTGCCACATTCACTTGGGCGATGCGTCGAAGTGTTGCAGCCTCTGTTGATGAATCTGCACGACGAGCAGGTCGATGTACAAACGACGACGGAAGAAGACAGCATGGGTCGCGTAACTTTAACCCGGAGTCGTTGAAATCCTGGTCCATGCGACTATGAACCATGCTTCGTCGTTGTTTCGTCGCTGTTACGTCGCTGTTACGTCGCTGTTACGTCGCTGTTTCGTCGCTGTTTCGTCGCTGTTACGTCGCTGTTACGTCGCTGTTTCGTCGCTGTTTCGTCGCTGTTTCGTAGCTGTTTCGTAGCTGTTTCGTAGCTGTTTCGTCGCTGTTTCGTCGCTGTTCCATGGCGACTAATGATCGCTGCTGGTGATCAGGAAACGGCGAGGACGCGCAAGGAGACAGAATTACCACGAAGTGCAATCAATCTCATGACGGCTGTTTCGCATGTAGAGGTAGAAAGCGAGGCAGAAGAGGAAGAGGAGAGGAAAATGATGAAAGAGAAGGTACGCGAGACAACGCAGTGCGACGCGATTAAACGGAAGACGAAGAGGAGGATCTTCTATACGCAACGCGTTGTGGTGATTGTTAACAGCCGCGACCTCTCGGTAGAGTACGCAGCACGCGTCACAATGGTCAATGTATTCAATCGATCACGTCACGTCCCCTCCATCAGACCGATGCTGCATCAGCAGAAAACCTGATCCTGTAACCTTTCGAACGCGATGCGTAGTCGAGAAAAAGACCAAAATAATATTAAGGGTCGTGTCGAAAGGGAGAGAGCGTTATCGATCGATCTTTCGCTCTGCGGGAAGTGTATCTAGTCCGTATGAACAAACCTATATTGAATATTACAGAGTTTATTACTATTATTAATATCATTATTAATATTATTATTCTTGATATTTTATTATGATTATTATTATTATTATTATTGACTCTAATTATTAATATTATTGTCATTCTCTTGATTATTGTAACGCAGACATTGACCGGATCGTGCGAGAGTCGCAAGAAGAAGGATCCGACGTCCAAGAATGGATTGACATTTTTTGCTATCTTGGAGGATCTTCCCCTTCGTTCCCCTTCGTGCCCATTCGTTCCCTTTTGTTCTCCTTTATTTATCTATCTATTCCCTCACCTTTTGTCCTCCTCTTAAAATTTTGTTCCTCCCGCGAATCGCGACTATTGTACCGATTTTCCTACATATAAAGAATTAGCATGCGTTCTTGGGTCTCGCACTGTGGCTCTCTCTCGAGAGATGGAAGGAATTCCTTCACGAGGAACAAAGCACACAAGCGAGACCGTATTTATATATGTAACACGCTAATCGATTAGGCTTACGCGTGTACCGTTTCGATCGAGGAACGAACTCTGTGGTGCTATACGCGAACATCTGACGTGACGAGGAAGAAACACCAAGAAAATGGAGGATATCGAACTTTTTTTGTAACTGTTTTTTCCGACGTTCTGGGGGATAAATACCATAAATTGAAATTGAAAGTAAAAATGATAAAATGGAAATTCTAAAAAAAAGAGGACGTAGCACGTAGACGAATAGAAATTGCTCGGAAGAAAACAGTTTCGATACAAGGTGTTCGTAATCTAGACTCTTATTTATAGAATTTACGAGCGTGAGAAACAAAATGAATTCAGTGAAAGAATAGTTGCTCCTGTAACTTCTAAGACAAGGAACAACGGAGGTCTGCAAGGTCTATAAAGTCTGGAGGAACTATGTCACCCTTTTGTCACAAGGGTATAAGAATCAGGAAGTTCTGCGCATCAATCACTGTCAAATCTCTGAACAAGAGACCAAGGTTCAAAAAATCCAATATTCTCGTCCCTAAGACGTTAAGGAATATCTGTTGTCGAAGAAAATCCGACGTTCAGATGCCAAAGCGACAATACAAAGTTTTGAAAAGCCTAATTGAATATCGAAATATTCGAAACTTATAAAATGGACCATCGAAAGAGAAACAGGATCCCCTAGGACAGAACTCTGTAATAGAACGATGTGCACGATGTTCTCTTCCCGTCGTACAATTCAAGAGACGATCCTCTTCGCCCTTTGATGCAATTGGGAGCGAGTGTCAGCGCGCTTGCCGGCTGAGCGCGCGCTTCATTCTTCGCCGTATTCATCACCAATGTCATCGTCATCGTCGTTGCCGAATGCGCGCGTTCGTTTCTCGGAGAACGCAGAACAAACATATGTATGTTGCTGTGCGAAACGAAAAATATTTGGTAGAATAGAAGCTGTAGAATGCGAACCTGCAATCTATTATCCATGACAAAATACACTTTTTTTCCTGTATCGATCGATGATGTTAAAAGTAGGTCAGAAGGAACTTGGTCGACTTTGCGAAACTCTGTAGATCGAACGCGAGCCATTCGGCAGAAATCTCGCTGAACCTGAGCGATGTACGTGCACGCGCTTTTCACCCACTTTCTTATATATCTGTCGCGATGATTGGGGTGCTATACTAATCGAAGGTGTACACTTGAAAAGTATTTATTTTCTTTTACTTCTCTTGAATTTTTCAAGCTATTTTTAACAGTTTTTGTAGTATTAGAGAAAGATCAAGTGTTCAAAAATTAAACGTTCCTTTATCGTAAAAATTGTCAAAGAGAAAGGGTCAAATGTTTTTGAAATATACATTTCTAAGATCTATCACGTGAGCGGTATTTTTTTTAGAAAAAATCATCTATATTTCTCTTACAGGACTATCGAAGCCTGAAAGGATATCTTAAGCCAAGTAAATAACAGGTTTACATTAATAAAATTCCGATTTTAAGTCGCTCGAATTCGAGCAACTTGGCTAATCCGAACGAGGCTTAAAGATTGATACCGCCGATATGTCAATTCTTACTTGATCGATGTTCTCGCAAAAGGAATTAATAGGTAGTAACGCCGAATGAATAACTGTTCGCTCTAGTTGTGAGTCACTGTCTGTATCCTCGCCGTAGTGTATATTGATTGGATCGCTTGTGACACTCCGAAGACATATCTATAACGTTACGTCTATGTTTTTTCGATACATAGAGAATCTGAGGAATCGGCTTTGCTTTTCTGAAATTCGCTGCATACGGCGCATAACTATCGTTCCTTACTACGGGACAAAACTATTTCTAGATATTCGTGAAGCTAGAATTGAAATTGAATATCACAACAGGGACCACACGTGATCGCAGTCCAGAATTCGTCGTCTTGTCGTTAGAATAATTAGAAGAATTAGTGATAGAGACAATAGACAGTTGTATGTAACGTTCCTTTCTTCTTCGATCACTGTACGAAACTTCCATTTTTACAATTTTCAAAATTAATGCTAGTAAAGTAAGAGTATCGATATCTGCTAGTATCGATAAGAATCCTGTAATGAAATAAACTATTTTTCTTTTCTTAAAAAATACTGCTTACATTTAGAGTTCTCCAACGATAGCAGTGATACTGCAATTCAGGGAAATATCGATTCTTCAATCGAATATCATTTATAGATATCGCATTATAATAGGATGTATGGTACCAATCTGACAAAGGCAATATTCAAATTGTACATTTATGTAAATTTGCAATTCGATTTTTTAAATCCTAATGGCACCTCGTCAGTCGCGACGTTCTATGTTTCCTGAGTAGGCCAAGAGCGTTTGTATGTACCTAAACTAAATCCGCGCATAAACTGTATGTACCGAGCCAGATATTTTTTAGCGTAATACAATTTATTTATTATACATCCTATAAAAAGAAGGAATGCAAGAGAGAGAGAGAGAGAGAGAGAGAGAGAGAGACGATCCTTTCCAATCGTCACTGCCGACGATCGTCGACCCGCTTTATTCCTCGTTGTAACACTTCTCTCATCCTCGTCTCGTGTCGTCGCCTCGGGAACGAGATCGTTTGCTTCCTCCACAAAGACTGAGCAAATTGTACAATAAATTTCCATAATCGCTTGGATGCCTTGTGTCGTACGATGACGATGACTCGACGAGACCAAAAAGGAAGAAAAGAAAACGAATCATACTGGAATAATGTCTCGAGAAATCATCGTTCTTCGGTCATGTTTCGTTGAAAGCGCGACGTTATCAAACGTGCACCTTACCACGGCTGAAGTGTTGGTTTTAAAGAATAAATAAAAAAAAAAAAAAGGAATAGTAATATTAAAGAATAATAATAATAACGATAATTTACACTCAACGAATTTGTTCATCGTTCGTTTCGAGTCCCAACGAATCGCGACCAAGGTGTAAACGGGCATTAAGATTATTTCCGTTCAATGGAAATTTAAGAAGAAATGAAAAGGGAAAGGAAGAAAAAGAGAAGAAAGTGTGTGTGCGTGAGAGAGAGAGAGAGAGAGAGAGAGAGAGAGAGAGAGAAGGTGAGAAAAAGAAAGAGCAGGGAAACCATGACGCGCGAATTTTGCTATTTAGCTAGAGCTACGCGGAACCAGAGTGACATGCTTCGTTGCCGGGCATTATGGGTCACGGTGGTGAATTCAAGCTTGACCAATTACACGTACACATTCACACACGTATACACTCTTTCCCTTTGGAACAATCGTAGAATGTACGCCGTGTGTCCGTTCAGTTCGATCACTTTTTACGCGTTATTAGTGGTATCTTTGCCAAACACGAGAAAATTTGAAAAAAGAGTAAAAAAGAAAAAAAGGAAAAAAAATATAATAATAAAATAAAATCGTTGAATGTATGCCTGCAGCTGCAAGTAACCTAGCGAAGCGTTGCGATTCTTGCATCGAGCTATCCGCTCGACGAAATTTCCTGCGCGACGCCATATTATCCCAAGTGGATGCTCTATCTATGATAAATAAGAGGTATTTTTCGTGTTGTAAATGAATCCATTTAGCGATACAGCACGATTAGAGTGCGTTGTAAGAAACGACGAGAAAGAGAGAGAGAGAGAGAGAGAGCGTGCGCGTGTGCGTGTGCGTGTGCGTGTGCGTGTGTAGAAGGAAGGAAAATAAAAATAAAAAAAAAAAAAAAAAACGATCGAGATAACGAGGATTCGATCGAAAGTGGTGTTCTAGGAAATATCGCTTCGGTGTAAACTTTAACGAGGCGTCGTTTTCGCGTTAATTCTCGTTCGCTAGTCCAGTCGAAGTTGTCCCTGGACAACGCTACGCATAGAGTACAATTGTTCCCGTGATGATTTTTGTATAAGTGAACAAAGTATGTCCCCCTTTTTTCCACCGATGCTGTACACATTCATCAAGCGCCCCCCATCTCGGTTTTAAGTGAGAATGATAAACGAAGAAAAAAAAAAAAAGGAAAAATAATTGAAAAGAATATATACGTATATGTATATATAAGAAAAAGGTATATATATATATATATATATATATATACACACACACAAGACAAGCGTCTGCTTAAATTTCGTAAATGTCGGCCCAACTTACTGCCAGTTGAGTGTAACAAACGGACAAAGAAACGAAAAAAAAATAAAAAAAAAAATACAAAAAAATAAAGATCCATTCGCGTGCTCCGGTGACGAGGACCATGTGTCGTCGCGATATACCGGAATCGTATAAATCATTCATGCAATAAACTGTGTGCCCGAAACAGAATAAATGAGAAAAGAAAAAAATGAACCACGAGGAGCAAGTCTGCTGACACTGTGTCTTAAGTTTCTCCCACGATGATTCCCTCTCCTTTAAGATTCTCTTTCTCCTACTTTTCAAATCGCAGTAGGAGATGGTTGGAGTAGATTTAATAATACCATACCATAGGTGGGAGCAAAGATCGAAGTCCACCGAACCATCCTTCCCCAACTAGTTATCCTTCACGGTCGTTACTGTTCGTTGCCTTCTCTCTAGCCTTTGGAAGAAAGTGGAAGAGAGGTTTGCCACGTTTACGTACGTTAAATGGATCGTATTTAAAATAATATACAGCGGAGAGAATGGCCTTGGGTGGTCGATATTTTTAGGCCGGAATAAAGCTCGTTCGAATTAGTTCAGCGATTTAAAGTCAGAGAAATTTCAATTTTAAAAGAGCACGAAAGAAATTTCGGTTTTTAAAAAGATGTTTATTTAGACTGTCTTCTTTTTTATTTTTTTTATTTTTTTGTCACTATCTTTTATTGTTAGTCTTGTTGATCGAGGGATCAGAACGAAGGAGAATAAATTTGAACGCTACACGTGGACTAAAGTCGAACCCCGCAGAGAACCGTTATGAAACTAGTGGAACGTGGCAGAAGTTCAGAAAACTTGATTTAGCGCAGAGAGTCGATATCAACGAGGACGTAACTCGAAATAATAGTTTACCTGGCTACTGTTGTTTCGTTCAAGTCAAGTAAAGTTAAAGATTCGCTGCGATGAAATGTTTCCCCGTTGCTCGGATTCAAGTGGCTCGAACAATAAGCGTAAATAAAGAAATTTGAAAGAATATTTCAAATCGGGGTGTATTCGAATACTATCGATTGAATGCAAGCAACTCGACTAACCAGAAGAAGAAACGAACATGGATGCTGGAGGAGTGGAGAGAAAGAGCGTTTTTTTGTAAAATTAAATAAATTGTGTGTTCGTCGCATGAGAACGTTCATAAAATACGAATTTTATTAAAATTATAATACTATAATGTTTCGGGGGAGGTGATCGTGTGACTTAAAGCTGCGACCACGTTTAAAAATAACGTTGTACTTGTTCATTGTCGACGATCGATCATTGAAAGGTGTGACGACGCTGGAGATGCGCGTATTATCGATGGGCGGTTTCGTTGCGTGAAAGAAAGGGAGTGGATATATATACATAGACGCGCGATGGTCGATGCGACTGCAATTACTCAGATAGCGTTATCGTCGCTGCATCAAGTGCACTTCCGCTCGCGGTATCGCCTTTTCATATATTTTCAAATCGCTGGCACGCGTTCAAAAGGCTCTTGGTAAACGCGCTACCAAGTTTCCGAACGTGTTCCAAGACGACGCTTGTTTGGACCATTGACAATGTTGCAGCGATATCTCTTCGCAACTGTCCGATTATTATTTATACGCTAATATAATACAAACGAGATGTTTTACACGATAGAAGAGACACTCTACGCGATATATTATCGACGCGAGCAAATGCACACAAACGGTACGTTTACGTACGTTTGGAACGAGTCATGGAGAAGCGATCGATTTGTATAAAAGAAATATTTCATTCGATGTTTCTCGACGATCGTACGATCTCGTACGGACCGGAATGTTATCATACTTGTTGTTCGTATACGTACAACAAGTTGCGCCGCTGCAAAAATCGCAGAATATAATATAACATAAATATAATATAACACTTTAGGTGGCTTAGATTGCCACACGGATTTCTTTGATAAAGATGACTCGTGGTAATTCGTAACGCGAAAACAATAACGATAATTCCGTTCATCCTTGCGATTGGAAGAACGCGCGAACATGTGTGCGTACACTGCATTTACGCAACTAAATACAAATACAGCGTTACGTGAAAATTACGCGTTAAGATACGCGACAGATTCTTCGTTGTACTCGTCGATCAGTCATCATTCGAGTTACGTTTATCGTTTGTTTAAAAGTCTGTTCAAGCTTATATTTCTCATTGGTTATTATAAAAAATATAGATAATCTACTTATAGGACGTCTTCCTTTATAGTTACAGTAGTTGTAGTTGCAATTAGAATGTAGAACAGACAGTCAGCAGAGATCCGTGATCTAAATTGTCCACCACTTACGTTTTTCTACGTGATACTGTACTTGTACTTAGAAACAGAGGTAAAGAAACACGCGACGTGTTTTTGGAAAATTCGCAAACAGGAACGTTCGAAGTTTAATATAACGTTCATTCGCCAGGCATTTTCGCGTGTTTCGTGCCACCATGGTTTCGAAGACACGATCCGAAGGTTCTGGTATCTTGGAAATGCTGCGTAAGATTTTAACGAGCAATAAAACGAGTCATTACGAGCGATGATCCGCGTATCGGAGAGCTTTCTTGCTGTTTTCAACGAATTCCTGAAACAAAGACAGGAATTTCGATATAAAGCATTGTTCTATAATGCACGGCTAATTAGAAAAAGTTAATTACCATTAATCCACGGCTCATGAAATATGGCCTGTTGATGCCATCGTTCTTCGCGTAATCTTCGCAGAAACAGATGAATATCGTATCTATGATCATCTGTAACAGATACAAATTTTACGATTACAGACGATAATCGATATTGTTTCGCACGTGAAGATACAAGTTTATTTCTAAAAATTGTTACAAAAGTTACCTCGTATACGGAAATAAAACAATGCGCGACCAACATAGCAACAAATCCGGCCAACGCGATCGGTACCCACGGATAATGTAGTCCTTCTTTTTTCTAAACAGACAAGAAGGTTAGCAGATCTAAGTTTGGAAAAATTGATTTACGGATGGACATTGTTTCGTACCTGTAGTAAGTAAACTCCTGAAACAACCGTCAACGTAACCACCGTCACTTTGCCTAAGAATAGAACAAAGTCTCCAACACTGTTGATAGCTGCGACCCTTAACACGTTGCTGGCTAAAGCCTGAAACGCTCTTTTGCCTCCCGTACAAAAATTACATCCGTATATCGCTAAGCAAGCAAACAGATTGAAAAATTAAGATAACAAAATTGAAGCGTTGTGGCGAATATTTGCTAAAAAGATTAGTATATATATATATATATATATCGTGTAGTACATGTACCTGTTTCGATGTAAGCATTCCTCGTGAGGAACCTCAAAGCGCACTCGAAACACCAGAAACAACAATGACAGCACCATAAGATTAATCGTACGCAATCATTGTCGTATTTCTTGAGGCGATTTTGCACGAAGGATATTACGGCCCTTATCAATCGAACTATACCAATAATCAGTGCGCCAAATGCTACAGTGCCTAAATGATATCGTGTGAGATAACCGAAGCTTTTGACGACTGGCAGAGACAGCTGCTTCTTGTCCCTGTTCGAAAGAATTTTTTATTTTTTCTTACTATTAGACGAGACTCGTGATTTTTATGATTCCGAGTGTTTCATTAAAAAATTAAATCTCGTTTTCTATTCTTATCTTTGGATCGCTATTGTAAAGAATAATATTATTTTATTCGATGGAAATGCAAAGTCTACTAGTCGAGTAAGTGGAATAAAAACGGAATGAAAACGAAATATGGAAATTTCCATCGTATCTACGTGTGAATTACGATATCGATCAGTGTCACCTGGTGAAGAACCAACGTGCAACGGCGCCAGCAACGACTATATGCTGGCAGCCCAAGAGGAATTCGCAGGTGACGAAGAAGAAGAACAGATTGTACCATCTAGTCGCCTGAAAAAATGTTACGTATTAGTCGTTTCTGCCTCTGTTAAATTTTACATTACGTAATTCCATCACTTACGACTAGAAGACTGTCTTTCCTGAAATGGATGTGATTTTTCCGGTTCTTGTAAATGTTCCCTGCGCTTTCGATCCAAAGCATGCAGTAAACCCAACCGCACACGGTGAGACCGATCAGAAGATAAGTCTGAAACCGATGACTGTACATGTTTAAAGCATTCTTCGAAGTAAATTAATCGAAAACGGAAGCTTACAACGCATTTGCTGCAAAAAGTTGTTAGAGCTTTTGTTAACGAAAATAAGCACGATATAAAAAAAAAAAATTAATATGACGTTATATCATAGAAAATAGTACGACAACGATTAAAAGATACAAATTTCAAAGTTTGTCCGGATTTTTATTCTCGAACCTTGTTCCTCCAAGTTTACTACGTAAATCATTTCTTCCGTCGCGTTATTCGACCACGGCGTCGTGCGATCTCCTATTTTTCTACTGTATATCACGTGACTTCAAAATAGGAAGAAAGGAATGCACATCGATAGGAAGATAAATAAAGTAGCCCCCTCGCTTGCGTGGTGGGTGAGAAGAAGCATAACGATAGACGGATATAAAGATAAGAAAATTTGATGTTCTTGAAACGAGGGTGAAGAGGAAAAAGCATGGAATCCGGAAGCAGCTTTAGATTATTTGATACGCTATGAGTTTGTTTCTCGAAAAGAGGGAAAATTTCTTCGAGTGAGCAGAAATGTTACCTCACTCTGTATACGTTAGTTTTATCAAATATTTACGTACATATACAGGCTGAAGAAGGAGCACTGGCATCGCGTAGACAGCCTTTCCTGCCTCGTGGAACAGCTGCATCACCAGGGCGATCCTTTTTCTCATCACCAGAACGATCAGAAGAATGACGACCTGTAAATTATGTCCGATCGATAACATCGATGTATTTCGGTTCTTTTTTCAACAAATTTAGCGACTAAAATATTTACGAACAGCCGACAAACAACATGTCTCTAATTTATATGGAAAGATCGTTCAACAGACGGTCTATGAAAATTCCATAATTATATATCTGGTCGCTGACAAATTTTTTAAATAAAAAGAATCTTCAAAGTATCAACACTCATTACCGTAACAGTGGTCAGCGTGATCGCGTAGACTATGTAAGCCTGCTCGCTCGAATCTTCCACGTCTATTTCATGCGCTTGCACCGCTCTTTTCTCCATGTACCACGTTAGCCTGCGCAAACACAATGTCTTCGCTCAGAACACACGATGATACAATTTTTAACCGTGAATCTTCTTCGTCGGAAGCAACGACGATCGTTGATCTCCGCCCTTAACAACTAGATTATTCTGATTCTATACTTACAGAGTTGAAAAGATGACTCGTTAAATCCAATAGTACACGCCTTTCGAAAATAGCTGATAAATTTACCAAGTTTTGTAAAAAGAAAAAAGAAAAATGGTGTAATGTTGTGATTAATTAATATTCTTTATACACGTACATATATCTAATACCAAAATCAAATAAAAAAAAAAAAGAAAAGAAATTTGAAAATTGTCCCACTGTAAAGCATAAAAGTCGTGTGTTCTTCGGCCGTGATATTCATATTTAAACGAATCTATAAAAAAAAAGAAAAAAAGAATATTAATCGAAATCTTACCAAAGAAATGCCGAACCACCGATGGACGTCAAAATAACGGCTATTAAAACGATGTAAACAATCCATTGCACCATGTAGCGGAAAGCGATTAAAATGCCGAATGAAACAGCTGAGGATAAAGAACGAAGAAATGGATATTCAAAAAAATGTTCACGTGAAAGAAAGAAAATTTTGTAAGAAAAAGAAGACGTGGTACGTACCTAAAGCGATCAGTAATAAGTAAACCATCTCTCTCCAAGCAACGCCAATATCCCTGGAGGCTTCCTGAAAAAGAAGGAATCTGTTTCTGAACACGTTTCAGAGAGTAAAATCAACCCGAGGCAAGAAGACGATAAAGTTCAAACTAAATATCTACGCTGTTCCTTTAAGTTTACATAAGTTGCTTGGTCTACACGCTGCAAAGATTGTATTTAACCTTTTGGCGACGATCTGTACCGACAGAAAATGTCGTAACATTACTACGATTTAACGTGGCAAAGGATATGGATTTGATGAAATTTCGATCAACAGGTGTTTAATTGCTATTAAAAAAGAAATTGACAAACCTTGTAAAAATTATCGAGACCGAGTTTCCTGATCAAAGAAGTGATCGTCTCCATCGTTTCATTCTTCACGCAGCGATTTAAAAACACCGTATCGCTACGAACAAAATGAAATATTAGAACGATGAAAATCGTTCGGGCATAAAGGATGGATGTGTCGAACATTGCGCGAATTTATTTATGCCGGAATGTGTCACATTTTATACGATTATAACTGACATTTTGAAAGACAAATTTTTTAAGAGAAATAATTTTTCCCACCGCAAAACGATATATGGCCGTATAGTGTTAACTTTTCTCATAGCGTTGACGATACTGTTTAAATTTTAACGTTTTAAAAAGTCATCAACATAGATACAATCAGAGCCATATATTATAATATCAAAGCATTCGTATTATTTCATATTTTCATCAAATCTAAGAAATTCGTTGATACAGAGAAAAATTCGATTCGATCGAAAGTGAACCAAACGATGCAGCAGAGTTAAGACGAGCTATCCGCGAAAGGATTTCACGTTATTTGTTAAAATCACGCTTGAATCAAAGAGAATAAAATACAAATACAGGTAATAGCAATTTTCGTGCAACGCAGACACCGTTCTTTACGATCCCGCAACTGCAAGTGGCGTACAGGATCCCTTGCATCATGGTGATACTAACTGTTCGCCGCATTTTTCCACGCACGTGCGCGTTTTCACCCCTCGTGAGTCCACCGTAATCTGCAGATACCTGAGGGAAATGAATAATGAATGAGTAACGGTACTAATGAACGATTGCGCGAAAAGTGTCGTCGGAAATTGGCAAGTTGCAGCGCGTTTTCCACCCGGACCGGGTATCGAATTTACACGCAACATTCACGCTAATTAACCGCATTATTTCACACGGCCCGGCTAAGTTCTCCATCGAGATTTCACGCATAGCATAAAGAATTAGAGATCAGGGTGGGATGAAATAGATCGATAGGAAGGCGAGTCTTAATCGAGAGTCTACGCTATCGCTATTCAGAATGGTCACGCTGTATAACAGTTTAAATGGCCAGAATTAATGCTTTTAAAAACTAGAAATGAAATGGAGAAATTTAGGGAAACGGTCAGTTCAGAATTCCGTTACTTTAGAAAATTTGTTGATAAAGAACAGCTTTGAGTAGCTTGATGTCGTTATCGGTGTTTGTAACGTTAATCTCAAATTAACAATAAAATCGTAATAAAGTCATGGAGAAGCGATTTCACGTTTTTAGATAGTTTAGTATAAATTTATATTACTTCTGTAGCTGATAATGTCCAGAAGTAAGAGTCGGTTCACGTTTTCCTTCCAATTAAGAAAATTCTGTCTACCAATTAAAAATCATTCGTTACTGCGCAAAGCCTTGACAAATTTTTAGAAATCAAATCTAAGACAAAACAGGGAAATTCTTTCGCTAGTTTTCTATCTTTCTTCGCAAATCGATTATTCGAGAAGAGAAACGCGAAGAAAAACTGTAATAGCGCGAACGTTCCTGTATAATTTGACGTATTCGCGCGCTCATCCACCATCGCGAACGCCTCGCTGCCTAGAAAATATTAATAACGTACAGCGGATCCCATTGTCGCGAACTTGTTTCATTCATACAGTCATCGACGCGCGGAATATTGAATTTCGCGTTGTTGTCACGGCTATGAAGTTCGATGTTAATCCGTCGACGAATTATTAATCCTTCGAGAGCAATGACACCGTATTTGGCGAGGCTTGAATGTCTGCACGGTCACTGGGGGTGCCGCTTGCATGTACACACGTGTGTGTATTTCGATCGATGTTTATGGGGATAGAACAGATTGGAAGTCGGTGGGGAACAGTTGCTATTAATTTCGATTATTACAAAAACGTGTTTATAGAGGTTTTAAAGCTTCTCTTCGCGAGCTTGTGTATGATTAAAGATTTAACTTTGTTAACTCGAGGCACTTAATTCGGAAAGATAAATTTCCCTGAAAGAAACACGAATATTCGAAATAGTCGGTAAAATTGAAACGATTCTAGCGATCGAATGATTTATATACGATCAAATTTTGTTTTTCCAAATGACAAGGGTCTGCTAATAAATATAGAATAATTTTACTGTGAATGTAAGGCTAGAGTGATCTAGTAGCAGTATTATATTCATGAACAGCAAACAGGAAATTTTGAATCAAAATTTATCGTATTCTCTGTGATGATTAACTAATTTCATCGTGTGTATGTGACTGTGGATAACGATATATATCAATTAATCCTCCGACATCTCCCATCGAGTTAAAATTGAATGGGGCGATGAAACGCGGAAACGCTCATTCGAAAAGGAGCCAACGTAGTTTTAACGTTATTCGCGTACACATCTCGTGTCAATGAACAGGTTATGCTTACCGGTCTTTCCTCATGTCTTTACCCTTGCATGCGAAATCGGGATTATTCGAACGTTCTCTCTCCGTGATACGACCGCAAACGTTCGCACAGTCATCGTAGCCATTTATAACGCGGTAAATGTCTCCTTTCTGCTCGACGTTGATCAACAGGAAACCCTATATCGGTAACAGGAAAACGTTTTGTACTTTCTACGTACGTTGTTTCAAAAGAGAAACGAAACAAAGTGAAAAGAGAGAGAGAGAGAGAGAGAAAATAGAAAATGTTGAACGTACGAAACCAATGACCAGACCGATCAGAACGATCAAACTCAGGATATCAGTGCACGATCGATCGGTAACGAAAAAGTGGTCCGGCCGCCTCGTCGACATCCCCTCGTGATCCGGTGTCTGAAACGAAAAGTATGGGAAATCGTGACTGTTTTATCGAAATCGCGAGCGTGTCAAGCTTCACTTTTTTTTTCCACCGAATAAATATCGTCGGTGATATTTTGTTCGCGAACGAGCAAATGAAATTCGAGGTAAGATTCCGGTTTCCCTTCCAGTTCGGTATTCTCGCTCAGACGAACGAAACGTTTGTTGTTAGATGGATAATCGCGCATTTTTTAAACGAAACGCGTCTGAAACGATGGTCACGCGTTTTTCCATTTTATCGCGTAGACGAAAAATTTGTTGCGAATCAGAGAACAGAGAGTAGGCGAGTGAGAGGGAGAGAGAGAGAGAGAGAGAGAAAAAGACGGAGTTGGTCGATCGAACGTGAACGTCTTTTCGTGTAACGATCGAAAACGTCGAATCTATTGGCCGCGGTCAGCATTCCGGTAAATTTTCAGCCCGGTGAAATCGAGCGTAGCTAAACGCTTTCAACGAGAATCCGCGTCGTTTCGCCAGCAGAACGCAGTTGGTAACCCTGTTACAAGTCGAACGATCGTAGTAGACATCACCCTAAATTAATTAGGCTGTTCGACGGTGACCTTGCATTAGCGTGCCTCTCGTAATTAAATTCCGCTCTCTCTCCCTTGACTCGTCTTATTAAAGGCGTGCCATTACGTTTCATTGATAACATCATCGTGTCACGCGTCAACATTTATTTACGTCTCGTTCTCGTTAAAGTCGCGTTTACATTAAGCAACTCTCGATCAAGTCCGAGTCGTCGTTAAAAATCGTCCTTGTAGAGCAAATTTTCAGTCAAATGGAAGTTGACCGTTTTTGACCTTTTTGCAGCCTCTCTCGATCTAATTACCCGAGTCGTCTCGCACGATTGAACGAATATTATTAACAAAATTTTACTTTTAGATGAAGTACAAACTTAGAAACTCTTTATTCTCGATTTTCACGGTGGAACGAACAACGGAACCGTGAAATTTATGCTATTCGTGTTTTGCAATGGATTACGAGGTTGGTTAAACGTTTTGATCGAGTTTGGCCAGAAAAACGTTAAAGGAAGATATATTGGGATCCCAGACAGGTTTCGTTTGAAAATGCTCGTGTATCGTATATGAATGGTTATTGCAACCGTATAATTTTTTTGAAATTTAAAAAGAAATTGAACGCAGGTATTTGTACGAAAGTCTGTATCTTTTCGTTCGAGCGTTTTATTTTTTCTGTTATTCTATTATTTTGTTTGTTTAAACTAATAAATAACAATAAATAGAGTAGCATACGGTTTTAAATATCGCACACTTTTTATTATGAATTTAACGAAAAAAAAAACAATATTCAGGCAGATGATTAATCAAATGGAGCAAGTCCCTTCGTGTAATGATCGATGCGTTTATTTTGTTTTGGTAGCTGTCAAAGATCACGTTAACAAAATTACCGGATCTTATCGATCACACGATATCTGGTTAATTGTATTCTGTCAAGTAATTTAAGAGGAACATATTTTTCTATATGTAATAGCAAAAATTGAGATCTACTAGAACGTTGTGAAAAAGATGTGATTCCCGTCTTTCTTTTTAAATATTTTAGTCGCTTTAAATTACTGTTTCAACGCTATCCCTGTAATTTCATCCAGTTTAAAGGGTAACCGTGAAATTTCAGAACGGAAGGAACTCTGTATAAAGAATGGCGGTCTAGGAACTCGATCGATACTACGTAGATAATATATGTTAATCTTTATCGTGAGAAATTTATACGCACTTTTTTGTATGTAAGCTTTTCAAGCAAAATTAAAAGCTTCGTTAAGCCGTCCATTTTTTCGACACGTTCTCCTCGCACGAATGGAAATTTTGTTATTACATGGAGTTAATATTGATCGCGTTATGATGCGTTAATATCATCAAAGCATGGCGCAACCAACAAGCGAATCTTGACAGTCTTAATATTAATAACAATACCTAATCGATAATCGAAAGGATAATTATTAATAATAATATTACATCACTGTTTTACAATAAGAAATTATTATTACCATATTATATTTGTGGAAATTGACCGTTTTATTGTCAAATTCGATACTGTTATGCGGAAGAATTAATTAGCATTGGTAACTTGTAACTGGAATCGTATGAAATTTTGCTAATATTAGTTCGATAATTAGATAATTGGAGAATTTCAGAAACGACAGAACAAGAACGTTCGACGGTGTCTCATTGTCAATTTTGCAACTTTGTAACTCGATTCACCGCTAGTTTAATTACAAAACAGATAGAAAAGCCGATAATTATTGTTTTCGTATTTCTCATTACCGAAACAATGTAATCACAGAGACCGGCAATTACCAACTACTATAACGTTACCACTATTATTATCCCGTGATTATTTATTTCCACTCCATTAACATGTTGAAGCAACAAAAAAATATCTGTTTTATTCGCTTGGTTTCGTCCGCGTTCGATAACATTAAACGCGCGTGTGCGATGATATTCGGGTTTTCGCTAGAGTCTCTAGCGAAAATCAAATTTTAATCATCCCGTTATTTCTAAATCACCCTGTAGATCAACGGAACCATCGGTATATAACCGTACAATTAGAGGATACATATAAGCGCAAAAACAGCGGTTTCATCGCAGCGTGAATACACGGTTTCCATGCACGCTAGTGATCACCAGTTTAAGACCACCCCTTTCTCAATTACATTTTGGAATACGGGGAACAAACAGTTATAATTAAACCATTTATCTGCATTTATGGTCGTAAGAAAGTGCTATCCAGCACGTTGCATACGATGCGTTATTTCTGGAATTCGCCACCTTGGGACTGCAACTTGGCGTTGTATTCAATTTAAGCTTTTTTCCTTGCTTTCCAATCCTCATTATTGAAAATGGATCGTCTATTCCAGAATTTCTTTCTCTTTCTTTTTAACTTTATATTTTTTATCGACTTCGTCCCGTTCGTTTTATCGTTGGAAATTAAATATCTGTTTATTGCGCTATTTTGATTGAATGTATTTTACTACGTCTTTCTACTTTCAACCCTTTGAACGAAAATGACGAATTTTGGTGGCACGAGTTCTCCGTGCTAAATTTAACTTTGATGGGCTATATGTAAGCACCGTGTTTAAAGCATTTAATTACCGTATTTTGCCATTTATTTATACATCTCAAACATAGATTTCTATAAACACTTGTATTCGCTACGCATGTTGTAATAATCATTTCTATCTTGTTTAGTAGACTTTGTAAACCAACTAAATCTGCTTTACGCCGAATTTTATTTATGAAAAAATAATAGTTTTCAGTGAAATATCTGTTACAGTTGTTGCGCTCGTAATAGTCGCGATGGAATTAATCGGTCTGAACGGCTTTAAAGTAAATGGCAAGACGGAGGTTGAAATGGTTTTCTAAAGAAAAAAGTCTTCGTGCGTTTGCCGATGAGAATAATTAAATTGAAAAGCTTCTCCGCCGGGCTATTTGTTGTTCGTTTCATCCACTTTCGATATTTAAGAATTTTTCCCACAAATTTTCTGTTAGTTCTGACGGAATTCCAAAGTTCGTTATACGGAACGCGAAATATTTCGCGAACTTCGACGTAATTCGTTGATGGCACTTAAGGTTATCATTTTCAAACTAGTATAATTGCTCTTAGTTGATGTAAAAGAATTTACATAACGAAGCAGGGAAAGGATGTCTCATTGGTGGGAAGTTTATACACGTATTCGTAAAAATGTGATAAAAATTCGTAATAAGGGCGTAATAACAACGTACTGAAAAGTATAATCCAGAACTTCATAGTGTTCGCCGAGTATATGATTACTCCTGTAAGCGGATTTAGCAATATATGGATAAGTTACATATTAAATGATATCGTTTTTCTAACCAGATGAAACGTTTAACCCTCGTACGTATGAGTTTTTTAACGGTTTGAGGCTGTGGTCTTAATTGGTCAAAGGGTGGCTTCAAAATGGAAATTAACGCTTTATAACGTTACACACGCACGTTAATTAGAAATGACAAATCGTTACTAACAAACGTAATTAACGATTCTAAATTTTGAAACGAAAGTGGAAAACTATACAGAGAGCTGGGATTCCTATTTTCACAACTGTCAAAAGCACTCGTGACGAAACGTGCATTCGTGAAAAGCTCAAGCATAAGTAATTCAAGGCACAGGTCGCCGATATAGCTCGATTTAAAAACAAACTATCTCGCGAATTCCGCGTATCTTTCATTTTCGTTCGTATTATTATTACTAGCTACGTTTATCTGCTTTATGTTCCGAAAGCCGGCAAAAGAGAAAGAGAAACAGATACTCGTCGAGACAGTTTCATAAATAATTCGATCCAAAATGAAAACGTTTCGCGTAAAAGTCCATCCGACGTAATCGCTAAACTAAACGCAAACTTTAGACGGAGCAATCGTTTATTCATCGCTAACCTATTTGGTTAAATATACTCGAACGTAATTTAGACACGGATACGATAATTAAAGCGCGTGCGTGAGGCCAATACGTTTCTCATGAATAATTATCGCTCTTCTCCGCCATTACGCGAAAAGAATTGCACCCCGAGCGCGAACCGCGCGCGAAATTTCAACGAAATCGGTGACCTGACCCGGCTTCTGTCCCTTTTTCCGCCATGGCGACGAGACGAGACCAGAAGTTTTTATATTGAAATACTCGAGCGGAAATTTCAACCAGGCGTAATCGTAAAGAATAATCCTTACCCCGGGCTCCACTTTGGACGATGGCTCGTCCGCGCAACAGCAACAGCTCATCCTCGAGGAACTGGGTAATCCTCGCTAACAGCCGGTGTATTGCCCCTCTTGATCCTTTCCTGGCTCCGCACTGTCCGATGTCACGGATGCGCCTGCTTCCGGGAATAAATTAAAACGGAAGTTCTTTAAAATGGCCGCAGCAACCGTTGCATCGAGGATTCTTGTGTCGTCGTGCAACGCTTCGCGATAATAAGTATCGTGCGCGAGGAATACGCGATTATCTTTAAATACCGATATAATACCGGCCGATAAGACGGAGATAAGCAACTACTCGATTTCCTCGATAATATCGAAAATAAACCAATTAATGCTATTAATGTAACAGGAGTATTTATAAGACTCTTTCTTGCGTCGGAATATCTTTACGAAGACGGTTGGAGTGCGAAAATCTGTTCTCGTTTTCTTTCGTTTTCTTAGATCCTCGAGCCTGTGTTTACTATCTTCTGCGAGATCATTAGATTAACAACGGTACTTTCGAAACTTTATAAATCGTAACATTCGTTTTATAGATCGCAACACAACGGCGAGTGCACAGCACAAAAGTTCACCGATCACTGTCACGTCGCGTGAGATGGACTGTGCGACGTCCCTCGTAGTCTGTCCGCCAAGACTCACGTACCGTCGTACAGACCCTCGATAAACCCGTGGAACCACCATAAACCGAACCTTTTTAACTTAATCTCTATTCATACAAGTATTTTCGGTTTATGGATGGGCAAAACAGTCATTAGGTTTATTGCACCTTCTTACAAATTACGGACAAAGCGGATATTTGTCTAACGGAAAAGCACATTTTCCCCATAAACAATGACACCCACGAGCCACGTTGGCAGTAGATAACGATCGTTACCCTCGCTTTCCTAACGAAAAGTGCGAACAACGAATCCGTGTTCTTAGTTCAAAGGCACATTCGCACCGAGCTTTCCTCCGTATACAACACGAGAACGAAGTTTGCTGCTTCTACGACATTAGTTCAGTCAATACCGCTGCACCAAGTGGAAAACTGTCAAGTCACCTACGGATCGGACAACATCTCGGACTGCTTCTACTGCATTATTATGTTCAACTGCAAGGCACTCGTTCTACTACGACAGGACAGTCGACGTATCTACTCGGACACGATCGCGTTTATAGATCAGTCCGCATCTCTACACTGATTCTCTGATCTGAGAACAGTCAACGTCTCTCTACCGGATCTTCACCCGTCGAACCTTCGTCCACGACACTTACATCTTACGCAACGGCGTAACTCTTTCTTGCACTAAGTTGTTGGAAATATAGAGATATTATAACCTGTTAACCGCAGTGTTATACCACATCAACCACCCCTATTATCCCGAAAGAAATAAGGGGATCGATCTGTTCGTGTTTACGACTCCCGTCGACGCGCTACCTCGAGATCGCGTCTCCTCGCGACTGGTCGAAAATATATACTAGATAGTTGAATATAAACATCGATTCGATGTTCTTCTTCAGAGCAGATTGCAATTTTATTCGCCAATCGCGAATTATCAAATCAAAATAGGAACGGCTATATCCGAAAGGAAAAATTAATTTGAATTAATTTTCACGTCGGATAGCTTCGAAAAGTCTACAAAAATCGTACAAGTAAATTTCTACGATGTGTAAGATCGTAAATCATACGAATAACATTACGGATTTAATTAACGTAACTCGTAAAATTTGCTGCCTTTACCACAGAGATCTGCAATCCCACAACTTGTAACTTGTCGATCAACGTATTAGTTTTAAACTAATGCCGATGGATGTTTTCCTGTTTGCGAGAGCGCGTAGCTCGGTGTGAAACACAATATTTTCCAGGTTATCCGTTTCTGCACTTATAGCTACCCTGTTGCATATTAGTTTTTGACGTGGACATTAATTTATCGAATAACTTTTATGGATTTGAGCAGTGGCCAGCGGCAGGTACGAAACACTGTTTTAAAGTGGAATTTTATTACGCGACAAGTGAAGCAAATGTGAAACTAATCGTAATATAACGTCAACGAAAGTTGGACTCACTTGGGACGCTTTGACCTATATGCTCTACGTGCGGATTAAACCAATTCGGAACTGCGGATGCTGTCCAAACTGGCTCAACGCGATACTCGAAAACGAGTAATAAAAATGAGTAACTATGGACCGACTTCGAAAACTAGGTTACGAAATTGTTCAGATTAAAAACTACCACTGGATATGTCCACCATATTGCATCACGGCGTTACTCTGACTTCTTGATTCGCCATTCACAGTTAAATATGTTTTTTCTCTCTGCAACTCTTTGCCGAGCTAACTCTACGGTCAAAGCAAAGATCGCGTTCTATTTAAACGAACGTTGCTTAAAACGTGCGAATCTCTCTTTATGTGTTCACAGGCATGAACTGCGAATAAGGACGAAAACGACAGACAGTGGAACATAATATCGAATAATAACGATAAAATTGGCAAATAAATGGACAGCTCTGTCCGACAATCCCACTAATGACGATCAAGATGGTTGATCATCGTCTACGTGAAAATGTACTCCGCCTTTTTTATGTTTTCCGCCTGGTCGCATTAATATTTCCCGGAACATCCTCTTTCGACGCGAGTCACGTCACTTTCGATCGATTAATCGAGCAAGCCTACACGAACAAGCAAAACAGCTGGCACATAAGACTACGGGGTTGTTGGTTTGCCGTATTTTTCGTCCGTTGGAACATTTTCGGTCGTTCCGTGTACGATATCCTTCGATCGATGAAAAAATATCGAATTTTCGGAAATCTAATAACGCGGTCGGTGTGCAATCGTGTAATTTTGAAATTTCAACGCGCACGGAAGCAGGTTGAAAGAGAGAAACGTCATAATATTTCGTTGCAAAGCGAAAGAGATGATGCAATTTTCCGGGCAGACAGCCTATTAAAACTTTGTGTCCCGATTAATCATCAGGATTGCGGTTATGAAACAACAACATCGGTAATTGAAAAGCGAAAATGGAGCAAAGCGCGCAGCGAGGTACGTTCTTTGTTAACCTTTTGTGCGAAATATCAATGCGTTGTTTGTCCATTTATTCGTTATGAACGCGCATTATGGTCGGTTAATCCTCTTGAATCGTTTCGAGCAGTTGCGAAACGCGACAGAATGTATACCATCTTCTTTAGAATTTACTAATTGCGATAGAAGAGAGAAAGAAAGTTCGTAGAGCAAACGTACAGAGTTCTTCCACGTTTGCTCAAGTTACATCTTTTATACATCGAATTGCCATTAAGGTCGACGTTAAATATTTTACATGGTGCGCGTTGAACTTTGAAACTTGTTATACAGTCATGAAAATTCTGATATATCTTTCTCAGTTTTGCCACCTGTCTTCTTTTTCGTATTCGAGGACCATACGCCACTATAAATTATGCAATTGCTGCACTTTTGAACGTAATAAAGACACGTAGACGAACCTCCCTGGATGCTCCATTTTTGATCAACGGAAATTATAAAAACTTTCGTATACACTTTTTCACATGGAAAGAAGGATAAAGCGAGAAGAATAGAAAAGAAAGAACGTAGGAAGATAAACTAACGAAACGTCATTTGAGAGGCACGTAGAAATATTACTCATCTTCGTGGATCTTCTCGATGGACCTCGGATCCGGCACCTCGAGAGTTGTGTAAAATATGTAATCTAAATATGTAAAAAATGCTTTTTTTTTTTACAAAGGATTCCGCATAAACGCTTCGATAGCGATGTTTAACGATTCGACATAAAGCTCGTCATAAATGGTAATTTAAAGGATGATAGATCAATACAAAAGCTATCGAATTATTTAACATATTCGAAATTACGGTATAACGATATATACGGTTAACTCTGCTAATTACGGTAGATTCGTGGAAACACGTGTTAACGTAATTTCAAAATATTTTAAATAACACACACCGATATACGTACACGTGTACGAAAGGTTTTCTATAGGTAAGCGCTCGAGTACTTTTGTAAGTCACTCACTGTAAGTACAATCTCGTGTAACTTTTCATTATTCTGTGTCGCTAATAATCCATGCAAGCGATTTATGCGGCTATAAATAACGCTAAGGAAAAGAAAGACGAACGTGGAGAATATTTTTGCGATTCGCTATACGTATATCACACTGTAAAAAAGTTAAGACCGAGAGTAGGGAAGAAAAAGAACGAAGCACGCACCGCAAGTTTGCCAAGTTTGGTTAAGAAATATACCCTTGAACGTGTTTCGACGCATCCCGGCGAACTGCAATTCACGCGAGTAGGAGTCGATCAACGCGGACGGCGATAAAAATCGAACATGTGCGCGGTTCGTTCACAACCACTTCCATCTTCGCATTTCCTACTTCGGCCTGCTTATTTCCGAATACCACACCCCCGCCGCTTTTTCAACGATGCATGAAAAATGTTGTCGCCACAAACGGAATTGGAGACCGTACGGTAAATTATCCCACAAAAATAAATTTGCACGGCGCGTGTTATAAAATACACTTGCGAAATATCCGCCTCGCAAATTAAATTACAGATTCGCGGGATGTGGTTTTCAATTTGTAGAAACAATTCCCGCGTTGCGGAATAATTTTGTCTATGCGCCGCCAAGTTATGGCCCTACCTGGCGTGCCTTTTTAATTCGCAAGAAAACTATTTTTGCCGAGTAATTTTTCTCGTGTCTTTGTATTATTATTTCTTAGATGTACGCATCTTTCACCCCGTGGGTCGAATTATAAAAATGCGCGAAAGTTGCATAATCACGGCGTTATGCAACGGGCAGAAATACGAAATGAAGTTCCATGATTTAAAAAAAAAAAAAAAAAAAAAAGAAAGAAAAAGAAGATAGTTTACCGTAATCTTCTATGGATGCTCTTTGACTTTTTCTCGAATTTTATAAAATTGTAGAATCCGGATAAAAGTAGAAGTAACGATAAAAATATACGTAGCGAATCCTTAAAATTCTCTTCCGTAATTAGAATATTAAAAAAAAAGAGTTAGGTAACGTGACGTTGGCTCCTAGCGCGTTCGTTCGCAGACCGACTATTTTCGCGGAATAATTTTTCGCGTTTTAAGATGATTTCACATAGCATATCTCCTTAATTTGTGGTAGAACTATTTTTACGGAATAATTTCGCCTGTATGCTTTCGAGTTGTGGCATTCGCGTGTCGGTCGGGGATGGCTTTAATCTACTGGCAAACTAAACTATCTTTACGATATAATTTTTAAAACAAATACAAGATACAATAAGTTTTACCCGCAAATCCATGTTAAAATTCAAACGTTCGGTCGACATTTTACAATTATACGATAAATCCCGTGTAATTGTAAACCTCCTATTTAGAGATATATCCAAACACGCGATATAACAGATTTTATTTTCAGAATCAAGTTGAAGTTTCATACTTGCCAGTTAAATTCAATCGTTTCTTATTTACTTATACCACTTATTATACCACTGTCTTAATCACCGTAGGCACGAACGAAGCAAAAGACGACAAAGAAGAAGACGAGAAGCAAAGAAAGCTTGTTGGATGAATCGATCATACACAGAGAGAGAGTATTTCGGGAGTCGAAAAACGATTCGCGCGACGAATTTCGCCGGCAGTTGCTTTTTCCCCTCGTAGTAGGTCGATAAGCTCGACGCAAACCAGCCAACCAGCCGGGAACAATACAACTTATCGAGCGACACACATACCTCGTTATTGGGTACGTCAGATAAGAGGCGAAGAGAACGAAAGGATGGCGAAGGAAAAAGAGAGGTAAGAAAAAGAATACGGTCGGACGGGGTTTGCAGAGGAATACGGAGGTACGGTTAATCTCGTTCGAAACCACAACGAGACCGTGTCACCTGGAATTAAACAACGGCACGATATTTCCTTGATAACGAATGGAATGCGTCGGGCACGCGAATATCGTGTATCTTGATCGAATTTCGCGAAATTAGGGAACTTCACGGAGCCCGTACCACGGGGAACGAATGTCCCAATTAACGGGCTAGTTCGTTTTTTTAGAAGTAGCTTGATTAAGTGGTTTGATAGGTTAAATGTTCTCGTTTTACCATGACGATAATGAGATTTCTAGATTTAGAAACTTTGTTTCTTTTCCCATGGAATTAACCGCTTGAAATTTAATCAACGATCGCGACCCGTTTGCGTCTATTTAGTTTTGCGATATTTAGTCGAGGATAGCATTCGATAAAGTAGAATCGGATGTTATATCGCGCGCAGTAAAGGAAAATAAATCGTAATGATTGTTTAATTCGTACAAATTAAAATGGATTACAACTAACAAAGTTTATCACTATGCAACACATATACGGTACCATTTGTAATTACTCGAACGATAGACATTTCATGTTTCTACTATAAAATCTTATTAATGGTTTCTTGCTATTGTTAACACATTTGATTCTTTATTGGGACAATGAACGCTGTTTCGATTGTATTATCGATAAGAAATTACACGAGTAATAAAAGTGTTTTAAAATATTCAAGAGCCGTCTATCGACTGTTGTTGGAATAATTATGCGAGGCGTTATAGTTATATATCGAGATTATGTATACAATAAATTTCGGACGCGAAAAGATTGATAATTCTATCGGACGTGATATGTTATATCAACAATTAATTTTTCAAGGAATTTCTTTTCTTCTTAATTAATTAACGGTATAAGTCTAAAGACTATCTTGCGTACATCCAGCAAGTTATGTCACCTTATGAACGTGATGATCGCGTAAGGAAGTTAGGAAGAAACGTTATTTCAAGTCAAACGGTTAATTTGTTACAACTATTCCTTCTTTTCTCTCTTCTTGATTTCTTCTCGAGTTTTACCTGTACGTTATTTAAACGTCGCGGCATACGAGCTCTCTTGGAAAGTATTTCAAATAATAAGGGATGAAATAAAAAGAGTAGTTTACGCAGGTGTTTACTTCGCAGAGGAAAAGCTCGTGTTTCCGCAGGTTCTCCATACGGAAACTAATATTGCACTTGACGAAAATTCCGCGACATCGATCCTCTCGCGAATACCAGGTCAAATTCCCCTTTTTCCGCGACAATAATTTCAAAGTTCCTAACCCATTTATGTGTACACGTTACGAAAAAGAAAATATTAGAAAACGCTTCGTTCCAAGCCAACGCTTTTATGCGAAATAAAAGTCTTCCCTCGGCTAATCCATTGAATATCAAACAGCAAAAGTTGAGTGAATGTAATTTTGTTGAGAAATGAGGTAAAAATAAAACGAGCTAACTCATATACTGGGTAGTTATCAGAGTAACTAAAACTGGGTTACCGAAGATCGTTTAAAACTGTGCGTTGAAAAGATTTTGAAAACCTCGTTTCATATAACTCGCAGTATCTTTTTCTGTTGCATTCTAATCGTGCTACGATATCCTATAGAGGTAGGCATCTTTCTTCGTAATAAATCGATCGATTCAGGGTGTACTGCAGGTTTGCACGTATTTCGTATTTTGTTCGAACTTGGACAAATTAGAATTTGAATAAAATTTACAGTTGTCGAAGCGGTCACCGCTTCTAAGAAAACTCTGCGTCTGGTCTCTTTAGTTTTCTCGAGCGCCGAAGCCATCGACAGAGCGTATAAGACGAAAGACTGGGACGAAGGCAGACCATAAACGGTAGACGGGCGACGATGGCTTCAGGGCCAGTCAGAGGGTAACAACACTGTTAGCGTGCGGATCTGCACCAGCTCAAATTCTTATTTGTATTTACACTTCTGTATTAAAATATATTTTCTACCTTACAATTTATCCACGCGTTCCTTTGTTCACGCACGTCTAATAACCTCGACAACAGTAGCAAGATTGTATCGTCAATTTTGGTCATTTCGACAATTCCAGTAACTCTAACCATAATACGGTAAATTAATTAAAAATCAAAACACCGCCTTATCAGGAAACTAGCGCTTAATCGTTTAATCGGTGATATTTGCTCCTCGATTATCGGTTGAAGAATACTTCGTTGACACGCACACGTTATGATCAATATCTGCTAGATTCATCGACGATCGTGGACAGTTGTCCACCCAGAATATTTTATCTATACCCATAGTGGGATTGAAAATCGTTGAATCGAACGATCAAATATTCCACAGGCAAATGACACAGTCGGCGAACGGTAAATTTCGCATTATTTGCAAATCGGTACACGACTGTACGTACGGCCGTGATTCAACGCAACTATTATCGATTCGCGTTATTCCCTATTCTTGATTCGAAGCCGGTTACCGATTTCTGCACACGCTACTAAACCCTGGAACGCGTCGACGACCGGCTCGCCATTTTTACACCGATCCATGCGTGTTACCTAGGATTTGTTTTATTGTAATTGCACGTATAGGTCCCTGGCCACGATTATTTCGTCGTTGAAACGACGATCGTGAAAACGAAGCCGAGAGGACACCGTTTACGCCGCGTCCTGAACGCGTCGCTCTCTTATCGAACACGTTGGCAAACATTTGTCCGATGGTGTTTTCTTATAGAAAATCGCCCGTTTGTTTATCATCGCGTAAAAGCGCTCGACGTATAAAGAGGAGGATTAATTGTGGCATCGTGATTGCGGAACGTGATAACCATTTAATTCTTTGTATCGGGAAAATTGGTTTTGGACAGAGGACGAGGAAAATGTGCGAAAGGGTGGAGATTATTGCTTAGAATCGCGGGTGTTAGCCGTTGATGGTTTTCTGGTTTCTAGCTAAATAATCTCAGATATTAATTAACTATTTGAAAGAGGAATTGAAGAAACGAGGAAATTGAGAAAGTGATAATTATTTCGTAGTCTTTTATCGAAGATGTGTAATATTTGACTTGGTACATGGATGAAAATTGGCGAGAACAAATTATTCAGAAACTCGATTTAGAATGGAAAATTATTATTTACTCGATCGTTTGCTTCGTTGTTTCGAATCGCGGATGTTATAGCTATTCGGAAAATCTAGATGAGTAAATTATTTCAGAATTCGGTTAAAAATCTGTATTCCAAGTCTATTTGTATAAATCTTGGAGATTGGAACGTAGGAGTGGTTAACGTAGATAGGAGGATAATTATAATTATCGATTTTCTAATTATAAAACTTATGTAAGTCGATCGAATGTATTATCGTTGAATCGGACCGGCAGTTAAGCGACACGTGGAAGAAGAGGAATCTACAGCAGCTGCAGAGGCTGTGGGTGGAATTAATGGTGATGACAGGATGAAAGAGCAGAGGCGGAGAACAATGGTACGATAGAAATTTATTAACAGAGAAATGATAAATCGCAGCGTTCGTCTCATCGATTATTCCGAAAATCCTATTCCGCCCTTGATATCGACAATTTTATTTTCGCTCAAAAATACTCGTTCCTTGTACCACGCGTCAAATCGTATCACCATAATCGACGGGAATAGAATCGTGAAGAAATTGTTAAAAAAAAAAAAAAAATTGTTGCGAAAATAGAAGAATCTTAAGAAGATGGCCGTGTGGAAAGAACCCGTTAAAACTTTTGTAAAAAAAAAAAAAAAAAGAAAGAAAAGGAAGAGTGATAATTTCTTACAGAGCAGAAAAGAGAGAAGTTCTTTCAGCCGTGGCTTTATCAAAATTTTAATTGGAACAAACATCGTGACAAAATCCAGTTGCTGTCATAACGCGCGAGATTCGAATCGCTTAACTTTTCAAGTCATTACCACCGGCGCTCCAAATGATCTTGCGAAACTTGAGAAACTTTTAAGACGCTTCTGCCCGGATTTCAAGGATCTATGGACTTTTAAAGTTTCATACTGTAATCCATCTCGCTAACGCTAAGTACCGCCAATTGTTAGAAAGAACGGAGCATAGATTTTGGAAACGTTGAGTCCCCAAGCGATTCGACGTAACTTTATTGTCTCGGAATTATTAATATAATACCGTGATAATTCTGAAAACCCTGCCATATCTTCCATAATTTTCCATTTAGAGAATTAAACCTCGCGCTGTATGAAGGAATGTTTATACTTTTATGAAACTTTATTTCTCTTGTTTTCCATCAGAGTATAGTAATATGGAATAGGAATACTGTTCCCCGTGCAAAAATAACGCATAAAGAATACAATTTATCGAAGGAATTTAATTTGATAATGCACCAAGTTCTCGTGCGCATAATTCTTATGTATAATAATAACTCTGATCGGCTCTGAAATATATCTCTCCCTCTTCCTGTCTGTTATAAAGATAACAATGTTTGTATCCATGAAACATGATATTCACCTTGTAGTTTACCACTATTTTCCGGTTTGTTATGGATATGAATTATCAGTGATTATCAACTTATTATCTTTGGTTTGTACATGTCAGAGCCAGGTACGTGTACAAAATCGATTAATATTTGCTGCATAAGATCCATTTTCTCAACGAGGTATTATCTTACGAAATTGTATTCTTTATTTTCCATATACATATATATATATATATATTTTTTTTTTTTATGGAAAATCATGTCGTATGTGAGAGAATTATGTCTCACGTGATCTCCCGTATATTACACAAAAATGTCCTTCCCTCTTTTTTTTTTCATATAAAAATACAAAGTGAATCTAAGAAGCATTGTGATTCATCGAGATAATCACACGTCATTCATTAGCTTGGGAGTAAAGTGGCTTTGGTTTGGTTGGTGGCAGGGTCATTAACGATTATTCTCGATATTAACAATCGAAGCTATCGCGGATTTATTATCGGGATATATTTGTAACGCGAAATAGATCAGCATGATTAGGATCAGCTACTGGAAATGTCAGCGATAACGCTTCGCGGTAATCGAACGATGATTGCTAATTTGTATTTGTCCGAACTCGCTATAAACGATGACTCATAGCGATTAGAATTGTTAGGCTACAAACACGATTCGATTCGTGTCGAGTGGTTACCGCGATGTAAGGGAAAACTTTTAAAATCAAGTGCTTTGTTCGAAATCTTTACCGTTGACAAGCTTTTGCGGCTTTTGTTAAAAATTGAAACAAAGGAAGAAATTAAACGCGAAAGCGCACTTAAAAGAGTGCGAAATAAATCTCCGTAATTTAGTTTTCGCGTTATTTTTAAATGCAATGTCGTAGGAAAATTTCATAAATTGACTTGGCATGTTTATCGTAATTATTGTCCATATTCCATCCTACATTAACGTCAAAAATATATTGCAATAAAATTCAAGCACCAGGAGAACGGTATTTCCAAAGAGTGGAAATTATAAATTATAATAATTCTGTGGTAATATATAGATACTCCCGGTGTATCTTTCAGTCAGATAGTCCAATCGTTATATAATTTGTCTATTCCGAATTTACATATTAAATATAGAAAAAGTATTTAAGTATGAAAATAACAAAGTCTTTCAAGAGTCACGATTGTAACTATCAATTCAAAGGTAGATGATATCACCAAATTGGAATTAAAAATTTCTCGCAGTTAACCGTTTCCTCTTATGGATGCTTGTCCCAAAAGTCTCCTCAACTTTTGATAAACTAGAAGAAAGAACAGTCTTCGTAAAAGTGACGCAAGGATCTATATCCTAGAATTATTGAACGAAACGTGTTGCGATCTTCGCGTAGAAAAGGATTCTTTTATCCATAAAAAATTCTGTTACCATTCGTTAAGAGTTGTTTGAACGTCGTAACGAATAATAAACGAACAAAGAGCAGACAGCTATTTATAATCAACTATTTCACCAACCGGTAATCTTACTATTGAGAAAATAAGATTGTCTTTCACGACTCGAGATCTTCAACGTCGTGAATTTTTCGTTATTCTACGATAACAATGCTGTAAATTATCGCCAGCGAATCGAAACGATAAGATTACGATCTGCCACCAGTTTTATTTGCAACGCGTAGCTGTTTCGTTAACTTTATTAATCAATAAGAATCGAATTTCTGTCGATTGGTTCGGAGAAGATTCACGGACTCGTGATATGTGAAATTTTAACGCGATATCTATAGAAAATATATGAAATTAGAGAGAATGTACATTATGTAATACGACAGCGATTTAATATCTTTGAAATCAATTAGACGAATTGCCGATCAGTTTGGATATTTCCACCCATAACTGTTATTTACGGATACGATGGAATTATTGCATTGATTTATTCGCCACTCTCATTCGGTTAATAACAAAGAGGCAATTTAGTTTTGTCACTAGGAAATTTTGTATAATTGTTATCACTACCGCGAGACGGCATTAGTCAACGTTGATAAAAGTTATTTAACGTTATTTATAAGGATCCGGTGCCTGTTATTAATGCCATTTAAATGCGAAACAGTAAATCGTAGCGAACAGTTTGAACAAAGAGTTGGATGTTTAATTTGCGATTTAATATTTTTTATAACCTTTGGACAATAATTTCCTGCTTAAGAATGAAATTATAAAATCTGAAGCGTGTTATTCGAAAGCGTAAGACGCTACTTATTATATAATATACACCATTTCCATTTTTAGCGCTTTATTCGGTAAAAATTTCAATGAAAATTAGTTGCGAAGATTGCGCAAGGATTTAATGGAAAGTATTTATTGAACGTTGACCTCGAAAATTATAATCTCTTTTAAAGTTTGCCAATTTTGTTTCAATAAGAAAGAAATGTGAACGATAAATCATACAAGGAGCGTATTGCGTCAGGCTAATAAAAAGCTAAAAACGTAAAAGTTAAGGAGATATAATAGAAAGTCAGATGGGGTCGATGGAAAGATTCGGAAAGATTGTAAAAAAACGAGGAAAGACCTGAAAAACCTATAAGGAGGAAGCAAAGAAGTCGCAGATCGATGAATATAGATTCTAAGAAATCGTAAGAAGGGTCGTGAGGGGAAATATATAATTAATAACGAGCGTAAAAGATTTATTCAAGATTACGTAGGCCGCAGATGCTTATGCAATCTTATATCTTTATGAATACACGAGAAGAAATGAAACTGAACCAAAAATTTGTTCCACTCTTTGACAAGCTCCGATAAGTACCTTAACGAAGGATATTTTAACGAATACTTTGACCATATTTCATATATTTTTTACCTTTACATCTTTCGTAAGTATTTAATCTAATCGTAACGAATATTTTACTTTGGATACGACATTTCTATTCTTGTTATGTATATTCTGCATTGTTTAATAATATATTCTGATCGTTGCATTCTCATATTTTTCATCAAAGCATCGATTTATTCTAAACATCCGAAAACTATAACTTTCAATTTCTTTCGAAATATGTACGAACATTTTGTTTCACCTTATTTATAGAAAATTAGCGACCATCACATTTTTCCTGCAATAGAAAGTAACTGAGAGATGGGTAAATTTGTAGCGGATTATGAGGAGGAGGTTCGTATTTTGGCGTATTGTACCTTTACATCTTCCGTGAGTATTTAATCTAATCGTAACGAATATTTTACTTTGGATACGACATTTCTATTCTTGTTATGTATATTCTGCATTGTTTAATAATATATTCTGATCGTTGCATTCTCATATTTTTCGTGAAAACATCGATTTATTCTAAACTTCCGAGAACTATAACTTTCAATTTCCTTCGAAATATATATGAACATTTTGTTCCACCTTATTTATTACTAAAATTAGCGACCATCACATTTTCTCTGCAATAGAAAGTAACTGAGAGATGGGTAAATTTGTAGCGGATTATGAGGAGGAGGTTGGTATTTTGGCGATAACGACGAATAGATCGCTGTTGCAACCATCTGGTATATTTATAACAAATAATCATAAATTAAGTATAAATACCGTCGATAGACGTCGTAGAAACGTTGTCGCCAGATAATATACAGAATGCTCGTTGAAAACTCTCACTAAGACTCGTATACTCCGTAGCTCGCAAAATGTTAAAGATTCGGTTAGTCGCTCGATGACGATAACGATAACGATAATTAAGAATTAATGACTTATACTGCTCTTATTATCGGTCGCCATATCACGTCGGGGTCACCAAAGTACGAACGTCCTCCTCGTAATCCGCTACGAATTCGTATAATTTGTATATGTAGAACCGTGTTATATCGGAGGTGACGATACGATACGAGACGAGACGCGAGAGTGAAACGCCTCGAGTCGAACCGAGACAATGGCGAGGACGATGTCGAAACGGGGCACGAAATCACCGTGAACTCGTTGCAAACGTACGCGAGAGGAATTAACCAGAATCGTGACTCACTCGCCGATCGCCACCGCGACTCGGTAACGAGAAATCTTCGCCGTGACACCATTGTCGGATGCCCGCGACTTCCGGCAGCCTCGTGCAGCGACCTCGGCGCTTACTAACGAGCAGAGGTCGCGCCTATCGTCGAAATCATCGCGGAAATCCCGCGAGAATACCAGCTGCGCCAGGATATTTCCAAATAACGAGCCCTCGCTCGAATTCTCGATTGCCAATTCACTCTAGTTGGAGCTGTGTACTCTCCGTCAGCCATCGTTTCTCGGACCTTTCGTTACTTTTCCTCGAGAGTTGCTCGTTAATTCTTTCCTTGCCTCCTCCTTTATCTTCTTCTTTTATCGAAGATGCGAAGTTTATCATTTCATTTCGGATATTTTGTACGTCGAGATTCCTATGACTGTTACAGCGAATATTTTTGGTATCGTCCGATACTTGGAATTGCACCGCGTTATATCCGACAACGGTAAACTTAGGTTTACCGCGATATATTAAAATGCAAAAAGTAGTAAACGTAAAATTAATTGCGTTTGTTAATCTTTTTCGTTCTTCTTCTCTTTATCCTCTTTCCTTTTACCGAGGATGAAAGTTTTTGCTACCTACATCTTGCGTACTATGACTTTGATTACAATCAGAGACCGCCATGTACAGATATTTGGTTTCGTTGAACGCTTGCAAGCGCTATATTGCGTTGGGAAATATTTTTCTCTAAATAGTTTTCATCGTCGTATCGATTACACAAAGACGGCTGTTCGAGACGATGATAAGTGACGTTAAATCAGTTTTCTCGAGTTCCTGTTTAATTCTATCGCTGCTTTCTTCCCTTCGCTTTACCGTGCTCCCGAGGTGCAGGATTCGTTCGCCCTTTTTTTAGTACGTCGTGAATATTAATCTAAACAGTTGAACCGTACGATGGTCAGACGTAATTGATGTCAGGCCCATTTCCTCGAGTCGCTGCTCGTTAATTTTATCGCTGTTCTTTGCTTTATCTCCCTCTATTCCCGAGAACATCGTGTGTATTAATCCGAGCAGATGGATTCTAGGATTATTAAAGTAATGGAGGTGTAAGTGATGTCAGACACGACGAAGAAAGAGGATCTTGATGATACGTCGCCCTCTTTAGACGATATTCTAGGGATTCGTTTCTTTGAAAGCGAAGAACTCGCGACATTTTAGACATCTTCCACGTTTTCTTCATAGCCTAACGCTAATTAACGTTTTATACAACGTAAATTGCAAGAGAAATTTCAGAAGAGTATTCGTAACATCGCGTCACTTCGCTCCTCGTACTTTCCACTTTACAGTCGATCGACGTTGTTCTTACGAAATTTATGCTTGTGACATTTATGGATCGCGCGTTTCATAATCACCGAAAGAAAACAGCACAAATATATACATTACAATTTAATATCTTTATCGTGGACAAGTAGATATAACGATTCGTTTCTGATTTTAGAGCGAAACGAGCGTTTTTCTCACGTTTTGTTCGAGGTAACGAGAGATTACCTGGCAGCGATAATTTTCAAAATACACAAAGAAACATGCTGGAGGGAAATACGAAAAAGAGTGGGAATTCTGGTACATGCGACTAAACCAAGAAGATACGTAGAAGCAGATACACGGTACAATTGCGAATAACGAGGGCTCAGACGTGTTCTTAATTGCTAATTGACTTTAATAGCAGTGTGCCGAAGCGTACGCGTTTGACGATCAAACGCACAGAATAATTGGTAGAACTAATTAAACGATGCTATCACGGAGGAACGTGACTCCTTAATTATTTCGAGCAGTCGCGATGGCATATTAATCACGGTGTAATGTAAATTATGTGCGTTATCACGGCTAGTAGAATACGCGTACATTGAAGCGTCGAATAAACGTCTTGTCGGGTTAGATGCAAATGACAAGTATTTTGGGATAGTATGAAAGAGATTGAGTGGCTACTTGGGATGCGGGAATCTGTTTCAGCAGAGAACGCGTGTCTGGATGAATTCGAGGAATGCGGGAGGAATTTTAGCCGAGAGAGAGAAACGAATGATACGAATACAACTCCTGTTTCGCGAACGTGCCGGAATCTAAACACGCGAATTCAGCTGTTGATTTAGGATAAAACGAAACAGGCTCGACGAAGGATTTGCTTGTTTTGCCGAAAAACACAGAGAGTTACGAACGACGAGAGCGTTGAAAAATTTAATCGAACGTCGAAAAACTAGCGGATCTCCTGTCAGATTAAAAGACGTATACACGCGTGTATCGTTTGAAAAGTTTAACGAAAGTTCTTAGAATTTGAGAAGCGCGATTCAATTAGAATTCGATGGTAAGAAAAATGGAGGGGAGAAATAATTGTATCTGCTCGGAATCGGGGGTTTAACGAATCTAATTAGAATTAATAGCGGAGAAGTTCCATTTAATAAGAGTCTCGGAGTCTCGGAACAAAGGAAAATCAGAATGCCGAAGGGCACAAAGCGAAATCGCTGTGAAAGGGCTAAGTGGTGCAGTTAAGGGTTAAAGGGTCAAGGTAGAGCGGCAAGTGAGAGAAGTTTAAGATTAGCATCGTAATAGATTCAACTTGATATACTGGGTGTTTATCCTGATACACTGCTTATAATCTGAAAAAAAATATTCTGAATAATTTTAGCCTGAATAGCGAATCGACAATAGGCTGAAAGAAAGATCGTCGAAAGAATATTTCTCCGATAAGAGATCGAGATTATCTATAGCTTTTCAAACGGTGCTATAGAATTTTTCCACCGCAAGTACGTCCTATTCTTTCGTCATCGCTCGTTACTTTCTATTTACAAAGATACAAGGCTATTATCAGAGAAATATCACGTTAACGCTATCGTGGGCGAAACATCCTCCCAATACGATCTTTCTTTTATCGTCGTTCGAAGAATCAACAAAAGTCGAACAAATGCGGTCGAATTTCTTCTTTCTTTTTTTTTTTTTTTTTTTTTTTTTTTTTTT